>OZ024743.1:235865692-235885692 GCA_964016885.1 Eledone cirrhosa | reverse complement strand
ACCGAACCCTGATGTACTCCTACTTGTATCTGGAATTCCTCACTAAACTCCATTCCTACCCTGACTTTACTGAGAGTACCTCTGTACAAAGTTTGCACTGTCCTCACAAGCCATTCCTCAACACCCAGCTTCCTTAGGGACCACCAGATGACAGATCGGGGTACCCTATCAAAGGCCTTCTCTAGGTCAACAAAGGCTAAGTATAGTGGCTTATTCTTCTCTAAGAACCTCTCTTGCAATTGTCTCACCAAGAAGAGGGCATCTGTTGTACTCTTCCCAGGCACAAAACCAAACTGCATCTCATCTAGTTTGACCCTTCCTCTAATTAGTTGTGCTAAAATCCTTTCTGCCACTTTCATAACCTGATCTATCAGTTTTATACCCCTATAATTGATCCTCTCCAAAGCATCCCCTTTACCTTTGTAGTAATTTATAAGAATACTGCTGCACCAGTCTTTGGGTATGACACCACTATATATAGCCTGATTGATGATGCGTGCAACCAGTTTAGTGCCTACGTCCCCTGATGCCTTCAGCATCTCAGCAACTATTCCCGATGGTCCGGCAGCCTTACCATTTTTCATTTCCCTAATCGCCTCTTGGACCCTATATTCGTCAATCTCAATAGCTGGTCCCTCTGTCGGATCTACCAAGGGCAATTTCTCTCTCTCCCATTTGTTCTCCACATTCATCAGTCTCTCATAATGACATTTCCAGGCCTCCTTTTTCTGATCATTCGTGACACTAAGTACACCGGCATCATCCCGGACACATTTATCCCCAACAACATCCTGATTTGCATTGACACACTGCCTTGCAATGTGGAACACCACACGCCTCTGATCTTCCCGTCGCAGAACATTGGCAAACCTCCTACTCTCTGCCTCCCTGCGTGCTAAGTACACCTGACATCTAGCTTCTCTCTTAGTGGCTGTATATTCTTCCCTACTCCCACCCTTTTTCCGAGCCTTCCATGCTAGTCTTTTGTCTCTAATAGCCTTATCTAGTGTGCTGTTCCACCACCAGGTCAATCTCTGTCTGGTTGGAGCTCTGCTCCAGCCACAAATTTTCATCAGTAGCCTGCAGCAAATTGTCACGTAAGAAATTCCAGTTATTATCTATGTCATACGTCTCTAAATCGTCTTCTTTTTTGTCATATACATCTTGAAGGGCTTTCCTAAATTTGTATTTTAGTGAAAGGTCTTTTAGCTTCCAGACCTTTCTTCTCCACACCTTCCTATATGTCTCATTCCATCTTTTGCTTACTGAGATATCACTAACAACTAACCTATGCTGTGGGGGTACATTCTTCCCCAGGGTATGCCTTGGTATTAGACACTATCTGCCTGTCCCGCTGCCTAACTAGTAAGAAGTCAATCTGGCTTATGTGCTCACCAGATTTGTAGGTTATTAGGTGATTGGAAGGTTTCTGGAAGTTTGTGTTGCAAATAGTCAACGTACCTGCATCACAAAATTCAAGAAGTCTCACTCCTTCATTTCTTGAACCGTAACCGTGCCCACCATGTACCCCAGTGTAACCATCCTGGAGCTGTCCAACATGACCATTGAAGTCTCCTGCTAGCATAACGATGTACCAGGTTAGATTTACTGATGGTTAGAGTGGCTGGAGCTAGGTACCAGGTTAGATTTACTGATGGCTAGAGTGTCTGAAGCTAGGTACCAGGTTAGATTTACTGATTGCTAGAGTGTCTGAAGCTAGGTACCAGGTTAGATTTACTGATTGCTAGAGTGACTGAAGCTAGGTACCAGGTTAGATTTACTGATGGCTAGAGTGGCTGGAGCTGGGTACCAGGTTAGATTTACTGATGGTTAGAGTGACTGAAGCTAGGTACCAGGTTAGATTTACTGATGGTTAGAGTGACTAGAGCTAGGTACCAGGTTAGACCTGATGGTTAGAGTGGCTGGAGCTAGGTACCAGGTTAGATTTACTGATGGTTAGAGTGGCTGAAGCTAGGTACCAGGTTAGATTTACTGATGGCTAGAGTGGCTGGAGCTAGCTACCAGGTTAGATTTACTGATGGTTAGAGGAGCTGGAGCTAGGTACCAGGTTAGATTTACTGATGGTTAGAGTGGCTGAAGCTAGGTACCAGGTTAGACCTGATGGTTAGAGTGGCTGGAGCTAGGTACCAGGTTAGATTTACTAATGGCTAGAGTGTCTGAAGCTAGGTACCAGATTAGATTTACTGATGGTTAGAGTGTCTGAATCTAGGTACCAGGTTAGATTTACTGATGGTTAGAGTGGCTGAGGCTAGATACCAAGTTAGATTTACTGATGGTTAGAGTGACTGAAGCTAGATACCAGGTTAGATTTACTGATGGCTAGAGTGTCTGAAGCTAGGTACCAGATTAGATTTACTGATGGTTAGAGTGGCTGGAGCTAGGTACCAGGTTAGACCTGATGGTTAGAGTGACTGAAGCTAGGTACCAGGTTAGACCTGATGGTTAGAGTGGCTGGAGCTAGGTACCAGGTTAGATTTACTGATGGCTAGAGTGTCTGAAGCTAGGTACCAGGTTAGATTTACTGATGGTTAGAGTGTCTGAATCTAGGTACCAGGTTAGACATGACTGTTAGAGTGACTGAAGCTAGGGACCAGGTTATATTTACTGATGGTTAGAGTGGCTGGAGCTAGGTACCAGGTTAGACCTGATGGTTAGAGTGGCTGAAGCTATGTACCAGGTTAGACCTGATGGTTAGAGTGGCTGGAGCTAGGTACCAGGTTAGACCTGATGGTTAGAGTGACTGAAGCTAGGTACCAGGTTAGATTTACTGATGGCTAGAGTGACTAAAGCTAGGTACCAGGTTAGATTTACTGATAGTTAGAGTGGCTGGAGCTAGGTACCGGGTTAGATTTACTGATGGTTAGAGTGGCTGAAGCTAGGTACCAGGTTAGATTTACTGATGGTTAGATTGTCTGAATCTAGGTACCAGGTTAGACCTGATGGTTAGAGTGACTGAAGATAGGGACCAGGTTATATTTACTGATGGTTAGAGTGGCTGAAGCTAGGTACCAGGTTAGACCTGGTGGTTAGAGTGGCTGAAGCTATGTACCAGGTTAGACCTGATGGTTAGAGTGGCTGGAGCTAGGTACCAGGTTAGATTTACTCATGGCTAGAGTCTCTGAAGCTAGGTACCAGGTTAGATTTACTGATGGTTAGAGTGTCTGGATCTAGGTACCAGGTTAGATTTACTGATGGCTAGAGTGACTGAAGCGAGGTACCAGGTTAGATTTACTGATGGTTAGAGTGGCTGAAGCTAGGTACCAGGTCAGACCTGATGGTTAGAGTGGCTGGAGCTAGGTACCGTGTTAGATTTACTGATGGCTAGAGTGGCTGAAGCTAGGTACCAGGTTAGATTTACTGATGGTTAGAGTGACTAAAGCTAGGTAGCAGGTTAGATTTACTGATGGTTAGAGTGGTTGGAGCTAGGTACCAGGTTAGATTTGCTGATGGTTACAGTGTCTGAAGCTAGGTACCAGGTTAGATTTACTGATGGTTAGAGTGGTTGGAGCTAGGTACCAGGTTAGATTTGCTGATGGTTACAGTGTCTGAAGCTAGGTACCAGGTTAGATTTACTGATGGTTAGAGTGGCTGGAGCTAGGTACCAGGTTAGACCTGATGGTTAGAGTGACTGAAGCTAGGTACCAGGTTAGACCTGATGGTTAGAGTGGCTGGAGCTAGGTACCAGGTTAGATTTACTGATGGCTAGAGTGGCTGAAGCTAGGTACCAGGTTAGATTTACTGATGGTTAGAGTGACTGAATCTAGGTACCAGGTTAGATTTACTGATGGCTAGAGTGACTGAAGCTAGGTACCAGGTTATATTTACTGATGGCTAGAGTGACTGAAGCTAGGTACCAGGTTAGATTTACTGATGGTTAGAGTGGCTGGAGCTAGGTACCAGGTTAGATTTACTGATGGTTAGAGTGACTGAAGCTAGGTACCAGGTTAGACCTGGTGGTTAGAGTGGCTGAAGCTATGTACCAGGTTAGACCTGATGGTTAGAGTGGCTGGAGCTAGGTACCAGGTTAGATTTACTCATGGCTAGAGTCTCTGAAGCTAGGTACCAGGTTAGATTTACTGATGGTTAGAGTGTCTGGATCTAGGTACCAGGTTAGATTTACTGATGGCTAGAGTGACTGAAGCGAGGTACCAGGTTAGATTTACTGATGGTTAGAGTGGCTGAAGCTAGGTACCAGGTCAGACCTGATGGTTAGAGTGGCTGGAGCTAGGTACCGTGTTCGATTTACTGATGGCTAGAGTGGCTGAAGCTAGGTACCAGGTTAGATTTACTGATGGTTAGAGTGACTAAAGCTAGGTAGCAGGTTAGATTTACTGATGGTTAGAGTGGTTGGAGCTAGGTACCAGGTTAGATTTGCTGATGGTTACAGTGTCTGAAGCTAGGTACCAGGTTAGATTTACTGATGGTTAGAGTGGCTGGAGCTAGGTACCAGGTTAGATTTACTGATGGTTAGAGTGACTAAAGCTAGGTAGCAGGTTAGATTTACTGATGGTTAGAGTGGTTGGAGCTAGGTACCAGGTTAGATTTGCTGATGGTTACAGTGTCTGAAGCTAGGTACCAGGTTAGATTTACTGATGGTTAGAGTGGCTGGAGCTAGGTACCAGGTTAGACCTGATGGTTAGAGTGACTGAAGCTAGGTACCAGGTTAGACCTGATGGTTAGAGTGGCTGGAGCTAGGTACCAGGTTAGATTTACTGATGGCTAGAGTGGCTGAAGCTAGGTACCAGGTTAGATTTACTGATGGTTAGAGTGACTGAATCTAGGTACCAGGTTAGATTTACTGATGGTTAGAGTGGCTGGAGCTAGGTACCAGGTTAGATTTACTGATGGTTAGAGTGACTGAAGCTAGGTACCAGGTTAGATTTACTGATGGTTAGAGTGGTTGAAGCTAGGTACCAGGTTTGACCTGATGGTTAGAGTGGCTGGAGCTAGGTACCAGGTTATATTTACTGATGGCTAGAGTGACTGAAGCTAGGTACCAGGTTAGATTTACTGATGGTTAGAGTGGCTGGAGCTAGGTACCAGGTTAGATTTACTGATGGTTAGAGTGACTGAAGCTAGGTACCAGGTTAGACCTGATGGTTAGAGTGGCTGGAGCTAGGTACCAGGTTAGATTTACTGATGGCTAGAGTGACTGAAGCTAGGTACCAGGTTAGATTTACTGATGGTTAGAGTGACTGAAGCTAGGTACCAGGTTAGACCTGATGGTTAGAGTGGCTGGAGCTAGGTACCAGGTTAGACCTGATGGTTAGAGTGGCTGGAGCTAGGTACCAGGTTAGATTTACTGATGGTTAGAGTGACTGAAGCTAGGTACCAGGTTAGATTTACTGATGGTTAGAGTGTCTGAATCTAGGTACCAGTTTAGATTTACTGATGGTTAGAGTGTCTGGATCTAGGTACCAGGTTAGATTTACTGATGGTTAGAGTGGCTGGAGCTAGGTACCAGGTTAGATTTACTGATGGCTAGAGTGTCTGGATCTAGGTACCAGGTTAGATTTACTGATGGTTAGAGAGGCTGGGGCTAGGTAGCAGGTTAGATTTACTGATGGTTAGAGTGGCTGAAGCTAGGTACCAGGTTAGATTTACTGATGGTTAAAGTGTCTGAATCTAGGTACCAGGTTAGATTTACTGATGGTTAGAGTGTCTGAATCTAGGTACCAGTTTAGATTTACTGATGGTTAGAGTGTCTGGATCTAGGTACCAGGTTAGATTTACTGATGGTTAGAGTGGCTGGAGCTAGGTACCAGGTTAGATTTACTGATGGCTAGAGTGTCTGGATCTAGGTACCAGGTTAGATTTACTGATGGTTAGAGAGGCTGGGGCTAGGTAGCAGGTTAGATTTACTGATGGTTAGAGTGGCTGAAGCTAGGTACCAGGTTAGATTTACTGATGGTTAAAGTGTCTGAATCTAGGTACCAGGTTAGATTTACTGATGGTTAGAGTGTCTGGAGCTAAGTACCAGGTTAGATTTACTGATGGTTAGAGTGGCTGAAGCTAGGTACCAACCAGATGACAGGTGACTGTAGATAGAGCCAGGTGATTAGAACTGATCTTAATGAAACTCAGGGAGAAGAGGACAAAGGAATATTTGTGAAGGCAGCCAGGACTGGAGAGGGCTTGTCCAACACAATCATGGTAAGGTGAATAATGATTACACAGACAGACAGCCTTTACTGCCTGCTACCACCACCACTACTATCCACACACAATCTCCACTGCCCACCACCAGCATGCTACCACCTTACTTTCTCTTCTGTTTAGAACTGGAAGATTTGAAAACTTAATCTGACATGTTGTGGGTGGACAAAACCTGTCTTACCTCTACATACGAAAAGTGGTATTAATTATGGATTATGGTGATGATGCTGCTGTATATATATATATATATGGTATATATATATATATATATATATATATATATATATATAATGAGATTCTACAGGACTAGAACTGTTTCATTCTTTAGAAATCATCAGGAATCTCTCTATATATATATGGTATATATATATATATATATATATGCGAGCAAGACAACCACTCTTGCCTCAAGTGGGAAAACCCCCGTCCAAACCCATGCAAGCGTGGAACACGGACGCTAAACCTGATGATGATGATGATGATGATGATGATATATATACCATATATATATATAGAGATTCCTGATGATTTCTAAAGAATGAAACAGTTCTAGTACTGTAGAATCTTATTATATATATATATATATATATATATATACCATATATATATATACAGCAGCATCATCACCATAATCCACAATTAATACCACTTTCCGTAT
This sequence comes from Eledone cirrhosa, assembly GCA_964016885.1. Taxonomy (NCBI): domain Eukaryota; kingdom Metazoa; phylum Mollusca; class Cephalopoda; order Octopoda; family Eledonidae; genus Eledone; species Eledone cirrhosa. The sequence continues at coordinate 235,878,857 of OZ024743.1, read as the reverse complement.
GTAGATGTAAGACAGGTTAGAGTGACTATATATATATATATATATATATATATTGTTATACTTTGGGAGGGTCATGTTGCCAATAGGAATTCAGAAACGAAATATATATATATATATATATATATATGGTATTAAATAAATGGAAACTATATTTATAAAACCATATTTATTTCATTATACATATTTCAGGGATACCAAATTAAAATATGGCATGCCTTCGTCAGATAAAATACAATATATAAACAGTTTTATAAATAATTTTGACGTACCCTATTAGAAGCAACCATTATTTTTGGAAGCTGTCTTGTATTTTATCTGACGAAGGCATGCCATATTTTAATTTGGTATCCCTGAAATATGTATAATGAAATAAATATGGTTTTATAAATATAATTTCCATTTATTTAATATCGTATATCTACTCCAAAAACTTGTCGAGTGTTTTATATCAGTTATAAAATATTTACTTGTTGTATCCCAACAATTTCAAATAAAACTTTTGCATATATATATATATATATATACAGTAGTACAAGTTTGATATAAATATCCAAGGATAAGAGCACTTAGTCCATAGGATGAGTTAAATATGGTTTATATGACAGGCTGGATAAGTTGGGGAGTATAACCCAACAAAACTTAAGTACCTTGTAACTAATTACACACACACATATACATACATATATCATCACTGTTGTCGCTAATTACACACACATACACACACACACACACAGACACACATATACATATATCATCACTGTTGTACATCTGTTTTTCCATGCTTGCATGGGTTCGACACACATATGGGAGTCACTCAGTAGCCCCTGTAAGTTGGTATTGAACAAACTGACATAGGGGAAATCTTCAGGGTTGTGCTGGGGCCACAATAAAATGCACCCGGTACACTCTGTAAACCAATGTATTGTGGCACCAAAAAATACCATATTCGTATGACTCTACCCCATATCATTGTGGTATGACACCATACCATTATATTATGACACCCTGCCATACCATTGTGGTATGGAACTGCTCTATACCATTGTGGTATGGCACCACACCATACCATTGTGCTCTGTCACCACACTATACCATTGCTGCTACTCTATAATCATTATACTACCATGTATCACCTAGTGTTACTATATAACCAATGTGCTAAGTCACTATGCCATACCATTGTGCTCTGCTACCACACCACACCATTATACTATGACACAACCACCACACCACACCATTATACTATGACACAACCACCACACCACACCATTATAGTATGACACAACCACCACACCACACCATTATACTATGACACAACCACCACACCACACCATTATACTATGACATAACCACCACACCATTATGCTATGACATAACCACCACACCATTACACTATGACACAACCACCACACCACACCATTATACTATGACACAACCACCACACCATTATACTATTTTGGTGTAAGAGATGTGTTGTCACCAATTTGGTTGAAAATGTAAATTCCAATTTAGCGGAGAAGTATATTTCAGAAGTTGTAATGTTGCCACGAGGAACCAGGTTTGGTAGAAAGATATGATAGGAATATCGAAAACGACTTTTGCTTGGTTTTACATTATTTATTAACAGAAGTTAAGAAGTGAGTTAAGTTGGCATGCCGAGAGAAATGAAATAATTCAATTAAGATTACAAGAGAAAATATGGTCAACTGGCTGAAGGCGTTTAGCCAACTCCGTAGGAATGTTTTGTCGTTACATATTGTTTGCGCTGGCGGAGCAAAAGAACAAACGGTGTTTACTTAGCATGGTCAAGCCTGGAAGTGGTGGCGTCCTCAAATCTTTGCGGGCTATTTCTCCCTCAGAACGCGTAGTGATACATCCTCTTCTACTGGCGCTGATTGGCTGAGCTGAGCCAAATCACGCACAGAGAATGTATGTGAGCCCGCGGAATGTAGGTCACTATATCACCTCCGAGCAGATTTTCAGCCGAGTACCCATAGATAATTGAATCAGCAAGAACAAATGCTGAAAGAGCACCTCAATGAAAAAATAATTGAGCAGAAAGATGCATGCAAGAACAAAAAAAAATAGGCGCGACGGGCCGTGTTGAGCCGCTGTCAAATGACTAGCTGTTTTGTAGTTTATACGTGATAACAAAGGTCTACCAGAAAACAGATAAAGTCTGACATGGGCGAAGTTGCTGTTCTTGCATTAAATGTTAATTGTAAGCGTTGTACCAGTAGCTGTGAACGAAGCTATTATGGTAGTTTACCAGTGCTGGCAAGAGAATGATGGCCTCCCATCTATGGAGCCAGGAAAAAGTGGCTTGTTGCTTTGATAAGGAAAAAAAAAAGCAAGTCGAATCTGTAGGTGAATTGCAGTTCCATGTAATACAGCAAAGAAAATGTGTGCGTGCGGTCAATATATAATGATAGAGAGAAATGAATTTCATATAATACAGTTTTAAAAAAATAAATGTACAAAATAAATGCCTGAAAAAAAAAAAGGAAGAAAGAAAGAATTATTTCTTTTCTTTTAACAAAAAGTTCGCTTCTTTTTTCTTTGTGAACGTTCCTACTAGGGAGCTAGTAGAATTGTTGTTAAAGCAAAGTCACAATGAATCTTCTGTAGAGTCGAATTCGAGCGTTGAAGAACCTAGCGTCACCGATATGGCAGCCATAATGGTGAGAAAACTAATGTCTTAATTTCTCAAGTCCTTGTGGTAACGAGACAAGGTATGGTGGTTGCGTCGGTAAAGTTACAAGCCGTTTCCTGGTGTTGGTTAATATAGCCATGTGTAGCCGCTGATGGCTGTTACTTGGTGGTAGCCGTTTTGAAATCTCGTGGCGTAAAGTTTTGGAAATTCTGCTATTTTTTTTTTCTAAAAAAATTCTAAAGAAAATTTGAAAATATTCTAAAGAAAAAAATGATTTTCCATGATGGCCGATCGAAAAATGTGTCGGTGATGAAGAAGCCGTCATGTGGCACAATGCACGATGCAGCCAATCAGACAAGCTGAACGCGGGAAAACAAAATTTTTGAGTCTCCATTTGCAATTTCAACAGAACGTTGAAAGCAAAATTCCATATCCAGAGAAATTCTTTTTTTTTTTAAATTCTTTTTTTTTTTTTCTGTCTTTATCAAACTATGCTCGCAATAATAATTTTCAATCTGTATTCGTCTGTATGCGTGAGTCAGCAGAAAGCTATGACAGAAATATTGTGCAGGTCGTGTGCTTCAACAAATGGAATATTATGAATTATTTGGACTTACGCTAAGCGAGTCTAGCAACCCAATTCGAATATTCCAAATGTTAAGCCACTCCATATTGTCGTTAAAACGATTGGCGAATTCAAATGGGCTGCGTTTTAATTCTTTATCGTCGAAGGGTCACCAATTTGGTGTAAGAGATGTGTTGTCACCAATTTGGTTGAAAATGTAAATTCCAATTTAGCGGAGAAGTATATTTCAGAAGTTGTAATGTTGCCACGAGGAACCAGGTTTGGTAGAAAGATATGATAGGAATATCGAAAACGACTTTTGCTTGGTTTTACATTATTTATTAACAGAAGTTAAGAAGTGAGTTCAGTTGGCATGCCGAGAGAAATGAAATAATTCAATTAAGATTACAAGAGAAAATACGGTCAACTGGCTGAAGGCGTTTAGCCAGCTCCGTAGGAATGTTTTGTCATTACATATTGTTTGCGCTAGCGGAGCAAAAGAACAAGCGGTGTTTACTTAGCATGGTCAAGCCTGGAAGTGGCGGCGTCATCAAATCTCTGCAGGCTATTTCTCCCTCAGAACGCGTAGGGATATATCCTCTTCTAATGGCGCTGATTGGCTGAGCTGAGCCGAATCACGCACAGAGAATGTATGTTAGCCCGCGGTATGTAGGTCACTACACTATGATATAACCACCACACCACACCATTATACTATGACACAACCACCACACCACACCATTATACTATGACATAACCACCACACCACACCATTATACTATGACACGACCACCACACCACACCATTATACTATGACACGACCACCCCATCACACCATTATACTATGACACAACCACCACACCATTATACTATGACACAACCACCACACCATTATACTATGACAACCACCACACCATTGTACTATGACACAACCACCACACCATTATACTATGACACAACCACCACAACACACCATTATACTATGACACAACCACCACACCATTATACTATGACACAACCACCACAACACACCATTATACTATGACACAACCACCACACCATTATACTATGACACAACCACCACACCACAACATTACACTATGACACAACCACTACACCACACCATTATACTATGACACAACCACCACACCACACCATTATACTATGACACAACCACCACACCATTATACTATGACATAACCACCACACCACACCATTATACTATGACACAACCACCACACCATTATGCTATGACACAACCACCACACCATTATACTATGACACAACCACCACACCATTATTCTATGGCATAACCACCACACCATTATACTATGACACAACCACCACACCACACCATTATACTATGACATAACCACCACCCCACACCATTATACTATGACACAACCACCACACCATTATACTATGACATAACCACCACACCATTATACTATGACACAACCACCACACCACAACATTACACTATGACACAACCACCACACCACAATACTATGACATAACCACCACACCACACCATTATACTCTGACACAACCACCACTCCACACCATTATACTATGACATAACCACCACACCACACCATTATACTATGACACAACCACCACACCACACCATTATACTATGACACAACCACCACACCATTATAGTATTTTGGTGTAAGAGATATGTTGTCACCAATTTGGTTGAAAATGTAAATTCCAATTTAGCGGAGAAGTATATTTCAGAAGTTGTAATGTTGCCACGAGGAACCAGGTTTAGTAGAAAGATATGATAGGAATATCGAAAACGACTTTTGCTTGGTTTTACATTATTTATTAACAGAAGTTAAGAAGTGAGTTCAGTTGGCATGCCGAGAGAAATGAAATAATTCAATTAAGATTACAAGAGAAAATACGGTCAACTGGCTGAAGGCGTTTAGCCAGCTCCGTAGGAATGTTTTGTCGTTACATATTGTTTGCGCTGGCGGAGCAAAAGAACAAGCGGTGTTTACTTAGCATGGTCAAGCCTGGAAGTGGTCTAGCCTGGAAGTTGTGGCGTCCTCAAATCTTTGCGGGCTATTTCTCCCTCAGAACGCATAGGGATACATCCTCTTCTACTGGCGCTCATTGGCTGAGCTGAGCCAAATCACGCACAGAGAATGTGAGCCCGCGGAATATAGTTCACTACACTATGATATAACCACCACACCACACCATTATACTATGACACAACCACCACACCACACCATTATACTATGACACAACCACCACACCATTATACTATGACACAACCACCACACCACACCATTATACTATGACACAACCACCACACCATTATACTATGACACAACCACCACACCACACCATTATACTATGACACAACCACCACACCACAACATTACACTATGACACAGCCACTACACCACACCATTATATTATGACACAACCACCACACCATTATACTATGACACAACCACCACACCATTATACTATGACATAACCACCACACCATTATACTATGACACAACCACCACACCACACACTTATACTATGACACAACCACCACAACATTACACTATGACACAACCACCACACCATTACACTATGACACAACCACCACACTATTATACTATGACACAACCACCACACCACACCATTATACTATGACACAACCATCACACCATTATACTATGACACAACCACAACACTATTATACTATGACACAACCACCACACCACACCATTATACTATGACATAACCATCACACCATTATACTATGACATAACCACCACACCATTATACTATGACATAACCACCACACCATTATACTATGACATAACCACCACACCATTATACTATGACACAACCACCACACCATTATACTATGACATAACCACCACACCACACCATTATACTATGACACAACCACCACACCACAACATTATACTATGATACAACCACCACACCACAACATTACACTATGACACAACCACCACACCATTATACTATGACACAACCACCACAACATTACACTGACACAACCACCACACCTCACCATTAAACGATGACACAACCACCACACCATTATACTATGACATAACCACCACACCACACCATTATACTATGACACAACCACCACACCACGCCATTATACTATGACACAACCACCACACCACACCATTATACTATGATACCACACCACACCATTATACTATGACACAACCACCACACCATTATTCTATGGCATAACCACCACACCACACCATTATACTATGACACAACCACCACACCACACCATTATACTATGACACAACCACCACACCATTATAGTATTTTGGTGTAAGAGATATGTTGTCACCAATTTGGTTGAAAATGTAAATTCCAATTTAGCGGAGAAGTATATTTCAGAAGTTGTAATGTTGCCACGAGGAACCAGGTTTGGTAGAAAGATATGATAGGAATATCGAAAACGACTTTTGCTTGGTTTTACATTATTTATTAACAGAAGTTAAGAAGTGAGTTCAGTTGGCATGCCGAGAGAAATGAAATAATTCAATTAAGATTACAAGAGAAAATACGGTCAACTGGCTGAAGGCGTTTAGCCAGCTCCGTAGGAATGTTTTGTCGTTACATATTGTTTGCGCTGGCGGAGCAAAAGAACAAGCGGTGTTTACTTAGCATGGTCAAGCCTGGAAGTGGTCTAGCCTGGAAGTTGTGGCATCCTCAAATCTTTGCGGGCTATTTCTCCCTCAGAACGCATAGGGATACATCCTCTTCTACTGGCGCTCATTGGCTGAGCTGAGCCAAATCATGCACAGAGAATGTGAGCCCGCGGAATATAGTTCACTACACTATGATATAACCACCACACCACACCATTATACTATGACACAACCACCACACCATACCATTATACTATGACACAACCACCACACCACACCATTATACTATGACATAACCACCACACCATTATACTATGACATAACCACCACACCATTATGCTATGACATAACCACCACACCACACAATTATACTATGACACAACCACCACACCACACCATTATACTATGACACAACCACCACACCACATCATTATACTATGATATAACCACCACACCATTATACTATGACACAACCACCACACCACACCATTATACTAGGACACAACCACCACACCACATTACACTATGACACAGCCACTACACCACACCATTATATTATGACACAACCACCACAACATTACACTATGACACAACCACCACACCATTATACTATGACATAACCACCACACCATTATACTATGACACAACCACCACACCACACACTTATACTATGACACAACCACCACAACATTACACTATGACACAACCACCACACCACACCATTATACTATGACACAACCACCACACCATTATACTATGACACAACCACCACACCACACCATTATACTATTACATAACCATCACACCATTATACTATGACACAACCACCACACCATTATACTATGACACAACCACCACACCATTATACTATGACATAACCACCACACCACACCATTATACTATGACACAACCACCACACCACACCATTATACTATGACATAACCATCACACCATTATACTATGACATAACCACCACACCATTATACTATGACATAACCACCACACCATTATACTATGACACAACCACCATTCACCATTATACTATGACATAACCACCACACCACACCATTATACTATGACACAACCACCACACCACTCCATTATACTATGACACAACCACCACACCACAACATTACACTATGACACAACCACCACACCACAACATTACACTATGACACAACCACTACACCACACCATTATACTATGACACAACCACCACACCACAACATTACACTATGACACAACCACCACACCATTACACTATGACACAACCACCACACCACACCATTATACTATGACACAATCACTTACCATTTATCACTTACTGCCATAACATGTCACTGCTGTGGCTCTCTCTTTGATTTACTCAAACTGTTAACTCTAGAATCTCTTATTGATATTATCCGTCCTCTAATGGATATTTGCCATCACAATAATTATATACCAAACTGTCGTCCTGCCTAGTTACTTAGATATTATCACTTAACACTTTAGTATTCTTAGATAGAAGAACTTTTCTCTCCAAAAATAGATTTATTCAATAGTTTAGTGTTTTTTGTTCTGTTATATATATAGAGAGAGAAAGATGTGTGTTATTTTGTTATTAAAACTCCAGATTGTTATAAATTTTTTATTCGCGTGAGAAAAAGAACAACTGATTGTCTGGATGTCTTTCGTTAGATTAACGGCTGAAAATTAGTTTCATAATAATGTTTTAAGCTGTTTTATAATCAGTGACCAAACTACTTTATAATTTGGACAGGATGTCTTTGTCATTTGTCCTTAATAACAATATCTTATAACAGGCAAGATGACAGCAGATATAAATAGATTTTCATCTACTAGCTTTTATGTACCATTACATGATAGTTTGTAGCTTGGAGTCACTGCAAGTAGCGCTGCTACTTCTCTGAATTGAGAAATCACAACAGCTCTGATACTATAGACATGTGGTTAGTTAGAGCTTCCTCAGAAGGTCCTTGGAGTAACTTCATGCGATAGTGTGCGTAGCTTAGAGACCAGAGAGTCACTCCAGGTAGAGTCATTACTTCTCCAAATTGAGAGATCACAGCTCCTATGCTATGGACATGTGGTTAGAATGTCTCAGGAAAGAATCGCTGGACAGATTTTACAGGCTAAATTAACTGGCAGGAGACATAGGGGTAGACCCCAAGCAAGATGGTTGGATAACATCCATGAACTTGGCTGGACACACTTGGGGGTCCAGCCTGATCAGTTGGAAATGGTTACTCTGGCAGGACCTGGGGGGCAGGAGTGTTTGAGGACTCTCCACCCACGAATAATAAGTGGAAGAAGAAGCTATTATGTGCTATGCTTGTTGTTTATAATCCCAGGTCAGCCTTGTAATAGAAATCTTATTAAAGTTATTCCAGTCATGATTTTCTCATCATTTTGTTTAGGTCTAATGTATCTAGAGCTATGTTATCTAATGTGTCCTGCTTTTTAGAGTGTGATTTGAAAATTTGGTTGGTATTTCTAGTAATACCACTTTCTGCCTATTCTATCTTTAAATAACTGCCACTGACCCTTGACACATAAATCCCTGAGCACAATAAATATAAAGTGAAGGCATTGCTGTGTGCATTTACATTACTCTATATATACTATTGTATTTTCACAGTAAAGGCTTTATCTCACATAATTATCTCACATAATATCAAACCTATGAGATTTTGATATTATTTATTTTGAGAACAATACCTTAACATCAGTATGAGTGGCCAGTTACAGCCAGTTTGAACAGAAAGAGGTGAGAGAATTCTGGCCAGATATGGCTGGTTTAAATGCTAAAGGGTTAAAGAGATTGGGTTCAGTCCCACTGTGTGACATCTGGTACAAGTATTCCCTATGCCATAGGATGAACAATATCACAACAAAAGGCAGCCAGCCATAGAAATCTAACTAAAAACAATTCTATATGAGCAAGACATGGTCACTTGACCCAACTTGCCTCTAATGGGACAACCCGTCAAACCCATGCTAGCGTGGAAAATGGACATTAAACAATGATGATGATATGACATATTGTACTCTGATTATATGAGAGTAGGTTTTCTATCTGACATTGGTTGATTGAAGTAGTTCACTGTTTTCTGGATAGAATTACATCTGGTGTGATAAACTCTCTTTATTATACATCACAGCATAAACTATTTCTTTCTAGTAAAACAGTAAAATATCAGGAAACGGTTTGGTAGTCATCACCATCACCACCATCATTATCATCACAATCATCACCATCATCATTGTCTTCATCACTATCACCATCATCACCACCACAGTCATCATCACCACCATCATCACCATCACATGGCTTAGTGGGTAGTGTGTCGAGCTTACAATCGTAAGGTTGTCAGTTTGAATCCTGGAACGGCTGATCTGTTGTGTCCTTGAGTAAGACACTTTACTTCAAGTTGCTCTAATTCGCTCAGCTATATATATAAGTTGTGACGTCACTGGTGCCAAGCTGTATCAGCCATTGCGTTTCACTTGCACAACATCACGTGTCCTCACACACGAGCAGACCTTCTTCAACTCCTGATTTTTAATTTTTAACTTTTAATATTTGGTAAGATAGATAACATCGAAACTGGTAATTTTTTAAATATATTTTATGAAAACTTTTTTTTTAAAAATGTTTTCTCTTGTTTTCAATAATCACTTTGTTGGATTATAAATATACTTTCATGCTGCTCCCATTTTTACCCCCTGTCTCTCTCTCTATATATATATATCTATATATATATATATATATATATATATATATATATCGACCTAATAGAGGGACCAGCAGTGTTAGTCGACGGTAGTATAATAAGTAAGGCAATCAAAGATATGAAGACGGGTAAGGCGGCTGGGCCTTTGGAAATAGTTGCTGAGATGCTGAAGGCATCTGGAATGGTGGGACACACCATGGTCACCCGGATAGTTAACCAAGTCGTACAGAATGGGGTTGTTCCGAAGGACTGGCGTAGCAGCATCATCGTTAACTGTTATAAGGGTAAAGGAGATGCCCTAGATAGGAGTAACTATAGAGGCATTAAATTAATCGACCAGGTCATGAAGGTCACGGAAAAAGTAATAGCGCAACTAATCAGAGAGAGAATTGATCTAGATGAAATGCAGCTCGGGTTTGTGTCAGGCAAAAGTACCACAGACGCTCTTTTCATTGTACGACAACTACAGGAGAAGTACCTAGCTAAAAGTAAACCCCTATACTTAGCTTTTGTCGACTTGGAGAAAGCCTTCGACAGAGTCCCCCATTCCATTATCTGGTGGGCTCTTAGAAAACTAGGTGTTGACGAATGGCTTGTGAGAGCTATACAAGCCATGTTGTATAAAGAAACAGTCAGCAAGGTTAGAATTAACGAATATAGTGAAGAGTTTAGCGTAAAAGTTGGTGTCCATCAGGGCTCTGTTCTTAGCCCCCTACTATTTATTATTTCCCTTCAGGCTATAACAGAGGAGTTCAAGACCGGCTGCCCATGGGAACTCCTATACGCAGACGACCTAACACTCATAGCTGAATCAATGGCCAAGCTAGAGAAGAAATTCCAAACATGGAAGCACAGCCTAGAATCAAAAGGCCTTAAAATTAACCTGGCTAAGACTAAAGTTCTAGTTTGTAAGAAAGAAAATAAGGCGGCGGTCCCTTCCGGGAAGTGGCCATGCTCAGTGTGTAGGAAAGGCGTAGGTAGAAACTCCATTTTATGTCCCAAATGCAAAATATGGGTGCATAAAAGATGTAGTGGGATCACAGGTAAGCTAACTAAGAACATAGATTTCACATGTGGCCGGTGCTCTGGTGCAATAAGTAGCAGCAAGTGCCCACAGAATACTAGCTCCTTCAACTGCGCAGAGGGTTCTATAGAAATAGTGGACAGCTTCCGTTACCTGGGTGACAAAATCAGCAGTGGGGGGAGGGTGCTCTGAAAGTACAGTAGCTAGAGTCAGAACTGGATGGAAAAAGTTCAGAGAGCTTATACCACTATTAGCCGCTAAAGGGTTCTCCCTAAAAATGAAAGGCAGGTTGTATGATGCCTGCATACGAACAGCAATGTTGCATGGCAGTGAGACCTGGGCATTGTGTGCAGAGGATATACGCAGACTAGAGAGGAACGAAGCTTGCATGCTCCGCTGGATGTGCAATAGTAATATACGTGAACGGCTAAGCATAAACGAACTAAGGAAAAAATTAGAAACAAGAGGGATCAGATGTTGTTTACTCGAGAGAAGGCTATGTTGGTATGGTCACGTGATGCGCATGAAAGACGATAGCTGTATAACAAAGTGCAGGGCAATAAAGATATACGGTAGCCACGGAGTAGGCAGACCCAGAAAAACCTGGGACGAGCTGATAAATTCCAACCTCACACACTTACACCTCTCCAAGACAATGTCACTGGACCGAGACCTATGGCGGTACTCAGTAATAGAGAAGACCCGCCTTACCTAAATACAAAGTAAAACCTACTACAGTCAGTAGGCATCTCTAACAAAATACACCCCTGCCCCTTTCAATGTAAAGTTATGTTGGTGCCACAACATCCAGGCCGAAACAAATGAGATCGTGTAGGTGTCACGACAAAAAAACACACAATCCACGCTGTAATGTGGCCGTGTAGGCAACACGGTAAAAACCTCCCAGCCCCACACTGTAAATGTGGTTGGTGTTAGGAAGAGCATCCAGCTGTAGAAAACCCGCCAGACAGTCCACGCTGTAATGTGGCCGTGTAGGCAACATGGTAAAAGTGGTTGGTGTTAGGAAGGGCATCCAACTGTAGAAAACCCGCCAGACAGTCCTATGCGAGCAATGACAACCACTCTTGCCTCAAGTGGGAAAACTCCCGTCCAAACCCATGCAAGCGTGGAACATGGACGTTAAACGATGATGATGATATATCTATATATATATATATATATATCTTGGTAAACGGAATAGAAAATGCTGACAAATTGTTCACAGTTGAAAAATGGTTTAATTAGGAATAAAAGAGTATTAGTGATTGTATGGGTTAGTATTCAGTTGTGGTTTTAAGTTTTTAAGTTTTTACCGGTTGCGCATTTCTAAATGCTTTTCAAAAATAATTTTGAGAAAGAGTGTCCGTGCTGTTTGCTCTGATCTGATTAGTTTTGGGAATTCTACCTGTTTTTATGTTAAAAAAGTGGCTCCAGCGTTATTTTTGTGTTGCAAAAATGCTTGTGGTCAAAACAATTTTGATTGGTCGGTAGAGGTCATGTGAATGTAAAAAGTTAATTTTGCGCCAAGAC
>OZ024743.1:235840692-235853192 GCA_964016885.1 Eledone cirrhosa | reverse complement strand
CATGATTCCCTTGGATACACCCCACCCCTTAATGTGTGCAAGGGTGCAGTGTTGATTCTGTATCCCATTTTCTTGGTACATTGCCAGATGAGTGAATTAAGGTGAGTCCTACCTTCTTTTATCCAATGAAAGTCAAATTAGCCATTAGTCTGTGCAGCAAAAATAATGTGTTTTGGTTGGTTGATCAGTAAAAATATGTGATGAAGTTTGGAGTTTTCTAAATTTCCGGACAATGTCTACTGTCTTTTAATATAAACTCACCTGAGACTGTTCATACTACTGTAGTGGGAGGTGTATGGAAGGTGGTGCATACTAGATGGATGCCTCAACCCGTGCAGTAATACAGAAGGTAGCTCTTCTGTATTACTGCATAACACCAGAGATGTTGCTCCTGTGTCATCAACTTAGAGAGGTGCAATTGTGCAAGGTCAGCTTTTATTACCTCATCACTAGTCTTCCTAGGTCTTCCTACTCCATAGCTTCCATCAACTTTGAACGCTCTACACCTTTAAACTAAAACCTCTATCAAGATATCATAACTGTATTCCAGTTAGTGTAAACTAGTATTATATCATCATCATTATTGCCTGTCTTCCATGTTGGCAGGTGTTGCACGAGTCATCACAAACCAAATCATTATCTAATCAGAACTACTGTCTATATATATATATATATATATAGAGAGAGAGAGAGAGATAGGGAGATAGTGTGAGAGGTAGGTAGATAGGGAGAGAGGTAGATAGTGTGTGAGAGAGAGAGAGGTAGGTATATAGGGAGATAGATAGAGAGGTAGATAGTGTGAGAGAGAGAGGTAGGTAGATAGAGAGATAGAGAGAGGTAGATAGTGTGAGAGAGAGAGAGAGAGGTGGGTAGTGTGAGAGAGAGATAGGAAGATAGTGAGAGAGAGAGAGGGAGACCACTAATCCTGGAAGTACTCAATACAAGTGGAGATATAGAGTGGGTAGAGAGATATGTAAAATCCCAACCCTGGTGCCAGGCAGTTTTGGCTTGTGTGTTCAGCCAAAACCACTATATATACATATATATATGTGTATATGTATATATATCATTAACATGTTTCATCGTTTTACATCTTCATTTAATTAGAGAACCTCATCAGATGTATTGAATGACAGTGCCCCCCCCCCCCCAGTATACACATTCTCTCTTTCTCTCTCTTCATACACATACTCTCTCTATGTTCCTCCCTGTCCCTCCCTCTCCATATGTATGTACACACAGACAGTACTAAACAACAATGTACAGAAGATCAATAAATCTATTAATAGACTGGTAGATGACGGTGGAACAGTGGACTAAATACTGAGATGACGGTGGAACATCATCATCATCATTTTACGTCCGCTTTTCCCTGCTTGCAAGAGTGGGACAGGAACTGATTCTGGCTTGATTTCTACAGCTGGATGCCCTTCCTAACACCAACCTCATTTACAGTGAGTACTGGGTGCTTTTTTTGCCGTGGCACCTACACGACCATTTTACAGTGTGGGCTGGGTGCTTTTTTGCCGTGGCACCTCCACGACCATTTTGCAGTGGAATGATAGGGACCCCAGTTCCTATCATCTCATTTCTACAGCTGAGTGAACTGGAGCAATGTGAAATAAAGTGTCTTGCTCAAGGAAACAACACATCACCCGGTCTGAGAATTGAACTCACAACCTTTCGATTGCAAGGCCAATGTTCTAACCACTAAGCCATGTGCCTCCATTTATGAAAGTGTGAACAGTGGACTAAATACTGAGATGACGGTGTAGAGTGGACTAATTACTAAACTGCCTGCCATTGTTATTTATTGGGACTCTTTACATTCTGAGTTCAAATCCTGCTGATGGCCCCTTCTGGGTTGATACAGAGTCACTAGCTTTTATGTTCTGGACACACATACACTTTCATACAGACATAGACACATACATATTTACAGGGACACACACACATATAGACACATACATATTTACAGGGAGACACACACACACACACTTTCATACAGACATATAGACACATACATATTTACAGGGAAACACATAGAGACACATAGACGCATACATATTTACAGGGAGACACACACACTTTCATACAGACATATAGACACATACATATTTACAGGGAAACACATAGACATATAGATATACATATTTACAGAGAGACACACACACACACAGACATATAGACACATACTGATACATACAGGTACACACACATAGATACATATGTGTGAGAGAGAGAAGGTGCATGGCCAAGTGGTTAGAGCTTTGGGTGTGCAATCGAAAGGTTGTGAGTTCAATTCTCGGACCGGGCTGTGTGTTGTGTCCTTGAGCAAGACACTTTATTTCACATTGCTCCAGTTCAGTCAGCTATAGAAATGTGTTGTGACGTCACTGGTGCCAAGCTGTATCAGTCATTGCCTTTCCCTTGGACAACATCAGTGGTGGGGAGAGACTGGTATACAGGAGTGACTGCTTTCTAGGTGTTAATCCATAGCCATTAGTGACGGGCACCTAGAATATATAATGTATGGAAAGATGACAGCTGTTTAAAAAGGTGCAGAGCACTAGAAGTCGATGGAAGCCGCGGAGTGGGGAGACCTGGGATGAGGTGATAAAAGCCGACCTTAACCAATTACACCTCTCAAGGGCGATGACACACGACCGTGACCTCTGGTGTCACACAGTAATACAGAAGACCCGACCCCCCAAGGGTACAAGCCAAAGCTGAAACATATAGACAATATGCCCCCACCCCTCCCACTGAAAAGTGGTCGTGGAGGTGCCACTGCAAAAAAGCACCCAGCCCACACTGTAAAGTGGACGTGTAGGCCCCACGGAACAAAAGCACCCAGCACTCACTGTAAATGAGGTTGGTGTTAGGAAGGGCATCCAGCTGTAGAAATCAAGCCAGAATCAGTTCCTGTATGAGCAAGACAAGGTCAGCCGACCGGACACTGCCCACAACAGGGCAACCTGTCTAACCGATGCTAGCGTGGAAGAACAGACGTAAAACGGTGATGATGTGTGTGTGTGTTGATAAAATCATATAAACACCTGGAGAAAGGTCACAAATTTGATGCCTCTTGTATTCTGGTGCTATCATCAAATTTGGGTCTTGAAACCTTGGCTAATGCTTTTCTACCGTATATGAACATAAATAATATGATATGATACACACACCGCAGAGGATATGCGACGGCTGGAGAGAAATGAGGCAAGCATGCTCCGTTGGATGTGCAGTGTAAATGTGCGTGAACGACCCAGCATAAATGTGTTGAGAGAGAAACTGTGTCTGAGAGGGATAGAATGTAGTGTACGGGAGAGGAGACTGAGGTGGTATGGACATGTGATGCGCATGGAGGATGACCGATGGGTGAAGAAGTGCCAGGAAATGCCAGTTGAGGGAAGACGTGGTAGAGGTAGACCACGAAAAACATGGGCGGAGGTGGTGAGAACAGACCTCAGATCATTGAAGCTCACGGTGGAGATGACGAGGGACCGTGACGAGTGGAGAGATGCTGTGCTGAATAAGACCCGTCCCACCCTTGCAAGCAGGGAAAAGCGGACGTAAAATGATGATGATGATGACACACACATATATATATATATATGCACACACACACACACATATATACATCTGCACAATCATACACATATATATATATATGCACACACATATTTCTATATATATAGTCAGCGGTTCTTAACCCAGTAGCTGGGAGCCAAGTACAAAATTTCAAGTATTTTGTTATAAACAAAATATACATAAAGTAGTATTGTGTATCCCTCTCTCTCTCTCTATATATATATATATATATATATATATATATATATATATATATATATATATATATATATATATATATACATACACATATATACACACACATACATACACACACACACTATTGTGTATCTGTTTCTCTATATATGTGTATATCATGACTCATGCACTGTTCATTTTCCTGACGTTTGTACATTACCCTATGTACTATACATACACTTTTTGATGAGTTGTAGTGCACCTGAGCACTGTACACAATATTTTCATTATTATATATACTCACTAGTGTGTATCTGTTTCTCTCTCTCTCTCTCTCTCTCTCTCTCTCTCTCTCTCTCTCTCTATATATATATATATATATATATATATATATATATATATATATATATACACACACACACACTATGTGAAGGCGTGTGGCTGAGTAGTTAGAGAATTGGATTCGCAATCTTGAAGTTATGAGTTGATTCCTGGATCAGGTGATTCGTTATGTCCTTGAGCAAGACACTTTATTTCACATTGCTCCTTCTAGTCGATCGATATATATATATATATATATATATATATATATATATATACACACTAGTGTTCCTCTCTCTATATATACACTAGTATGTATGTGTCCCTCTCTATATACACACTAGTGTGTATATGTTCCTCTCTCTATACACACACTATTGTATATGTTCCTCTCTCAAAATATAAACATTTATCTCTGTTGGTTGTTTATTTTCTACACTGGAAGTCAAGTAATTCTGTGTATGAGGGGAAACATTCATTTTAATATAAAGGTCCTTTGTTGTGAAATGGCAGACCTGCCAACCTCTAAAAACCCAAACGGGGAGTACCATGAAAATAAGTGTCTGGAAACAGGGAAAAATGAGACAAAATGGGGAGATTTTACATAATGAAAGCTATACCTATTTTAACAAGAGAAGGCATCTCTCACCAACCCCAAAGTGGGTGGGAGATCTCGCCGTGGGATAGGGAAAGTTGACAGGTCTGATATATATATATATATATATATAATAATAATAATAATAATCATAATCATCACCATCACCACCACCACCATCACCATCATCCGCTTTTCCCTGCATCTCTCCACTTGTCACGGTCCTTCGTCATCTCATTCGTGAGTTTCAGCGATCTGAGGTCTGTTCTCACCACCTCCGCCCATTTTTTTCATCGTCTTCCTCTACTGCGTCTTCCTTCTACTGGGATTTCTTGGCACTTCTTTACCCAGCAGTCAACCTCCATGCGCATCACATGTCTATACCATCTCAGCCTTCTCTCCTGCACACCTCAACTTATCCCTCTTATACCCAGTTTCTCTCTCAACACGTCTATGCTGGGTCGTTCACACACATTGACATTGCACATCCAATGTAGCATACTTGCTTCATTTCTCTCCAGCCATCACATATCTTCTGTAGTTGCTGTCCATGTCTCACTACCATGCAGCATCGTGCATCTCATACAGGCATCATATAATCGTCCTTTTGTACGCAGAGAGAAACCCTTCTTTGTCAACAGAGGAAGCAGCTCCCTAAACTTCTTCCAACCCGTCCTTATTCTAGATACTATGGCCTTGGACCACTTCACTCCCATGCTAATCTGATCACCTAGGTACCGGAAGCTATCAACCACTTCTATAGAACCTACCTGCATTGGAAAAATGTGTCTATCACTGCGATTACTACTGCCAACTTTCCCTGTACATTTACTGCATACGTAGTTTTCCCTACCTGTTAGTTTGCCTGCTATCACACTACATCTGTGTGTGGTATAATATTTATATATCTGTATGCAGTTGATAACTGAAAGAAAAGAGTATTCAATAATACCTAAGAAAAGTTCATTTTGTTAAGGCTAAATAGACCCTTTGTTAAACAGGTGAAATATTTAGCCTTAATGAAATGTGTGTGTGTGTATATATATATATATATAATATCAAACTATGTTGCTTATTTAATAGATAATTTATTTACCTACCTGTTAAACACCTGTAATTTTCTTTCTTCTCGTAGTTTTGCCGACTTTAAAAAATGTTTCGAATTACATCAAAGATTTAATTTAAAATCTTTAGTTTCGGTTGTTGTGTTGGTATGGGTGTTGTTGTTGTTGTTGTTGTTGTATGTTTATATGGGTGTTGTTGTTGGTATAGATATTGTTGTTGTATGTTTATATGGGTGTTGTTGTTGTTGGTATAGATATTGTTGTTGTATGTTTATATGGGTGTTGTTGTGAGTTCACAACCTGTCCAGGTCAGTGTTGCATTTCATTCATCCTTTAGGGGTTGATATAAAATACCAGTTGATTACTAGGGTCTGATAAACTAAAGTACCCGTCAAGTACTTTAGTTGATGAAATAAACCTTGTGATGTACTGTAGTCCATAAAACAAGTACCAGTTCTGTATTGCTGTATGTGGTCGCTAAAATAAAGTACCAGTTAAGTACTGTGGTCTATAAAAAGAAGTACCAGTTAGTATAGGAGTGGTTAAAATAAAGTACTCCCTGTCGAGGCCCCACCCACCTCAACAGATTCTCTATATTTCTACTAAACTCTCGACCTCCAATTTCTCACATTCTGCTTCTTTGTGAAATAGATACAATTGTTGTGGTTGTTGTTAAGGCCCCACAACACCTGATGGTAGGTTTTCCAGTCGTGACCAACTCGTCATTATTCAGATATCTGGCCAGTAAAGATCGTTTAGTGGCAGATTTCGCTGCTATTTTTCAAATCCAAATAACCACCCAGCGTTGTTCTCTTAAGTAAAGTGTACCGTCCCCACCCTCCCTGCACTGACCACACCCCATTCTCATCTATCTCCTACCCACCCACACATCTTACCACATTCTTTTTATTTGTTTTTGTATATTTTCCTCTCTCATTTCTGTAAGGAAGACCATAACAGGGAGAGGCGGAAGGTAAACACCCCACATGTGGTATCAACCACTACATGTCACGTCACATGTGACACCACCGTCACGCGACGTAATCGTCGCATGTGGCACCATCCGCCGGCACATGTGACACCACCCCTGCCGCCGACATTTGACGTAATGAGGCACCACCCCGCTGCCGACACCGGCATGTGACGTAAACATGCCACATGAAGCACCACCCCGGTGCCGACAACGGCATGTGACGTAAACATGCCACATGTGGCACCATCCGCTGCTGTCACCACCACATGTGGTATCCGTTGCCGCCGGCACACGTGACGTAAACACAGTAGGTAATTTACGGGAGTGTAAATAAACAAGTTTCTTTTTATCAAGCTAATCCTCACCCAACATCTGCAGAATATATTAAGAAAGTTATGGGATAATAGTGTGTGTGTAGATAGATTGTGCCTCTACCTAGGTATCTCGCTGTTTCCTTGTACCTTAATGTAGAGAACTTGTCCATGGTTCTTAGGAATGTTACCCGCCCTAGATATATATATCACACCACATATAACTGATGTCCAGTTTCTTAGTATTTTGTAGAAATAATATTTCTATGTTGATAACATTAGTTTTTGTTTGGTTTTGAAAGAAATTGCCATTTTTTTCTCTCACGGAAATTACCGGATGTCATGATAAACGAAGTGATACCACCAACACGATAACACCACACATTTTAAAGTGTTCCTACTTAAATGAAAATCTCCCGATATAGTTTTATATGAGAAGCTTTTGTTAAGATCTGTTACAAAAGGCATCTTAATAATGAAAAGTCTTAATCCCTCTATATCCTCCACTAATTAATTAAAATACAACGTAGTCCATTAGAAATACAGCGAGGAAAGGGTTAAACTATTTTCCTCCTCGGTTCTGCTATGATTTGGCAGCCTGGTCATATTCAATCGTTATCTTATTAACAACAGATCGATAGTCGGTTTCTAACATCATATCGACTACCTTGTGGTTTGTGTAAGATGCTATTAAACTGTGGTAACATATCTCTCTAATACCTTTAACCCTTTCTCCTTCAACCATCTCCCTCTCTCTCCCTCCCTCCCTCCTTCTCTCGCTCCCTCCCTCCCTCCTTCTCTCGCTCCCTCCCTCCCTCCTTCTCTCGCTCCCTCCCTCTCTCCTTCTCTCGCTCCCTCCCTCTCTCCTTCTCTCGCTCCCTCCCTCTCTCCCTGCTCTCTTTCTCTCTCGTTTGCTCTCTTTCTCTCTCGTTTGCTCTCTCTCCCCCTGTTCTTCCTTCTCTCTCTCTCTCTACTCTTCTCTCGTTTGTTCTCTCTCTCCCCATCCCCTCCCTCTCTCTCAACACTGACCATCATGTAATTCTTATAAAGTCGCACATACCGAATTCGTTTCGTAAATAATAACAATATAGTAATTCCATGTTTTATCAAATTAATCTCTATTGTATATCGTCTCTGTCCCGACCCTCGTTACTATATTTACCCAGCCCCACACGAACTATAACACCTGTTTACCTAACCCCACACCTGTTTACCCCACCCCACACCTGTTTACCCAGCCCAACTCCTAATATAACACCTGTTTACCCAGCCCCACACCCTCTACCGATACTGTCACTCCACCATTCGGTGGATTGGCAGTATCGGTAGAGGATCGGACGCCATGATTTAAAGCATAGAGTTACGGCCCTTTCCATTCTGAGTTCAAACCCCACCGAGGTTAACTTTGCCTTTCATCCTTACGGGGTCGATAAAATAAAGTACCAGTAATGTACTAGGTAATTGTGGCCTTGTGCCAAAAGTAGAAACAATTATTATTATGAAGGTGAAAACTAGGGCAGCGTATTTGCAGTAATCGGTAGAACGCCAGACTCCATGATTCGCAGCACAGAGTTACGGCCATTTACGTTCTTTGTTCAAATCCCGCCGTGATTAAGCTTTATTTTTCATCCTTACAGGGTCAATAAAATGAAGTACCAGTCATGAACTGAGGTATATTTAAACAACTTCCCCTCCCCAAGAAATTGTTGGCCGTGTGCTTATATAAGAAACCATTATCATGAAGATGAAAATTTGACAATCAGTAGAGCGTCGGGGAAATTACTTTGTAGTATTTGTTCCAGCTGGCTCTAAGTTGAAATCTTGCTGAGGTCAACTTTGTCTTTCGTCTTGTATCAATAAAATAAGCTACCAGTCATATACTGGGATCGATGTGATCGACTCTTCCTTTAAACATCACAGGTTTTCTACTTAATTTAGAAACCGTTATTATTGCGGTGGATTGGCAGTATCGGTAAAGGGTCAGACGCCTTGCTTAGCAGCATAGAGTTACGGCGCTTTACGGTCTGAGTTCAAATCTCGCCGAGGTTAACTTTGCCTTTCATCCTTACGGGGTCGATAAAATAAAGTACCAGTAATGTACTGGGTAATTGCTAGCCTTGTGCCTAAAGTAGAAACAATTATTATTATGTTAACATGTTTTCTGGTGTTTGTTCGCTTTTGGTTTGTTTTCCTGTTCTGAGTTCAAATCCCCTGGAGGTCAACTCTTTCATCCTTCCGGGATTGATAAAATAAAGTACCAATCAAGTACTAGGATCGATATTATCGACTTTCTTCTTCCCGAAAACATTGTTGGGCTTTGTTACCATAATTATCAAGTGGCTTATGTCGTGTTCGTTTCGTAGTCGACTAAGAATTCCTGTGTAGAGGTTATAGAGCTCTGATCCCTCCGTAATGTATATGTGTGTGTGTGTATATATATATATATATATATATAACACTCACACTAGTTCTGTGTACGTGTGAGCGTGTTTCTTTCTATACCAGCTGAATATACTGACTATCAATAAATATACTTGATATATATTTATCACAGAAAAACTAGTCTAGCTCTCCTACTAAACATTGCTGTATAATTTACTGCTGTTTGGTCTTCTCAGTAGTAATAGTGGTTGTAGTAGTCGTATCGTTGCTACTATTACTATTATTACTACTACTACTATCGCTCTTAATTGCTGTTGTGAGCACCTCGACACATCCACTGCAATGTTCCTGTGCGATAGATAGCTGGTTATATCTTCCGGGAAGCCACAACCACCACAACATCACATGCTTCCTTCAGGTGTTTCTAAGGTCTTGGTGGGACCGAGTGCTACAACCACGACCACCACCACCGAACGGTTCAATCCAGTCTAGTATTGTTATACCTCCATCCATCTCCAATTATACTGTCACGTTAGGAAGAAGACAACATTTATATTCTCACTATATCATATTTATAACGATGAAGTACTTCGGTGCGCAGCGAAATTTCAACATTTATTCACCTCCCTAGCTATGGTCTTTAACCCCGGCTACCATCATACCATTCTCAGTCGGTATTATTATTCTTTTAACACTTAACACCCTCCCCTGCTTCCATTTATATTCTTTTGTCTCGCCAATACACTTAATTTTGTCTTTTAGAGTCCTTCCCCCACTCGGATAAGGTTTCTCTATTTTGTTTTTATTTACACAACCAACGTTATAATTCTCCTCTACCTTCATACACACACACACACACATATATATATATATATATATATATATATATATACACAGACATTATATATGTATGTATGTGTTTCCCCCCACTCCCTCCCTCTCATAAACCACCATTGCGGTGAAGTATATTCTTATTGTTCTTCATGTTGTTGTCGTCTTTGCTTCCTTTTATTGATTCTGATATTCTTACAATAATAATACTATCTGCTTTCACCACAACTTCACGTTGAGAAAACACACACTCCTAAATACACTCACACACACATAAACCCACTCTCTCACACACACCTCAACACACCCCCTCTCTCTCTCTCTCACGCACACACACCTAAACACACTCTCTCTCACACACACACATCTAAACCCACTCACACACAAACTTAAACCCCCCACACATTCACACAATATATAATTCTTTCTCAATAGCTACCTCTTCTTGTTGTTGCTATTATAGTTGATGTCTGAAGAAGGAGAGACACCGAGTTTATTACCGATAGCATTTTTTTATCGTTTAGATTATTTTGCGTGTGTTTGTTTGGCTATCGTTTCGTCGGCTTCTATATCTATCTACCTTCTTCTCTCAGCTGATGTGAAGCTACTTACAAGCTAAACAGACATAAGAAAAACACACCTTCCTCACCCAAGCCCGGACAAATTTCACTCTAATTTTCTGGCACCTCTCTAGGTTATGTTTCTTCTCAGTAGATATTCAAAGTATCAAAACACATAAAACATCGCCGTCCTTAACCAAGCCTGGACAAATTAAATCTCTTTCATTAAATCTGTTTATCTTTTATCGTTTTAAATATTTTTTTTTTTCCCCTTCAAAATTATTCCTGCTGTTGTTTTTGTCTATTTCTTCGTTTATACTTCACCCCCCCCCCCCCACACACACACAGGCACATTGCCTCTCTCGTCACCCCATCTCACATAACAGTCGTGTTGTTGTTGTTGTAGGAGGAGGGGGAGTGGTCAAAGGCTGCCAAACTTTCTTCTTTCCTTCGTCTACTTCAGGTATCTGACCAACCAGAATTTGTAAGATAAACGGGGGTACCTACTGGGCTGATACATCTGACACACTCATATACACATACATAAACACCCGCTAAAGTAGACACATAACTACGCTCACACATACATATATATACATACACGCTTACATAGACACATAACTCGCTCACACACATATATATATATATATACACGCTTACATATTCATATACACATACATGCTTAAGTATTTACACTTGCGCACACATACACACACATACCCACATACATACACATAGCCACATAGACACCCACCCACATAGCTACATACCCCACACACCTCCACACCAACCACCCAATCGTCATCTTTCATATGAGAGAAGTATGATATATTTGTTATATAGTGTCTAACACCTCAGCTAACACAAATTAAAGTACGGTTACCTGCTTACATACCTGGATGTCATCTACCCCACAACAAGCATTTCACTTTTGTGAAGTTCTTTTACCAACATTTTACACCTGAGCTGACATACACAAAGTATTGTTAGCTGTCTACTATATACCTGGATGTCATTTGTCTACCTTCAACAACAACAACCTCACTTCTGTAGAAGTTCTTTAACCAAACTTTTTCTTATCCAATAGTGGAGTAAATTTCACCAAAACCAAATATCCCACAATTTCATCCCTCACTCCACCTTCTTCACTCTGCTATAAACCATAATTCTTTCTAATTACACTTTTTAATTAGCTTTCTCATACAGTTTTCATTACTGTGTATATTGCATATATATATATATATATATATACACACGTTTTGGAACTGTCACTTCGCTTTTCACAGAATCTAGAAAAAAAAAAAAAAATTCAACATTTTACCCTCCAAAACAAACCCCAGACACCCGGCCCTACCAAACGCAGCCCAACCCAGCCCAGATAATTAGTAGCTGATCGAAAACTAGCTTTTTACATTTCTTGAACAGTCAAACGTTAGTTTTTCAACACTCCGTGTGTGTAAAGAGGTACATAGCAACCTTACATTTAGCTTTTTCAATGTCCTTGGGCTCTAACTCTCTTACACTTTCTCTCACTTTCTCACTCTCTCACTTTCGCACTCTGTCTCACCCTCCCTCTCTTCTCACTGACTCACTATCACTCACTATAAACTCTGGTTGTGTTAGCTAGAACATCACTAGTAGGGCCTGTTGTACCTGGCGTTGGCGGCTGGTGATAGTTCAGGGTCAAGTAGGTTG
>OZ024743.1:235810692-235835692 GCA_964016885.1 Eledone cirrhosa | reverse complement strand
TATGAAAGTCAACTTTGCATTTTATCTTTGTAAGGTCGATAAAATAAAGTACCAGTAATGCCCTGGGGTCAATTTAGTCAACTTCTCCTTTCCCACAAATTGTTAGCCTTGTGCCTAAATTAGAAATCATTATTGCAGCAAAGAGTTACGACTCTTTATGATCTGAGTTCAAATCACGCCGAGGTTAACTTTGCCTTTCATCCTTACAGGGTCGATAAAATAAAGTACCAGTAATACACTGGGATAATTG
Source organism: Eledone cirrhosa (assembly GCA_964016885.1). NCBI lineage: Eukaryota > Metazoa > Mollusca > Cephalopoda > Octopoda > Eledonidae > Eledone > Eledone cirrhosa. Next base: position 235,835,442 of record OZ024743.1, on the reverse strand, counting down.
CTGGCCTTGTGCCAAAAGTAGAAACAATTATTATTATTATTCTTAAGGGTGGTGAATTGGCAGTATCAGTAGAGAGTCAGACACCATGCTTTGCAGCATAGAGTTAGGGCCCTTTATGATCTAAGTTCAAATCTCCTTACGGAGGTCAATAAAATAAAGCACCAGTAACGTACTGGGGGGTTGATTTAATTGACTTTCCCCTCCCCCCAAATTACTGGCCTTGTGCCTAAACTGGAAATCATTATTATTATCTACCCAATGCCACTATGGAAATCAAACCTATGATGATGATTCGATAGGCAGAATAGTTGGAGCATTGGAGCAAATGTTTTGCAGTATTTATTTCAGAACTTTGCCTCCTGAGTTCAAATCACACCAAGGTCAACTTTACTTCTCTTCTAAACTTGATAAAATAAAGTAAAAGTTTAAACATGATGGTTGGTATAACGAGCTCTTCCCCCTCCAAATATTTCTGTTGTTTTGGTTGTGCAAAAATTATTAAAACACCATTATTATCATTATTCTGGGGCAGTGGATTGGCAGTATCGGTAGAGGGTCGGACGCCATGCTTTGCAGCATAGTTACGGCCCTTTATGATCTGAGTTCAAATCTCGCCGAGGTTAACTTTGCCTTTCATTCTTACGGGGTCGATAAAATAAAGTACCAGTAATACAGTGGGATAATTGCTGGCCTTGTGCCAAAAGTAGAAACAATTTAATCATTATTCTGGTGTGTAAATGGCCTTACTCTGACCATGTGCCTGTAGGCTAGCTGATTTAGACAGGAGAGAGGCACCCTTCTAGGGTGCTCTTCCAGTGGTTTAGGATGTGTTGGTTGCTAAGTCACCTAGATGGTCCTCCTATTGGGGAATTTTCATTGTTGTAATTTTTTTGTTTATTAATGGTTTGTTAAATTCTTTCTACTAATTTCAAAATAAACCCCCCACTGTCCCTGTCTATAGTACCCCCGCCCCACTGCCCCTGTCTATAGTACACCCCCAACCATCCCTATCTACTGTAACCCTGTCCCTGTCTACTGTAACCCCCCCTGTCCATGTCTATAGTAACCCCTCCCCACTGGCTACTGTACCTCCCCACTGTCCCTGTCTATAATCACCCCCACCCCCTCACTGGCCCTTGTGCCTAAAGTAGAAACAGTTATTATATGTTCTGTGTGAATGGTCCTGCTTTGAGTATACACTGGTAGACTGGTATAGACTGGTAGACTGGGGAACAACTGGGATAGGACACTATGCCCTCAAGGTGATCATAGCTTTTGTGGGCTTGCTCTCCTCACCTTTGGATAATTTATGTTTGTTTTTTTTAAATGTTTATTTTCTTAGTCCTTGTTATAAATTTTATTTTACACAATAAACGCCCCACTGTATCGTCCTGTACCGTCTCTAATGTTTTTTTAATATGAGCCCTGTCTGGTTAATAAAGAAATCATTATTTGACCCCAGTGCATTACTGGTACTTTATTTTATTGACACTGTCAGGATGAAAGGCAAAGCTAACCTCGACAGGATTTGAACTCAGGCCTTTTATGTTCTGAGTTCAAATCCCACCTAAGTTAGCTTTGTTTTTAATCCTTACAGTGTTGATAAAATAAAATTGTTGGCCTTGTGCCTAAATCGGAAACCATTATTATTTACTAGTCGAGGTAATTCTGGATCTGTGGAGGTTCCTCTTTGATTGACCCCTTAGTTGTTTATTTAACCCCTAGCTGGTTGACCCCTAACTGGTTGTTCGACCACTAACTGGCAGTCTTCCATATAAGGATATATTCATTTATATCAAACTTTGTAAACATTATAGTTTATCATGTTTTCTTAGACACAATTTTGTAAAAACTTTAATTTTTTCTTTATTCTATTAAATAATTTTCTTTCTTAAATTTGACCTTGAAGGCCCAGTGGTTAGTGTGTTGGATTTGCTATAATGAAGTCATGAGCTCAATTCTAGGACAGAGTGGCACATTGTGGTCTTGAGCAGGATGCTTTATTTCACGTTGCTTTTCAGGATAGAACAGGGGACCCCCGATCATTAAAACACCACCAAACCTCAGATACAACCCCGGATGAGGCACGCTAAATATTTCATTTTTAAATTTGTGAAGCCCTCAAATAGTTTTAATTTTGTCCTTGTAATAGTAATGTCCCCTCATGTTGCACTTGTGGCAATGACACTATTATTATTTCTCCCTTTAGGTTGTGTGTGCCCTAACATTTGTCCCTTGTTTAGTTATTAGTAGATAACTGTCTTTGTGAAACCCTCAATGTGTTCTTACAGTGTTAATCCCCTTTCATCTGTGGCACTTGTGACAGAGAAATTATTATTATTATTGTGGATTGGCAGTATCGGTAGAGGGTCTGACGCCATATTTTGCAGCATAGAGTTACTGCTTTTTACGATCTGAGTTCAAATCCCGCCGAGGTTAACTTTGCCTTTCATCCTTACGAGGTCGATAAAATAAAGTACCAGTAATGCACTGGGATAATTGCTGGCCTTGTGCCAAAAGTAGAAACAATTATTGTTATTATGAGAGTGGTGGATTGACAGTAATCGGTAGAGCGTCGGACACCATGCTTTGCAGCATAGAGTTACGGCCCTTTACGATCTGAGTTCAAATCCCATTGAGGTTAACTTTAACTTTCATCCTTACAGGGTTGATAAAATAAAGTACCAGTAAGGTACTGGGGTCGATTTAATCGAATTTCCCCTCCCCCCAAATGACTGGCCTTGTGCCTATACTAGAAATCATTATCGCTATTGGACATTTCAGTAATATGTCCCTCAATATAATAGTTTCAGGTTTAGTTAGTAATATATACCAACACTAGTATTTCTCTATTTCTACCTGTGATTTCTATATTGACTGACATACAGACAACCAGGTATCTTATAGTGTGTCTGTGTCTGCATATATATATATATGCAGTAGAGGCAGTTGCGTTGGTATGAACATATGATGCGTATGAAGGATGACAGTTGCATAAAAAGGTGCTGAGCACTAGAAGTCGATGGAAGCCGCGGAGTGGGGAGACCCAAGAAGACCTGGGATGAAGTGATAAAATCCGACCTTACCCAATTACACCTCTCAAGGGCGATGAAACACGACCGTGACCTCTGGCGTAACGCAGTAATACAGAAGACCCGACCCCCCACGGATACAAGCCAAAGCTGAAGCATATAGACAATATGCCCCCACCCCTCCCACTGAAAAGTGGTCGTGGAGGTGCCACGGCAAAAAAAGCACCCAGCCCACACTGTAAAGTGGACGTGTAGACCCCACGGAAAAAAAAGCACCCAGCACTCACTGTAAATGAGATTGGTGTTAGGAAGGGCATCCAGCTGTAGAAATCAAGCCAGAATCAGTTCCCGTCCCACCCTTGCAAGCAGGGAAAAGCAGACGTAAAATGAAATGATGATGATGATGATATATATATATATGTGTGTGTATGTGGATGCATGCACTCACACATATATATATAAATACACACATCCAGGTACTTGCACAAATGTATACTTTGATGCTCTATTTCCGTTGTTTTGTTTACATTTTCCTACGCACAGTCAAACATAGACACACTCATGTAACACACGCGCACCAGTTATTTATCTTCACTTTCGATTTTGAAAAACATGTAAAATAATGGAGTGTGTATATATGTATATATATGTATATATATATATATACAAGTGTATTCATGTGTATGTGTGAGTGCAGATGTCTATGTATGTGTGTATGTGAGTGCTCATGTGTGTATATGCACACACACACATATATATATATAAACTATGTATATGTGTCAATTGAAGAATGGTGTTCCACCAACAAACAGTGTCAGTAGTAGTAGTATACTCTGCAGCCATGCTGTCAGTTGTAGTTATCTCCCCCTACTGCTGCTACTGCCAGTCTAGCTGAATGTATCTACTAGTTCAATGTTAGTTTGAAGGTCAGATTTGTAGTTTTATAGGTGACTGCTAACATTGAGGTTTCATTGCCTTGTTCTCTTTATAGCCATCACTGCCTATGTCTGATGGAACATAGAGCTATGTCTGATGGAAGATGCAGCTACCACTGTCTATGTCTGTTGGAACATAGAGCTACCACTGTCTATGTCTGATGGAAGATAGAGCTACCACTGTTTATGTCTGATGGAAGATAGAGCTACCATTGTCTATGACTGATGGAATATAGAGCTATGTCTGATGGAAGGTAGAGCTACCACTGTCTATGTTTGATGGAAGATAGATCTACCACTGTCTATGTCTGATGGAAGATAGAGCTACCACTGTCTATGTCTGATGGAAGATAGAGCTACCACTGTCTATGTCTGATGGAAGATAGAGCTACCACTGTCTATGACTGATGGAATATAGAGCTATGACTGATGGAACATAGAACTACCACTGTCTATGACTGATGGAATATAGAACTACCACTGTCTATGACTGATGGAATATAGAACTACCACTGTCTATGACTGATGGAATATAGAGCTATGACTGATGGAACATAGAGCTACCACTGTCTATGTCTGATGGAACATAGAGCTATGACTGATGGAATATAGAGCTACCACTGTCTATGACTGATGGAATATAGAGCTACCACTGTCTATGACTGATGGAATATAGAGCTACCACTGTCTATGACTGATGGAATATAGAGCTACCACTGTCTATATCTGATGGAAGATAGAGCTATGACTGATGGAATATAGAACTACCACTGTCTATGACTGATGGAATATAGAACTACCACTGTCTATGACTGATGGAATATAGAGCTACCTCTGTCTATGACTGATGGAATATAGAGCTACCACTCTCTGACTGATGGAATATAGAGCTACCTCTGTCTATGACTGATGGAATATAGAGCTACCACTCTCTGACTGATGGAATATAGAGCTACCTCTGTCTATGACTGATGGAACATAGAGCTATAACTGATGGAATATAGAACTACCACTGTCTATGTCTGATGGAATATAGAGCTACCACTGTCAGTGACATAGAACACACAACTATCACAGTGTATGATAGAGTATATATTTATCACTGTTTATGGTTAATAGAATATAGATCTAACATAGTGTATGTCTGATAGAACACAGAGCTATCACTGTATTATAGACAGGTGTAGATTGCTCTATCTTCTCTCAGTGAGATAGAGGATAGATTAGAAAAAGTTAATATTGTGTTCAGTGTAATCCTTATAATTGTTTCTACTTTTGGCACAAGGCCAGCAATTATCCAGTGTATTACTGGTACTTTATTTTATTGACCCCTTAAGAATGAAAGGCAAAGTTAACCTAGGCGAGATTTGAACTCAGACCGCAAAGGACTCTATGCTGCAAAGCATGGTGTCCGGCTCTCTACCGATACTGCCAATCCACCAATATCATGTTGTAATTATTCCAGTTATTTAGGTTCTCAGCTCAAATTTTGCTCATGTCAACTTGGTTCTTCATCTTTCTGGGCTCAATAAAGTACCAGTCAAGTACTGGGGTTAATTTAATCAACATTGCCCTTGAGAGGGCAGTGGAATGACAGTATCGGTAGAGCATCGGACAACATGCTTTGCAACATAGAGTTACGTCCCTTTACGTTCTAGTTCAAATGCCACTGAAGTTAGCTTTGCATTTCATCCTTACAGGGTCGATAAAATAAAACACCAGTAATTTATTGGTGTCAATTTAATCAACTTTCCCTCTCCTCCCAAAATTATTGGCCTTATGAATCATCATCATCATTGTTTTTATGTCTGCTTTCTCATGCAAGCATGGGTTGGACGGGTCCTTCTCGGCACGACATCTCTCCACTTGTCACGTTCCTTTGTCATTGTCTCTGTGAGTCTCTCAGCCATGTAAGGTCATCTTTCACAACCTCAGCCTAGGTCTTTCTTGGACTACCTCTATTGCGGCTTCCTTCCACTGGCACTTCTTCACCCAACGATAATTGTCCATGTGCACCACATGACCATACCAATGCAGTCTTCTCTCCTGCACACCACCTCAGATTCCTCTTAAACCGAGCTTCTCTGTCAACTCGTCCAAACTCTGCCTTTCTCTCTCAAACTATTATTTTTGATGTTTGTACATTTGTACAGTAACTATAATGTTACTGTCTGTTGAGTCTCAACAAGGACCTGACACAGCCCGTATTTTTCCTGAGTTTATATGCAGTGTCCATCAGGGCAAGTCTTTTGGTGAAGAGCAGTTTGTGTTATAGTTCGTTAGAGTCGGACAAAATACTTTGCAACTTTTTGTTACATTTTGATTTCGATTCACACTGAAGTGAAATTTGTTTCTTATCTTCTGAGGTCAATAAAGTACCAGTTAACTACTGGTGTTGATATAATTGACCTCCCGTCTCCGATAACTACTGATCTTGTGCCTAAATTTGAAATATTCGTATGTAAACCCAACATGTTATGTAATTTGTCTGTGATGGATTAGCTGTATCAATAGATCTTCAGACATAATATTGATTAGTATTGATAGATCATCAGACATAATATAGATTAGTATTGATAGATCATAAGACATAATATAGATTAGTATTGATAGATCATAAAACATAATATAGATTAGTATTGATAGATCATAAGACTTAATGCTTTGCCGTATTTAGATATGAATTTCTATGTTTTGAGTTCAAATCCTGCCAAGGCCAACTTTGCTTTTCAACCTTCCGGGTTTGATAAGTACCAGTAACACACTGAGGTCGTTTGAAAAAACTTTCTCCTCTCCCGAAGTTGTTAGCCTTGTGTCTAAATCAGTAACCGTTATCATCATCAGTGCTAAGGAAGATTTATTTTTGTATGTGAATGTTGTGGGTACCTTGCCAAATTTGTTAAACATAGCCTCTGCTTCATGCTTCACCGCACATCTGATATTTTTATGTTTACCAATTTCTCTTGTGTAGTATTCTTCAAGATCACTTTAATATCTAATGACTTCCTGTTCTGCTAATTGCCATCGATGATGATATATTCCAACCTATATAACTGCCGTCTAAACTTACTATTTTACTAATTAAATAATTAATAATTTTACTAAATCTCAAAATTCTTCATTAATTAATTAAAATAGTGTATTTCATTAGAAATGCAGTCACTACAGGGTTAAGCAGGTGCTTGGAACATAACTTAAAAGTTTTTACATAAAATTATGATGGAAGATGTTTATATAAATAATAGACATGCTGGTTGGTTCTATTGATATGACATGAAAGGGTTCAAATCCCAGTTTAACCCTCTCTAGTACTGTTACCATTGAGATAAACTATCAATGTCAAACCTTGTCATTGTCCCCACCACCACATTGCCAACACCACCACTACATTGCCAACACCACCAACACATTGCCAACACCACCACCACATTGCCAACATCACCACCACATTGCCAACACCACCACCACATTGCCAACACCACCACCACATTGCCAACACCACCACCACATTGCCAACACCACCACCACATTGCCAACACCACCACCACATTGCCAACACCACCACCACATTGCCAACACCACCACTACATTGCCAACACCACCACTACATTGCCAACACCACCACCACATTGCCAACACCACCACCACATTGCCAACACCACCACCACATTGCCAACACCACCACCACATTGCCAACACCACCTCCACATTGCCAACACCACCTCTACATTGCCAACACCACTTCCACATTGCCAACACCACCACTACATTGCCAACACCACCACCACATTGCCAACACCACCTCCACATTGCCAACACCACCTCCACATTGCCAACACCACCTCCACATTGCCAACACCACCTCGACATTGCCAACACCACCTCGACATTGCCAACACCACCAACACATTGCCAATACCACCTCCACATTGCCAATACCACCTCCACATTGCCAACACCACCTCCACATTGCCAACACCACCTCCACATTGCCAACACCACCACCACATTGCCAACACCACCAACATATTGCCAACACCACCACCACATTGCCAACACCACCACCACATTGCCAACACCACCACCACATTGCCAACACCACCACCACATTGCCAACACCACCACCACATTGCCAACACCACCTCCACATTGCCAACACCACCACTACATTGCCAATACCACCACCACATTGCCAACACCACCACCACATTGCCAACACCACCACCACATTGCCAACACCACCACCACATTGCCAACACCACCACCACATTGCCAACACCACCACCACATTGCCAACACCACCACCACATTGCCAACACCACCACCACATTGCCAACACCACCACCACATTGCCAACACCACCAACACATTGCCAACACCACCACCACCACATTGCCAACACCACCACCACATTGCCAACACCACCACCACATTGCCAACACCACCAACACATTGCCAACACCACCAACACATTGCCAACACCACCAACACATTGCCAACACCACCAACACATTGCCAACACCACCACCACATTGCCAACACCACCAACACATTGCCAACACCACCAACACATTGCCAACACCACCAACACATTGCCAACACCACCACCACATTACCAACACCACCACCACATTGCCAACACCACCACCACATTGCCAACACCACCACCACATTGCCAACACCACCACTACATTGCCAACACCACCACCACATTGCCAACACCACCACCACATTGCCAACACCACCACCACATTGCCAACACCACCACCACATTGCCAACACCACCACCACATTGCCAACACCACCACCACATTGCCAACACCACCACCACATTGCCAACACCACCACCACATTGCCAACACCACCACCACATTGCCAACACCACCACCACATTGCCAACACCACCAACACATTGCCAACACATTGCCAACACCACATTGCCAACACCACCACCACATTGCCAACACCACCACCACATTGCCAACACCACCACCACATTGCCAACACCACCAACACATTGCCAACACCACCAACACATTGCCAACACCACCAACACATTGCCAACACCACCAACACATTGCCAACACCACCAACACATTGCCAACACCACCACCACATTGCCAACACCACCAACACATTGCCAACACCACCACCACATTGCCAACACCACCACCACATTGCCAACACCACCACAACATTGCCAACACCACCAACACATACTACATTAAGAAAACAATGTTCCTGCTTTCTTTCCTACTTATCACTACCACCACCACCATCAGTATCACTACCACCACCACCACCACCATCAGTATCACTACCACCACCACCACCAGTATCACTACCACCACCACCATCAGTATCACTACCACCACCACCACCAGTATCACTACCACCACCAGTATCACTACCACCACCACCACCAGTATCACTACCACCACCACCACCAGTATCACTACCACCACCACCACCACCAGTATCACTACCACCACCACCATCAGTATCACTACCACCACCACCATCAGTATCACTACCACCACCACCATCAGTATCACTACCACCACCACCATCAGTATCACTACCACCACCACCACCAGTATCACTACCACCACCACCACCAGTATCATTACCACCACCACCACCACCATCATCAACATCATAAAGAAAACCTCTAACATCCATTGTAAAACTGATATTGATATGTAACTGCTAGTGTTGTTGTTGTTGTAGTGATGGTTTTGTAGGTGTGGTTGGTGTTGTTAGTGGTGGTAGTGTTGTTGTTGTTATTGTTGGTGGTGGTAGTGTTGTTGTTATTGTTGGTGTTGTACCTACTTCATTCCACTCTAATTTCCTCTGTTTAACTGACACACACACACACACTGACACATACATCTATATACATGCACACATACAGAGAGAGAGACATACATAGACACACAGACACACACAAATACATATATACAGACACACAGACACACATATATACAGACACACAGACACACATATATACAGACACACACACACACATATACAGACACACACACACACACACACAGACACACACATACACACAGACACACACACACATGCATACAGACATACACGCATACATACATACAGACATACCCCACATACATACACGCTCTCTTCTCTCAAGCCAGGTCACCCACATACATTGTCTCTTCTTCACCCCCCCCCCCCCCGTCATTATTTCCTGTTCCAAACCAAATTATTCTACTATTGTGTTCTTTTGTACCTATTTCTCTCCTTTCTTCAGTCAGCCCACAGACCATTCCTCTCATCTGTCACTCACCCATTCTCATCTTTCACTCACTCATTCTCTCCTCACACTCGCCCATTCTCGCTTCACACTCTCCCATTCTCTCCTCACTCACCCACCCTCTCCTCTCACTCACCCACCCTCTCCTCTCACTCACCCACCCTCTCCTCTCACTCACCCATCCTCTCCTCTCACTCACCCATCCTATCCTCTCCTCTCACTCACTCACCCATCTCCTCTCACTCACCCATCCATCTTAATACTATGTATGTTCTTTGATTCCATGTCTATCTGTTCTTAGTTCAGATACAGAGCCATAGATTGTCTCCCTTGATAGTTAACCTACCAGCCCCTTCACCAACATCAATAAAGTGTCTTGACACATTACTGAGGATTCAACTCATCAGCTTTTATGTACCATCTCAGTAACATCTGTTTGTTGTATATATTAACATAGATACCAACTTGAAGAATGTCACTGTGCTGGCTGAAATATTCAGATGACAGCAAGCTGTAACTTGAGATAAAAAGGACAGATCCTGAACACTATAGATCTTTCCTGCTATCCTGGACACAATGCAGTGATTACAGACTGACAACTCATGCTGGCTGTGGAAAGTACCACCATGTATTTTGGGAGTAAAAACCCAGCATTCACATACTCCCTCCACAACACTAATATCAAAAAGTCTTCTTATGAACGTGATCTGGGGATTACTGTCAACAGCGATTTGTGTTGGACAAAGCACATCTCTAAAATTGACAATTAGCATCACTCAGTAAGACTTTGTCAGCCACTCTCCAACTATCTATTTAAAGCTATATATAGCAATGGTGCGTCCACACTTAGAATTTGCTCCACCAGTCTAGAACCCCTTATCTTGCTCATCTACTGCAGTCTGAATGCCATGCTTCCCTGGGCATGGATACATTAAAACTCCAACGTCTGGCAACTGACTTGGTAGACACCGACAACATTTTTAACCATCTTTCCAACAACAACCCTGAGCACCTTTTTGAATTCCATGTGTCTAACACATGTGGACATGCCTACAAAGTGAGAAAACAGCACAGCTCCCATGACTTCTAGAAACATGTTTTGACACGCTCAGAATTGCTGAAGCTCGGAAAAAACTACCTGCATCAGTTATTAGCTGTCGAGACACTGCATCCTTTAAAACCTCCATGGAACAAACTACCTGCATCAGTTGTTAGCTGTCGAGACAATGCATCCTTTAAAACCTCCATGGAACAAACTACCTGCATCAGTTATTAGCGGTCGAGACACTGCATCCTTTAAAACCTCCATGTAACAAACTACCTGCATCAGTTATTAGCTGTCGAGACACTGCATCCTTTAAAACCACCATGGAACAAATTCCCTGCATCAGTTATTAGCTGTCGAGACACTGCATCCTTTAAAACCTCCGTGCTTCCTGAGATTCACCAACACTACACCAGATGTCCCCCCCCTCCATACACACACACACATGTATATCATAACTCATACACTGTTCACTTTCCTGACATTTGTACATTATTCTATGTATTATGCATGCACCTTTGATGAGTTGTAGTGCACCTGAGCACTGTACACAATAATTTCCCTTATTATAAGATGTTAAGGTACGTTAAATAAGGTGAAATATAAGATATATATATTACAAGACATGAAGAAAAGTTCCATTATTGTCTAGAAGGAAGGAATCTTCCACCATCAATATTATTGTTGTTAAAGAAATGTAGTTGTTGTTGTGGAATATAAACAGTTTTTTTCTTGTCTTTAAATAGATTTGTAAAAAGACTACAGCTATATAAGTGGAATGTTATCTGAAATACTGATAGACTATGTGGTGGTATAATGGTGGTGGTGGTGATGGTGGTGGTGTGGTAGTGGTGGTGATATGATGTGTGGTGTGCTGGTTTGGTGGTGGTGTGTTGTAGTTGTATGGTGTGGTTCTGGTTGTATGGTGGTGGTTGATAGTGAAGGTGGTGGTGTAGACGTATGGAGTGGTGGTGATGTGAGGGGGTGTCAATAGGAAGGTGGTGGTTGTGGGGATGTAGTCTGGTGGTGGTGTATGATGTAGTATGGTGGTGGTGATGTATGATGTAGTATGGTGGTGGTGGTGATGTATGATGTAGTATGGTGGTGGTGGTGGTGGTGGTGATGTATGATGTAGTATGGTGGTGGTGGTGGTGGTGGTGACATTGTCCCAGACTTAGTTAAATATATCTTATGAAATTCTCATGAATAACTAAAACAAGTGTTTCAATATTTGCTGTCCTCTGACCATCATGACTACTACTACTACCACCACTACTACTACTACTACTACTACAATCACCACCACTACTACCCCCCCCCCCTCATCACTACTACAACCATCACCACCCCCATCTCCACCATTGTAAATATGTGAAGTACAAATCCATTATCAGTGACCACCACATTGGGTTTAGGACCACTTACAGATACTTAAACACTGGTACTTGTGTGTATATGTGTATATGTGTGTGTGTGTGTCTATGTATATGTGTGTCTATATATATATCTATATATGTATATGTATATATGTGTGTGTCTGTGTGTGTGTGTGTATATATATATATATATATGTGGGTGTGTGCATATATATATATATACACACATATATACATATATATATATATATATATATATGTATATATATATAATATCAGCAGTAAGAACCAGTAGTACTAGGGGTAATATATATATATCATCATCATCAGCATAGCATCTCTCCACTTGTCATGGTCCTTTGTCATCTCCTCCTTGAGCTTCAGTGATCTGAGGTCTGCTCTCATCACCTCCACCCATGTTTTTTGTTGTCTTCCTCTACTGTGTCTTCCTTCTACTGGCATTTCTTGGCACTTATTTACACAATAAGCTTTCTACACTAGTTACTGACCCCAGGAGCTCTACAGTCAGACTGAACTTAAAAAACTTGCAGTTGTATTGAGAACTCCTTAACCATAGCCATGCCTACACCTATACACATAGCCAAATAGTAATTATCAATGGATGCACACACACATACACACACTGGGATTCTACTCATTGATTCAAGCTCTTGCTACATATAAAGTGACGTCCAAACGAGTATCCTCCAACTAACTTACCTTCCACCTCTGGGTGACAGCCGATGAGTATCCTGGAGGACAGCGAGGGAGACAAACTGGAACAGTCACTCCAACTTGCAGGGCTCACACCTGAGGCGGGTGGCCAACTCCACTCAGCAGTGAGAAGGGATGTAGTACAGAGCCCAAGAACACCGGAAGTCTCCACTGCTACAGGTTCTACCACAAATCTATCAGAGAATTGTCGACACTTGGTCAGTTTTCCCTCTTTGGCTTGGTGGGCAGCAGTGCCTGGGCTGGTTGCTAGATGCACTCATTACCTACCTACTAAATTCCACCCACATGTCAATGATTGGTCAAGCCTAGACTACAACAGACAACATGTACCATGTTGGGGAACAGAACCCTAAACCACATGGTTACGAACTGTTTAACCACACCTTGATAATTGTTTTTCTTTTTCTTCACCCACTTATTCCTGAGAGGGTCGTGGGGACAGAGTCCTGAAACACTCCTTCCAGCGGGTCTGTCAGAAGCAACTGTCTCCACCTGATCAGGCTGGATCCTCAAGGAAGACCAGCCATGTTTATAGATGTTATCCAGCCATCTTGCTCGGGGTCTACCCCTGAGTCTCCTGCTGGTTGGTTTTGCCCTTAAAATCTGTCCAGTGATTCTTTCCTGGGACATTCTAACCACATACCCATAGTATTGGAGCTGTGATCTCTCAATTTGGAGTAGTGGCTCTACCTGGAGTGACTCTCTCATCTCTGAGCTCTGCACTCTATCAAGTAACGTTCCTCCAAAGACCTTCGGAGGAACCCTATTTCGGCCGCTTGTATTCTTGTTTATAATTCTGTCTTTTAATTTTATTGTTTTCTTGTATAGTTGTGATGTTTGGTTTGTAGCTTAGTGAGGAATTTGTGGAATAACAGAGATAAGATATGTCAAATAGTTGTAGTGCACCTGAGCACTGTACACAATAATTTCATTATTATTATATACATATATATATAAATATACATCGCTAGCCTCCCTTTCAAATGATGACCACTACTGCTAACATTTATAGTACTACTACTGCTACCACTACCACTGCCACTACTACCACCACCACCACCACTACCACTATCACCACCACCACTACTACCACCACCACTACTACCAGTACAACTGCTACTATCACCACTACTACTACCACCACCACCACCACTACTACCACTACCACCACCACTACTACTACTACCACCACTACTACCACTACCACCACCACCACTACTACCACTACCACAACTACTACTATCACCACCACTACCTTTACTTTTCCAGTTCTTGTTTACTTCTTTGAGATTTCCAGGTTTGCTTTCTTCAGATTTTGTTGTTTCCCAATAAAAAAGACTTTCAGAATTTATTTGTTGCCAATATTATTAATACTTAAACAGGCGTATCAATCAATAGTGATCAATGCTGATTTTAGTGATTGTTTCAACCTCACAATATCTTTCAACTCCCTGAGAAACAAAACAAATGTCATCATTTTTTTTTTGTTATAACTTGAAATCCTGGGAAAAATTCCCAGATTAATAAATATTGAATATTTTTTTTAGAAATCCAATTGTGTGAGGGTGGGGGCAGTTCCTACAACCCATGGCTTTCAAGACTGATAGAAGACAGACAGCAAGATATCCTCAAACTAGTTTCATGGCCTCAATGTTTACAACACTTTAACATGGCCACATTTCTAATGAAATACACTCTATTTTAATTAGTTAATGAAGAATTTTGAGGGATTTACGAAAATTATTAATTATTTACTAAGCTAGTAACTTAACACTTTTATAACCACATCTCTAATGAAATATACTCTGTTTTAATTAATGTAGTAGAATTTTGAGGGATTTACTGAAATTATTAATTATTTCATTACCAAAATAGTAACTTAATGTAAGATTGTTTTATAAAATGTTGTTGGAAGATTTTAAAGAGCAATGTGAAAGAAAGTTCTTTGTTTGGAGACACAATGAGCCACATGGTCTGGGTATTGAACCAGTGACATGACTGGGTATTGAACCAATGACATGTCTGGGTATTGGACCAATCACATGTCTAGGTATTGGACCAATCACATGTCTCTGTATTGAACCAATGACATGTCTGGGTATTGGACCAATCACATGTCTGGGTAGACCAATCACATGTTTGGGTATTGGACCAATCACATGTCTGGGTATTGGACCAATCACATGTCTCTGTATTGAACCAATGACATGTCTGGGTATTGGACCAATGACATGTCTGGGTATTGGACCAATCACCTGTCTAGGTATTGGACCAATCACCTCAGTCACAATCACAAACCTGTATGATAAAATACTCTATTATCTCTGATAATCAATGACACCTGTATATTGACAAGGATTCTGATTGTTAAAAATCAATAAACCATATTGATTATATTAAGTCCTAATTATGTAAATTAATTGTTAATCCCCTTTAATTATTCCTTGTTTTCTCTCCCATTTTATTGCTGAGATATTTTGGGAAGTTGAAGTATTTTAATAACTATTTTGATATTTCAGTACTTCAACACCACCACTACTACCACCACCACCACCACCACAATCATTACAACTACACCTCCACAACCATAATCGCCTCCACCACAACCATCACCTTCACCTCCACCACCACAACCATCACCTCCACCTCCACCATCAGTTAAATGAAAGATTTATAGAATGTTTTGTGGTATTCATTCCAGTTTTCTGCTCTCAAATCCCGTCGAAGTCAACTTTACCTTTCATCCTTTCAAGGTTGATAAAAAAAGTACTAGTCAAGTACTGGGGTTAATTCTTCCTCTATATATCTTTCTCACTTCTTTTCTCTCACTCTCTCTATCCTTCTCTGGAAGAAATCTGCTGTACTCAAGCCTGGAGATGAGATGGGCTCTGCCAGGTTTAACAATACTCTTGAAACAGGGTATGTCAATATGGCGCCACTACAACTACCTCGGGAGGTACCATGCTGGCGCCCCTACGACTGCCTCGGGAGGTACAGGGACCATGGCTGCCATGTAAATGAAAGATTTAATGAGCTGAAGGGTTTTTAAAATATGTGAGATTGAGAGAAGGCGGTAGTGAGAGATAGAGAAAGGGAGAAGTGTGAGGTGATAGTGAGAGAGGAAGTGACAGTTGTAGAGGTAGAGAGGGTGTGGTATGGAGAGAGAGATATTGAGTTATAGAGACTTAAAGAGAGGGGATGACAGAGAGAGTGTTTGGTGGAGAGTGAGATAGAGAGGAAGTGAGTGATATATATATATGAAGAGAGAGAAGATAAGAGAGTGTGTTTAACAGTCAGTATTAAAATAGGGATGAGACACAGAGAACCATGTTATGATAGCGGGAACATACTCCTGGATTTAGGGTTAGAACTGTCAGAACACATTTCACATTTCTTTACACTCACACACACACAGGTATATATATATATATACACATACACAGGTATATATACACACATATGCTCCTCCATACTTACATACATACAAGCATGGAAAATTGGTTGTACAAAGGATCATATCTGTAGTGTGTGGACAATTTTTAATGAGGGCTCATATATTCTAAACCATTCAGGCAATTTCTTTGAAATTCTTTACAGAGCTTCTCCTTGAACAAAACCTGTACATGATCTACAAAGACTTTCAAAAATCGATATTGGGGCCTTTGGAGACATTAAAAAAGTTTTGGTTATTTGTGTGAATTTTCGTGATTAAGACAAGAGTTATCTTTCGTAATTCGGCTCATTCGGATTTTAATTTACTCTTTGTACTTGAAACAAGGTATGCTTCCTTGAGACTAACAATATCATTTTGTATATTTTACAACCAGCAATTTCTAACAGATTACTAAGTTATAGATTTGACATTGTATAATTTATCGTTTTAAGCTTGGTGTTCATACATTAAGTGATGTCATAACTTTTACAATATTATGCTTTGTACATAATAGTGTCTATTATTCACTTCACTTCTCTATTTCATGATGCGCTTTTACTGTTGTCAAAAAAGACACCGAGCTCACATATTAATTATTTCGCTGGAATAGTGCCTAAGGTACATAAAGTACGTTTTTCTTCTATGTATTCAAATTTACTTTGTTTAGTTTAATGAGCTACATCGAAAGCTACTTGAACCGTCCAAAGGATGGGTAGTTTAGCTAGTATATATATAAGAGGTGTCAACATGACCGGACCTGTTATTTTTATCTAAAGACATTTTTTCCAATTCCAACCCGCCCGTCCCCTCAATCTATCTTACTTCTCAATCTTTCTTCTGATGAAGGACTATTGTCCGAAACGTTAAGACCCTCTTCCTGCTATATCAAGCGTTAACCTAATATATTCCTTTCTATATACTGCATCGATTGTGTTGTTATTTCTGTTTACCTTTTATATATGTATATATGTATATAATGTCCTACCCATGCTAGTGTGTATAATGGACGTTAAACGATGATGATGATGAAATATATTATATATATATATATTTATTAAAATAACAGATTAAGGTTTAAGCAAATAATCGCTGCTTATTATTATTATATATATATATATCAGATGTTGTTTACTCGAGAGAAGGCTACGTTGGTATGGACACGTGATGCGCATGAAAGTCGATAGCTGTATAACAAAGTGCAGGGCAATAAAGATAGACGGTAGTCACGGAATAGGCAGACCTAGAAAAACCTGGGACGAGCTGATAAACTCCGACATCATACACTTACACATCTCCAAGACAATGTCACTGGACCGAGACCTTTGGCGGTACTCAGTAACAGAGAAGACCCGCCTTACCTAAATATATAGTAAAACCTACTCCAGCCAGTAGGCATCTCTAACAAAATACACCCCGTCCCACCACCACCACCCCCACCCCATCCACACCACCCCGTTCTATGTAAAGTTATGTTGGTGCCGCGCCATCGAGGCCGAAACAAATGAGATCGTGTAGGTGTCACGACAAAAAAACACACAGTCCACGCTGTAATGTGGCCGTGTAGGCAACACGGTAAAAACCTCCCAGACCCACACTGTAAATGTGGTTGGTGTTAGGAAGGGCATCCAACTGTAGAAAACCTGCCAGACAGTCCTATGCGAGCAAGACAATCACTCTTGCCTCAAGTGGGACTACCCCCGTCCAAACCCATGCAAGCGTGGAACACGGACGTTAAACGTTGATGATGATGATGATGATGATGATATATATATATATATATACACGTGTATGTGTAGATCTTAGCTGGAACACAAGGTTGACACGCGAAAAGAGAGCAATATTTGCCACAGGTAGGTAATTACCAAGCACATCTAAATTTAAAAAACAAAACTACCAGTAGGTGTCGCCAGTTGCTTAGTAACATGTTTATACAAGAGTACAGTTATAAAGTTAGGCACACTCTCAATGTTTGTCACTATTTAGTTACTCTCAATCAGCAAATTATAACAGATGTAGGAAATTTCCAGGCATATATATTACACATACACATTCATACACACACACACACACACACACCCATTCAAATATACACACACACACATATACTCATATACAAACTCACACACACACATATACACACACACACATATACACACACACATACATTCATATACATACTCACATTCATATACACATTATCATCACCGTTTAATGTCCATTTTTTCCACACTAGCATGGGTTACACGAGTTGTCCCATTTGAAGCAAGCCAGATAAGATGACTGTCTTGCTCATACAGAACTGATTTTGGCTTGCTTTCTACAGCCAGATGCCCTTCCTAACACCAACCACATTTACAGTTCACTAACCTGAAAAGAATGAGTATAAGCAAGCAACTGCAGGTTAACTCTTGCAACAAACTGACATCCAGTCCAGTGAGGGGTTGTTTTGTTTTGTTTTTATAAAATTACTGGAGGCCTTATTAAAGCACCTGAGAAATGTAAGAGATGCAACCTTGTAGGAAGCCAGCTAAACCTGCATAGTTGTGAGCTATAACAACAACAAGGACGAGGGCCCCTATCATAAAATAACTGAGAAACCTCATTTTAAATGCTACCTTGTGTGAGGCCAGCTAAACCTACATAGGTGTGAGCTGTAACAACACTTGTTATTGGGAGTACAAGACACTACTTGACAGGATGCCAGTCCATTATAGAACTAATCCCTATCTACCACTGGTACACATGTGGATTGGAGCAACATACTTGTCATCTAGTCCAGGAATTGAATCCACAACTTTATGATCAAAGCTACAATACCCTTACCACTGGACTTCATACATTCATTGTAGATAAACTTATTAAAGAATTTCATTGACATTTTTAACAGTGGGCTATTGTAGACCATGACTGAAGAATTGGGATTCAGAATATAAATGTTGGACAAGAGGCAATAATATTAGATTGATGTAAACACAGATACAGACCTCTCTCTCTCTCTTTCTCTCTCTCTCTCTCTTTCTCTATCTATCTATTGTGCATAGCAGTGATCCAGCCCCTGAAAACGGGTCCGAAGCCTGCCGCCGCTAGCACCGCATCTATCTATCTATGTGGAACACGGACGTTAAACGATGATGATGATGAAAAATTACACAATTATCAAAGTTTTGTTCAAATCATTTTATTTCTCTTACTGGTAATAAGGTAGTAGGAAATTACTGACCTTTCCTGTTTATAGTTGTTTATAGTATATCATTTCATTCATTTCATTTTACGTCCGCTTTTCCCTGCTTGCAAGGGTGGGACGGGAACTGATTCTGGCTTGATTTCTACAGCTGGATGCCCTTCCTAACACCAACCTCATTTACAGTGAGTGCTGGGTGCTTTTTTTTTTTTTTTGTGGCGCCTACACGTCCACTTTACAGTGGAATGATAGGGACCCCAGTCCTTAGCATCTCATTTCTACAGCTGAGTAAACTGGAGCAATGTGAAATAAAGTGTCTTGCTCAAGGAAACAACACATCACCCGGTCTGAGAATTGAACTCACAACCTTTCGATTGCAAGGCCAATGCTCTAACCACTAAGCCATGTGCTTCCACTACATATATATAAATACATAACTATAAATAGTATCATTATTATTATTATTATTATTATATATATATATATATATATACACCACTCACTGTAAAGTGGATGTGTAGGCGCCACGGGAAAAAGGCACCCAGCACTCACTGTAAATGAGGTTGGTGTTAGGAAGGACATCCAGCTGTAGAAATCAAGCCAGAATCAGTTCCTGTATGAGCAAGAGAAGGTCAGCCGACCGGACACTGCCCACAACAGGTCAACCCATCTAACCCATGCTAGTGTGAAAGAACAGACGTAAAACGATCATGATGATATATATATATATATAGATATAGATATATATATAGAGAGAGAATGTGCATGTGTGTGTATATAAAGTAGTTTAAGTTGCACTTGGTATCTGATAAGATTTATTTACATTTACTTATCCGGTTTCATAATTTCATGATTTTCAAATGGTCTGTGAGATGGAGGGACATGTCTCTCTGCTGTAAGTGTTTCACCTGTGATAATTATGAAATCTTCAAAACTCCAAGTGCATTTCAACTTCTTTTCTTTATATTTCTACCCATATGAGATAAACAACAACTTTCTTTCCTATCTACACTTTCCTAATACTGCACACTATCAATATATATATATATAGAGAGAGAGAGAGAGAGATATATATATATATATATAGAGAGAGAGAGATATATATATATATAGAGAGAGATATATATATATATAGAGAGAGAGAGATATATATATATATATATAGAGAGAGAGAGATATATATATATATATATATAGAGAGAGAGAGATATATATATATATATATAGAGAGAGAGAGAGATATATATATATATATATAGAGAGAGAGATATATAGAGAGAGAGAGAGATATATATATATATATATAGAGAGAGAGAGAGATATATATATATATATAGAGAGAGAGGGAGAGAGATATATATATATAGAGAGGGAGAGAGAGATATATATATATATAGAGGGAGAGAGAGATATATATATATAGAGAGAGAGAGATATATATATATATATATAGAGAGAGAGATATATATATATATATATATATATATAGAGAGAGAGAGAGATATATATATATAGAGAGAGAGAGAGAGATATATATATATATAGAGAGAGAGAGAGATATATATATATAGAGAGAGAGAGAGAGATATATATATATATAGAGAGAGAGAGAGAGAGATATGTAGATAGATAGATATCATCGTTTTAACATCAAATATTTTGCCATACCAGTGTGGGTTATATGGGACTTTTTAAGGCATTGTTTTACGGCTGGATGTCCTTCAAGACACCAACCTATTTACTTGCTTCTTATAACACACAGGGATATGATGACACACACACACATAATGGGCTTCTACACAGTTTCTGCCTACTAAACTCTACTGTCAACACACTCACCCTTGTTTTTAGACAGTTGTATTGAACCCTCTACCACAGGATTGACAAGTGGACTTCTCACCAACATATGCTATATCTGTGTCACCAACATATGCTATATCTGTGTTACCAACATATGCTATATCTGTGTTACCAACATATGCTATATCTGTGTCACCAACATATGCTATATCTGTGTCACCAACATATGCTATATCTGTGTCACCAACATATGCTATATCTGTGTCACCAACATATGCTATATCTGTGTCACCAACATATGCTATATCTGTGTCACCAACATATGCTATATCTGTGTCACCAACATATGCTATATCTGTGTCACCACCACAGGAAGGGAGTGGTCTTCCCACCAACATATATATCTGTGTCCCCACCACAGGATTGGGAAGAGGTCTTCTCACCAACATATGCTGTTCTGCGTCACCTTTACACATCAAATCATTCTTCATTTCTCTCATATTTCTTAATTTTCCAACATATAATTAACATGAACGTGTAATTTCTTGTGCAAAAATAAATGCAAAGAAAGATGAGACAAGTGTTCTAATTACAGTAATGTATAATTAACAGCAGTAAAAACTAACAAACACTTTAATGGCCATATTTTTAATTTAATATAATAAGTTATGTGTTACAATTAATTTAAAAAAAAATAATAATCAAGATCTTGGTGTCAATGAAATATTTTATTCCTAACTAGCAGTGGTACCTGGGTTTAGAGACTATAATCTTGGTGTGAGTGGAATAATATATTCCTAACTAGCAGTTGTATCTGGTCTTACCTGGGTTTAGAGTCTATGACCTTGGTATGAGTGGAATAACTTACTAGTAATAGTACCTGGCTTCATTTTATGTCAACTTTCCTTGCTAGAATATGTTGGACAAGTTGTTACAATCTAAATCAGTTTAGAATTACCACTCATGTAGATGGGTCGAAGGGCAATGTTTTGCTCATGTTTATGCCACACGTATACTACAGAACAATGTTATATTCACTTTTATATTATATTTTGTTTTCCCTGACACATTGTCAGAGGTGTAATGAATCTTTTAACACCACAATTAAATGAAAAAGTACCAGAAAATGCCACACAGCCTCTATTAATTACCTTCTTTAAGATATGTGCCTCTGTGTAAAATTTCAGCTACATAGCTACACAACTGCCCACTCTCCACTTGCTTTTGATATTATGATATTTTAAAGATGTTTTGAAAATATTTTGGTCAACCCGTTTGTTACCATATTTCTAAGGAAAGACACTGCCTATGATTTTCAAATAATTTTCTAATTATCAAGTTGGTGTTTAAACCATAACTTAACAAAGCTTCTTACATAAAATTATGATGGAACATTTTCAAATAAACATGTTTGTCATAGAACCAGTAGAGGTTTGGGGTAGTTTAGGATCAAAAGGAGTTAAACTCTTCAAAAGGAATTAGTCTCCTAATTCTCAGTATAGTTATATCAGACTCCTGCTCCTTCTCCTCCCAAGTTAATTAACCAATACCTGTCAGTAGATTACACCCAATGGAATTACCTCCACCCCAATTAGTGCCATTTAATCTTTCAGCCAATCTCAAATTATCTATTATCAATCAAGTTATCTCTTTTATATTCCTGTTGAATAAAGGGATTATTTTCATTATTGATGGTTTGTACAGTAAATATTATAATTACTGGGTCTTCTGACTTCTATCACAAGGACCTTAAAAAGACAGTACTTTTCATATGCAGAAATCAGCAGGGCAGTCTTAGTAAGAGAGCAATGTTTTTCAAGGATGTAAGGTAGCCGTGTAGGAGACACGGTAAAAAGGCTCCCAGTCCACACTGTAAATGTGGTTGGTGTAGGAAGGGCATCCAGCTGTAAAGAAAACCTGCCAGAGACGCTTCAGTGCGAGCGAGGCATGGTCTTCCGACCATTCCCGCATCAAATAGAACAAAACCATCTAACCCATGTTAGCGTAGAAGATGGACGTTAACCGATGATGATGAGGATGCAGAGGGGTTGGTATAAGACCACCAGCGATGGAGGGCACTGGTGGACATGGTCGGCTCTACACACGATGATGTCTCTGGGATGTCTCTGGGATCGCTGACCTAGGATAACCCAGGTCACATCGAGCAAAACCAAGAAGAATAAAAATATATAAAAACTCATAATCTTGTCCATTATTATGTAACCTCTCGTAATTTCTTTCTCTGAAATTGTCTGAAATATCTGACATATTGCCAAATGTTTCAGACAACAGAAAGTATTAAAGACATCATTGTTCCACCCTTTCTCACTACCACTCCCCACATATCTGGAAGCAATATTACATGACCAGAGATGTAGTTGTTGTTCCTAGTAGACAACTTAGTGACAATTCTGTTATTCTTTTCTTCTTCTACTGGTTTAACTCATTAGACTGTGGCCATGCTGGGGTACCTTTCTTAAAGGATTTAGTCAATCATATTAACTCCAGTACTTATTGTTGAAGTCTGGTATTTTATTGATCTCTATTCATCAAACCACAATATCAATATAGAAATCACTGGTAGGATATCAATAGAAAAATACTTGTGTATTACTAAACCTGAAACTATTATATTGAGGAACATATTATTGAAATGTCTAAAAGCGATAATAATAATTGTCTACTTTTGGCACAAGGCCAGCAATTACCCCAGTGTATTACTGGTAGGCAAAGTTAACCTCGGCGGGATTTGAACTCAGACCATAAAGGGCCGTAACTCTATGCTGCAAAGCATGGCGTCCGACCCTCAACTGATACTGCCAATCCACCGCCCTGGATTAATAATAATAATAATAATAATGGCTTCTACTATAGGCACAAGGCCAACAATTTGGAGGAGGGGAAATCAATTAAATTGACTCCAGTGCATTACT
>OZ024743.1:235803192-235805692 GCA_964016885.1 Eledone cirrhosa | reverse complement strand
AGATGCAATTTGGGTTTGTACCAGGGAGAGGCACCACTGATGCCCTCTTCCTTGTGAGGCAATTACAGGAAAAGTACCTAGCTAAAAGTAAGCCACTTTACTTGGCATTTGTCGACCTTGAGAAAGCCTTTGACAGAGTTCCACGTGCGGTAATATGGTGGGCTCTTAGAAAACTAGGAGTAGATGAATGGCTTGTGAAAGCGGTACAAGCCATGTATAGGGGAACAGTCAGCAAAGTTAGGATTAGCAATGAGTACAGCGAGGAATTTAGCGTACAGGTTGGGGTCCACCAGGGCTCTGTTCTTAGCCCTCTCCTGTTCATCATAGTCCTGCAGGCAATAACGGAGGAGTTTAAGACCGGATGCCCATGGGAACTCCTGTATGCTGATGACCTCGCACTCATAGCTGAATCTATGGTAGAACTAGAGAATAAATTCCAAACCTAGAAGCAGGGACTAGAGAGAAAGGGCCTCAAAGTCAACATGACAAAGACTAAGGTCCTTGTAAGTAGACGAGAAAACAGAACCCAGATCCCCTCAAGGAAATGGCCTTGCTCAGTATGTAGGAAAGGTGTAGGTAGGAACTCCATTCTCTGCCCCAAATGCAAACAATGGGTACACAAGAGATGTAGCGGGATCTCAGGAAGCTTAATTAAGAATGTAGGATTCACATGCAGCAGCTGTGCTGAAACAGCAAGCAAACAGCCACAGGAAACAACTACCACCAATCTCTGGGAGGGCCCTGTAGAAACAGTAGACAGCTTCTGCTACCTAGGTGACCGAATTAGCAACGGAGGTGGGTGCTCAGAAAGTACAATAACTAGGGTAAGAACGGGATGGAAGAAGTTTAGGGAACTACTACCACTGCTAGCTGCAAAAGGCTTCTCCCTCAGAATGAAAGGCAGACTGTATGATGCGTGTATCCGAACAGCGATGTTGCATGGTAGTGAGACCTGGGCGCTGAAGGTGGAAGACTTACGTAGATTAGAGAGAAACGAAGCCTGCATGTGTAACAGTAATATACGTGAACGACAAAGCATAAAGGAATTGAGAGAGAGACTGAGCATAAGAGGAATCAAATGCTGCGTGCAGGAGAGGCGGTTACGCTGGTATGGACATGTGATGCGTATGAAGGATGACAGCTGCATAAAAAGGTGCAGAGCACTAGAAGTTGATGGAAACCGCGGAGTGGGGAGACCCAAGATGACTTGGGATGAGGTGATAAAAGCCGACCTTACCCAACTACACCTCTCAAAGACAATGACACACGACCGTGACTTCTGGCATCACGCAGTAATACAGGGTACCCGACCTCCCATGGGTACATGCTGAAGCATATAAACAATATGCCCCCACTCCTCCCACCGCAAGGTGGTCGTGGAGGTGCCACGGCAAAAAAAGCACCCAGCCCACACTGTAAAGTGGACGTGTAGGCGCCACGAAAAAGCACCCAGCACTCACTGTAAATGAGGTTGGTGTTAGGAAGGGCATCCAGCTGTAGAAATCAAGCCAGATCAGTTCCTGTATGAGCAAGGCATGGTCAGCCGACCAGACACTGCCCACAACAGGACAACCCGTCTAACCCATGCTAGAGTGGAAGAACGGACGTAAAACGGTGATGATGATGATGATGATTATATTATATATATATATATATTATATTATATATATATAATGATTTATTGATTTATTGATATCTTATCTGAGTGACCCGAATCTTCCTGATCGTAATTTTTCGGTCGTATGGGTGATTTTAGACATAATCTTTGTGTGTTGGTATTTTAACGATAGTTATAGCTCTGATTTATCTGAATTATTGAGCCCTCTGCCACTCATGTCGAATTTTGTTTATCGTGAACTCGTGCGCCGATTTTTCGATACTCGATTATTCTACTATATTATATTATATATATATATATTATATTATATATATATATATATTATATTATATATATATATATATTATATTATATATATATATATTATATATATATATTATATTATATATATATATTATATTATATTATATATATTATATTATATTATATATATTATATTATATATATTATATTACATTATATATATATATATTATATTATATTATATATATATATATTATATTATATATATTATATTATATATTATATTATATATATTATATTATATTATATATATATATATTATATTATATATATATATTATATTATATATATATATCATATATATTATATTATATATATATATATATAGAGGCACATGGCTTAGTGGTTAGAGTATTGGCCTTGCAATCGAAAGGTTGTGAGTTCAATTCTCAGACCAGGTGATGTGTTGTTTCCTTGAGCAAGACACTTTATTTCATATTTCACATTGCTCCAGTTTACTCAGCTGTAGAAATGAGATAATAGGGACTGGGGTCCATATCATTCCACTGCAAAGTGGTCATGGAGGTGCCATAGCAAAAAAACACCCAGCACTCACTGTAAATGAGGTTGGTGTTTGGA
>OZ024743.1:235801519-235802992 GCA_964016885.1 Eledone cirrhosa | reverse complement strand
AGAGAAGTGTATCCGGAATGATAAAGGTGAGCTTGCCCTCACAAGTGCTGAGAAGAAAGATGCATGGAAGAGTCATTATGATAGATTACTAAATGAGGAGAATGCATGGGAAGAAGAGACCCTACCCCATGTAGACCCTATAGAGGGACCAGCAGTACAAGTCAGCGGCAGCGTAGTAAGTAAGGCAATCAGAGATATGAAGATGGGGAAGGCAACCGGTCCATCGAGTATAGCTGCCGAGATGCTGAAGGCATCTGGGTCTGTAGGTCACACTATAACCACACGTATCGTTAACCAGGTAATACTAGAAGGGGCCATACCAAAAGATTGGTGCAGTAGCATCATTGTCAACTGCTACAAAGGTAAAGGCGATGCACTAGATAGAGGAAACTATAGAGGTATAAAGTTGATGGACCAGGTCATGAAAGTAGCAGAAAGAGTTATAGCACAGCTGATTAGGGACCGGGTGAATATAGACGAGATGCAATTTGGGTTTGTACCAGGGAGAGGCACCACTGATGCCCTCTTCCTTGTGAGGCAATTACAGGAAAAGTACCTAGCTAAAAGTAAGCCACTTTACTTGGCATTTGTCGACCTTGAGAAAGCCTTTGACAGAGTTCCACGTGCGGTAATATGGTGGGCTCTTAGAAAACTAGGAGTAGATGAATGGCTTGTGAAAGCGGTACAAGCCATGTATAGGGGAACAGTCAGCAAAGTTAGGATTAGCAATGAGTACAGCGAGGAATTTAGCGTACAGGTTGGGGTCCACCAGGGCTCTGTTCTTAGCCCTCTCCTGTTCATCATAGTCCTGCAGGCAATAACGGAGGAGTTTAAGACCGGATGCCCATGGGAACTCCTGTATGCTGATGACCTCGCACTCATAGCTGAATCTATGGTAGAACTAGAGAATAAATTCCAAACCTAGAAGCAGGGACTAGAGAGAAAGGGCCTCAAAGTCAACATGACAAAGACTAAGGTCCTTGTAAGTAGACGAGAAAACAGAACCCAGATCCCCTCAAGGAAATGGCCTTGCTCAGTATGTAGGAAAGGTGTAGGTAGGAACTCCATTCTCTGCCCCAAATGCAAACAATGGGTACACAAGAGATGTAGCGGGATCTCAGGAAGCTTAATTAAGAATGTAGGATTCACATGCAGCAGCTGTGCTGAAACAGCAAGCAAACAGCCACAGGAAACAAGTACCACCAATCTCTGGGAGGGCCCTGTAGAAACAGTAGACAGCTTCTGCTACCTAGGTGACCGAATTAGCAACGGAGGTGGGTGCTCAGAAAGTACAATAACTAGGGTAAGAACGGGATGGAAGAAGTTTAGGGAACTACTACCACTGCTAGCTGCAAAAGGCTTCTCCCTCAGAATGAAAGGCAGACTGTATGATGCGTGTATCCGAACAGCGATGTTGCATGGTAGTGAGACCTGGGCGCTGAAGGTGGAAGACTTACGTAGATTAGAGAGAAA
>OZ024743.1:235794019-235796519 GCA_964016885.1 Eledone cirrhosa | reverse complement strand
GAGTACGGACGATATTTGTTCACAAGATTATTGTCTAGGAAAAAATAACACAGTAGTTTTATTTTTTAAGATATATTTATCAAACTTGGGTCAGTTTGTCTTCATGACTTGTTCTTTCGATTTCACTCGATAAACCCACCATTGGCTTTGATAACGGCCTCAAGTCGGTCTCGGAACCGGCTACAGGCCTTCCTCACTGTTCCCAGACTTAGGCTCCTAAAGGCACTTGTGATCCTGGCCTTCAGATCGTCTTTTGTATTGCAGCTAGATCTGTTGGTGTCTCGTTCCACTGCGCCCACACAAAGAAGTCGAGGGGGTTGCAGTCAGGCGAGCTGGGAGGCCAGATGTCAGATGAAATGTGGTCGACGAAGTTCTCCGACAGCCAGGCTTGGGTCTTTTGGCTGGTATGGCAGGGCGCTGAGTCTTGCTGCCACATGTACGGCCTACCTGCAGCTACCTGGTCGATCCAGGGCTTTACTACCTCGCTCAGAACGCGGATGTAACCATCGGTGTTCAGCTTGAAGCCCTCAGGGAAGAAGTGAGGTGGCATGACGTCACCTTGACTGCTGACGACACCTAAGACCAATGTTGTCGCTGGAAATTTTGTCTGCACTCTGGGCACGTCTTTGGATGAGACAGCGAGCCACCTGTTGTTCTGGGAGTTGATCTTCTGGTCTTGGCAGAAGTTTTTCTCGTCTGGCTCCAGTGGGTGTTTCAACTTGTTGATCAGCTTCTTTGCGTGCTTCAGTCGCTTTTCTTGCATCACCTTTGACAGAAATTGTCCTTTTCTCATCTTGTATGAAACGTAGTGAATGTCTTCATATACCACCAGCCTAATGAGCTTTTCATCCATGCCTTTCTCCCTTGCAATGGCACGCATCGACTTCGCTAGGTTCATTGTTGATGATATCCTGAACTTCAGCGACGAACTCGGGCGTTCTGTAGGCGTCAGATCATCGATCACATGTTTTCCTGTCTGATGTTGCTTCGAAGTCGAATCCTGAAACTTCCAATTCCTTTCTGACCTTTCCAACCATTCTCCTGCTGATGCTGAGAAAGTCTGAAATTTCCTTATTTGTCCTCCCAGCGCGGATTCCAAGAAGAACTCCGTATCTCTTCCACAAATTTGGAGGTTCAAAATTGTTCATAATCAATTATTCTGAAAATAAATAATGGAAATATAGTCACTGTTTTTATGAAGACTAGAGTGACAACGGAAGTAAAAAATATTTGCATAAAATTAGCAATTGAAAATTGCGAACAAATATCGTCCACGCCCTGTATATATATATATATATATATATATATATAGAGAGAGAGAGATAATATGCCCCCCCCCCCCCACTGCAAAGTGGCCATGGAGGTGCCACGGCAAGAAAGCACCCAGCCCACACTGTAAAGTAGACGTGTAGGTGCCATGGAAAAAAAGCACCGAGTACTCACTGTAAATGAGGTTGGGGTTAGGAAGGGCATCCAGCTGTAGAAATCAAGCCAGAATCAGTTCCTGTATGAACAAGACATGGTCAGCCGAGGCCCACAACAGGACAACCTGTCTTACCCATGCTAGCGTGGAAGAACAGACGTAAAACAGTGATGATGATGATGATGTAAGTATATTATATATATCATCATCGTTTAACGTCCATTTTCCACGCTAGCATGGGTTAGGAGGGTTGTCCCATTAGAGGCAAGTTGGGTCAAGTGACCATGTCTTGCTCATATAGAATTGCTTCTGGCTAGGTTTCTATGGCTGGATGCCCTTCCTAACACCAACCACATTTACAGTGTGGACTAGGTGCTTATATATGTGTGGGCTGGATGTTTGTCCACACTGTAAATGTGGTTGGAGTTAGGAAGGACATCCAGCCATAGAAACCAAGCCAGAAATAGTTCTATATGAGCAAGACATGGTCATCTGACCTGACTTGTCTCACAATGGGACAACTCATCTAACCCATGATAGCATGGAAAAATGGATGTTAAACGGTGATGATGATAATATATGTGTGTGTGTGTGTGTTTAGTACTCTAGTCTCTTGTAGTGTTTTAATTAAAGTCATTACTCTGACACTACAAATTTTCATCAAGATCTGTCAATAAATATTTGAATTAACATGAGTATGGCACATCTGACCCAGGTATAGACATTTGATATAGTGACTATGTCTTTTAATTATTTGTAGCATAATCAAGTGAAGACTTGTGGCTGAGTGGTTAGAGAACTGGATCCTCAATGATGAGGCTGGAAGTGAAGGCTTGTGGCTGAGTAGTTAGAAAATTGGATTCTCAATGATGAGGCTGGAAATTTGATACCCTGCTTTTTTTTTGTCAGGAGTTGTGATTGGGAGATAGTGTCAGAAATTGGAAAGACTCGTTAAGCAAGGTCTGGGATCTTGTCAATCAATGTTGTTGTTGTTGTTACAGCTCACACCTATGCAAGTTTAGCTGGCCTCATTGGAGGTGTCTTGGATGATTTAATGATAGGGACCCCAGTCCTATC
>OZ024743.1:235749019-235791519 GCA_964016885.1 Eledone cirrhosa | reverse complement strand
GCTGTAGAAACTGTGCCAAAATGGAATGTATGACAATAGCATGGTCATCAAACACAAATACTCTTAGAACAGAACCTGTCCAACCCATGCCAGCCTGGAAGACAAACAAAAAACACTAATGACACACTCCGTTTCTCTCAGACATTTTGCTAATTCCCGCTTTGCTTCATCATTATTTTTTACCATTTATTTTTGTCTTAATCTTTAGTTATTTTTTCTGTAATTCCCTCCAAGACATTTAGCTTCTTTACAACAGTTCTAGAATATTCTGACTGGTGCTGTTGGGCCTGACATAATGCCAGATACATTGATCTCCCCCCCCTTCTCTGCTTACATTGCCAGGTACATTGGTCTCCCCCTCTCTCTAAATATCTTTTTCTTTATTTTCTTTCTCCTTTCCTTTTACAGATACATTGAGCTCTCTCTCTCTCTCTCTCTCTCTCTCTCTCTCTCTCTCTCTCTCTCTCTCTCTCTCTCTCTTTGTCTAACTCCCCCTCTATCTGTCTCTTCCTCTTTATTTTTCCCTATCTCTTTCTTTTAGTTCTCCCCTCTCTACTGAAATATTGGTTAATTCATCTGGGAGAGATTCCAAACTATATTATTTTGGCATCGACAGTATTTGTACAGCTTTTCTCGTCTCTGAGCTGAACAATCATTTATATAAAAACACCAACACCAGCGCCATCAATACCTGAATATCACCATCACCACTAATACCTGAATATCACCATCACCACTACCACCAATACCTGAATATCACCACCACCACTACCACCAATACCTGAATATCACCATCACCACTACTACCAATACCTGAATATCACCATCACCTCCACCACCACTACCACTATCATCCCCACCATCACCACTACCACAATATCACCATCACCACCAATACATGAACATGAACATCAACCCCACCACTAACATCATCACCATCAACAACACAATAGAACGAGATTGATATCAAAATGTTTAATAAACAATTGAAACTCTGTAAGAATATTGCCAAGAATTTCATGTTTTAAAATCTTTATTATTCAATGCAATTCTTTGATTCAAGCTATTCCTACAAATAGAAATTAGAGAGAACGTGACATCTGAACGAGTGTCCTCCACCACCAACTAACTTACCCTCCACCTCAGGGTCCCATCCAACAGGATGGAGAAGACATTGCCCTGGAGGATAGCAAGGGAGACCTACTGGAACAGCCACTCCACCTCGTAGGGCTGGCACCTGCGGGTAGTCAACTCTGCTCTGATAGCAGTGTGTAGGGATGTGGTCTTGGGACCCAAGAATGCCAGAAGGCTCCACTGCTACAGGCCTCAACCTGTGGGTGGCCAACACTCTCCAATAGGGATGTGGTCCTGGGACCCCAGAATACCAGAAGTCTCCTCTACTACAGCCTCCCACCTGTGGGTGGCCAACACCCTATGATAGGGATGTGCTCCTGGGACCCCAGAATGCCAGAAGTCTCCACTGCTACAGACCCCCACCCGTGGGTGGCCAACACTGCGCCGATAGCAGTGAGGATGTTATATTATCTTTGAGAGTAACTATTAATCCTTCTGATACCAGACTGCCAGAAACCACCTCTAGTTCAATGATACACAGTTGTTTATTCTAAAATATTCATCTAAAAAATAAAACCTTCCATCATAATTTTATGTAAGAACTTTTAATTTATATTCCAAACACCATTATGATAATGAGAATTATATCACTAAATGTTTTGAAATCTGTGATTATTTAAAAAAATTTATTGAAAGCATAGGTTGTGTTTTTCATTTGAAATGTGGTAATAAAAGGGTTAAAGTATTTATATTTATCTGAAAACCTTTAATCATAATTTTATGTAAGAACTTTTAAGTTCTATTCCAAACGTCAGCTTGATAATGAGAAAGTTATTTTACCACATTGCTCCAAATTATTGATTTTAAAAATCTATTAAAAAATCAAAGGTTATGTATTTCATTAAAAATAAAAAGGAGGTTACTGGGTTGAATTCCCCCTCAGATGTATTTTTTACCAGATTCTGCATTATTCCTGTTGAAGTGATACCATTACTATGTGCGTGTGTGACAGCTCACACCTATGCAGGTTTAGCTGGCCTCCTCCATGGTATATCTCATTGGAGGTGTCTTGGGTAATTTAATGATAGGGACCCCAGTCCTATAATCTCATTTCTACAGCTAAGTAAACTGGAGCAACGTGAAATAAAGTGTCTTGCTCAAGGAAACAACACATCACCTGGTCTGAGAATTGAACTCACAACCATTCGATTGCAAGCCCAATGCTCTAACCACTAAGCCATGTACCTTCACATTACTATGTGGTAGATCCTAAACAATGTTCCTTTCCATGACAAACATATCTAGATAAAGTGGTGGCATTGATTTCATCATCATCATCAACATCATTATGATTTGAGGTCAGCTCTCACAACCTCTTCCCAGGTCTTCCCTGGTCTCTCTCACAACCTCTTCCCAGGTCTTCCCTGGTCTCTCTCACAGCCTCTTCCCTGGTCTCTCTCACAGCCTCTTCCCTGGTCTCTCTCACGGGTCTTCCCTGATCTCTCTCACAGCCTCTGCCCTGGTCTTCCCTGGTCTCTCTCATAGCCTCTACCCTGGTCTCTCTCTCAGCCTCTTCCCTGGTCTCTCTCACAGCCTCTTCCCTGGTCTCTCTCACAGCCTCTACCCTGGTCTTCCCTGGTCTCTCTCACAGCCTCTTCCCTGGTCTCTCTCACAGCCTCTTCCCTGGTCTCTCTCACAGCCTCTTCCCTGGTCTCTCTCACAGCCTCTTCCCTGGTCTCTCTCACGGGTCTTCCCTGATCTCTCTCACAGCCTCTGCCCTGGTCTTCCCTGGTCTCTCTCATTCAGCCTCTTCCCTGGTCTCTCTCACAGCCTCTTCCCTGGTCTCTCTCACAGCCTCTTCCCTGGTCTCTCACAGCCTCTTCCCTGGTCTCTCTCTCAGCCTCTTCCCTAGTCTCTCACAGCCTCTTCCCTGGTCTCTCTCTCAGCCTCTTCCCTGGTCTCTCTCACAGCCTCTTCCCTGGTCTCTCTCACAGCCTCTTCCCTGGTCTCTCACAGCCTCTTCCCTGGTCTCTCACAGCCTCTTCCCTGGTCTCTCACAGCCTCTTCCCTGGTCTCTCTCATAGCCTCTTCCCTGGTCTCTCTCACAGCCTCTTCCCTGGTCTCTCACAGCCTCTTCTCTGGTCTCTCACAGCCTCTTCCCTGGTCTCTCACAGCCTCTTCCCTGGTCTCTCACAGCCTCTTCCCTGGTCTCTCTCACAGCCTCTTCCCTGGTCTATCTCACAACCTCTTCCCTGGTCTTCCCTGGTCTCTCTCTCAGCCTCTTCCCTGGTCTCTCTCACAGCCTCTTCCCTGGTCTCTCTCTCAGCCTCTTCCCTGGTCTCTCTCTCAGCCTCTTCCCTGGTCTCTCACAGCCTCTTCCCTGGTCTCTCTCACAGCCTCTTCCCTGGTCTCTCACAGCCTCTTCCCTGGTCTCTCTCTCAGCCTC
Source organism: Eledone cirrhosa (assembly GCA_964016885.1). NCBI lineage: Eukaryota > Metazoa > Mollusca > Cephalopoda > Octopoda > Eledonidae > Eledone > Eledone cirrhosa. The sequence goes on along the minus strand of OZ024743.1, from coordinate 235,787,999 downwards.
TTCCCTGGTCTCTCACAGCCTCTTCCCTGGTCTCTCTCTCAGCCTCTTCCCTGGTCTCTCTCTCAGCCTCTTCCCTGGTCTCTCTCACAGCCTCTTCCCTGGTCTCTCTCCCAGCCTCTTCCCTGGTCTCTCACAGCCTCTTCCCTGGTCTCTCTCTCAGCCTCTTCCCTGGTCTCTCACAGCCTCTTCCCTGGTCTCTCACAGCCTCTTCCCTGGTCTCTCTCTCAGCCTCTTCCCTGGTCTCTCTCACAGCCTCTTCCCTGGTCTCTCTCACAGCCTCTTCCCTGGTCTCTCTCACAGCCTCTTCCCTGGTCTCTCTCATAGCCTCTTCCCTGGTCTCTCACAGCCTCTTCCCTGGTCTCTCACAGCCTCTTCCCTGGTCTCTCTCACAGCCTCTTCCCTGGTCTCTCTCATAGCCTCTACTCTGGTCTCTCACAGCCTCTTCCCTGGTCTCTCTCACAGCCTCTTCCCTGGTCTCTCTCACAGCCTCTTCCCTGGTCTCTCTCACAGCCTCTGCCCAGGTCTTCCCTGGTCTCTCTCACAGCCTCTACCCAGGTCTTCCCTGGTCTCTCTCACAGCCTCTTCCCTGGTCTCTCTCACAGCCTCTTCCCTGGTCTCTCTCACAGCCTCTTCCCTGGTCTCTCTCACAGCCTCTTCCCTGGTCTCTCTCATAGCCTCTTCCCTGGTCTCTCTCATAGCCTCTTCCCTGGTCTCTCACAGCCTCTTCCCTGGTCTCTCTCACAGCCTCTTCCCTGGTCTCTCTCACAGCCTCTTCCCTGGTCTCTCTCATAGCCTCTACCCTGGTCTCTCTCACAGCCTCTACCCTGGTCTCTCACAGCCTCTTCCCTGGTCTCTCTCACAGCCTCTTCCCTGGTCTCTCTCACAGCCTCTGCCCAGGTCTTCCCTGGTCTCTCTCACAGCCTCTACCCAGGTCTTCCCTGGTCTCTCTCACAGCCTCTTCCCTGGTCTCTCTCACAGCCTCTTCCCTGGTCTCTCTCACAGCCTCTTCCCTGGTCTCTCTCATAGCCTCTTCCCTGGTCTCTCACAGCCTCTTCCCTGGTCTCTCTCACAGCCTCTTCCCTGGTCTCTCTCACAGCCTCTTCCCTGGTCTCTCTCACAGCCTCTTCCCTGGTCTCTCTCATAGCCTCTACCCTGGTCTCTCACAGCCTCTTCCCTGGTCTCTCTCACAGCCTCTTCCCTGGTCACTCTCACAGCCTCTGCCCAGGTCTTCCCTGGTCTCTCTCACAGCCTCTGCCCAGGTCTTCCCTGGTCTCTCTCACAGCCTCTGCCCAGGTCTTCCCTGGTCTCTCTCACAGCCTCTGCCCAGGTCTTCCCTGGTCTCTCTCACAGCCTCTGCCCAGGTCTTCCCTGGTCTCTCTCACAGCCTCTGCCCAGGTCTTCCCTGGTCTCTCTCACAGCCTCTGCCCAGGTCTTCCCTGGTCTCTCTCACAGCCTCTGCCCGGGTCTTCCCTTGTCTCTCTCACAGCCTCTGCCCAGGTCTTCCCTGGTCTCTCTCACAGCCTCTGCCCAGGTCTTCCCTGGTCTCTCTCACAGCCTCTACCCAGGTCTTCCCTGGTCTCTCTCACAGCCTCTGCCCAGGTCTTCCCTGGTCTCTCTCACAGCCTCTGCCCAGGTCTTCCCTGGTCTCTCTCACAGCTTCTGCCCAGGTCTTCCCTGGTCTCTCTCACAGCCTCTGCCCAGGTCTTCTCTGGTCTCTCTCACAGCCTCTACCCAGGTCTTCCCTGGTCTATCTCTTCTGCAGCTTCCTTCCACTGGCATTTCCTGCTGCTTTATATAATGTGACAGATAACAAACTAGGATTGATTTTAGTGTGGGAAGATTATTTTACTGTAGAAAACATGCTAATTTGAAAAGAGGAAATGTAAATAACAGCTTCATTTTAATTTATTGAATTCTAATTTGGTAAACACTGTTATGTCCTGGTGCTTGTTGCTCTGGGTTTGTCATATATTTTAGTCTATCTTACTTATGTGTAATTATTATATGAGGAAAGACAAATATGTTGTCATTTTCTCATTAATCTAGAAATTGTTTGAGAATGGCAACATTAGAGTAGAATTGTCATTGGAATTGGTATTTTGGTGGGGTATGGGGGTGAGGTGGTGTGATGTTAGCTATAGGGTGGTGTGGAGAGGGTGAGGTGGTGGGATGTTAGCTATAGGGTGGTGGTGAGGTGGTGTGATGTTAGTTATAGGGAGGTGGTGAGGTGGTGTGATGTTAGCTATAGGGAGGTGGTGGGGATGATGGTATGATGGTGATGTGTGATATTAGCTATAGGGAGGTGGTGAGGTGGTGTATATTAGTTATATTAGATATGGTGAGGTGGTGTGATGGGGAGGAGGAGGCTGCTGCAGTGTTGATATGATAGGGGATATAAAGAAAGATGTTATAGTGGAGGTAAATGAGGAGATATCACATGGTAAGATGTTATGGTGGAGATATATGAGGAGATATCACATGTCTTAGATTCTTTGCCATTTATATTGGTTCTGGTTCCATTTAAGATTTTTGGGAACACTTTTGTTGCCATATTTCATATAAAGATACTAACTACAGTTTTCAGTTAATTTTCAAAATAATCAAGATTTTATAAAATAACTCTTATAGTTCTATTAAAAAAATCGCTACTCATGGTTTTGAAAATTATCAAGAATTTGTAGGGATTCAGTAATATAACTAACTTGTTCAATAGTAATCTGGTATTTGGTGCATAGTTTAATAAAGATACCTCTATAAAGTTATGATGGAAAGGTTTTAGATGAATATAAACACTTTAAAATAAACAGTTTTATATAATAGAACCAGGGGTGGTTTGTTATCCAAAGGATTAGGTTAGCATTTGGAACATAACCCAACAAATATTCTTAAAACTAGTGGATGTTATTTAGTAGAGTTTGGTCTGTGGTGACCCATCCAACTCATGTCAATATATAAAATTGGACAATCAATGAGGATAAAAGGAGTCAACCCTTTAGTTTCTAACCCTACCAAAACCAGCTCTGGTTCTATAAAATAAAACTGCCCATTTTTAAGGTTTTCAATTTAAATTAGAATCTTCCAACATAATTTTATATAAGAACTTTACATTTAGTTACTATCTTAGTAATGAAATAATAAACTAATTAAAACAGAGTAATTTCATTAGAAATGCAGCCATGAAAGGACAGATTTGATCAGAATTACCAAAATTTCTTGGAGGATCTTATTCAAAGTCCTGCTTGTTATGTATCACCTGATTATGTTCAATTAAGATTTATGGTGCAGTAAAATTAAAGCAATCCCTACAGGTTACCCTTTAACTAGCTACCCAGCTGTGGCTATGTTTAGTTTAAATCCTGTTAATACCCCCATTAATATATTCACCCCAGTGTTGGTATCTGCCAGAACTTGTTTGTAAGTTATTGGTTGGAAACTTCTATATTGGAAGTATTTCAGTATTCCCCATGGAGGCTCATGGCCCAGTGGTAGGTGTGTTGGACTTACAATTATAATGTTGTGGGTTCGATTCCTGGTTTGTGTGTTGTGTTCTTGAGCGAAACACTTCATTTCACATTGTTCCAGTATACTCAGCTGAAAATGTGATCCTGCTGGGGGTTTAACCCTGCCATGGACTGTCATCCTGTCCAGGAGGGAGTCTTGTACTCTCACTCACTTCACACCACGAAACTGGGATAAGCACCAACTTGACGAGCCTTCTTGTTTGAGACAGGCTTGAGACTAGATAATTGTTTCTACTTTTGGTACAAGGCCAGCAATTACCCAGTACATTACTGGTACTTTATTTTATCGACTCCGTAAGGATAAAAGACAAAGTTAAACTCGGCGGGATTTGAACTCAGAATGGCAAGGGCCATAACTCTATACGTCAAAGCATGGCATCCGACTCTCTACCAATACTGCCAATACTAGATAATGTTTTGTAGTTTGACACACACTCTCTTACCCTTTACCATTCCTTCCAAAGTTAGGAAGATGTGTGGCTTAGTTGTTAGGGTGTTGGACCTAAGGTTGTGGGTTCAATATCTTGACCAGGGAGCACATTGTTTTCTTGTGCAAGAAGTTTCATTTCACATTGCATTTCATGATAGGCCTGGGGCCCCTATCATTAAAACACTTAAGAAACCTCTAATGAGATGCAGCTTTATAGGAAGCCAGCTAGAGTTTGAGATATGAGAAAGACCTGGGACTCCTATCTTTAAACAAAACATCCGAGACACCTCCTGTGAGGTGCAATCTTGTAGAAAGCCAACTCCTGTAAGGTGTTAGCTGTAAATTTCATTTCATTTCTATTCTTTCCTTCCACATTGTAGAGTGTCTACCTTTTTTTGTTTTTCTCAAACACACACACACATCTACATGGATACACACACACACACACACACATACACAGACATAAATGTGTGTGAGCTTCCACACAGTTTCCTTCAACCAAATTGTACTCTCAAGGGGTTTGGTCAATCTGGCTAAAGTAAATGACACTTGCTCAAGGTGCCAGGCCATGGGACAGTTTGAAACTGTGAAGTGAACTCCTTAACCACACAACCACGTCTGAGTTTGTTTTGGGGGTTATTGCTTTTTTCTTTTTCTTTTTGTTTTTTTTTGTGGGGCAGGGGGATAAATGAAATAAAGGATTCTGCAAGATAACGAATCTTTTGCTGAAATTTTTATATTTTACATATGTAAATATTTTCTCTGTATAAAACGATTTATTTAAAATATATCTGTAGGTTTTGTGATTTCTGTAACCATAGGTTGGTTCCATGATAAAATATATTTAGGAACCATTGTCCTGGCAGATATTCAAAGACATTAGTAATGCTCAAATCAGTTTTGTATTTTATTGATCTCTATATTTACACATTACCAAAATATGAACAGTTTCAGACATGACATGATTCGTAGATCTGTATTAGGAGGGCAGTAACTTCGACTTGAGCTGTCACAAGTTAAACCTATCCAACCCATACATAGAGCAAACTGACAATAATGATGATGATGATGATTTATGGCCAAAAATATAATATTATTTAGCAAGATGTATTATTCTGATATAAGTGATAACTATGGTATAGGTGGTAACTATGATGTAGGTGGTAACTATGATATAGGTGGTAGCTGTGATATAGGTGGTAGCTGTGATATAGGTGGTGGCTGTGATATAGGTGGTGGCTGTGATATAGGTGGTAACTGTGATATAGGTGGTGGCTGTGATATAGGTGGTAGCTGTGATATAAGTGGTAGCTATGGTATATGTGGTAGATGTGATATAGGTGGTAGCTATGGTATAGGTGGTAACTGATATAGGTGGTAACTATTATATGTGGTAGCTATGGTATTGGTGGTAGCTGTGATATAAGTGGTAGCTATGGTATAGGTGGTAGCTGTGATATAGGTGGTAGCTGTGATATAGGTGGTAGCTGTGATATAGGTAGTAGCTATGATATAGATGGTAACTATGATATAGGTGGTAGCTGTGATATAGGTGGTAGCTGTGATATAGGTGGTAACTATGATATAGGTGGTAGCTGTGATATAGGTGGTAGCTGTGATAGGTGCTAGCTATGGTATAGGTGGTACCTATGATATAGATGGTAACTATGGTATAGGTGGTAACTATGATATGTGGTAACTATGGTATAGGTGGTAGCTGTGATATAGGTGGTAGCTATGGTATAGGTGTTAACTGTGATATAGGTGGTAGCTGTGATATAGGTGGTAGCTGTGATAGGTGCTAGCTATGGTATAGGTGGTACCTATGATATAGATGGTAACTATGGTATAGGTGGTAACTGATATAGGTGGTAACTATGGTATAGGTGGTAGCTGTGATATAGGTGTTAACTGTGATATAGGTGGTAGCTGTGATATAGGTGGTACCTATGATATAGGTGGTACCTATTATATAGGTGGTAGCTATGATATAGGTGGTACCTATTATATAGGTGGTACCTATGGTATAGGTGTTAACTGTGATATAGGTGGTAGTTGTGGTATAGGTGGTAGCTATGGTATAGGTGGTAGCTATGATGTAGGTGGTAACTATGAGCTATGATATAGGTGGTAGCTATGGTATAGGTCGTAACTGAGCTATGATATAGGTGGTAGCTGAGATATAGGTGGTAGCTGTGATATAGGTGGTAGCTATGGTATAGGTGGTAGCTATGGTATAGGTGGTAGCTATGATATAGGTGGTAACTGTGATATAGGTGGTACCTATGGTATAGGTGGTAACTATGATATAGCTGGTAACTATGATATAGGTGGTAGCTGTGATATAGGTGGTAGCTATGATATAGGTGGTAGCTGTGATATAGGTGGTAGCTATGGTATAGGTGGTAGCTATGATATAGGTGGTAGCTGTGATATAGGTGGTAGCTATGGTATAGGTGGTAGCTGTGATATAGGTGGTAGCTATGGTATAGGTGGTAACTATGATATAGCTGGTAACTATGGTATAGGTGGTAGCTGTGATATAGGTGGTAGCTGTGATATAGGTGGTAGCTGTGATATAGGTGGTAACTATGATATAGGTGGTAGCTGAGATATAGGTGGTAGCTATGGTATAGGTGGTAGCTATGATATAGGTGGTAGCTGTGATATAGGTGGTAGCTGTGATATAGGTGGTAGCTGTGATATAGGTGGTAGCTGTGATATAGCTGGTAACTATGATATAGGTGGTAACTATGGTATAGGTGGTAGCTGTGATATAGGTGGTAGCTATGGTACAGGTGGTACCTATGATATAGGTGGTAGCTGTGATATAGGTGGTAACTATGATATAGGTGGTAGCTGAGATATAGGTGGTAACTGTGATATAGGTGGTGGCTGTGATATAGGTGGTAACTATGGTATAGGTGGTAGCTGTGATATAGGTGGTAGCTGTGATATAGGTGGTAGCTGTGATATAGGTGGTAGCTGTGATATAGGTGGTAGCTGTGATATAGGTGGTGGCTGTGATATAGGTGGTAGCTGTGATATAGGTGGTAACTATGATATAGGTGGTAACTATGGTATAGGTGGTAGCTGTGATATAGGTGGTAACTGTGATAGGTGCTAGCTATGGTATAGGTGGTAGCTGTGATATAGGTGGTAACTATGATATAGGTGGTAGCTGTGATATAGGTGGTAGCTGTGATATAGGTGGTAGCTGTGATATAGGTGGTAACTATGATATAGGTGGTAACTATGGTATAGGTGGTAGCTGTGATATAGGTGGTAGCTGTGATATAGGTGGTAGCTGTGATATAGGTGGTAGCTATGGTATAGGTGGTAACTATGATATAGGTGGTAACTATGATATAGGTGGTAGCTGTGATATAGGTGGTAACTATGGTATAGGTGGTAGCTGTGATATTGGTGGTACCTATGATATAGGTGGTAACTGTGATATAGGTGGTAACTATGATATAGGTGGTAACTATGGTATAGGTGGTACCTATTATATAGGTGGTAGCTATGATTAAGAAGCAACTTGGTCTGTCACATCCCAAACCTACCTCAAATCCTATGTCTCAGCCCTGTAAAGTAATAGTGTTAATTTCACAATATAATGTACTCGTTACACTCTGCAAAGTGTTAGTGTCACAATGGATTGCACCCAGTGCACTCTGTAAAGTGGTAGTGTTGGTGACAAAATAAAATACATGCAGTACACTCTGTAAAGTGGTAATATTGGTGACAAAATAAAATAAATGCAGCACACTCCGTAAAGTGGTAATATTGGTGTCACAATAAAATACACCCAGTGCACTCTGTAAAATGGCGGGTTAGTGTCACAATAAAATACACCCAGTACACTCTGTAAAGTGGTAGTGTTAGTGTCACAATATAATGTATGCAGTACATTCTGTAAAGTGGTAGTGTTAGTGTCACAATATAATGTACCCAGTACACTCTGAAATGTGGTTATGTTGGTGTCACTATAAAATACACCCAGCCAACTCTGTAAAGTGTAGGTGTCACACTATAATACATCCAGTACACTCTGTAAAATGGTGGGTTAGTGTCACAATATAATACACCCAGTGTACTCTGTAAAATGGTGGGTTAGTGTCTCAATATATACACCCAGTGTACTCTGTAAAGTGGTAGTGGTGGTGTCATGATAAAATACACCCAGTACACTCTGTAAAATGATAGTGGTGGTGTCATGATAAAATACACCCAGTGCACTCTGTAAAATGGTGTGTTAGTGTCACAATATAATGTACCCAGTCCACTCTGTAAAGTGGTAGTGTTAGTGTCACAATATAATACACCCAGTACACTGTGTAAAGTGGTAGTGTTGGTGTCACACACCCAGTACACTCTGAAAGTAATGTGGCATTAGGAAGGACATTCAGCTATAGAAGCTATACAAAATATTAAACCTAAGTGTCAAGGCATGGTTCTCCAACCATTGACCCATGCCAGCACAGGATGATGGTGGTGGTGGTGATATTTAATTCTGCCATGCAACTGTGGAATATGACTACACCATTTTACAGTTGAAAATGGAATTTTATTTTTCTGTCTAGTTGGTAATATGATTTGACAGGCGAAAGATAGAAAGATAAAAAGGTAAAATTCTCTGTGAATCAAAGTAGCAAGTCTTGTGTCATATGAGCCACCAGTTGGCCACAACCTCAACTCCGAACCTCCTCCAAACTTCCTCTCATACAATGTATTAGGTGCCGGTATTCCATAGTAACCTTACACTGAACATTAGATTAGTAAACCTGCTACATCTCGTGTTACCATGGCTGTATTGTATAGAGGATGATGATGATGATAATCAGGGTGGTAGAGGTGGGTGACAGTGATGGGGGTGGGGGTGATAGTTGTGATAGTGATGGGGGTTGGTGGGTGATAGTGATGTGGGGGTGGGGGATGGAGTGATAGTGATGGGGGTTGGTGGGTGATAGTGATGTGGGGTTGGGGGATGGGGTGATAGTGATGGTGGTGGTGCGAGTGATAGTGATGGAGGGGCGGAGCACAACAAGGAGAGGCAGGCTGGGCTAGAAAAGACCCATCAAACCCATACAAACATGGAGATAAATGTAAAATGATTATATATACACACACATACTATATATATATATATATATATATATATATATATATACACACACGTACTATATATAATAAAAGATCGATCGACTTTCGTCAAATCGGACCGAGAAAACAATGTTTCCGTTGTTTTTCCAGTTGCTTATACTATCTATCGGTCACAGCTCCAGGTAGAAGGGGCAACATGAAATAAAGTGTCTTGCCCAAGGACATAACGCATCACCCGGTCCAGAAATCAAACTCACAACCTCAAGATTCGAATCCAATTCTCTAACCAATCAACCACACGCCTTCACATTGTGTGTATATATATATATATGTATATATATATATAAATCAAGAAAGAAGAGTGACACGGTTTGCTATACAAAAAAGGTTTTTAATCTCAGTGCTGACAATTGTTTCTCTGAACTGGTAGGTCTAGAGATCGCTATCCGCTTGTTTTCAGGTTATTCGATCACCAATACAAAGTTATAACCAGTCAATTCATAGGAGCTTGTGAGAATGAAAGGAATATACAGGCATGGCTACTATATATAGTAGTAATGGCATTCAATCAGAACATTAACAACAATACTAACAATGCTAGCAATAAATTATTTGAAATAATCACAACATCAATCTAGGTGGGAAGTATAGTATATCTACGATTTTAGCGTGTAAAACTAGCTGACATGGGGCAGATGTATAAAATTGACATGTAAAAGCTGTCATGGGGTGTATTATATATAGTGTAAAGATAAGCCGGTGGCTTTAAACAATGTATGTCTGGTGGCCGTAAGAATCATTTATTATCTGACAGATGAAGAATTTATCACTGTGGTGAGGATAGTAATATTTGTGTGGTCTATATTAGATGAAAGGGTTGTCTAGCTTTCTCATCATTAATAACATACATGTATAAGATAACATTAACAGAGTAGCAATATAATAGGCAAGTTAATACAGGGGTTAAGGAGGCAATATATATATATATATAAAGAGAAAACATGCTGACTATAATTATAACAGGAGGAAGGTAAAGTTCTGCTCTAGTAGTATTTTGAAATGTTCTTGGATTTAGGTTCATTTGTTGAGAGTCAAGGGTGAGGAAGTTGTGTTGACAGCAGCTGAGAAGAGATATATTTATGGATTGATAAGGTACTTACAGACATTAGTGTGGTATAGAACTAAGAAGGCTAGAATGTACTTAATGATTATATTTCTGTGGTGGTTCGTGCAGTATAGTGGGTATCCTAAGGTGAAAGCTAAGTTACGTCGGTTCGATTCACGGAGGCTTAAATCTTGTGAATTTAGTGGCGATCCTGTGTCTGCAGAAGATAGATCTTTCTAGCTTGTTGTTGAGTAGCCTTTTTACATTTCTAAGGATATATAGCAATTCTAGATCACAGAGCCTACAGTGGGACATACCGGTACTGTAGGTCTTTGTGGCCGACAACCTCGACCAGTTGATACTGTAGTTGGTGTTATTGTCCTTAAGTTCCCAGATTTTTTTGGCGAGGGTTGTAGAACCCATAAGTGCACGATTTTTCATGTGTATGTATATATATATATATACACATACTATATATATATATATATATACACACACATTAGAGTTTAAGCAAAGAATTGCTGTTTTATATATACAATCCTTATGAAGCCCTCTTTGGATTTTGGTCTTCATCATTATTATTACATATATATATATATATATATATATATATATATATACACCCCCCCCCCCCTTGTGGGTCATTGGGTAGCGTATTAAACTTGGAAACTAGTGCTCACATGTTCAACTCCTGTCAACCTCAACACGCTTCGCTTTTGAAGTAGATGCTTTTTCCGTCTATCCCATGCTAGCGTGGAAGAACAGACGTAAAACGGTGATGATGATGACATACACACACTTATTAATACATATTTTATACACACACTTACATAATGCATATATACATGTACACTCACTTACATAATAAATACATACATACACACACACTTACATAATACATATATGCATACACTTACATAATACATATGTATATATACACATACTCATTTTCGTTTAACAATCTCTGCCATATTCTTTTTATAATTAAAATTTATTTTTAAAATTTTTTATTCAACATATTTATTGATTTTTTTTTTTTTTTTTTGATTTTTTTTTTAAACGTTTTTTTTTTTCACATTTTTAGCTCCAAATGTAATTTCTTCCGTATAGTTCTGAGTTTATCTCTCTATTGCTCTTTCTTTCTCTCACTCTCTCTATCCCTCCCCCTCTCTCTCAAGACACTTGTTATCTCCGCTATGACTTTCTCTGAGTTTGTCTGCAGGAAGTACATGGAAAAATACCAAACTGGCAGTTCCACTCATCTTCTTATTTACTGATATATATACATAAATGTGTGTGTGTATATATATGTGTGTGTGTGTGTATGTATAAATATGTGTGTGTGTATGTATTAATGTAGATGTATGTATGTATATGTGTATTTATGTATGTAAGTATATATGTATGTATATATATATACATATATATGTATGTGTATATATGTATGTATATATATATACATATATATGTATGTGTATATATGTATGTATATATATATACATATATATGTATGTGTATATATATATGTATATATATATACATATATATGTATGTGTATATATATATGTATATATATATACATATATATGTATGTGTATATATGTATATATATATACATATATATGTATGCATATGTATATATGTATGTATATATATATACATATATATGTATGTGTATATATGTGTATATATGTATGTATATATATGTATGCATATGTATGTATGTATATATATATATACATATATATGTATGTGTATATATGTATGTATATATATATACATATATATGTATGTGTATATATGTATGTATATATATATACATATATATGTATGTGTATATATGTATGTATATATATATACATATATATGTATGTGTATATATGTATGTATATATATATACATATATATGTATGTGTATATATGTATGTATATATATATACATATATATGTATGTGTATATATATATGTATATATATATACATATATATGTATGTGTATATATGTATATATATATACATATATATGTATGTGTATATATGTATATACATATATATGTATGTGTATATATGTATATATATATACATATATATGTATGTGTATGTATGTATATATATATGTATGTATATGTATATATATATACATGTATATGTATGTATATATATATACATGTATATGTATGTATATATATATACATGTATATGTATGTATATATATATACATATATATGTATGTATATATATATACATATATATGTATGTATATATATATACATGTATATGTATGTATATATATATACATATATATGTATGTGTATGTATGTATATATATATACATGTGTATGTATGTATATATATATACATGTATATGTATGTATATATATATACATATATATGTATGTATATATATATACATGTATATGTATGTATATATATATACATATATATGTATGTATATATATATACATGTATATGTATGTATATATATATACATATATATGTATGTATATATATATACATATGTATGTATATATATATACATATATATGTATGTGTATGTATGTATATATATGTGTATGTATGTATATATATATGTATGTGTATGTATGTATATATATATGTATGTGTATGTATGTATATATATATGTATGTGTATGTATGTATATATATATGTATGTGTATGTATGTATATATATATGTATGTGTATGTATGTATATATATATACATGTATGTGTATGTATGTATGTATATATATATACGTGTATATATATATGTATGTATATATATGTATGTATATATATATACGTGTATATATATATATGTATGTATATATATATACGTGTATATATATATATGTATGTATATATATATATACGTGTATATATATGTATGTATGTATATATATATACATGTATATATATGTATGTATATATATATACGTGTATATATATACATGTATATATATGTATGTATATATATATACGTGTATATATATACGTGTATATATATGTATGTATATATATATACGTGTATATATATGTATGTATATATATATACGTGTATGTATATGTATGTATATATATATATGTGTATGTATATGTATGTATATATATATACGTGTATATATATGTATGTATATATATATATATACGTGTATATATATATATACGTATATATGTATGTATGTATGTGTATGTGCATCTCCATGTATGTATGTATGTGCATGTGTGTATATATATATACGTCTCCATGTGTGTATATATATGCATGTGTGTATACATGTGTGTATATATGTATGTCTATATAAATAGCTGTTACATCAGTCTGTTTGCGGTATTTACTACTAAAGTCATACACTAGAATTTTAGGAAGATAGACAGCAGATGTGATATTTGGATGGAAGAAGTAACACCACGCTCTTCATATTGTTGTAGTTGTTGTTGTTGCTATTGGTTCTAACCAGCTGAGAGTCGCTGGCCGCTGTATCTGTCATTTTCTCGGCTATGGAGAACACGAGGTGGTCATCTCTGGAACAAGACAGGCTCAACCAGCATAAATATGGTAGTACTCTTCATACATGAGTGTGTTTGTTGCTTACATATCTCTGTCAGTCTATATATGTGTGTATATAGTGAGCCGTTTGATCATATAGACATATATATATATATATGTGTGTATGTATATGTATTTATGTGTGTGTGTATATATATTAAATATATATGTATATTGGTGTGTTTGATCATATAGGCATATATGTGTATGTGTGTGTATATATATATGTATATATATATATGTATATATATATATTGATATGTTTGATCATACAGATGTGTGTGGGCGGGAGTTTTCTATATATATATATATATATATATATATACTTGTGTATATATATATAGAGAGAGATTATATAAAGAAAGATAGAGAGAGAGGTATCATTACCAAAGATAGGTATGCATGTATATATAGATGTGCATGTTTGATTATACAGGTGTATGTATATGTATATATATATATACGTGTGTATATGCTAGCATGGAAGATAGACGTTAAACGATGATGATGATGATATGTATGTGTAAAGGTGACATTTACAGTTTATTTCATATTTAATGATAAACAATGTTCCATGCTTTGTGATGAACATTTATTTATATATATATATATATATATATATCAAGTAAGTATGCAATACTCATCTTTTTCCATTTATCTGAGGGTTCTAAACCCCATTATCAGGCTAAAATTCCTTTAGTCAAAAATACAGTGAAAGATATTCTATTTTCTAATATATATATATATATATAGTTATGCTTTGGGAGGGTCATGTTGCCAATAAGAAACACACGCACCAGTTGCTTTCACTCCAATTTATTATAAATTAAATTTATAAATTTAAGAATTTATAAATTTCCGGTTGGTTGGTTGGTTCCATAACCAGACAGTTGTTCATATATTGTCAAAGTTCTTTCGTCACACATTCTGTGACCTCTTCAGTGACTGGGGATTCTTTTCTTTGTTTTTGTGCCTCTCCTTTGTTCTGTCCTACGCCATCTTGTTTTTGTGTGTGTTGCGTGCTTAGTTTGCGCATGTGTTACATCTGGGTGTCTGTGTGTGTTTATATTTGTTTATTTACATGTTACTGGTTGGTTGTTTGTTCTATGTGCGTGTGTGTTTTCATTTTGTCCTTAATTGTAAGTTGTGATGTTGCTATTCCATTCATGTTTTCTATTTAATTTTGGTTAGAGTTCATTTATGTTTATTGCCTCTGATTTGTCTAAACATTGCGTCTTTTCTGTGTGTAGATTCTATTTCTATTTCTATGTTCTCTAATTTGCCCTTATGTTCTATTTTAGCATGTTGGTGGAGTATGGATGATTCTTTTTTATCTTGAAGTTCTCGCCAGTGTTCATTTAACCGTTCTCCTATACTACGAGCTGTCTCACCTATGTACACTATATTCTTATCTTTACATTGTCCTTCAGTACATCTTATGCTATATACTACATTTCTAGTTTTACAGTTATATATATATGGGCTTAGTTTACAGATTATGCATTTCTTATCTATACAGGGAGGTCTTTGAAAAGGGTATGTATTGCTAATAAGTGTGTTTATGGAGGTACCTGGTCTTTTTACTATCTTAATATTAAGTTTATGTTTATCTGGGGCCCTTCTAAATTTATAATAAATTGGAGTGAAAGCAACTGGTGCATGTGTTTCTTATTGGCAACATGACCCTCCCAAATCATAACAATATCGGTTTCAACACACGTTTTCAGATAAAGAATCTTGCTAAACAAATTCAGAAACAATATATATATATATATATATATATATATATATATATATATACATACACCTATAATCATCATCATCATTTAACAACTGCTTTCCCTGCTAGCAAAGGATTGTGTGTATATGGTTTGTCTGACCCATGCTAGAATGGATGTTACATATATGTTTGGCTGTATGTATATCTGTATATATATATATATATATATATATATATATAACGAAGGAAATGTGGTAAGGAACCAGGTGGACCATAACGCACCAAAGTACTCAATACTTAAGGTAGTAGAGTGGGTAATAGGAACAAGTAGGACCCCGACAGCTGAGCTCAAGCCGTTTCGACGGCTAATTCTGGCCTAAATTTATTTATAATTTGTTGAGTGCTTTATATCAGTTATAAAAATATTTTGCTTGTTGTATCCCAACAAATTAAATATAACTACATATATATATATATATGTGTAGTTATATTTAATTTGTTGGGATACAACAAGCAAAATATTTTTATAAATGATATAAAGCACTCAACAAATTATTGGAGTATATATACAATATATTAACAAATGAAAACTATATTTATAAAACCATATTTATTTCATTATACATATTTCAAGGGCCACCAAGGCAAACTATGGTGCGCTTTCATCAGATAAAATATAATATAGGTTAGTTTTATAAATAAATATTGACATACCCTGAAAAAATGCAACCATTCTGGTTGGAATCTCCAACCAAAATGGTTGCATTTTTTCAGGGTATGTCAATATTTATTTATAAAACTAACCTATATTATATTTTATCTGATGAAAGCGCACCATAGTTTGCCTTGGTGGCCCTTGAAATATGTATAATGAAATAAATATAGTTTCCATTTGTTAATATATTGTATATATATCATCAATATATAGTTTAGCAGTATATAAAGTGATCTAGTTTGCTTTTGTGTTATCTTGTGTTTTTTAAACACAACTCAACAACTACAACAATAACAATCTCACCACCACCATCACCACCACCACAATCACCATCACCACCACCACCATCATCACCATCATCATCACCATCATCATCACCATCATCATCACCACCATCACCACCACCACCACCAATCACCACCACCACCAACCACCACCATCACCACCACCATCATCACCACCATCACCACCACCACCACCATCACCATCACCACCACCATCACCACCACCACCACCATCACCATCACCATCACTACCATCACCACCACCACCATCACCACCATCACCACCATCACCATCACCACCATCACCATCACCACCATCACCATCACCACCATCACCATCACCACCATCACCACCATCACCATCATCACCATCATCACCATCGACCTTATTTCTGTCTATTCACCTTCACCTTCTTTCATTTTATCAATGTCTATTATTAGTATAACAAGATTAAAAGAATGAAAGAATTACGGAATGACAGTCTTGTGCTAGGTGTATCTGGTGCTGTTGTAGTGTTTCTCCATTGTTGTGGTTGTTGCTACCATAACACCATAATAGTCAATCTCTTTCTAATACTCTCATACAATGACCAATCTCTAGGATGTGTTCTTTTTTAAGTATATTCCTTTATTCAACAAACTGACATTCCATCATTCCAAAACACCTCATCTCATTTTTTCTACTGTTACTACTACTTATAGAATCATTACTTCCTTGGTATATATATGTATATACATATACATACATGCACATACATATATATATACATACATATATATATATATACATGCATGCACATACATAAATACATAAATATACATACAATATATATATATATATATATATATCAGGAAACAAGTACCACCAATCTCTGGGAGGGCTCTGTAGAAACAGTAGACAGCTTCTGCTACCTAGGTGACCGAATTAGCAGCGGAGGTGGGTGTTCAGAAAGTACAATAACTAGGTAGAAGTCGATGGAAACCGCGGAGTGGGGAGACCCAAGATGACCTGGGATGAGGTGATAAAAGCCGACCTTACCCAATTACACCTCTCAAAGGCGATGAGACACGACCGTGACCTCTGGTGTCACACAGTAATACAGAGTACCCGACCTCCCATGGGTACAAGCTGAAGCATATAGACAATATGCCCCCACACCCCCCACTGCAAGGTGGTCGTGGAGGTGCCACGGCAAAAAAGCACCCAGCCCACACTGTAAAGTGGATGTGTAGGCGCCACGAAAAAGCACCCAGCACTCACTGTAAATGAGGTTGGTGTTAGGAAGGGCATCCAGCTGTAGAAATCGAGCCAAATCAGTTCCTGTATGAGCAAGGCATGGTCAGCCGACCAGACACTGCCCACAACAGGACAACCCGTCTAACCCATGCTAGCGTGGAAGAACGGACGTAAAACGGTGATGATGATGATATATATATATAATAATAGAAGGATGAGTGTTTACTCCTTCATTACGTTTATTGGTTGGTGATGTACATTTCGCTATTGATCAGCTCAAGGTTCGATCTGTATCGATCTGGCCCGACTCTGGAATCAAAAGCTCGTCGGGCCTCTGTAGCATATATATATTATATATCTATCAATGTCAAAGACAGGACAACTTCCTCTCTGCACTCGGTGGAGCATTGACCATACAAAAAACAAGACACAGATCTTTGTCCTGTCTGGGAGATCACTGGCTCAGCTTCAGTACTGTCTTGGTTCTTATAGACCTGTCCAACCCATGCTAGCAGGGAAAGTGGATGATAAAACAATGATGATGTATGTGTGTATATATATATATATTGGGGGTAACCACAGTTAGTAAGGTACTCAATATATTAGTAGAATGTAAACATCAAGTTTATTATAGAAATGGCTTCTACAGGACTAGAACTGTTTCATTCAAAAGAAATCATCAAGGCTTTCCTGATGATTTCTTTTAAATGAGACAGTTCTAGTCTTGTAGAAGCCATTTCTATATTAAACTTGATATATATACATATAGAGAGAGATAAACACATACAAATGCATATAAGTGTTTCTATGTGTTTATACATTTATATTAAATGTATCATCATCATGACAGTGGGTTGACAGAATTGTTAGAGTCAGAAAAAATACTTTGTGGTATTTGTTGTGGCTCCTTATATTCTGAGTTAAATTACTGTTTAGATCAACTTACCTTTCATCCGGAGTCAATAAAATAAAGTGCCAGTTAAGTACTGAGCTTCATATAATAGACTTTTCATTCTCATCAAATCATTGGCTTCATCCCAATATTAGAAACCATTAATGTATTTATTATAGCTGTTAAAACTATTACCAGTGGGGTTGACAACCAGAAGTTTTGTCCTGAACTTTGACAAGTACCTATAAACACAAAACTCCTGGGACCATCAAGTCTATACATCTTCACAGTTATAATAATATATATATATATCATTCTACCCATGCATTGAGTTTTGTCTCTCTTGTTTCTACAGTCAAACCTATATATATATGTGTGTGTGTGTGTGTATATACACATATAAAGTAAAGAAAGTATGTTTAGAAAGCTGCAAGCAATATTTGAAATTGAAATATAAAGCTTCGCCATATTATAGTCTAATAATTGTTTCTACTTTTGCCACAAGGCCAGCAATTAACCAGTGCATTACTGGTACTTTATTTTATCGACCACGTAAGAATGAAAGGCAAAGTTAACCTCGGCGGGATTTGAACTCAGATCGTAAAGGGACGTAACTCTATGCGTCAAAGCATGGCGTCCGACCCTCTACCGATACTGCCAATCCACCGCCTTATAGTCTAATAATTGTTTCTACTTTTGGCACAAGGCCATCAATTACCCAGTACATTACTGGTACTTTATTTTATCGACCCCGTAAGGATGAAAGGCAAAGTTAACCTCGGCGGGATTTGAACTCGGAATGGAAAGGGCCGTAACTCTATGGGTCAAAGCATGGTGTCCGACCTTCTACCGATACTGCCAATTCACCGCCTTATAGTCTAATAATGGGATGTATAAACACACTGAATGGAGAAGGTGGGTGTCAGCACACAACATACTTATCCAACAAACATGAGGTGTGGGTTCCCATCCTTTTTTGTTGAGTCGGGATAAACCCATTATTAGACTATATTATGGGGCGGTGAATTGGCAGTATCGGTAGAGGGTTGGACGCCATACTTTCTAGCATAGTTACGTCCCTTTACAGTCTGAGTTCAAATCCCGCCGAGGTTAACTTTGCCTTTCATCCTTACGGGGTCGATAAAATAAAGTACCAGTAATGTACTGGGTAATTGCTGGCCTTGTGCCAAAAGTAGAAACAATTATTAGACTATATTATACATTCTAAAGTTATGGTGAAGCCTTATCTTTCTATTTCAATATATATATAAGTATTAACAGAAATTAAAAGTTTAAGCAAACAATTTTTTGTTTCACCCTGGGGTGAAAGCAGAAATTGTATGCTTAAACTTAAAAGTTTAAGCATGTATTTATTATTACTACTACTATATATATATGCTTCATTTTAAAATCTGTTTTGCAAGATTTCTTATCTGAAAACATGTGTTGAAACAGATATTGTTATACTTTGCGGGTGTCATGGTGCCAATAAAACCACACGCACCTGTTGGTTTTCAATTCAATTTATTATAAATTTCCCGTTGGTTCGATAACCGGAAGGTTGTTTAGATAATGATATAATAATAATAATAATAATAATAATAATGAAATTATTGTGTACAGTGCTCAGGTGCACTACAACTTGTCAAAGGTGGATGTATAGTACATAGAATAATATACAAATGTCAGGGAAGTGAATAGTGTATGAGTCATGATATACATGTGTGTATGTGTATGGAGTGGGAATAGTAGGTGTAGTGTTGGAGAATCTCAGGAAGCATGGAGGTTTTAAAGGATATTGTCAAAGCTCTTTAATCACACAACTCACAAAAACAAGATGGTATAGGACAGAACAAAGGAGAGACAATATAAAAATCCAGTCACTGAGGAGGTTACAGAATGTGTGATGAAAGAGCTTTCTCAATATATAAACAACCATCCGGTTATCAAATCAATCAACCAGAAATTTATAATAAATTAAAGTGAACACCAACAAGTGCATGTGTTTTTATTAGCAACAACACCCTCCCAAAGTATAATATATATATGTTGTATGGTTACTAGGATGCGCCCATAGGCGGTATGCCGGTTGAGCACTCTATGCTCCTTCGCAGCAGAGTATGATAATATGGAAACACAATTTATTACGTATTACAATTGTTTCTCCGGCGAACAGCTCGAGGTGCTATCTGTTTGTGGATCGAATCTGACTCTAGATTCGCAAGTTCCTTAGATACGTCTAGTGATTTCGAAGCAAATTCTCTTTCTGTTGAACTCTGACCCTTCGAATTTTTATCATCTATGAATATATATATATATATATATATATATATATTCATAGAATAAGAAAATCTCAATGCAAGAATAGCTGCTAAAACAGCAAAATGCCGTCAATTACAGCATCAAGTAAAAATTACCTCAAAGGACAAATCAGTGGCTAGAAGATTGTAAAACACACACACACATACACCACACCACACACACACAAGTGCTCACTCAGCTGAGTTGGTATTGCTTTTCACTCTTACTTTTCATCTTTTTGACGCTATAAAAATGTAGCAGATCAGTACTAGGAGACCAAATCAGTTGTACTTAAGCAGAACTATTGACTTCTCAGATGGACCGGGAGCCCACATGCCACTTACAATATGTTCTGGTGTTCTGTTGAGTGTTCAGATGAGCCCGGGGTCTATATCCAATATATATATATGAAGTATTTCCGTAGGAAGGGTAAAGGAAAAGAGTGTGCTCTATGAATGCTACAGATCTATATAATTATGTAATAATCAACATAAGTCCATATTAAATTTTCTTTCTGATGATCGATTTCAGCCTTCTGTGTTGAGCTCGTCTGTCTTCGTGAAACCTTTGGTAAATGGAATAATTGCCTTATGTTGTATATTACATAACTATATATATATAGTAAAGAATAAGTATGCTAAATTGGTTGTTACAATTTATTTGGAAATTTTCCATCACAAATACTTCAACAGGTTTGACTATTATACAGTCTGTCAGTTCCATAATATCAATCCAACCTCTTCAGATGGTCTTCCAAATATAACTTTTATCCACACCTGGTTCTCTGGAGAACCTAGGGTGGCAAGATAGGGGAACTGATAAAATTCAATCTCTCCTCTCTCTCAATACCAGCACCCCTATATTGAGTGTTTATCTCAGGATACTTTGAGATCATCCAATTGGAGTGCCGGACGCTTCCTCCTCATCATCATTGTTTAACGTCCATTTTCCATGCTGGCCTGGGTTAGACAACTTGTCCCATTTGAGGTA
Organism: Eledone cirrhosa; assembly: GCA_964016885.1. NCBI lineage: Eukaryota > Metazoa > Mollusca > Cephalopoda > Octopoda > Eledonidae > Eledone > Eledone cirrhosa. The sequence continues at coordinate 235,766,149 of OZ024743.1, read as the reverse complement.
ACTTAGGTCAGGTGACCATGTCTTACTCGTATAGGACTTTTTCTTGTCAGGTTTCTACAGCTGGATGTTCTTCCTAACGCCAACCACATTTACAGTGTGTGTTGGGTGCTTTTAGCCATGACTCCTACATGACCACTTTGCAATGTGTACTGGGTACTTTTTATGATGACACCTACACAACCACTTTGCTGTGTATACTGGGTATATTTTGTTCATAGTCAAAGGGTGGTGTGGAGAGGAGTAGGTGGGTGGGTGTATAAAGTTGTACGTTTAAGTCTGTGCACATGGGAGGGCCTGTCTTCTGTATTACTGCATAACACCAAAGATCTTGATCCTGTGTCATTGTCTTTGAGAGGTTCAGTTGCACGAGGTCAGCTTTTATCACCTCGTCACTGGTCTTCCTGGGTCTAGCCTCCATCAATATTGATCACCCTGCACCTTTATATACAGCTGTCATCCTTCATATATGCAGTATGGCAACCAGGAAGACAACTTGCCTATTAGTCTCCTAGTTGATGCAGGTTTATAAACTGAGTTGATATAATAATTAGTAAAATACAATGGAAAGGCCTCACTGGTTTAGCTGGCCTGCAGCAAAGGAAGGGTCACTCTGGACTGCAACAATGGAAGGGCCACATTGGTTTAGCTGGCCTGCAACAGTGGAAGGGCCTCTCTGGTTTAGCTGGCCTGCAACAGTGGAAGAGCCTCTCTGGTTTAGCTGGCCTGCAACAGTGGAAGGGCCTCTCTGGTTTAGCTGGCCTGCAACAGTGGAAGGGCCTCACTGGTTTAGCTGGCCTGCAACAGTGGAAGGGCCTCTCTGATTTAGCTGGCCTGCAGCAATGGAAGGGCCTCACTGGTTTAGCTGGCCTGCAGCAATGGAAGGGCCTCACTGGTTTAACTGGCCTGCAGCAATGGAATGGCCTCACTGGTTTAACTGGCCTGCAGCAATGGAAGGGCCTCACTGGTTTAGCTGGCCTGCAGCAATGGAAGGGCCTCACTGGTTTAACTGGCCTGCAGCAATGGAAGGGCCTCTCTGGTTTAGCTGGCCTGCAACAGTGGAAGGGCCTCACTGGTTTAACTGGCCAGCAGCAATGGAAGGGCCTCACTGGTTTAGCCGGCCTGCAGCAATGGAAGGGCCACACTGGTTTAACTGGCCAGCAGCAATGGAAGGGCCTCACTGGTTTAGCCGGCCTGCAGCAATGGAAGGGCCACACTGGTTTAACTGGCCAGCAGCAATGGAAGGGCCTCACTGGTTTAGCTGGCCTGCAGCAATGGAAGGGCCTCACTGGTTTAACTGGCCTGCAGCAATGGAAGGGCCTCTCTGGTTTAGCTGGCCTGCAACAGTGGAAGGGCCTCACTGGTTTAGCTGGCCTGCAGCAATGGAAGGGCCTCTCTGGTTTAGCTGGCCTGCAACAGTGGAAGGGCCTCACTGGTTTAGCTGGCCTGCAGCAATGGAAGGGCCTCTCTGGTTTAGCTGGCCTGCAACAGTGGAAGGGCCTCACTGGTTTAGCTGGCCTGCAGCAATGGAAGGGCCTCTCTGGTTTAGCTGGCCTGCAACAGTGGAAGGGCCTCTCTGATTTAGCTGGCCTGCAGCAATGGAAGGGCTTCACTGGTTTAACTGGCCTGCAGCAATGGAAGGGCCTCACTGGTTTAACTGGCCAGCAGCAATGGAAGGGCCTCACTGGTTTAGCTGGCCTGCAGCAATGGAAGGGCCTCACTGGTTTAGCTGGCCTGCAGCAATGGAAGGGCCACACTGGTTTAACTGGCCAGCAGCAATGGAAGGGCCTCACTGGTTTAGCTGGCCTGCAGCAATGGAAGGGCCACGCTGGTTTAACTGGCCAGCAAGCTTACTACTGGCTTTGGAGTGAAAAGCCAGTAGTAAGCTTGCTGGAAAATGCACTTGGTTGCCCATGGGATCATATATAAGATGTGGACCCCCAGTCTGTCTGGAAGGTCAGTAACCCTGATTGACTACTAACTCAGTCTGTGATGGCACAATCCTTGCTGGCAGGGACAACAGACATTAACCCATTACCATTTACATTACTCTATATATACTATTGTATTTTCACAGTAAACACTTTATCTCACATAATATTGACTCTACAATATTTTGATATTTATTTTGAGAGCACAATACCTTAACATAAGTATGAGCAGCCGATTACAGCTGGTTTGAATGGAAAGAGGTGAGAGAATTCTGACCGGATATGGCCACTTTAAATGCTAATGGGTTAACTGATGATGTGATGATGACACACATACGTCTGTGATGTTTAAGAGGTTCCTTTCCAACAGTGGTAGACTACAATATATCTTAGAGTCTCTATAATACAAGACTGGGGAAGTCTTGGGAATGAGATTATTTGAAATACTTGAGAAATCTATATCTAATTGATTTGTTATAATTCCAATTATTGAAATCACCATTCTAGCGTGATGTTATATGGCTTCCAATAAATAATTATTGGAAATGATGGAAATTTACTGTTATTTATACTACTAGCACAATAACACCACAACTGCCAATAATTGTATATATACTATATATGTGTGTGTGTGTGTATATATATGTGTGTGTGTGTATGTATGTGTATATATATATATATATTTTAGAAGAGATGGTCACCAATTTTAGAAGGCTGCGTTGTTTTACGATTTAGAGGGGAGTTCGTTTCCCTAGCTTGGCTGGTAGAACATCTCTTCTATTTGTTGTTAGGTGTAGGTAAACAATTAAACAAAAAGAACATACCTCGAGATTATATGTACATGAGCATTTTAATCAGAGCAATAAACAAAACAGGTTATCATATCAGTTGCTCCATGATTGGTAATTTGTAATTATCATTAGGTGGCGGTGTTCAAATATCCCGTGACCGCATGGTGCAATATCGCTGTGTTGCCACAGTGAAACACGACTGGTCCTCAAGAGACAAAGTCGAAGAGAGAGTGTATTCAGCTACTGACGTCAGAACTAAGGGCAGTTAATCGACTGCCTCCAAAGTCAAAGCTAGGTGGCGTGATCTTCTACAATAAAATGTGTGTATGTATATATGATATAGTGTGTGCGTATATATATATATATAAGAGGGATCAGATGTTGTTTACTCGAGAGAAGGCTACGTTGGTATGGTCACGTGATGCGCATGAAGGACGATAGCTGTATAACAAAGTGCAGGGCAATAAAGATAGACGGTAGCCACGGAATAGGCAGACCCAGAAAAACCTGGGACGAGCTGATAAATTCCGACCTCACACACTTACACCTCACCAAGACAATGTCACTGGACCGAGACCTTTGGCGGTACTCAGTAATAGAGAAGACCCGCCTTACCTAAATACAAAGTAAAACCTACTACAGTCAGTAGGCATCTCTAACAAAATACACCCCCGTCCCACCACCACCACCCCATCCACACCGCCCCTTTCAATGTAAAGTTATGTTAGTGCCACAACATCCAGGCCGAAACAAATGAGATCGTGTAGGTGTCACGTCAAAAAACACACAGTTCACGCTGTAATGTGGCCGTGTAGGCAACACGGTAAAAACCTCCCAGCCCCACACTGTAAATGTGGTTGGTGTTAGGAAGGGCATCCAGCTGTAGAAAACCCGCCAGATAGTCCTATGCGAGCAAGATAACCACTCTTGCCTCAAGTGGGAAAACCCTCCGTCCAAATCCATGCAAGCGTGGAACACGGACGTTAAACGATGATGATGATGATGATATATATATATGTGTCCAATCATCTGAGTTGGTATTAGTTCTGATTGAAGGCAATCTTGCTTTTCTTCTTTTTGATGCTCATAAATATATATATGTATGTATCTGTGTGTGTATGTATATATATATATATATATATATATATATATATATATAGGGAAAAGTATGACCCCGACGGCAGAGTTCAAGCTGTTTCGACGGCTATTTCTGGACGTCCATAAATAGCCGTCGAAACGGCTTGAGCTCTGCCGTCGGGGTCATACTTTTTCCCATTTCCCACTCTACTACCCTAAGTATTGAGTACTCTGGTACGTTATGGTCCATCTGGTTCCTTACCACAATTCCTTTGTTATATATATATATATATATATATATATATATATACACGTATGTGATGTATGCATGTATATATATAAGTTCAGAGAGCTTATACCACTATTGGCCACTAAAGGGTTCTCTCTAAAAATGAAAGGCAGGCTGTATGATGCCTGCATACGAACAGCAATGTTACATGGCAGTGAGACCTGGGCATTGTGTGCAGAGGATATACGCAGACTGGAGAGGAACGAAGCTTGCATGCTCCGCTGGATGTGTAATAGTAATATACGTGAACGGCAAAGCATAAATGAACTAAGGGAGAAATTAGGAATAAGAGGGATCAGATGCTGTTTACTCGAGAGAAGACTACGTTGGTACGGTCACATGATGTGCATGAAAGATGACAGCTGTATAAAAAAGTGCAGGTCGATAAAAATAGACGGTAACCACGGAGTAGGCAGACCCAGAAAAACCTGGGACGACTTGATAAATTCCGACCTCACACACTTACACCTCTCTAAGACAATGTCACTGGACCAAGATCTTTGGCGCTACACAGTAATACAGAAGACCCGCCTTGCCTAAGTACAAAGCGAAACCTACAGTCAGTAGGCACCTCTAACAAAAATACACCCCCCACCCCATCCACACCACCCCCTTCAATGTAAAGTTATGTTGGTACCACAACATCCAGTCCGAAACAAATGAGGTTGTGTAGGTGTCACGACAAAAAAGCACACAGTCCACGCTGTAATGTGGCCATGTAGGTAACACGGTAAAAACCTCCCAGTCCACACTGTAAACGTGGTTGGTGTTGGGAAGGCCATCCAGCTGTAGAAAACCTGCCAGACAGTCCTATACAAGCAAGACAACCAATCTTGCCTCAAGTGGGAAAATTCCCGTCCAAACCCATGGGAGCGTGGAAGATGGACGTTAAACGATGATGATGATGATAATGATGATATATATGTACATGTGTGTGATATATGCATGTATATATATATATATATGTACATGTGTGTGGTGTATGCATGTATCTATATGTATGTACATGTGTGTGGTGTATGCATGTATATATATGTACATGTGTGTGGTGTATGCATGTATATATATGTACATGTGTGTGGTGTATGCATGTATATATATGTACATGTGTGTGGTGTATGCATGTATATATATATTTACATCTCATCTAACCCATGCTACCATGGAATAAGGACGTTAAACGATGATGATGATGATGATCTACATGTGTGTGTTTTTGTGTTTAAGGAAAAGATAGCGGAGATAATGGTGTTTATCTGTTTATCTGCTATTTCCTTCATACATGTTGTGTTAGCTAATGTCTAATTTGTTATCAACTGCTGCTGTGTCCGTCTTATTTCACTATCACCTTCTTTCTCCTCCTCCTCTCCACTACAATAACACACGTCACCTTGTTATAATAATAATAATAATAATGAAATTATTGTGTAAAGTGCTCAGGTGCACTACAACTCGTCAATATAGTACATAGAATAATACACAAATGCCAGGGAAGTACATGTTTGTATGTGTTAGCTGTAGTGTTGGCGGATCTCGGGAAGCATGGAGGCCTTAAAGGATGCAGCGTCTCGACAGCTAACAACTGATGCAGGTAGTTTGTTCCATGCTTCAGCAACTCTGAGCGTGAAAAAATGTTTCCGAAAGTCATGGGAACTGTGCTGTTTTCTTACTTTGTGGGCATGTCCACGTGTGTTAGACACATGGAAATCGAAAAGGCACTCAGGGTTGTTGTTGGCAACATGGTTAACAATTTTGTGGGTGTTTACCAAGTCAGTTGCCAGGCGTCGGAGCTTCAATGAATCCATGCCCAGGGAAGCAAGGCGATCAGAGTATGGTAGATGCCTGATGGAGGGTATTCGCTTGGTTGCACGTCTCTGAACAGTTTCCAGGCGGTCAATGTCCTGAGCAAGATAGGGGTTCCAGACTGGTGATGCAAATTCTAAGTGTGGTCGCACCATAGCTGTATACAGCCTTAAATAGATATCTGGAGAGCGGCTGACAAAGGTCTTGCTGAGTGATGCTAAGACACCCTCGGCCCTCTTGACAATTTTAGAGACGTGCCTCGTCCAACGCAAATCGCTGCTGACCGTAATGCCCAGGTCACGTTCACAGGAAGACTTCTTGATATTAGTGCTGTGGAGGGAATATGTGGACGCTGGGTTTTTACTCCCAAAATGCATGGTGGTGCACTTGTCCACAGCTAGCTTGAGTTGCCAGTCTGAGATCCACTGTTGCATTGTGTCCAGGTCAGACTGCAAGCAAGATCTATAGTGTTCAGGATCTGTCCTTTTTATCTCAAGGTACAGCTTGATGTCGTCTGCGTACTTTAGTACTGTGGCATTCCTTAAGTTGGCATCTATGTCATTAATATATGCCACAAACAAAAGGGGGCCAAGAACAGATCCCTGAGGTACACCAGATGACATCTCATATGGTGAGGAATGCTGTCCCAGAACCGTGACTACCTCTCTTCGACTGAGAATGAAGGACTTCAACCAGTTAAAAAGATCATCCTTCACACCCATTGCAGAGAGTTTTGCCATAAGCCTTTTGTGCGGCACAGAATTGAAGGCCTTCGCAAAGTCAAGGTAAACAACATCCACCCATGAGCCGCCATCAGTGATCCGGGTGATGTCCTCAAGAAACTCTATAAGTTGATCACAGCAGCTGGAGTTGGGGATAAATCCAAATTGCGAAGGCCGGATAAGACTGTGAGAGCTCCAGAAGTTCCAAAGTGTTTCTCTGACACAGGATTCCATCAGTTTGGCGATGCAACTAGTAAGACTGACTGGACGATAGTTCACAGGTGATGTGCGGTCACCCTTTTTGAACAGAGGAATTACACTGGCAGTTTTCCACTGTTCTGGAGTAGCACTGTTGTTCAGACAGAATTGGAAGAAGCGTGATAACTGGCGTAGAAGGAAGTACCCACCACGTTTAAGAAGCAGGTACGTAACACCATCAAGACCAGGAGAGGCATGGTTGCGTTTATTTTTTAGGTGACGTCGCAGCATTGCAGGTGTAAATTCCATGGTTGTAATAGAGTCCGGTGTCATAGGTGGTGGAGATGGTACACTCTGGTCTTCAATGGTGAAAATGCCTGCATAGCATTCAGCAATGAGCTCTGCGCATTCCTTGGGGTCGTCAGTAACCTGGCTTGTGTGGGGATTGCGAAGAGGACCAACTGGAGAATGAGGCCTCTGCTTTGAGTGAACATACTTCCAGAACACCTTACTGTCAGGGCTGGTTGCTATGCGCTGCTCAAATTGAAGCACTGCCTTTTTTGTCACCTGTTTGAGATGGTTGGACGATCTATTTCGCCTCTTCCTATTAATGTCTGATTTGTGAAGTTTGTACTCACGTTCAGCATTGCGCCGTTCTTTTCTGGCAAGACGGACTGCTGCAGTCTCCCAAATTGCGCTTTTAGGATGTTTTTTCCGCTTACGTGGCACCGATGCTGCACATGCTGTCCATATTGAGCTCAGGATGTTCTGGAGTACAGTGTTGACATCTCCAGAGTCATAGAACTCAAGCCAGTTTGGCCGTTGCAACTCGGTGCAGTAACAGTTCCAGTCTGCTCTATTCCAGTCAAAGTGAGCAGTTTGGAGATGGTTGTGGTTCTTGTTACTGCCCATGAGGGATAGATTGGCAATGATCATAGCATGATCAGAGTCACCTAAAGGTTCCTCAGCAGTAACACTAATGACCGTTTCAGGAGTAGTGGTGAAGAGTAGGTCCAAAGTGTTGTCACCTCTCGTTGGGGAGGTGACCACCTGGGACCAACTCGAGTCCAGCACCAGCTCAAGGAAGTCATTTGCACTTGGCGGCCAACGAAAGGTCTCCCAGTCAATCTCAGGGTGATTGAAGTCACCTGCAATGAAAACATAAGTGGCTGTCTTCCTGGCAGCAGCTCTGAGGATATCACAAAGTTGAGTGTCCTGATGGTAATTTGGGGGACGGTAAACGACTCCAAGTAGCAGTGTTGACATGGTCATACGTATATCGCAGAAAAAAACTTCCTGCTGTGATTGGTTCAAATCAGCACAAGGAATTGCCGACAGATTTGACCGAACGTAGACCATTACACCACCACCACGACGATTAATACGGTCTTTACGAAACAGGTTGTAGCCAGTCATGCTGAAAACCCCATCACAGAGTAAGGGATGTGCCCAAGTTTCCGTGACTGTAATGAAGTCCGGGTTGATACTTTTGACGTAGGAGTCAAAAAGATGAATCTTATTGCATAGACTACGTGCATTCAAGGACAACAGTTTGTACTTTGATTCCAGTCTATGATTATGTGCAGGGGATGGCAGGTTGTTCTGATTTAGTTTCCCAGAGTTTTTTCAGTTTCTTTATTGTCAGTTGTTGTGGGTACACTGTTTTCAGACCAGCTGGTGTCTCTTTTCCATGATTCGCCAGCCTTAACAAACCTCCATATCTGCCCATCATCTCGTAGGCTGAAGCTTTCATGTTCTGCCGAGCTGCGGTTTAGGGAAGCTGCAGCACGCAACTTTGGGCGGACATCAGGTGGAAGACCAGGACGTGTTCGGAAAGCAATCCGACTTTCACGCCTAGCTTTATCAGAGGCTACAAGGTATGAACGTGCCTCAGCCGAGTTTGAAAACGACAGTCTAATTAACCTGGGTTTCGGGCCTGGTCGGCCAAGGCGTAGAGCACCCTTTGCGGGAGCACAGCCCAGGTCTTTGGATGAACTGGTAGCAAATGCCTGAAGATCAACTATGTCTTCCGGCACACCGATGGCAATCACTTCGTGGTTTGCAGTTTCAGTGGCATTCTCAATGCGTCTAGGTTCAACATGAGGTACGCGGAGATTTTTTAACAAGGCACTCCGGTAAGATCCCTCATTGTGGGGTTCTACACGAACGCTTGATTTTATTTCCGCTATTTCTTGACTTAAAGCGGAAATCATTTGCCGTATTTCCTCAAACTCCGTATTGACGGTCGGTTTTTGTTGTTGTTCTTCTCCTTCAACAGGAATGGTAGAAGACACAGTCGTCGGTTGTTGTTGTTGAAAAGTAACGGGTGAGGAAGACATGGGTTGCTGTTGTTGATGAAGTCCTTCAACGGGGGTAGTAGCAGAAGCTACGGTCGTTGGTTTTTGCTGTTGTTCAGCGACAATGGTAGAGGAAGACACGATCCTCGGTTTTTGTTGTTGTTGTTCAGGAACAATGGTAGAAGACACGATCTTCGGTCTTTGTTGTTGTTCCGCAGTAATGGGAGAAGCAGGCATACAGCCCAGGCACTGAAAGGACCAGTTTGTTAGCTGGACCATCTCCCAGAGTCTATCCATCGTAGCAATGTGATGTTTCTTATTTTGGCCTGGGATCTTCCGGAAGCCTGTGGCGCATTGAAGGCAGACAGAGATGCGACAGGTTCCACATTCGACCCAGCGATTACGGAACGAGTTTTCGGGTTCCGTACAGATATGGCAGGTGTGATCTTCCGGGCAATGTTCTATTTTTGGACATCGACCAGTTTTGTCGCAAATTTCATCGATGGACATCACCATGGCAATTTTGTTATTTCTACCCATCCGTAGAAAAACACAGAATGTAAACAATATAGGTTTAGCGCACTTGATTACGATAGAAATAAAATGTCTGTTTTTTTTGTGTATTTTGTTTCCGTTTTCCTAAATGTTGTGTGTGTGTAGAAGAGTCTGTGCATGTAAACAAATAAATATGCTGCGAAAGTTAAATGAAACGTACTGTAGAAGGCAGTTGTTTATTAACAGCGAATAACGTTTTTTTTTTTTTTTTTTTTTTCCCTGATACTGCTTCTTTATAGTAAACTTTCAATAATATTTTTTTTTTCAAATTATTAACTTTCAGCTGCTAGTATATATATATAATTAAAAGGTGTATGTGGGTTAGAAGCGAGGTCAATGTTAAGAAATATTTTACCAACGTAAATTGGTAAAATTGGCCGGTATAGTGTCTCACACGCAATAGTGTCGTTTCTTTTCACGTGTGTGTATATGCATATGGTATGTATCTGTATATAAATCTGTGTGTATATTGTTGTTTATATGTTTTGTGGAGTACTTACTGCGATCCTTAAGGGACGTAGTGATTTGTTTTGTTTTTTTTTCCTTTTTTCCCCGTCCATGTCCACACGTGGTTCGTTGGCGAAAATCAAGTGAAATTATATATACTTCGTTAAGATAATTCTATCTTGAAACTGGTACTAGTTGTCAGGGAACAGTGAAAGTAATTGTAATAATGAATATTGTAATCCATCTGACATGTGTTTAAAGGGCAGTTTTTGGTGAAAATATTATATTTTGTTTGGTCAAGACGTGGTCAAGCGACCTTCCTTGTCGCCATCTTTATATGTATGTTATTTTACTATCACCTTGTGTCTAGTTATGATCGCCCTCACCTTATATTGTTAGTGGAGCTGCATGGTCTAGTGGTAAAGGTGTTGGACTTAGGATCGTAATGTTGAAGGTTCAATTCCTGTGCTGGGTTGTGTGTTGTTTTCTTGAGCAAAACACTTCATTTCACATTGCTCCAGTAATGAGTACAAGCAATAGCTGGAGGTTTAACCCTGCAAAGGACTGGCGTCCTCTCCATGGGGGAGTCTTGTACTCTCAGTTGCTTCACACTATGGAAACCAGAATATATACCGGCCTGACATCTTCTGGCTTGAGACATTTTTATCTTGTTATTCTACCATAGTTATCATACCTTTACTGGTCACCCCACCACACCATACACCCCACACCACACCTTACTTTACCATAGCTATCATACCTTTACTGGGTACCCCACCCTATCTCTACATCACACCCCACATCACACCTTACTATAGCTATCATATATTTACCACATCCCTCCCCCTCATCTCACCTGCTCACTAACAATAACATTTATCACACCTGTCTTTAGTGTATTTTCTCTCTCTTTCATGAATTTCTGTCTTCACAGAAACAAGCAGAGAGATGTCTTTTATCTATATTCTGTCTCTACTATCTTCTGTCTTTCATCAGGAATCTTAAACCTTTCTGCTTTCATGTCTTATAATAAAAGACACTACCAGTGATAGTCAAATAGTTTAGTAATATAATTTGTTAGTGTTTGAATATAACTTAACAAAGGTTCTTACATAAAATTATATTTGAAAAATTTTAGATAAATATAAACTTTAGAATAAACATGTTTGTATCTTAAAACCAGGGTTGGTTCCAAGCGGTTTGATATCAAATGGTTAAGTGACTCTGTCCTTACAGAATGTTATGTAACATATAATTATCTACAATAAAATACATCCAGTACACTCTGTAAAATGGTAGTGCAGGTGTCACAATAAAATTTATTCAGGACACTTAGCAGTGTAGTTGGTGTTAGGAAGGGCATTCAACTTTTGAAACCATGCCAAATATGGAACATATAGTGAAGATATTGTTCCCCAGTCAGTCCATCTAGCCTCAGACTGTAACCTGTCCAACCCATGCCCGCATGGAAAACCTGCAAAATGATGATGATGATGGCTATGATCTGTCTGTCATCACCTTAATCCTTTTGATACCAAACTACTTGAACCTATCCATCACTCTAATATTTATATTAAGCTCTTTATCGTAAAGTGTTTATATTTATCTAAAAACTTCCAAACATAATTTTATGGAAAAACGTTTAAGTTATGTTCCAAACAATTTGATATATCATGAATCATACTCTATTCACTTCCCTGACATTTTTATATTATTCTATGTACTATACATGCCCCTTTGATGAGTTGTAGTGCACCTGAGCACTTTACACAATAATTTCATTATTATAATGAAAAAGTTAGCTACATTACTAAATCTCACTGAATTCTTGATTATTTTCAAAATTATTTGTAGTGTCTTCCGTAAGAAATATGGTAAGGGAAGGGTTGATAATGAGGCAGTTAGTTATGTTACTAAATCGCTCAAAATCCTTATTTTCAAAATTATTTAAATATAGGCAGTATCTGTCATAAGAAAACTTGGTAATGGAGGGTTAATGAATCTGTCTTTATATAGAAACAAGCAGTGAGATTTCTGTTATCAGAATAACTATATATCTACTAACTTCTGCCTTTCATCAGGAATATGAACTCTTTTGATACAAAACAGCTGGAACAACCCCCCCCCCCTACATTCTATGATACAAACTGTTTATTTGAAAGTGTTTCTTTTTTTTTATATTTTTATGGAAAACATGTAAAATGTGGATAATGATGACACACACACACCTTCATCATTGGCACTGTTTTGCATTGGTTTTAGTCAATTGACTTGGTTTACTCAATCATATTGAAATCAGAACTTATTTTATTCAAGACTGCTACTTATTTTACTGATCTAGTATTTGTGGGGCTGCTAAGTTATGTAATGGGAGAGAGAGATAGACTCTTGTAGTTGCTCTCATTATCACAATGACCCCAATTTTATCTGAGATCAATTCTCCCTCCCATGCATCGGCTTGTTAAATCCTACTGCCTGCCACACACACACACACCTTCTCACCTCCTACCTGCCATACACCCATGACACTATATTTATCCTTCTTCAGTGATATGATATATATATATATATATATATATATAGAGAGAGAGAGAGAGAGAGAGAGAGAGAGAGAGCGAGCACTGTCTCAGTGATATGATATATATATATAAAGAGAGAGAAAGAGCAGTGTCTCGGTGATATGATATATATATATAGAGAGAGAGAGAGCAGTGTCTCAGTGATATGATATATATATATATATATATATATATATATATATATATATATATATATATATATATATATATATATAGAGAGAGAGAGAGAGCAGTGTCTCAGTGATATGATATATATATATATATAGAGAGAGAGAGAGAGCAGTGTCTCAGTGATATGATATATATATATATAGAGAGAGAGAGAGCAGTGTCTCAGTGATATATATATATATATAGAGAGAGAGAGAGCAGTGTCTCAGTGATATGATATATATATATATATATAGAGAGAGAGAGAGAGAGTACTGTCTCAGTGATATGATATATATATCTAGAGAGAGAGAGAGCAGTGTCTCAGTGATATGATATATATATATGTGATCTCTCAATTCAGAGAAGTAGCAGCTCTACCTGGGGTGACTCTGATCTCCAAACTACACACTCTATCGTGTTATGTTACTCCAAAGACCTTTTGGAGGAATCTCATTTCGGCCACTTTTATTCTCGATCATATTCCTTCAGTCATTACTCAGATGTAACTCTGTAAAGATGAAAAACAAAATTAACCTCAGTGGGATTTGAACTCAGAATGCAAGGAGCCTTTATATATTTTATTTCTATATTTTTGTATGTTTTTTATTATTTTCATTTATTTTCTATGAATAATTTATTAGATTGGTTTGAACAACTTCAAAGTCCTTTTCTTTATATAAGAAAATTATTAACTCTTTCGCTGCTGGTTTAGTTTAAACGAATGGCTGAACATTCTGCTGTTCAAACAACACAGAAAACTTATTCCATGTTCAACATTTTACCATGACTATAATCCTAAATATTTGCAGCCATCGAATTTTTGTTAGCAGACAACATAATGGTGTCTTTATATATTTATATAATGCCTTCCTTTCATCTAACTTTGCAGTTTCCATATTCATAAGACACACTGTATACCAATAAAATGTAGAAAAGCAATAAAAGTAATCTGTTGCTATGTATTGATACAAAAATGTATCAATACATAGCAACATATCTTGATTGATTTCTTTGAACTGTCGCCCAATAAGTTTTACTATTTAAACCCTTTCTTACCATATTTTTAATGAAAGACACTGCCTCTGATGTATTTTGAACATAATCAGGAATTTCTCCATATAATGCTGGTGTTTGGAAATGAACTTAACAAAGGTTCTTGTATAAAATTATGACAGGAATAAGATCACGAATACAAGCGACCGAAATGGGATTCATCCGAATATTCTTTGTAGTAACGTTACTTGACAGAGTGCGTAGCTTAGACATCAAAGTCGCTTCAGATAGAGCTACTACTTCCCCGAATTAAGAGATTACAGCTCTGATACTATGGGCATGTGGTTAGATTATCTCAAGAAAGAATCACTGGACAGATTTTACTGGCAAAACAAACTGGCTGGAGACCCAGGGGTAAACTACGAGCAAGATGGTTGGATAACATCCATGAGCTTGGCTGGTTTTGCTTTGAGATCCAGCCAGATCAGTTGGAGATGGTTGCTTCTGACAGGTCCGATTGGAAGGAGTGTTTGAGGACTCTGCTCCCATGACCCACTCAGGAACAAGTGGGCAAAGAAGATTTTTAGATAAATATAAACACTTTAACCTTTCTGTTGCCATATTTCTAATGAAATACTCTGTTTATGATTTTTAAATCACTTTAGAAATGATATATAATTTGAAAGCATTTAGTAATATAACTAACTTTCTCATCATTCAGCTGTTGTTTGGAACATAACTGAATATAGGTTCCTAAAGGATTATGGTGGAATGTTTTTTAGATAAATATAAACATTTTAACTCTTAAACATCCTGCAAGGATTTAGCTGAACATGTCTGAAAGCGAGTTTAATACAAATATTTATATATTATAATTGAAATATTTGCTTGTGGATAGATTGTTGTGAAAATTTGCTGTAAATTGGATATTAGGTTTTAACATGATGCAGTCATAGTGCTGTTTTGTACTTTTCAAGAATGTTTTGCTAATGTGGTTTCTCATGGTTTATTAATCCAAATGGTTATAGTAGCTTTGCTAATGGACAGATCACTGTAAATGTTTGCAGTATTAGAATAAAGAATTTATTTTCTAACATGATGCAGTCATAGTTGTATGTCTTGCTAATGTGGTTTTATGGGGTTGATGCCTGACATTAAATCAAAATACTAAAATATTCAAATGTTATTAGGCCCATACAAACATGCCAGCTTTGAAGAATGAAAAGATGAAAGTATTAAGGACTGTGGGTTGGGAAGCCGACAGTGTCGAGCTGGAGGGGGGGGGGGTAGACGACAGTGTCGACCAGGTGGGGCGCAGGGTGGCAGTGGAAGAAACAAAAGAAACATTTCTTTGAAGTATGAATTTAATAAATAAATACAAAGGAAATTATTTTCATTAAATTTTGTGGTATTTGAGCTGAAGTAATTGTCTCGTTATATATATAATTAGAACTATCTAATTAGAAATGCTAATGGCATTCCTTAACATGTCTTAACTGGTGTTATGTGGGGTTATATAAACTGTAACTTTACATCATCTTACCACCCTACAATACAGTATTTCTGGCTTTTACTGCTATTATGGAGATATTTGTTTCTTGTTGTTGGAGTTGTTGTGGTGGTGGGGTTGTTGTTGTTGTGTTGGTGGTAGGGGTTGTTGTTGTTCTGGCAGTGTTGGTCATAATGATGGTGGTTGTTATTGTGATGGTGGTGGTAGTGGTTGTAGTAATAGTTGAGGTGGTTGTAGCATTCAATAGTAGTAGTAGTGGTTGTAGCAATAGTATTAGTAGTGGTGGTTGTAGCAATAGTAGTAATAGTAGCAGCAACAGCTGTTGTTGCAGTAGCAGCAACAGCTGTTGTTGTTGCAGCAGTAGTAGCAGTAGCAACAGAAGTAGTAACACCAATAGTAGTAGTAGTAGCAGTTGTTGTTACAGGAGGATATGTGAGATCAAAAAGTATATTAGAAAACAACTTTAGCCAGACTGGATGTTGGTTGTTAGATTGATTTTTCTTGAAAACACACAAAAAAAAAGCCTCTTATGATTTATTCATTCCAAAATAGAACCGTGGAAAGGTGAATATATCCCTTTAGGATAGTTCCACACTTTTTTGGACTTGGTTTTATTTTATTTTGGGGAGGAGGGGAATTAATGTTTGTGTGTGTATGTGTATGTTCCATTGCCAATATCTATGTAAACACTGTTATTATTGAATGTCTGTGAACAGTCTAGTGACGTTTGATGGTATTCAATTAATTCTATTCTTTAGAATCCACCTAGTTGAGAAGATTAAACACTTTTGATGTCAAACTGTCTGAAACTGCCCTTGGGTCTCTCACAACAAAAACAAATCGGTTTCAAAATGCTTCTATTTGTCTAAAAACCTTCCATCATAATTTTATGTAAGAACTTTTAATTAATAGTAACACTAACGTAGCATGGTTCATAATAGAGGTAACACTAACCTAGCATGGTTCATTACAGAGGTAAAACTAACCTAGCATGGTTCATAACAGAGGTAACACTAACCTAGCATAGTTCATAATAGAGGTAACACTAACCTAGCATGGTTCATAATACAGGTAACACTAACCTAACATGGTTCATAACAGAGGTAACACTAACCTAGCATGGTTCATTACAGAGGTAACACTAACCTAGCATGGTTCATTACAGAGGTAACACTAACCTAGCATGGTTCATTACAGAGGTAACACTAACCTAGCATGGTTCATAATAGAGGTAACACTAACCTAGCATAGTTCATAACAGAGGTAACACTAACCTAGCATAGTTCATAACAGAGGTAACACTAACCTAGCATGGTTCATAACAGAGGTAACACTAACCTAGCATGGTTCATAATAGAGGTAACACTAACCTAGCATGGTTCATAATAGAGGTAACACTAACCTAGCATGGTTCATAATAGAGGTAACACTAACCTAGCATGGTTCATAATAGAGGTAACACTAACCTAGCATGGTTCATAATAGAGGTAACACTAACCTAGCATGGTTCATAATAGAGGTAACACTAACCTAGCATGGTTCATAATAGAGGTAACACTAACCTAGCATGGTTCATTACAGAGGTAACACTAACCTAGCATGGTTCATTACAGAGGTAACACTAACCTAGCATGGTTCATTACAGAGGTAACACTAACCTAG
Source organism: Eledone cirrhosa (assembly GCA_964016885.1). NCBI lineage: Eukaryota > Metazoa > Mollusca > Cephalopoda > Octopoda > Eledonidae > Eledone > Eledone cirrhosa. The sequence goes on along the minus strand of OZ024743.1, from coordinate 235,749,145 downwards.
CATGGTTCATTACAGAGGTAACACTAACCTAGCATGGTTCATTACAGAGGTAACACTAACCTAGCATGGTTCATTACAGAGGTAACACTAACCTAGCATGGTTCATAATAGAGGTAACACTAACCT
>OZ024743.1:235509019-235744019 GCA_964016885.1 Eledone cirrhosa | reverse complement strand
ACTGGAGCAATGTGAAATAAAGTGTCTTGCTCAAGAATACAATGCAAAGTTCAGTCCAAACTCGCAACCTCAGGATTGTAAGCCTGGTGCTCCAACCAAAAACATGCATCTTCAACATATATAGGAAAAGAGTCAGGACCCCGACGGCTGAGCCCCGGCCATTTCGACAGCTAGATCCGAACTAAGCCACCAGTGTGGTGGCTTAGTTCGGATCTAGCTGTCGAAATGGCCGGAGCTCAGCCGTCGAGGTCCTGACTCTTTTCCTATTACCCACTCTACTACCCTAAGTATTGAGTACTCTGGTGCGTTATGGTTCACCTGGTATCTTGCCTCACCCTCTTTGTTATATATACAGGGTGCGGACGGTATTTGAGGACACATGCATTTTTAGTCATTATTTTATTTGACTAATTTTCATTGAACTTCTATTTCAGAAAATAACAATGAAAATAACTGTTTACTAATGAATGAAATGAAAAGGCATGCTGTATGGAGATTTAGGAATTTCTTGTTTTCTGAAAGCTGCAAGATCTTTTGTCCACAAGATTCGGTGTGAGTTAGAGAAAGAAGATGGAAGTGTATTACCTGTATCAAAACTTAAAACACATTCCAAACGCTCTGATTCTATCAGAACACCTGAATTTATTTAGGAAGTTAAGGAAAATGTTGATGACAATCGAGGAAAATCAATGAGGTCAATTGCAAAAAATGTTGGTGTGTCAGAAAAAAACAAAAGAAAACTGTTTAATCAGATCCAAAAGACTTTTGTACAAACTTATAAATCCATCAGAAGATGGTGTGATTTGGTTTTCTTCAGATGAGAAAAACTTTGACCAGGACCAGAAAGCTAACAGAAGAAATGACAGGTGGCTATGTGCAGACCCTTCTGAGGTTCCAAGAGTAATGCACACAGGATTTCCTGCAAGTGTCATGGTTTGGGGTGTTGTTAGCAATGAAGGACATGTGATACTTCCTCACTTTTTTCCACAAGGCCCTAGGGTGAATGCTACTGCGTATATTGAGGTTCTGGATAAAGTTAAGCCTTGGATCAACAGAGTATGCAATGGAAGGCCTTATGTCTTTCAACAAGATTCTGCATTATCACACAAGGCTCAAATGGCACAAGAATGGATGGCTGACAATTTGCATGATCACATCACCCCCAACATTTGCCCTCCTAATTCTCCAGATCTCAATCCACTGGACTACTATGTATGGAGCATCGTTGGGAAAAATGTCAATGAGCACCCCATAGCATCAAAGATTCTTGGAAAGCCGCCATAGTTTGAATCATGTCCTATATGAACAAGGACCACTTAATCCGAGCTTGTAAACAATTTCGACCCCACATAGAGGCAGTTATTGATGCTTATAGTGGTTTTATTGAATGAAATTATTAAATAGATAATTTAGCTTTATGTGTATGTTATTTTTATAAGAATACAGTTTTTTCTGTTATTATATAAGCGTTTCTTTGAAACCATAAATCTGCCCTCAAATAACGTCCGCACCCTGTATATATATATATATAAAGTGGTTGGTGATGTGTAGGGCATCCAGACATAGAAAAGTCGCCTGACAATGGGTCGGAAGGTACTCAATACATTAGTAAGGTACTCAATACATTAGTAAAGTATAAACAAGTTTAATATAGAAATGGCTTCTATAAGACTAGAATTGTTTCATTCAAAAGAAACCATCATCATTTCTTTTGAATGAAACAGTTCTAGTCCAGTAGAAACCGTTTCTATATTAAACATGATATATATAACCCATGCTAACATGGAAAAATAGATGTTAAACGATGATGATGATGATGACATATATATATATATATATATATATATAATACACCCATTTCAACCAGTACCAGTTGAATATTTAACATTTAAAGTCTTTTAACAGTTGAAGCTATCATTAAGATTTGTTTAGAGGTCATTAGGTACATATATAACTTCTGAAGCCTGTTTCCTTACAGTAATCAGTTTGATGTGTAAATTGCTATGAACTTTCATCATTGTCTGTCTCTCTGTCTGACTGTCTGTCTCTCTCCATCCATTGATCTGTCTCTCTATCTCTCTCCATCCATTGATCTGTCTCTCTATCTCTCTCCATCCATGTATCTCTCTCTATGTCTTTCTGCCATGCTGTAAATATCAGCCTTCCTTAAATTAACATTAGTCAGGTCCTCAACCAACCACATTCTTAAACTCCAAGGAAATCTCTTATGCTATTTTCTGTGTATTTTATTCAGTAAAGTCACACAGTCTCTTCTTACCTTAACCTGGATTCAGCCATTAGAATGTGGCCATGCTGCAGCGCTGCCTTGAAGTAATTCTAGTTGATAATACTAACCCTAGTACATATTTTACCAAGTCTGGTACTTATTTTATCAATCTCTATTTTATTGAATTGTTAAATTATGAAACACCAGCTGAGGTACCCAGTAATACCTGTGAGGGTGTATTCCCAGTTCCCATTAAAATGCCCAATGCCTCTCAGACCAAAAATGAAATCAAAATATAGGACAGATAATGAAAAGCGAAGACAAATTCATTTACAAAACAATAATACAAACAAATATTGTTGAGTGCATTGGTCAGGTAAAAAAATGTTTGTCAGTGAAGTTGAGTGTTGCTATAAGGAAAAAAATAGAACCCCATTAGGGTGTCGTAGTATTATTGAAATTTGCTGAAATTTTGTGAATAGGCATCATATCTTGTCATTTACCTATGGTTTAAATTTCATATAAATCGAAGTGAAAAAATCTTTAGCAGGAGTTTTGTGCCCCCGGGAAACCCTTTGATTAAAATGAAATATATGTTCAGAAATCAAATGGGCATGAGCCCCACACACGTCAAGTTTCATCAAGATCTGTTTGGTAGGTTTTGAGCTTTAGGTTCACAAACAAATCCACAAACAAACAGACAGAAATTGCCATTTATGTATATAGATAAACAAACAGTAAACAAAACACACACACACACAATGTACATATAAATAAATATGTCATCATTTAACGTCCACTTCCCTGCTAGGAAGGACAGATCTTCACAGAAGGAGTCAGTACTGAAGTGGGGCCATAGACCTCCCAGACAAGCTGGAGGTTTGTATCTTGCTTACATACAGGGCTGCATTCTACTAAGGGCACCAGCTCCAGAGAATGCTGTGCTGAGAAGGACCTATCCAACCCATGCAAGTGTGGAAAACTGACCTCAAAACGATGATGATGCTGTTTCCAGACCCTTCCTGGTGATGATGATGATGATGCTGATTACCCTTATAACTTCAGTTCTATCTATTTCATTACTTCTAGTATAACCCCTCCCCAACTCCACATACTCTTTCATTGATCCCTACCCTCAGGAATTCCTTGATTAATGACAGTTTGGTTGAGGTTTCTCTCCACTTCGCATCTTGTACACAACACACCTCCACTTACCTTCTTTCATCTTCACAATCTCACCTGTCATACCATAAATCAATAAGAAGTGTGTGCTATTTATTAAACCAGGTGACTGATTTATATATTGGAGCCCTTCATTGCAGATGTGTTTAATAAATTACTGATGTGCCAGCAGGTTTTATTAGAGGACAAATCTGCTGAATTTAGTGACAGCTAAATTCTATAGATTTAATTTATAGTACATTCTAGTATTAAGGACAAACACTGCTGGTATCAGATCAGTCATTTATAAATACACACACACACATTATATATATATATATAGTTTTTATTGTTGTTGATAATGATGATGTATGTATGTATACATTTTTATATGTGTATTTATGTGTGTGTGTGTATATATATATATATATATATATATATATGTATGTATCTTACTCTTACATGTATTGAGTGTACATGTTACTAATGTTTTATGTACATTAGTATTATATATATGTATACATGTTTATATGTATGCATGTTTATATATATATACATAACTTTACACACAAAATATATATACATGTCTCCTTTCACTCATATATATATAAACCCATGCTAGCGTGGAAAATGGACGTGAAACGAAGATGATGATGATGACACACACATCATTACACAATATATATATACATAGGTATACATACTTATCCTTACACACACATACATACGCATCCTTACACAGTCACATACATACATACCCTTACACACGCATACATACACATCCTTACACATATATATCCTTACACATGTATATATACACATCCTTACACACATGTTCAAATATAAAGAGTTTATCTTGTGAATGTGTTTGTTCCATTCTATGTTTTCCCATCTGTACACAACACACCATCAATATTTAAAACTATAAATCCCTGGGGGTAAAACATTAAATGTAATAACGATTTACTGAAGATTTCCATTTTAAAGAATGAACAATGGATCTGTCATTTTATTATTTCTTTATATATAGACATGATGATGATAGTATGAACAAATCAAACAGAGATCTATGTGACACATTCTATGCCAGAATAATAATAATAATAATAATGAAAATTATTGTATATGTGACACATCACGTTTTTTGCCCGATATATTCCTTGTTTTTATTCCTAATAGAAATCTTTTTTACAATTTCGTTGTCTTCAATTCTATATAGAATTATTTTCAGTTGTCATGGCTGTGACCATAATTTTCTTAGATATTTTCCTATATTTATTTTTATTGCGTTTCTATCAGCAACTTTAGTTTTCTGTGTCAGTGTGAGAAAAATTAGATATCAAAATAGTTTTTATTGTTGTTGATAATGATAATGATGATGGTGGTGGTGGTGGTGGTGGTGGTGGAGGGGATCGTAGTGGTGGTGGGGCTGGTGGTATTAGTGGTGGTGGGGATGATGGTAGTAGTGGTGGTGTGGATGATGATTCTGCAGCAACTGTTGCTGATTTATACACCCTTTACTGACCTTGTCTAGTTCCTGTGGAAATACTACTTGCATTACATTTCATGGTATAGGTTAGTATTTACTGTATAATGTACCTGTGTAGCCTCAGGTGTAAATTAATGTTTACTAGAGTGGACTGTACCTGTGTAGCCTCAGGTGTAAATTAATGTTTACTAGAGTGTACTCTGTACCTGTGTAGCCTCAGGTGTAAATTAATGTTTACTAGAGTGGACTCTGTACCTGTGTAGCCTCAGGTGTAAATTAATGTTTACTAGAGTGGGCTCTGTACCTGTGTAGCCTCAGGTGTAAATTAATGTTTATTAGAGTGGACTGTACCTGTGTAGCCTCAGGTGTAAATAAATGTTTACTAGAGTGGACTCTGTACCTGTGTAGCCTCAGGTGTAAATTAATGTTTACTAGAGTGGGCTCTGTACCTGTGTAGCCTCAGGTGTAAATTAATGTTTACTAGAGTGGGCTCTGTACCTGTGTAGCCTCAGGTGTAAATTAATGTTTACTAAAGTGGGCTCTGTACCTGTGTAGCCTCAGGTGTAAATTAATGTTTACTAGAGTGGACTGTACCTGTGTAGCCTCAGGTGTAAATAAATGTTTACTAGAGTGGGCTCTGTACCTGTGTAGCCTCAGGTGTAAATTAATGTTTACTAAAGTGGGCTCTGTACCTGTGTAGCCTCAGGTGTAAATTAATGTTTACTAGAGTGGACTCTGTACCTGTGTAACCTCAGGTGTAAATAAATGTTTATTAGAGTGGACTGTACCTGTGTAGCCTCAGGTGTAAATAAATGTTTACTAGAGTGGGCTCTGTACCTGTGTAGCCTCAGGTGTAAATAAATGTTTACTAGAGTGGGCTCTGTACCTGTGTAGCCTCAGGTGTAAATAAATCTTTACTAGAGTGGACTCTGTACCTGTGTAGCCTCAGGTGTAAATTAATGTTTATTAGAGTGGACTGTACCTGTGTAGCCTCAGGTGTAAATTAATGTTTATTAGAGTGGACTGTACCTGTGTAGCCTCAGGTGTAAATAAATGTTTACTAGAGTGGGCTCTGTATCTGTGTAGCCTCAGGTGTAAATAAATGTTTACTAGAGTGGGCTCTGTACCTGTGTAGCCTCGGGTGTAAATTAATGTTTACTAGAGTGGGCTCTGTACCTGTGTAGCCTCAGGTGTAAATTAATGTTTACTAGAATGGACTCTGTACCTGTGTAGCCTCAGGTGTAAATAAATGTTTACTAGAGTGGGCTCTGTACCTGTGTAGCCTCAGGTGTAAATTAATGTTTACTAGAGTGGGCTCTGTACCTGTGTAACCTCAGGTGTAAATAAATGTTTACTAGAGTGGACTCTGTACCTGTGTAGCCTCAGGTGTAAATTAATGTTTACTAGAGTGGGCTCTGTACCTGTGTAGCCTCAGGTGTAAATTAATGTTTACTAGAATGGACTCTGTACCTGTGTAGCCTCAGGTGTAAATAAATGTTTACTAGAGTGGGCTCTGTACCTGTGTAGCCTCAGGTGTAAATTAATGTTTACTAGAGTGGGCTCTGTACCTGTGTAACCTCAGGTGTAAATAAATGTTTACTAGAGTGGACTCTGTACCTGTGTAGCCTCAGGTGTAAATTAATGTTTACTAGAGTGGGCTCTGTACCTGTGTAGCCTCAGGTGTAAATTAATGTTTACTAGAGTGGACTGTACCTGTGTAGCCTCAGGTGTAAATTAATGTTTACTAGAGTGGGCTCTGTACCTGTGTAGCCTCAGGTGTAAATTAATGTTTACTAGAGTGTAGTCTCAGGTCTGAATGCAGCTGATTTCTTTCAAAGAAGAAAAGAGAATGAGAGAAAGAGATAGAGGAAGAATTGAGCCCCATTAATGGACTGGTACTTTTGTTATCGACCTTGAAATAATTGTTTCCAATTTTGGCACAAGGCCAGCAATTATCCCAGTACATTACTGGTACTTTATTTTATTGACCCCGTAAGGATGAAAGGTAAAGTTTACCATGGTGGGATTTCAACTCATACCATAAAGGGGTGTAACTCTATGCTGCAAAGCATGGCATCTGACCCTCTACCGATACTGCCAATCCACCGCCCTCCACCTTGAAATAATTGGCCAGCAATTGGAGGGAGAGGGGAGTTCAATTAAATCGACCCCATTGTGTTGCTGGTACTTTATTTTATCGATCCCTGTAAGGATGAAAGGTAAAGCTAACCTCGGCGGGATTTGAAGTCAGAACGTAAAGGGGTATAACTCTGTGCTGCATAGCAAGGTGTCTGATGCTCTACAAATACTGCCAATCCACTGCCCTCGACTTTGAAATAATAAAAGGTAAAAGTTGACCTCAGCGTGGTTTGAACTCAGAGAGCTGGATTGAATACCACAAAACATCTGACATTCTAATGACTGCCAGTTTGCTGCCTCAACCTTACATTACAATATTTTGTAAGAACCTTTCCCTATCAAACACCAAATATATAACTAGGAAGTTACTATATTCTACCACAGTTTTCATTATCTTAACATCATTCAAAGGGTGCTATGTTGGCAGTGTCGGTAGAGCATCGGACTATCTGTTTGTGGCATAGAGTTACGGCCCTTTACGTTCTTGGTTCAAACCCTGCCACGGTTAGCTTTGCTTTTCATCCTTACGGGGTCAATAAAATAAAGCACCAGTAATACACTGGGGTTGATTTAATTGATTCTCCTCTCCCCCAAAATTGTTGACCTCGTGCCTAAATCATAAACCATTATTTTAACATCAATTTAATAATTGTTGGTTATTTTCTTGAGAAATAGGGTAGAAAAAGCTTAAATTTCATGTCTTATTTAAAGAATCCTTATTCCATTGAGTGAAAAAGTTGTAATTCTTTCTTATTCAGAGAAATTCCAAAGGAAGTACCGATTTTTGTGTTCGCAACATTGACCATGCAGCATTTGGTAGAAGAGAAATTGAAATTGCAGAACAAGGTAAGAGACCATGAAATTCTATAATTGAACTTAGTTTGTGTTTGTCAGAACTGCAGTCCCCTCAGTCCCTACTCTTTACCTCTGCCAAGTACCTCTGTCACATTGGTCTCTATTAAACCAGTGCCTAAAATACAAGAGATTTATATATTTTATTTTTAAAATGATATGGCATAATTTATATGAAATGTGAGATGTAGGGTTAGTATTCTTTTACAAAAGCCTGTACAATGCAAGGTAGAAATAAAGGGTGAAAGCAGACATAAAGTAAAAAAAAACAACAGTTTACACTTTTACTTTATATTTTATATTTTGGGGCTAAAACACCTTTTTCAGAAGAAAGAAGTTTCTGTTGTTTTATTTTTGTGACTTTGATGGTGACTTTGATATTTTTCATGGTGTTTTCTTCCTCACTGGATTATTCATAGTAATATTATAGTCTTTCCAAGGTCAATAAAATGAGTACCAGTCATCTGCTGGAGTGGATATATTCAAGTTTCCTCTATCCACAAATTGCTGGCCTTGTGGATTGGCAGTATCGGTAGAGGGTCGGACATGCTTCCCAGCATAGTTACTTCCCTTTACGATCTGAGTTCAAATCCCGCCGGGGTCGATAAAATAAAGTACTAGTATTGTACTGGGTGATTGTTGGCCTTGTGCCAAAAGTAGAAACAATTATTATGATTCCTTAATTCTATTTGGTTAATTATATATATAGTTTTTTGGTTTTTTTTTAGTTTTTTTTTATTAAACCCCTTCTGATATCAACCTGGTCAAAACTGATTTTATTTGAAAGAGTCTCATAGATTAAGGTGGTGAATTGGGAGAATCATTAGAACATCAGATAGAATGCCTTCTGGTATTTGTTTCTGCTCTCTGAGTTCAAATCCCACTGAGGTCAACTTTACCTTTCATCTTTTCAAGGTTGATAAGAAAAGTACCAGTCTAATACTGGGGTTGATTCTTCTATATCTCTTTCTCACATTCAACCCACATTATATTCTTCTCTGGAAGAAATCTGCTGTGTTCACACCTGAACAGGGATGGGCCCCACCAAGTTTTAAAACTGCCCTAGAAACGCTGTATGTAAATATGGCACCCCTATGACTTCCTCAGAAATTACAGAACCAATCATACATACACAGAATATTCTGGTATAATTTTATATAAAAACCATATGTTAAGTTACTTTCTTAGTGTATACAGTCTCACCTGACATATGTTGTGACTGTATTTCATTAGAAATACAGTCACAACAGAATTAACTTCTAAAATACAATGGTTAAGCTGTAATAATTTTTGTAGTTTTTTTTTCCTTGTTTTAAAATGATTTTCTTCATTATTGTCTTGGAAGTTATTCTATGAAACTTCTATTAAAACCAGTTTGGCACAGTTCCATGTCTAATGACCATTATCAAGAACCTGACATTGTTTCATATGATCTATATCATCATCATTGGTGGTGAATTGGCAGTATTGGTAGAGGGTCGGACATACTTTCCAGCATAGTTACGTCCCTTTACGATCTGAGTTCAAATCCCGCCGAGGTTAACTTTGCCTTTCATCCATACGGGGGTCGATAAAATAAAGTACCAGTAATGTACTGGGTAATTGCTGGCCTTGTGCCAAAAGTAGAAACAATTATTATTATTTGAAGTGAGGTGAGACAGGTGAGGGAGTATTACCTGTTATGTGAGGTGAGACAGGTGAGGGAGTATTACCTGTTATATATATGTGAGGTGAGACAGGTGAGGGAGTATTACCTGTTGTTATGTGAGGTGAGACAGGTGAGGAAGCATTACCTGTTGTTATATGTGAGGTGAGACAGGTGAGGGAGTATTACCTGTTGTTATATGTAAGGTGAGACAGGTGAGGGAGTATTACCTGTTGTTATATGTGAGGTGAGACAGGTGAGGAAGCATTACCTGTTATATGTGAGGTGAGACAGGTGAAGGAGTATTACCTGTTGTTATATGTGAGGTGAGACAGGTGAGGAAGCATTACCTGTTGTTATATGTGAGGTGAGACAGGTGAGGGAGTATTACCTGTTATGTGAGGTGAGACAGGTGAGGGAGTATTACCTGTTGTTATATGTGAGGTGAGACAGGTGAGGGAGTATTACCTGTTATATGTGAGGTGAGACAGGTGAGGAAGCATTACCTGTTGTTATATGTGAGGTGAGACAGGTGAGGGAGTATTACCTGTTGTTATATGTGAGGTGAGACAGGTGAGGAAGTATTACCTGTTATGTGAGGTGAGACAGGTGAGGGAGTATCACCTGTTATATGTGAGGTGAGACAGGTGAGGAAGCATTACTTGTTGTTATATGTGAGGTGAGACAGGTGAGGGAGTATTACCTGTTATGTGAGGTGAGACAGGTGAGGGAGTATTACCTGTTATATGTGAGGTCAGACAGGTGAGGGAGTATTACCTGTTGTTATATGTGAGGTGAGACAGGTGAAGGAGTATTACCTGTTGTTATATGTGAGGTGAGACAGGTGAAGGAGTATTACCTGTTGTTATATGTGAGGTGAGACAGGTGAGGGAGTATTACCTGTTATGTGAGGTGAGACAGGTGAGGGAGTATTACCTGTTATATGTGAGGTGAGACAGGTGAGGGAGTATTACCTGTTATATGTGAGGTGAGACAGGTGAGGGAGTATTACCTGTTATATGTGAGGTGAGACAGGTGAGGAAGTATTACCTGTTATATGTGAGGTGAGACAGGTGAGGAAGTATTACCTGTTATGTGAGGTGAGACAGGTGAGGAAGTATTACCTGTTATGTGAGGTGAGGCAGGTGAGGAAGTATTACCTGTTATGTGAGGTGAGGCAGGTGAGGGAGTATTACCTGTTGTTATAAGTGAGGTGAGGCAGGTGAGGGAGTATTACCTGTTGTTATATGTGATGAGACAGGTGAGGGAGTATTACCTGTTGTTATATGTGAGGTCAGACAGGTGAGGGAGTATTACCTGTTGTTATAAGTGAGGTGAGACAGGTGAGGGAGTATTACCTGTTATGTGAGGTGGGACAGGTGAGGGAGTACTACCTGTTATATGTGATGAGACAGGTGAGGGAGTATTACCTGTTATGTGAGGTGAGACAGGTGAGGGAGTATTACTTGTTATATGTGAGGTGAGGTAATATTACATGTTATATATATGTGAGGTGAGGGAGTATTACCTGTTATATTTATGTGAGGTGAGACAGGTGAGGTAGTATTACCTGTTGTATATATGTGAGGGAGTATTGCCTGTCTTACTGCAGCAGCTTAGTTTTGGAGGTTTACCTTGGAAATTCTCATCTGATATTGTTTCTTTTTATCTACTCTCGTGTCTCAAATAGTTCCCTCCTCCTCACCTCTTCCCCCCCCCCCTCCCCCAACAGCTGGTCACCTAATTTTAGGTCTCCAATAATGCCCCACTCCCTCTTATTAAGTTTTCAGATTTAGAGGTTTTGGAGGTTTACCTTGGAAATTCTCATCTGATATTGTTTCTTTTTATCTACTCTCGTGTCTCAAATAGTTCCCTCCTCCTCACCTCTTCCCCCCCCCCCTCCCCCAACAGCTGGTCACCTAATTTTAGGTCTCCAATAATGCCCCACTCCCTCTTATTAAGTTTTCAGATTTTTCCACACACACTCCCACTCTAATTTTACTAATCTGTCTTCGGTGAAATTTTATTATAAGTGGTAGCATTCCTGCAACAATTAATTTTCTTTAGACATTACAAAACATACATGACAAACAAGTACATTACTAGAAATCCCATATGTTATAAAATAGGATGGGTTGGGGGTCTCAATATGTAAACTGAGTAATTCTGTTTTTTTTTTAAATCAACAGACAACCTAGAAAAATTAATTGTAAAGGGTGGTAACCCTATGCCAAAAACATGTCCGACACTCTACCGATTCTGCCAATCACCACCCTAGTACTCCTGTTAATATTGGAACTGTTTTACCTCAGTTCAAATCCTGCCATGGTCGACTTTCCTGACTTCATAAAATAAACTAACAGTCAAGTACTGGGGTTGATTTAACTCTTTAGCATTTAAACTGGACATATCCGGCCTAATTCCCTAAACCTCTTTATGTCCAACCAGCTGTAATTGGCTGCTCATACTGATGTTAAGGTATGGTTCTCAAAATAAATATCAAAATCTCATAGATTCGATAATATGTGAGATATTATGTGAGGTAAAGCTTTTACCTTGAAAATACAATAAAATATATAGAGTAATGTAAATAGTAAAGGGTTAATCAACTTTCTGCTCTCTAAAATTGCTGGCCTTGTGCTTAAATTAGGAACTGCTACTACTACTACCACTACTACTGCCACAACCATTGACACCACCACCATCATCATCATCATCCAAGACATAAACCACAGCAGAGAGTGAAGATGGTTGTTTTTGAAGGGTGTGATAGAGAGAGGGGGGGGGGGTATTGGGAGTATGGTAGTGAGAGATAGGAAGGGTATTGGGAGTATGGTAGTGAGAGGGGGTATTGGGAGTATGGTAGTGAGAGAGAAGGGGGTATTAAGAGTATGGTAGAGAGAGGGGGGTATTGGGAGTATGGTAGAGGGGGGGGGGGGGTATTGGGAGTATGGTAGAGAGAGAAGGGGGTATTAAGAGTATGGTAGAGAGAGGAGGAAACAGAGTATGTGTGAGAGAGAAGGCATGTGTGTGTGTATGTGATAAAGGTGTGTATGTGAGGGAGTGGAGAAGGAAGGTGTGTGTGTGTATATGAGAGAGAAGACATGTGTGTGTGAGACGGGCTAGACTATGAGAGAGATAGTGTGTGTATGTGTGAGAGATAGTGTGTGCGTGTGTGTGTGTGTGTGTGTGAGAGAGATAGTGTGTGTATGTGAGAGATAGTGTGTGTGTGTGGGAGAGAGATGGGGTGTGTGTGTGAGAGAGATAGTGTGTGTGTGTGAGAGAGATAGTGTGTGTGTATGTGAGAGATAGTGTGTGTATGAGAGAGATTGTGTGTGTGTGTATATGTGTGTAGTGGTTTATGTAATTAAAATCTAAATACTTAACACTGTAGACAATAAAGGTCAGTGGGACTTGAGGTATGTCATCGAGAAGGTTGAAGTTACAGGGTGGTGTGGTGGTGGTATGTGGGGTAGGTAGTGTAGTGGCAGTGGTGTGGTATTGTGTGGTGTTGACAATGTTGGGGGTAGTCTAAAGAAATGGCTGTGTTTTCTTAATAGTGACCACTCCAATATATCCTGTGAAAAGTACTTCTGTGTTCGTTTCCTGTTTCTAAACAAGAATGAGTGTGAGAACTTCACTGTGCTACTTTTCTTCAAGAGCTTTGCCATTGTAGAAACAATAGTACAATTCTATTATAATCATTATTAACCCTTTAGTTACTAACCCAGCCAAAACCAGCTCTGGTTCTATGAAATAAAACCACACATTTTAAAGGTTTCCAATTTAAATTAAAATCTTCCAACATAATTTTATATAAGAACCTTACATTAAGTTACTATCTTAGTATTGAAATAATAATTTTAGTAAAACCCTCAAAATTCTTCATTAATTAATTTAATTAGTTAATTAGAATAGAATGTCTTTGGTTTTGGGGTTTTTTTTTAATTTAAATATGTTTTTTTACAATAGTTTATAACTTTGCCTATTAATCCGTATGGTGAGCAAATGGGGTCCCACGTGCTGGCCTTCGCACAGCCCCGGCGGACAGGGTGGAGATGGCGTTTCCCCGGAGGATGATAAGGGAGATGCACTGAAAGAGCCATTCCAACTCACGAGGCTCACACCAGTGGCTGGCTAGCTCAGCGTCTATGGTGGTGAATAAGGAGGTAGCGTTAGGGCCAAGGACACAGTCTCCACTGCCAAAGAGCTATGGTAATGAAAGGGTTAAAGACATAGACAGTGTCTTTCATTAGAAATATGGTAATGAAAGGGTTAAAGACATAGACAGTGTCTTTCATTAGAAATATGGAAATGAAAGGGTTAAAGACATAGACAGTGTCTTTCATTAGAAATATGGTAATGAAAGGGTTAAAGACATAGACAGTGTCTTTCATTAGAAATATGGTAATGAAAGGGTTAAAGACATAGACAGTGTCTTTCATTAGAAATATGGAAATGAAAGGGTTAAAGACATAGACAGTGTCTTTCATTAGAAATATGGAAATGAAAGGGTTAAAGACATAGACAGTGTCTTTCATTAGAAATATGGAAATGAAAGGGTTAAAGACATAGACAGTGTCTTTCATTAGAAATATGGTAATGAAAGGGTTAATAACATAGGTAGTGTCTTTCATTAGAAATATGGTAATGAAAGGGTTAAAGACATAGACAGTGTCTTTCATTAGAAATATGGAAATGAAAGGGTTAAAGACATAGACAGTGTCTTTCATTAGAAATATGGTAATGAAAGGGTTAAAGACATAGACAGTGTCTTTCATTAGAAATATGGTAATGAAAGGGTTAAAGACATAGACAGTGTCTTTCATTAGAAATATGGAAATGAAAGGGTTAAAGACATAGACAGTGTCTTTCATTAGAAATATGGAAATGAAAGGGTTAAAGACATAGACAGTGTCTTTCATTAGAAATATGGAAATGAAAGGGTTAAAGACATAGACAGTGTCTTTCATGAGAAATATGGTAATGAAAGGGTTAAAGACATAGACAGTGTCTTTCATTAGAAATATGGAAATGAAAGGGTTAAAGACATAGACAGTGTCTTTCATTAAAAATATGGTAATGAAAGGGTTAAAGACATAGACAGTGTCTTTCATTAGAAATATGGAAATGAAAGGGTTAAAGACATAGACAGTGTCTTTCATTAGAAATATGGAAATGAAAGGGTTAAAGACATAGACAGTGTCTTTCATTAGAAATATGGTAATGAAAGGGTTAATAACATAGGTAGTGTCTTTCATTAGAAATATGGTAATGAAAGGGTTAAAGACATAGACAGTGTCTTTCATTAGAAATATGGAAATGAAAGGGTTAAAGACATAGACAGTGTCTTTCATTAGAAATATGGTAATGAAAGGGTTAAAGACATAGACAGTGTCTTTCATTAGAAATATGGTAATGAAAGGGTTAAAGACATAGACAGTGTCTTTCATTAGAAATATGGAAATGAAAGGGTTAAAGACATAGACAGTGTCTTTCATTAGAAATATGGAAATGAAAGGGTTAAAGACATAGACAGTGTCTTTCATTAGAAATATGGAAATGAAAGGGTTAAAGACATAGACAGTGTCTTTCATTAGAAATATGGTAATGAAAGGGTTAAAGACATAGACAGTGTCTTTCATTAGAAATATGGAAATGAAAGGGTTAAAGACATAGACAGTGTCTTTCATTAGAAATATGGAAATGAAAGGGTTAAAGACATAGACAGTGTCTTTCATTAGAAATATGGAAATGAAAGGGTTAAAGACATAGACAGTGTCTTTCATTAGAAATATGGAAATGAAAGGGTTAAAGACATAGACAGTGTCTTTCATTAGAAATATGGTAATGAAAGGGTTAAAGACATAGACAGTGTCTTTCATTAGAAATATGGTAATGAAAGGGTTAAAGACATAGACAGTGTCTTTCATTAGAAATATGGAAATGAAAGGGTTAAAGACATAGACAGTGTCTTTCATTAGAAATATGGTAATGAAAGGGTTAAAGACATAGACAGTGTCTTTCATTAGAAATATGGAAATGAAAGGGTTAAAGACATAGACAGTGTCTTTCATTAGAAATATGGTAATGAAAGGGTTAATAACATAGGTAGTGTCTTTCATTAGAAATATGGTAATGAAAGGGTTAATAACATAGGTAGTGTCTTTCATTAGAAATATGGTAATGAAAGGGTTAAGGTGAAGTATATTGTCCCCAGTAGTTGAACCATTAAGTTACAAGACATCCACTAAATATTCCATATTACCTGTAAATGATGTTTCTCTGTCATTCAGTTCCAGTTAAACTGATGTTCATTCTAATCTAATCTTAACTCAGACATCACAAATAGACAGAAACACACATTTTTAAATATTTTAAGATGATTAAGCAATTTATTGTCAATTGAAAATTTTCTAAAATTTAACAAAAATTAATCTCTAAATGTTTAGAGGATTTCTTGAAGTTTTTTTTGTTTTTGAAGATTTTTAACATAATGAAGCTAATTCACATGTTATGCTTTAACCTTTAATATATCTCTCATGGAAGACACTGGTTGAGAAAATAAAGAATTTGGAAGGGTTTAGTAATATAACTTTCTTATTATTAAGTTGGTTCTTAAATAATTTTTTAGATAAATTTAAACACTTTAAATGTAAATTTAAACACTTTAACAAAAGCATTAGTGTTTATCATCTGCTTCCCTGCAAGTAAGGGTTGACTAGTAGAAGTACTGACTCCACAGATGTGTTCGGAGCTTACATCTTACTGCTGGTGGTGGTAGTGGTAGTGGTGGTGGTGGCAGTAGTGGTGGTGGTGGTGGTGGTGTAGGTTCTAAATTCTTGCATATTTTCAAAATTATTTGAATATGAGCAATGGAAGCGGCTCTACCTGCAGAGAGTTGCTCCATATAGAGCTGCTACTTTTCTGAATTGAGAGATCACAGCTCCGATACTATGGACATGTGGTTAGAATGTCTCAGGAAAGAATCACTGGACAGATTTTACGGGCAAAACCAGCTGGCAACATATGCAGAGGAAGACCCTGAGCAAGATGGTTGCATAACATCCTTGAGCTGGATCAGTTGGAGAAGATTGCTTCTGACAGGACCCACAGGAATAAGTGTTTGAGGACTGCTCCCACGGCCTTTCAGGAATAAGTGGGCAAAGAAGAAAAAGAAGAGTAATGTCTTTCACTAGAATTATGGTAATGAAACAATGAAATATGTTATGTATCCGGCTTTATTTTAACTTGTCTAAGACTAAAGTTCTAGTATATAGGAAGGAAAATAAGGCACAGGTCCCCTCTGGAAAATGGCTATGCTCAGTGTGTAGGAAAGGAGGAGGCAGAAATTCCATTTTATGTCCCAAATGCAAAGTATGGGTGCATAAAAGATGTAGTGGGATCACAGTTAAGCTATCTAAGAATGTAGATTTTATATGTGGCCGGTGCTCAGGTGCAATAGGTAGCAAGTGCTCACAGGATACTAGCTCCTTCTATTGCCCAGATGGCTCTATAGAAATAGTGGACACCTTCCATTACCTGGGTGACAAAATCAGCAGTGGTAGAGGGTGCTCCGAAAGTACAGTAGCCAGAGTCAGAACGGGGTGGAAAAAAGTTCAGAGAGCTTATACCACTGTTGGCCACAAAAGGTTTCTCTCTAAAAATGAAAGGCAGATTGTATGATGCCTGCATATGAACAGCTATGTGAAATGGCAGTGAGACATGGGCATTGTGTGCAGAGGATCTGCGCAGACTGGAGAGGAACGAAGCATGCATGCTCCGCTGGATGTGTAATAGTAATATACGTGAACAGCAAAGCATAAAGGAACTAAGTGAGAAATTAGGTATAAGAGGGATCAGATGCTGTTTACTCGAGAGAAGACTACGTTGGTATGGTCACGTGATGCGCATGAAAGACGACAGCTGTATAAAAAAGTGCAGGGCTATCAAAATTGACGGAAGTTACGGAGTAGGTAGACCCAGAAAAACCTAGGACGATTTGATAAATTCTGACCTTACACACTTGCACCTCTCTAAGACATTATTGCTGGACCGAGATCTTTGGCGCTACACAGTAATACAGAAGACCTGTCTTGGCTATGTACAAAGCGAAACCTACAGTCAGTAGGCACCTCTTAATCAAATATGCACATGCCTCCCACTACCCAACTCCCTCACCCCACCCCCCATCAACACCACCCATTTCTCTGTAAAGTTATGTTGGTACCACAACATCCAGTCAAAAATAAATGAGGTTGGGTAGGTGTCACGACAAAAAAACACACAGTCCACGCTGTAATGTGGCCGTGTAGGTAACACGGTAAAAACCTCCAAGTCCACACTGTAAACGTGGTTGGTGTTAGGAAAGGCATCCAGCTGTAGAAAACCTAAAAGAAAGTCCCATATGAGCGAGACAACCAATCTTGCGCTCAAGTGGGACAATTCCCGTCTAAACCCATGCTAGCGTGGAAGATAGCCGTTAAATGATGATGATGATATATTTGAAAATTAGCAAAGTTTGGTAATGTGTCAGTCTGTCAGAAGAAGCATATTTTAACACACCTGTTGCACAGAAGGATTAAATTACAAGTTAATTGTAAATATCTTATGATGTTATTAGACCTATACATAGAGAACTGCTGTACTCAATGACTGATGAGTTTCTTTTAACTGTCTTATAGACAGGTAGTGGAGCTTCAATTGACCTTTGTTGTCAGAGGTTACTTTGAAGGTCAACTGTTTAAATTTTGAGGTCATTCATTCACCTCTGGTGTCAGTAAGTTGTTATTTTGGATGATAAAATGAACTGATTTTCTCTTTGGCTGCTATACGTGTGGGTTGGAAATTTTGTGTGTTTTACTTCAAGGTTAAATTGTATTGGATATAGAGAAAGGCCTAATGTCATGGTTAGAACCCCTTTGGTCATATGTTTGTTCCATCAAACTAATTCTCTCATAGTCTGTTATAAAAGATATTTGAATGGAGTGTGTTTTACCTCAAGGTGAAAGATGCATTGGGTGTACTTAAAATACATGATCAGGGCCACATAAAAGCAACTAGAGGCTCCTGGGGGTAGAAAATATTTGAGTCCCCCAACACCTAAGAAACTTAATGTAGGCCTACACAGAAGCTGATGCTAAGTTCTCCTCTACATTTGTACACCATGATTCTGCTCTTCCCTACATTGCTAAAATGACCTGTGTGCAGAATGAGATCCACCCAGATTCGCAACAGATACAGCAAAGGTTGTGACAAACACCAGCACAGAAGAATTTGGCTACCCCACTTCTCTTTACCAAACATCAAGATACCATGGCACCACCTAAAAGAACAAGAAGGACATGTGCCCTAAGGATAGCATATACTATCTAAAGCTGTTGCATTTCAATTCTTTGTATTTTAATATATATATATATATATCCACGCTGTAATGTGGCCGTGTAGGCAACACGGTAAAAACCTCCCAGCCCCACACTGTAAATGTGGTTGGTGTTAGGAAGGGCATCCAACTGTAGAAAACCCGCCAGACAGTCCTATGCGAGCAAGACAACCACTCTTGCCTCAAGTGGGAAAACCCCCCGTCCAAACCCATGCAAGCGTGGAACACGGACGCTAAACCTGATGATGATGATGATATATCTTAATCTTAACTTTATATTCTACCCTGAAACTTTGTGACTGCCAATAATACACTTAACCTTTTCATAAACGCCTCCTTCTGTAAATTCTTTAACTAAATCTCCCAACTTTAAACCTAAATCTTAGTTTTCTAATCTTACCTTAAATGACATCTTTTAATTCTAAACATAAATTTTACATTTCTAATCTTTAATCGTAATTTCTGACCCTACAATAAAAAATATACTGTACAGGCGCCCACACTATATAGTTTTGTTAAAGATATGTTTTTTGAAAAAATATATTTCTTAGCACTTTTTAGCACTTCTGACCAACTTCAATGTAACCTGATACCACCGCTAGCCTCTGTCCATGACAGGGTGGTAGTAGTACTAAGCTTATGGCCCTTCTCCAGAAAGACATAACAAGACTTAGTAGTCCTCACTTGAAGGCGGCCAACCGGACTGGCAACTGCTAATTGTTTGGCCGCCTTCTCGTCTCTCTGCTTTTTCAGCCCCATGGATTGTGTCTATTATATTCCTTTGTTAAATTTCGAATACCTGATGATATCACCGGATTCATACTGAACCCGGTCATTGAAATGTTCATAGTATAATAAACCTTTAAGGAATTACACCAGTCCAGCCTCCTGTTATTTTATAATAATTAAGTCAGTACTCGCACCACCAACAACACAAACGAAGACGGGTGAGTTGCATTACGTCGAGTGGTCTCCTTAATATTACATCAAGGTTGACTATACAGAATGACCAGTTCTATCCAGTGGTGAACCAACAAACCTAAATATATATATATATATATATAAGTTATTCCGGGTTCAATCGGGGGTAACCACAGTAAGTAAGGTACTCTTGGACAGTCAGCTTCCTGATGATTTCCTGAACAGTTCTAGTCCTGTAGAAGCTTTTCTATATTAAATATATATATATATTGTCACCGTTTTTCCACACTATCATACTAAAGTAGCACCAACAGATTTCTATATTTCTTCCAGATAGCAATACATGTGAATGTGTGTGCAGTAAACTAACAAGTAATTTAATCAATAAATAAATCTAGATGTTCTGTTAACTATATTAGTCTCTTGACATATATCAGTAGATATATACACTTTTGTTTGCCAACCTCCTTAAACCAATTATATTAATTTACCGTGATGTTTTAACTGCTTTACTCTATTGATCTGAAGAAATTGTTTCAGCACTATCAAACCTTCTTGATACCAAACTATCTGAAACTGCCTTTGTTGGTTTAAACCCTTTTGATACTAAACTATCTGAAACTGACTTTGTTGGTTTAAACCTTCTCAATATCAAACTGTCTGGAATTGCCTTTGTTGGTTTAAACCTTTTTGATATCAAACTGAAACTGCCTTTGTTGGTTTAAACCCTCTTCAAACCAAACTATCTGAAACTGTCTTTGTTGGTTTAAGCCTTCTTGATACCAACTATCTGAAACTATCTTTGTAGGTTTAACCCTTTAGTGTTCAAACTGCGTGAAATCGCCCAAAATTATTTCCCCTTCATTTGTTCAAACCGCCCGAAATCGTCCAAAAACACCCACACTAAAAAGTCGTTCAAAAAATAAACAAACCATCATCAAAATCTCGTCAAATCGAGACTGCTGCGAGTTTAGGCCCTTACCATGAAAATTAACACTTAATATAGTGGAACAACTTAAAACGTGTTTTTTTTAACTTTGAAAGTACAACAAATTTTTTTTTTGTATCAAGATTGCTTATGAAAGTAGCGATACCGAATTTGAAGGTTTTACACACGACGACATTCAAAATAAGCAAGAAACAAACGATAATATTAGTGATTTATCTTCAAATGAATCTGATGTTTATATTTCTGAAATTTCGTCCGACGATGATTGTTTTGAAAGTGAAAACGAAGGAGATCTTCAGGACGCCATTGAAAATATTACAGCAACGTGGTTGAAAAATACCACACTAATATATGTTCCCGATTTTATTCAAAATACTGGTCCACAACACACATTAGCTCCCGATGCGAAAGCACTGGATTATTTCTTTTTGTTTTTACCACAAACTTTCTTCGAAGTTGTGGCATAAGAGATTAATCGATATGTCCAGCAACAGATTTCAAATCGAGGAAAACTCGATCTGTTTGGCGACCGACAGATGCTGCAGAAATGCAAGCATTTTTTACCGTAAATATTATGTTCGGTATAATTCAATTTCCAAGACTGTGGAATTACTGGAACACTGATATAAGGTTTAGTGATTCTTATATATCAAGTATTATGCTGAAAACAACGTATTTAAAATGAAACCAGTATTTGCACCTGGTTGATACTTCACATGCCCCTATTAATTAATTTAACCTGCCCATAAAAGTCAAATTTGACCAAAAAAATCAGGTAAAATAATATAATTATAAATTATTGATATTTAAACATCTACTGACAAAATTTCAAGCCTGCACATACAAAATTAAGAAAATTACAAAAAAATAAAATTGATAACCCTCTTGAGTATGATTAACTGAAAATAATTGTTTCTACTTTTGGCACAAGGCCAGCAATTAACCAGTACATTACTGGTACTTTATTTTATCGACCCCGTAAGGATGAAAGGCAAAGTTGACCTCGGCGGGATTTTAACTCAGAATGGAAAGGGCCGTAACTCTATGCGTCAAAGCATGACGTCCGACCCTCTACCGATACTGCCAATCCACCGCCCTGATTAACTGAAAATAATGCGAACAGATAAGCATGACGTTTGAAAATTAATGCGAATGCTAAAGGGATAAACCTTCTTCATACCAAACTGTGTAAACCTGCCTTTGTTAGTTTAACCCTTCAGTTATGAAACTGATCAAGACCAGCTCTGGTTCTATGAAATAAACCACCCATTTTAAAAGTTTCCAATTTGAATTGAAAACTTCCAACAATTTTATATTAGTAATGAAATAATTGATAATTTTAGTACATGACAAAAAAAGTACATTATTAGAAATCCTATAAATTATAAAATAAATAGGATGGATTGGGGTCTCAATATGTAAACTAAACAACTAATTCTGGTTTTTAAAAAAAATTCAACAGAGACAACCTAGAAAATTCACCGATTTTCCACCCTATCACCCCACCCCTTATTATTTTGGGCCCATGAGCAGAAAGTGTGCCAAAATATTTTTACTTGTTCTATATGTTGCCATGAGTAAAGTTTTAGAACCACTGGTCTAATTACTAAACTACACAACTTCACATTTATAACGATATTAATTCTAGATATATTCTGTGGAACTTGTGATATTTGGCAACTCAAGTTAATATAAAATGTTTCAATCACTTTCAGCTGAGGCTGCACTAGATGTAAAAATACTGCATAATATTGGTGTTAAATAGCTTCTTCTTCTGCTGCTTCTTCTTCTTCTGCTTCTTCTTCTTCTGCTTCTTCTGCTTTTTCTTTTTCTTCTTTTTCTTCTTCTTCTTGAAATGTGGTGTCATAAAAGGGTTAACAAAGCTCAGTAGAAAAGGTTTCTACAATGAAGGAATATATTTAAGAACTATAACAAAATATTGTTAATGTGTCTCTAATGGCACAGTTCTTTACCCTAATCTGGCCAGATTTCTAATGAAATACATTCTATTTTTAATTAATGAAAAATTTTAAGGGATTTACTAAAATTATAAAATTATTTCATTATCAAGATTGTAAGTTAACATGGTTTTTCTATAAAAATTATTTTGTAAGATTTTAACTTAAACCCCTTAAAATTAGTTGTTTTGTTCCATAGAATCAGTCACGTTTGAATCAGTCACGTTTGAATCAGGTTCTTATCAAAAGGGTCGTGGTATTCTTGATGTGAATGTTTGGTGAAATGAAGCTAAATAGATGTGTTAAAATCAGGTCAACATTTGTTCTTCAAATAGATACATCAACTCACATTCCTCGTTGTGCTATGTTGCCTGTGATTGTACTTCATATTTCTGAGGGTAGTATTGAAGAAGAAGAAGACTTAGAAATCCACCAGCTTTTGCTGAGATAGGCTGCGGGGGAAGCAATATTTAATTAAATTAATTCATTTAATGGAGAGGAAAAAATAAATAAAAATGTTGTAGAAACTTTGTTCAAGTCTTTGCATTGATAAAGCTGCATCTATCATAAGGAAATATTTCTGGTTCTATTGGAAGAACAAAAGAGAAAAAAAATCTGTTGAAAGTATGTACTTGCTGTCTTCATCAACAGAAACATACAGTGGTTATATTAGACATGGTCTGATGTTGTAAATAATGCTGTTAAACTGACCAATTTTATTAAATGAAGATCACTAAATACAAATGTTGGATTTGACCCATGGTCAGTTCTACTTTGATCACAGAATAGTTTGCTCAGAAAATTAACATGCATGTCTCTGAGCCTTCCACAGTTACATGTACCCATAACCCTGTTGTGACTGGATTTTTTATGTATCATCTCTTCTTTATTTCCTTATGTGTGTAGGTAATTCAACAAGGAATACTAATTTATAAATTTCTATTTCGACACAATAAATCACAATAAACTGTAGAACAGTTGAACTGTAGAACAGTTGAACTCTAGAACAGTTGAACTCTAGAACAGTTGAACTGTAGAACTGTTGAACTGTAGAACTGTTGAACTGTAGAACAGTTGAACTGTATAACAGTAGAACAATAGAACTGTAGAAATGTTGCCAGTTTTACAAATTACATGAAACAGGTTATTTCTATCATCTCATCCTTTTGAACTTTGAACCAAAGATGAAACAAAATTACATATCTTTCTAATATATTTACTGACTTGAATAAAGTTAACCTTGTAATGAAGGATATCAATATAGCATGCTTGAAATGTCAAAGTAAAGTTATTCTACTTAACTGTTTTAGTTACCAAACTGCCTGAAATCACCTGTTTGTCTTAAAGTGTTTATATTTATCTAAAAACCTTCTGCCATTATCTTATGTACGAATGTTTATGTTCCAATACCTTCTTAAACCCTTTTGATACCAAACTGCCTAAAGCTGTCCTTGGTTCTATGATACAAATTTTAAAGTATTTATCATCATCATAATTATTTTGTCTGTTTTCCATGCTGGCATTAGTGGGGTAGGTTGTCACAACACAAGACGATGTGGTTGGATAGGCACATCTTGTTCAAATATATATATATATATCCATATGTGGTTGATGGCTCACTGAAAAGAGTACTCAATTACGAAGTAGAGTTTTTATATTCATTTTATTAAGGCTAAATAGTTTACACTGGAATTGTCTAATAAAATGAATGAATATATATATGTGCCATTTTTATTATTCATATGACAGATTTTACGTTAAAATGAAAATTCCAACATGTGGAACTGACAGTTTTGGGATTCCTTTATTAATGGAGACCCTTATGATAAGTAGAAATGATTTTAAAGTGTTGATGTAATTTCAAACTCCGTATTTATTTGAAGTAACTTTTCCACTGTATTCAATAATGAAAATAAAATCAAAAAATAGATTGAATATAGAATTTGACTTAGTTACAAATTGTAAATCCATAATTATAGATTCTCTGTGATTAGAAACAGGTAAATACCTTAGCCAGGTAAATAATTTCTTAATCTTTAGCATTTAAACCGGCCATATCCGGCCAGAATTCTCTCATCTCTTTCTGTTCAAACCAGTCATAATTGGATGCTCATAACTAAAATAAGGTATTGTTCTCAAAATAAGTGACATCAAAATCTCGTAGATTCGATATTATGTGAGGTAAAGTCTTTACTGTGAAAATACAATAGTATATATAGAGTAATGTAAATGTTATGTGAGATATTATGTGAGGTAAAGCCTTTACTGTGAAAATATATATAGAGTAATGTAAATGGTAAAGGGTTAATATAAAATTATGTTGGAAGATTTTGATTTAAAATGGAAACCTTTAAAATGGGTGGTTTTATTTCATTAAACCAGAGCTGGTTTCGGCCAGGTTGGTAACTAAATGGTTAAAAGTGTTAGTGGACTGGAACAACATGAAATAAAGTTTCTTCCTCAAGGAGACACTGTAATGCTGGGAATTGAACTTGTGACCTCGTGATTGTGAGCTAAACACCCTAACCACTAAGCTATATATCTGCTCTATAAATCTGTAGTAACACTATAGTGTAGGAGGTAAGCTGAGCCTACAAGTTGTTATCGATTCCTGGTTGAAGAATTCTACTTGATTTATTGTCTTGTAAATGGCTTCACCATCATCACATTCCATTTCCTGTATATATGAAACCCTCACCAGCTTAGTGAGGGTTGGGGGTGGGTAGTGGGATGGGGAGGAGCAATCAATAACAACAACAATAATAATTGTTAATATTCACTATCAACACTGCAGAGAGAGAGAGGGAGAGAGTGAGTGAGTGAGAGAGAGAGAGAGAGAGTGTATGTTTTATATAAATCTACTTTATGTCGATATTGAAGACTGCCAGTGAAATAACTGTGATACTTGTACTTTGAGTGATTGACTATGAAATGTTAGAAAGGACGTGATAGACTGCCTCTGTCTCTTATTTCATTGTTTTATAAATTATATTGTTTTTCTGAACTCTTTTCTTATCATATTTCACATGAAATACATTGTATTTCATTTAAGCCATCTCTTACAATATTTCTAATGGAAGTCACTAAAGTCACTAGGACTATCAGATAATTTGGAATATGACTTTTGGGGCTTTTAGTAGTTATTGGCTTTCTCAGTATTTAACTGGTTAGCTTTGCCTTTCATCACCATCAATACCATCATCACTACCATCATACCATCACTATCTCCATCATCATCAGCACTGCCATCATCCTCATCACCATCAAGCCACAATTGTTAAAATAACATATATAGTACTATAATTATCCAGTTACCTATGTCAAATCTTCTCCCTATCTCAGACTGTCTTTCTATCTATCTATCATACTATCTACCTGTCTGTCTCAGTCTATAGTCCAACACTGCCCACCCCTACTCACCCACCGCACCCCTACTGCCCACCCCACTCTCTACTCACCCACCAACCATATATTCACCCAGAATATATAATCAGTTCTTATCATATAATAAAATCATTACAGTTCCTTATCAGAACATCTCAATCTCAAATCTCCCAGCTTACCATTATATACAAGATGAAACCTTAGTTTTATACATCACATTTTTAGGTTTTTCATCATCATCATCATCATCAACCTTTTTATGGGCCTCTTCTATGCTGGCATGGGTTGGACAGGTGGTCACGGTGTGAGACTAGATGGATCAGGGAACCACCCCCTATCCATACATGCCATTTTTGGCATAATTTTTATGCCTGGATAATTTTTCTACATGCCAACCACTTTACAGAGTGTACTGGGTGTAATTTATTATGACATTAACTCTACTGCTTTATAGTGTGTACTTAGTGCTTTTCA
This sequence comes from Eledone cirrhosa, assembly GCA_964016885.1. Classification (NCBI taxonomy): domain Eukaryota; kingdom Metazoa; phylum Mollusca; class Cephalopoda; order Octopoda; family Eledonidae; genus Eledone; species Eledone cirrhosa. The sequence goes on along the minus strand of OZ024743.1, from coordinate 235,717,438 downwards.
TAATAACCATGAGAGACAGGTTTTCTCATACACACATCATGAGCCTTGTTGCTGTCATATGTCTATTGTCCCTACTAGCAAGGACTAGACAGGTTGTCACAGACCTTGTCAGTACTTAATCGGAACTACCAGTGAAGGTGCATGGCTTAGTGGTTAAAGCATTGGGCTTGCAATCAAAAGGTTGTGAGTTCAATTCTCGGACCAGGTGATGTGTTGTTTCCTTGAGCAAGACACTTTATTTCACGTTGCTCCAGTTTACTCAGCTGTAGAAATGAGATGATAGGACTGGGGTTGTAGGGACACCATATTGACATACACCATTTCTAGGGTATTTTAAAACCAGGTGGAGCCCTCTCCTCTTCAGATCTGAATACAGCAGATTTATTCCAGAGAAGGATAGAGAGAGGAAGTGAGAAAGAGATATAGAGGAAGAATCGATCCCAGTACTAGACTGGTACTTTTTTATCGACCTGGAATGGATGAGAGACTAAGTTGACCTCGGTAGGGTCTGAACTGAGAGAGCTGAGGGCCAGAATTAATACCACAAAGGATTCTACCTGATATTCTAACAACTCTGCCAACTCGTCTTATGCTGGGCAGTTATTAAAACGGTTAGTCTTCAATATGTTTCCTGTAACAGTGTTTCCATAACATCAACTGGTTTAGGAGCTCCAAAATAAGGAATTTATGAAGATTTGGAAATTGATTACTGATATCTTCCATTTATCCTACCCTTACCAATATATGTACTGTAATAAGGTAGACCGCTACCAACATATGTACTGTAGTAAGGTAGACCCCTACCAACATATGTACTGTAGTAAGGTAGACCCCTACCAGTATATGTACTGTAATAAGGTAGGTAAGCCCCTCAGGTCATGTTTAGTTGGTGTACATGACAGATATATAGCAATCATTAGCATTGTGGTTTCTGGCAATATTAACTGAGATAGATTAGAGAAAGATTTCAATTAGGAAGAAACACTTTCTTCTCCTGTTGATGTTAAAGTCAGTGACGTAACTGACAGTATATTGAGGTATGGAATGGTATTTAGCCATGAACAACAGTGAGGCAACTGACATTATATTGAGGTATGGAATGGTATTTAGCCATGAACAACAGTGAGGCAACTGACATTATATTGAGGTATGGAATGGTATTTAGCCATGAACAACAGTGAGTCAACTGACAGTATATTGAGGTATGGAATGGTATTTAGCCATGAACAACAGTGAGGCAACTGACATTATATTGAGGTATGGAATGGTATTTAGCCATGAACAACAGTGAGGCAACTGACATTATATTGAGGTATGGAATGGTATTTAGCCATGAACAACAGTGAGGCAACTGACATTATATTGAGGTATGGAATGGTATTTAGCCATGAACAACAGTGAGTCAACTGACAGTATATTGAGGTATGGAATGGTATTTAGCCATGAACAACAGTGAGGCAACTGACATTATATTGAGGTATGGAATGGTATTTAGCCATGAACAACAGTGAGGCAACTGACATTATATTGAGGTATGGAATGGTATTTAGCCATGAACAACAGTGAGGCAACTGACATTATATTGAGATATGGAATGGTATTTAGCCATGAACAACAGTGAGGCAACTGACATTATATTGAGGTATGGAATGGTATTTAGCCATGAACAACAGTGAGGCAACTGACAGTATATTGAGGTATGGAATGGTATTTAGCCATGAACAACAGTGAGTCAACTGACAGTATATTGAGGTATGGAATGGTATGTAGCCATGAACAACAGTGAGTCAACTGACAGTATATTGAGGTATGGAATGGTATTTAGCCATGAACAACAGTGAGTCAACTGACATTATATTGAGGTATGGAATGGTATTTAGCCATGAACAACAGTGAGGCAACTGACATTATATTGAGGTATGGAATGGTATTTAGCCATGAACAACAGTGGGGCAACTGACATTATATTGAGGTATGGAATGGTATTTAGCCATGAACAACAGTGGGGCAACTGACATTATATTGAGATATGGAATGGTATTTAGCCATGAACAACAGTGGGGCAACTGACAGTATATTGAGGTATGGAATGGTATTTAGCCATGAACAACAGTGGGGCAACTGACATTATATTGAGGTATGGAATGGTATTTAGCCATGAACAACAGTGAGTCAACTGACAGTATATTGAGGTATGGAATGGTATTTAGCCATGAACAACAGTGGGGCAACTGACATTATATTGAGGTATGGAATGGTATTTAGCCATGAACAACAGTGGGGCAACTGACATTATATTGAGATATGGAATGGTATTTAGCCATGAACAACAGTGGGGCAACTGACAGTATATTGAGGTATGGAATGGTATTTAGCCATGAACAACAGTGGGGCAACTGACATTATATTGAGGTATGGAATGGTATTTAGCCATGAACAACAGTGAGTCAACTGACAGTATATTGAGGTATGGAATGGTATTTAGCCATGAACAACAGTGGGGCAACTAATATTATATTGAGGTATGGAATGGTATTTAGCCATGAACAACAGTGAGGCAACTGACATTATATTGAGGTATGGAATGGTATTTAGCCATGAACAACAGTGAGGCAACTGACATTATATTGAGGTATGGAATGGTATTTGGCCATGAACAACAGTGGGGCAACTGACAGTATATTGAGGTATGGAATTGTATTTAGCCATGAACAACAGTGAGGCAACTGACATTATATTGAGGTATGGAATGGTATTTAGCCATGAACAACAGTGGGGCAACTGACAGTATATTGAGGTATGGAATGGTATTTAGCCATGAATAACAGTGAGGCAACTGACATTGGGGTATGGAATGGTATTTAGCCATGAACAACAGTGAGGCAACTCACATTATATTGAGGTATGGAATGGTATTTAGCCATGAACAACAATGAGGCAACTGACATTATATTGAGGTATGGAATGGTATTTAGCCATGAACAACAGTGGGGCAACTGACAGTATATTGAGGTATGGAATGGTATTTAGCCATGAACAACAGTGGGGCAACTGACATTATATTGAGGTATGGAATGGTATTTAGCCATGAACAACAGTGAGGCAACTGACATTATATTGAGGTATGGAATGGTATTTAGCCATGAACAACAGTGAGGTAACTGACATTATATTGAGGTATGGAATGGTATTTAGCCATGAACAACAGTGGGGCAACTGACATTATATTGAGGTATGGAATGGTATTTAGCCATGAACAACAGTGAGGCAACTGACATTATATTGAGGTATGGAATGGTATTTAGCCATGAACAACAGTGGGGCAACTGACAGTATATTGAGGTATGGAATGGTATTTAGCCATGAACAACAGTGAGGCAACTGACATTATATTGAGGTATGGAATTGTATTTAGCCATGAACAACAGTGAGGCAACTGACATTATATTGAGGTATGGAATTGTATTTAGCCATGAACAACAGTGAGGCAACTGACAGTATATTGAGGTATGGAATGGTATTTAGCCATGAACAACAGTGAGGCAACTGACATTATATTGAGGTATGGAATGGTATTTAGCCATGAACAACAGTGGGGCAACTGACAGTATATTGAGGTATGGAATGGTATTTAGCCATGAATAACAGTGAGGCAACTGACATTATATTGAGGTTTGGAATGGTATTTAGCCATGAACAACAGTGAGGCAACTGACATTATATTGAGGTATGGAATGGTATTTAGCCATGAACAACAGTGGGGCAACTGACATTATATTGAGGTATGGAATGGTATTTAGCCATGAACAACAGTGGGGCAACTGATAGTATATTGAGGTATGGAATGGTATTTAGCCATGAACAACAGTGAGGCAACTGACATTATATTGAGGTATGGAATGGTATTTAGCCATGAACAACAGTGGGGCAACTGACAGTATATTGAGGTATGGAATGGTATTTAGCCATGAACAACAGTGAGGCAACTGACATTATATTGAGGTATGGAATGGTATTTAGCCATGAACAACAGTGAGGCAACTGACATTGAGGTATGGAATGGTATTTAGCCATGAACAACAGTGAGGCAACTGACATTATATTGAGGTATGGAATGCTATTTAGCCATGAACAACAGTGAGGCAACTGACATTATATTGAGGTTTGGAATGGTATTTAGCCATGAACAACAGTGAGGCAACTGACATTATATTGAGGTATGGAATGGTATTTAGCCATGAACAACAGTGGGGCAACTGACATTATATTGAGGTATGGAATGGTATTTAGCCATGAACAACAGTGAGGCAACTGACATTATATTGAGGTATGGAATGGTATTTAGCCATGAACAACAGTGGGGCAACTGACAGTATATTGAGGTATGGAATGGTATTTAGCCATGAACAACAGTGGGGCAACTGACAGTATATTGAGGTATGGAATGGTATTTAGCCATGAACAACAGTGAGTCAACTGACATTATATTGAGGTATGGAATGGTATTTAGCCATGAACAACAGTGGGGCAACTGACAGTATATTGAGGTATGGAATGGTATTTAGCCATGAACAACAGTGAGGCAACTGACATTATATTGAGGTATGGAATGGTATTTAGCCATGAACAACAGTGAGGTAACTGACATTATATTGAGGTATGGAATGCTATTTAGCCATGAACAACAGTGAGGCAACTGACATTATATTGAGGTTTGGAATGGTATTTAGCCATGAACAACAGTGAGGCAACTGACATTATATTGAGGTATGGAATGGTATTTAGCCATGAACAACAGTGGGGCAACTGACATTATATTGAGGTATGGAATGGTATTTAGCCATGAACAACAGTGGGGCAACTGACATTATATTGAGGTATGGAATGGTATTTAGCCATGAACAACAGTGGGGCAACTGACATTATATTGAGGTATGGAATGGTATTTAGCCATGAACAACAGTGAGGCAACTGACATTATATTGAGGTTTGGAATGGTATTTAGCCATGAACAACAGTGAGGCAACTGACATTATATTGAGGTATGGAATGGTATTTAGCCATGAACAACAGTGGGGCAACTGACATTATATTGAGGTATGGAATGGTATTTAGCCATGAACAACAGTGGGGCAACTGACATTATATTGAGGTATGGAATGGTATTTAGCCATGAACAACAGTGGGGCAACTGACATTATATTGAGGTATGGAATGCTATTTAGCCATGAACAACAATGAGGCAACTGACATTATATTGAGGTATGGAATGGTATTTAGCCATGAACAACAGTGGGGCAACTGACATTATATTGAGGTATGGAATGGTATTTAGCCATGAACAACAGTGGGGCAACTGACAGTATATTGAGGTATGGAATGGTATTTAGCCATGAACAACAGTGAGTCAACTGACATTATATTGAGGTATGGAATGGTATTTAGCCATGAACAACAGTGGGGCAATTGACAGTATATTGAGGTATGGAATGGTATTTAGCCATGAACAACAGTGAGGCAACTGACATTATATTGAGGTATGGAATGGTATTTAGCCATGAACAACAGTGAGGCAACTGACATTGAGGTATGGAATGGTATTTAGCCATGAACAACAGTGAGGCAACTGACATTATATTGAGGTATGGAATGCTATTTAGCCATGAACAACAGTGAGGCAACTGACATTATATTGAGGTTTGGAATGGTATTTAGCCATGAACAACAGTGAGGCAACTGACATTATATTGAGGTATGGAATGGTATTTAGCCATGAACAACAGTGGGGCAACTGACATTATATTGAGGTATGGAATGGTATTTAGCCATGAACAACAGTGAGGCAACTGACATTATATTGAGGTATGGAATGGTATTTAGCCATGAACAACAGTGGGGCAACTGACAGTATATTGAGGTATGGAATGGTATTTAGCCATGAACAACAGTGGGGCAACTGACAGTATATTGAGGTATGGAATGGTATTTAGCCATGAACAACAGTGAGTCAACTGACATTATATTGAGGTATGGAATGGTATTTAGCCATGAACAACAGTGGGGCAACTGACAGTATATTGAGGTATGGAATGGTATTTAGCCATGAACAACAGTGGGGCAACTGACAGTATATTGAGGTATGGAATGGTATTTAGCCATGAACAACAGTGGGGCAACTGACATTATATTGAGGTATGGAATGGTATTTAGCCATGAACAACAGTGAGGCAACTGACATTATATTGAGGTTTGGAATGGTATTTAGCCATGAACAACAGTGAGGCAACTGACATTATATTGAGGTATGGAATGGTATTTAGCCATGAACAACAGTGAGGTAACTGACATTATATTGAGGTATGGAATGCTATTTAGCCATGAACAACAGTGAGGCAACTGACATTATATTGAGGTTTGGAATGGTATTTAGCCATGAACAACAGTGAGGCAACTGACATTATATTGAGGTATGGAATGGTATTTAGCCATGAACAACAGTGGGGCAACTGACATTATATTGAGGTATGGAATGGTATTTAGCCATGAACAACAGTGGGGCAACTGACAGTATATTGAGGTATGGAATGGTATTTAGCCATGAACAACAGTGAGTCAACTGACATTATATTGAGGTATGGAATGGTATTTAGCCATGAACAACAGTGGGGCAACTGACAGTATATTGAGGTATGGAATGGTATTTAGCCATGAACAACAGTGAGGCAACTGACATTATATTGAGGTATGGAATGGTATTTAGCCATGAACAACAGTGAGGCAACTGACATTGAGGTATGGAATGGTATTTAGCCATGAACAACAGTGAGGCAACTGACATTATATTGAGGTATGGAATGCTATTTAGCCATGAACAACAGTGAGGCAACTGACATTATATTGAGGTTTGGAATGGTATTTAGCCATGAACAACAGTGAGGCAACTGACATTATATTGAGGTATGGAATGGTATTTAGCCATGAACAACAGTGGGGCAACTGACATTATATTGAGGTATGGAATGGTATTTAGCCATGAACAACAGTGAGGCAACTGACATTATATTGAGGTATGGAATTGTATTTAGCCATGAACAACAGTGAGGCAACTGACATTATATTGAGGTATGGAATGGTATTTAGCCAGGAACAACAGTGAGGCAACTGACATTATATTGAGGCATGGAATGGTATTTAGCCATGAACAACAGTGAGGCAACTGACATTATATTGAGGTATGGAATGGTATTTAGCCATGAACAACAGTGAGGCAACTGACATTATATTGAGGTATGGAATGGTATTTAGCCATGAACAACAGTGGGGCAACTGACAGTATATTGAGGTATGGAATGGTATTTAGCCATGAACAACAGTGGGGCAACTGACATTATATTGAGGTATGGAATGGTATTTAGCCATGAATAACAGTGAGGCAACTGACATTGGGGTATGGAATGGTATTTAGCCATGAACAACAGTGAGGCAACTGACATTATATTGAGGTATGGAATGGTATTTAGCCATGAACAACAGTGGGGCAACTGACAGTATATTGAGGTATGGAATGGTATTTAGCCATGAACAACAGTGGGGCAACTGACAGTATATTGAGGTATGGAATGGTATTTAGCCATGAATAACAGTGAGGCAACTGACATTGGGGTATGGAATGGTATTTAGCCATGAACAACAGTGAGGCAACTGACATTATATTGAGGTATGGAATGGTATTTAGCCATGAACAACAATGAGGCAACTGACATTATATTGAGGTATGGAATGGTATTTAGCCATGAACAACAGTGGGGCAACTGACAGTATATTGAGGTATGGAATGGTATTTAGCCATGAACAACAGTGGGGCAACTGACAGTATATTGAGGTATGGAATGGTATTTAGCCATGAACAACAGTGAGTCAACTGACATTATATTGAGGTATGGAATGGTATTTAGCCATGAACAACAGTGGGGCAACTGACAGTATATTGAGGTATGGAATGGTATTTAGCCATGAACAACAGTGAGGCAACTGACATTATATTGAGGTATGGAATGGTATTTAGCCATGAACAACAGTGAGGCAACTGACATTGAGGTATGGAATGGTATTTAGCCATGAACAACAGTGAGGCAACTGACATTATATTGAGGTATGGAATGGTATTTAGCCATGAACAACAGTGAGGCAACTGACATTATATTGAGGTATGGAATGGTATTTAGCCATGAACAACAGTGGGGCAACTGACATTATATTGAGGTATGGAATGGTATTTAGCCATGAACAACAGTGAGGCAACTGACATTATATTGAGGTATGGAATGGTATTTAGCCATGAACAACAGTGAGGCAACTGACATTATATTGAGATATGGAATGGTATTTAGCCATGAACAACAGTGGGGCAACTGACATTATATTGAGGTATGGAATGGTATTTAGCCATGAACAACAGTGAGGCAACTGACATTATATTGAGGTATGGAATGGTATTTAGCCATGAACAACAGTGGGGCAACTGACAGTATATTGAGGTATGGAATGGTATTTAGCCATGAACAACAGTGAGGCAACTGACATTATATTGAGGTATGGAATGGTATTTAGCCATGAACAACAGTGGGGCAACTGACAGTATATTGAGGTATGGAATGGTATTTAGCCATGAACAACAGTGGGGCAACTGACATTATATTGAGGTATGGAATGGTATTTAGCCATGAACAACAGTGAGGCAACTGACATTATATTGAGGTATGGAATGGTATTTAGCCATGAACAACAGTGAGGCAACTGACATTATATTGAGGTATGGAATGGTATTTAGCCATGAACAACAGTGACGTAACTGACAGTATATGGAGGTATGGAATGGTATTTAGCCATGAACAACAGTGAGGCAACTGACAGTATATTGAGGTATGGAATGGTATTTAGCCATGAACAACAGTGACGTAACTGACAGTATATGGAGGTATGGAATGGTATTTAGCCATGAACAACAGTGAGGCAACTGACAGTATATTGAGGTATGGAATGGTATTTAGCCATGAACAACAGTGAGGCAACTGACATTATATTGAGGTATGGAATGGTATTTAGCCATGAACAACAGTGAGGCAACTGACATTATATTGAGGTATGGAATGGTATTTAGCCATGAACAACAGTGGGGCAACTGACATTATATTGAGGTATGGAATGGTATTTAGCCATGAACAACAGTGGGGCAACTGACATTATATTGAGGTACGGAATGGTATTTAGCCATGAACAACAGTGAGGCAACTGACATTATATTGAGGTATGGAATGGTATTTAGCCATGAACAACAGTGGGGCAACTGACAGTATATTGGCGTATGGAATGGTATTTAGCCATGAACAACAGTGAGTCAACTGACATTATATTGAGGTATGGAATGGTATTTAGCCATGAACAACAGTGGGGCAACTGACAGTATATTGAGGTATGGAATGGTATTTAGCCATGAACAACAGTGAGGCAACTGACATTATATTGAGGTATGGAATGGTATTTAGCCATGAACAACAGTGAGTCAACTGACATTATATTGAGGTATGGAATGGTATTTAGCCATGAACAACAGTGAGGCAACTGACATTGAGGTATGGAATGGTATTTAGCCATGAACAACAGTGAGGCAACTGACATTATATTGAGGTATGGAATGCTATTTAGCCATGAACAACAGTGAGGCAACTGACATTATATTGAGGTATGGAATTGTATTTAGCCATGAACAACAGTGAGGCAACTGACATTATATTGAGGTATGGAATGGTATTTAGCCATGAACAACAGTGAGGCAACTGACATTATATTGAGGCATGGAATGGTATTTAGCCATGAACAACAGTGAGGCAACTGACATTATATTGAGGTATGGAATGGTATTTAGCCATGAACAACAGTGGGGCAACTGACATTATATTGAGGTATGGAATGGTATTTAGCCATGAACAACAGTGAGGCAACTGACATTATATTGAGGTATGGAATGGTATTTAGCCATGAACAACAGTGGGGCAACTGACAGTATATTGAGGTATGGAATGGTATTTAGCCATGAATAACAGTGAGGCAACTGACATTGGGGTATGGAATGGTATTTAGCCATGAACAACAGTGAGGCAACTGACATTATATTGAGGTATGGAATGGTATTTAGCCATGAACAACAATGAGGCAACTGACATTATATTGAGGTATGGAATGGTATTTAGCCATGAACAACAGTGAGGCAACTGACATTATATTGAGGTATGGAATGGTATTTAGCCATGAACAACAGTGGGGCAACTGACATTATATTGAGGTATGGAATGGTATTTAGCCATGAACAACAGTGGGGCAACTGACAGTATATTGAGGTATGGAATGGTATTTAGCCATGAACAACAGTGGGGCAACTGACATTATATTGAGGTATGGAATGGTATTTAGCCATGAACAACAGTGGGGCAACTGACAGTATATTGAGGTATGGAATGGTATTTAGCCATGAACAACAGTGGGGCAACTGACAGTATATTGAGGTATGGAATGGTATTTAGCCATGAACAACAGTGAGTCAACTGACATTATATTGAGGTATGGAATGGTATTTAGCCATGAACAACAGTGGGGCAACTGACAGTATATTGAGGTATGGAATGGTATTTAGCCATGAACAACAGTGAGGCAACTGACATTATATTGAGGTATGGAATGGTATTTAGCCATGAACAACAGTGAGGCAACTGACATTGAGGTATGGAATGGTATTTAGCCATGAACAACAGTGAGGCAACTGACATTATATTGAGGTATGGAATGGTATTTAGCCATGAACAACAGTGAGGCAACTGACATTATATTGAGGTTTGGAATGGTATTTAGCCATGAACAACAGTGAGGCAACTGACATTATATTGAGGTATGGAATGGTATTTAGCCATGAACAACAGTGAGGCAACTGACATTGAGGTATGGAATGGTATTTAGCCATGAACAACAGTGAGTCAACTGACAGTATATTGAGGTATGGAATGGTATTTAGCCATGAACAACAGTGGGGCAACTGACATTATATTGAGGTATGGAATGGTATTTAGCCATGAACAACAGTGAGGCAACTGACATTATATTGAGGTATGGAATGGTATTTAGCCATGAACAACAGTGAGGCAACTGACATTGAGGTATGGAATGGTATTTAGCCATGAACAACAGTGAGTCAACTGACAGTATATTGAGGTATGGAATGGTATTTAGCCATGAACAACAGTGGGGCAACTGACATTATATTGAGGTATGGAATGGTATTTAGCCATGAACAACAGTGAGGCAACTGACATTATATTGAGGTATGGAATGGTATTTAGCCATGAACAACAGTGGGGCAACTGACAGTATATTGAGGTATGGAATGGTATTTAGCCATGAACAACAGTGAGGTAACTGACATTATATTGAGGTATGGAATGGTATTTAGCCATGAACAACAGTGAGGTAACTGACATTATATTGAGGTATGGAATGGTATTTAGCCATGAACAACAGTGAGGTAACTGACATTATATTGAGGTATGGAATGGTATTTAGCCATGAACAACAGTGGGGCAACTGACATTATATTGAGGTATGGAATGGTATTTAGCCATGAACAACAGTGAGGTAACTGACATTATATTGAGGTATGGAATGGTATTTAGCCATGAACAACAGTGGGGCAACTGACATTATATTGAGGTATGGAATGGTATTTAGCCATGAACAACAGTGAGGCAACTGACATTATATTGAGGTATGGAATGGTATTTAGCCATGAACAACAGTGGGGCAACTGACAGTATATTGAGGTATGGAATGGTATTTAGCCATGAACAACAGTGAGGCAACTGACATTATATTGAGGTATGGAATGGTATTTAGCCATGAACAACAGTGGGGCAACTGACAGTATATTGAGGTATGGAATGGTATTTAGCCATGAACAACAGTGGGGCAACTGACATTATATTGAGGTATGGAATGGTATTTAGCCATGAACAACAGTGAGGCAACTGACATTATATTGAGGTATGGAATGGTATTTAGCCATGAACAACAGTGACGTAACTGACAGTATATGGAGGTATGGAATGGTATTTAGCCATGAACAACAATGGGGCAACTGACAGTATATTGAGGTATGGAATGGTATTTAGCCATGAACAACAGTGAGGCAACTGACATTATATTGAGGTATGGAATGGTATTTAGCCATGAACAACAGTGAGGCAACTGACAGTATATTGAGGTATGGAATGGTATTTAGCCATGAACAACAGTGAGGCAACTGACATTATATTGAGGTATGGAATGGTATTTAGCCATGAACAACAGTGAGGCAACTGACAGTATATTGAGGTATGGAATGGTATTTAGCCATGAACAACAGTGAGGCAACTGACATTATATTGAGGTATGGAATGGTATTTAGCCATGAACAACAGTGAGGCAACTGACATTATATTGAGGTATGGAATGGTATTTAGCCATGAACAACAGTGGGGCAACTGACAGTATATTGAGGTATGGAATGGTATTTAGCCATGAACAACAGTGAGGCAACTGACATTATATTGAGGTATGGAATGGTATTTAGCCATGAACAACAGTGGGGCAACTGACAGTATATTGAGGTATGGAATGGTATTTAGCCATGAACAACAGTGAGGCAACTGACATTATATTGAGGTTTGGAATGGTATTTAGCCATGAACAACAGTGAGGCAACTGACATTATATTGAGGTATGGAATGGTATTTAGCCATGAACAACAGTGAGGCAACTGACATTATATTGAGGTATGGAATGGTATTTAGCCATGAACAACAGTGGGGCAACTGACAGTATATTGACGTATGGAATGGTATTTAGCCATGAACAACAGTGAGGCAACTGACAGTATATTGAGGTATGGAATGGTATTTAGCAATGAACAACAGTGAGGCAACTGACATTATATTGAGGTATGGAATGGTATTTAGCCATGAACAACAGTGAGGCAACTGACATTATATTGAGGTATGGAATGGTATTTAGCCATGAACAACAGTGAGGCAACTGACATTATATTGAGGTATGGAATGGTATTTAGCCATGAACAACAGTGGGGCAACTGACAGTATATTGACGTATGGAATGGTATTTAGCCATGAACAACAGTGAGGCAACTGACAGTATACTGAGGTATGGAATGGTATTTAGCCATGAACAACAGTGAAGCAACTGACATTATATTGAGGTATGGAATGGTATTTAGCCATGAACAACAGTGGGGCAACTGACAGTATATTGAGGTATGGAATGGTATTTAGCCATGAACAACAGTGGGGCAACTGACATTATATTGAGGTATGGAATGGTATTTAGCCATGAACAACAGTGGGGCAACTGACAGTATATTGAGGTATGGAATGGTATTTAGCCATGAAGAACAGCAAACCTATGTCCTCATCAACTACAGTGGACTTAATATGAAATAGCTATTGAGATATGTATAATAATACTAGAGCCTGGTTGGTAGAGTATCAACATTTACAAAATATGTGACATATATTGGAGGGTTGTGGGTTGAAGTCCCTTCCTGGCCGAAGCATTTTTTAGTACTGATACCACAATAAAATACACCCAGTCCACTCTGTAAAATGGTAGTGTCGGTTCCACAATATTCACCCAGTACACTCTGTAAAATGGTAGTGCTGGTACCATGATAAACTACACCCAGTACACTGTAATGTGGTGGTGCTGGTATCATAAAATACACCTAGTACACTTGTAAATTTACACCTACTAAACTTGTAGTAACTTTTTAGTGCTGTTATGATAAAATACACCTAGTTCACTCTGTAAAGTGGTAGTGCTGGTATCATAAACTGCACCCAGTACACTCTGTAAAGTGGTAGTGGTGGTATCACAATAATATTTACCCAGTACAAGTTTTGAAGGATGCAGTGTCTCGGTAGCTAACAACTGATGCACATTGTATGTTCCATGCTTCAGCAACTCTGAGTGCGAAGAAATGTCTCCGAAAGTCATGGGAGCTGTACTGTTTTCTGACTTTGTAGGCATGGCCACATGTGCTAGACACATGGAATTGAAAAAGGTGCTCAGGGTTGTTGTTGACGAGATGGTTAATAATTTTGTGGGTGTCTACCAAGTCAGTTGCCAGACGTTGGAGCTTCAATGTATCCATGCCCAAGTTGGAGTAACACCTCCACCATGCCAATATGAACATCAAAACTGACCTTGGTGGGGTTTGAACTCTGAACCTAAAGAACCAGAATAAATACCACAATCACATTTTATCTGAGTTTCTAATGACTTTGTAAATCCATCAGCCTAGATCACACCACCAACTTGCCAATAGAACGGTTATAATACCCAAGAGTTGTTGCTATTGAAAACATTTAAAATATAATTTATTTCACTCAGTACCATCTATTGAAATATAACATTACTATTCCTCGAATATCTCGCCATATTCCTACACAAGAAAAAACAAAAACAATTATATATCTTCTCTGATTCTTCATTTTCAAGTCTTCGAAGTGCAGTAATAACCAAAATTGATCTGTATTTAATTCCATGCACCTCAGCACCTGAAATTTTCTATAGCATAAAACCACTAGCAAATAAATGGCAAATTTAGAACTATTCATAACTATCGGAGGTCTTCTAAGAGTAAATTCTTAACAAATTGTTAAATATATATTATATATCTTCCAATATGGTTAATGGCTATGAATCTTGTACTTATTTCATCCTCTGTAAATTATTCTATGGTATCAATGTACTTGAGATACCTTAGGATAAATGTTATCTAATTACAGCTCAGCTTTTGGAAGAATTTTCCAAATTAGTCTAAAATTTCTCTTTATAAAGTAGCAGATTATTTTCTCCTATTATGTCAGTTCCAAATATCTCAGCTATTTTCTTCAGAAGGTAATCCTCATTAACATCTTCTGTTTTCATTTCTCAAATAAATATTTTTCTTTTTCTATTTTTCCAAAAACTGGGATTGCTTCTTCCTCTATACCACTTTCTCACTTCTCCTCTCTCACTTCTCCTCTCTCACTTTCTATCCTTCCCTGGAAGAAATCTGCTGTATTCAGACCTGGAGATGGGTTCTGCCAAGTTTTAAAGACGCTGTCGATACGGTGCCATTACGACTCCCTCAGGAGTTTTGGGAACATATATCTATTTAAACCTTATTAGTCTTCACTGACTTCAGTCATTTGACTGCAGCCGTGCTAAGGTACTGTCTGGGATTTACCTGATACCTAGTTTTTTCAAGTCTGATATTAATTTTCTTTATTTCTAATTTTGCTATTTTTATTATTATTATTATTGAACAAGTAATTTACAGGACATAGACACATATTTTCATATATAATCACTGATGCAAGTGTGGAAAAATGGATGTAAAAACAATGTTGATTCACAGTTTAATTCTCTGTTTCCCATACTTTGATGGGTTAGAAGGGTTCACAGGTGTTTTCCATACTGGGTTAGAAGGGTTCTCAGGTGTTTTCCATACTGGGTTAGAAGGGTTCTCAGGTGTTTTCTATACTGGGTTAGAAGGGTTCTCAGGTGTTTTCTATACTGGGTTAGAAGGGTTCTCAGGTGTTTTCTATACTGGGTTAGAAGGGTTCTCAGGTGTTTTCTATACTGGGTTAGAAGGGTTCTCAGGTGTTTTCTATACTGGGTTAGAAGGGTTCTCAGGTGTTTTCTATACTGGGTTAGAAGGGTTCTCAGGTGTTTTCTATACTGGGTTAGAAGGGTTCTCAGGTGTTTTCTATACTGGGTTAGAAGGGTTCTCAGGTGTTTTCTATACTGGGTTAGAAGGGTTCTCAGGTGTTTTTTATACTGGGTTAGAAGGGTTCTCGGGTTCAGAGACTTGACCAGTCAGGTGACCCTGTCTTGCTTATTCATATGTTCCACTTCTGGCCCGGTTTCTATGACTGCTGCCTTTCTTATAAGGCTTACCAGTTTACAGAGTGTACTGGGTGTATTATATTGTCATCAACACTACTACTTTACAGAATGTACTGGGTGTATTTTATCATGACACCAACACTATCACTTTACAGAGTGTACTGGGTGTATTTTAGTGTCACCAAGATTACCATTTTACAGAGTGCGCTGGGTGTATTTTATTGTCACCAACACTACCACTTTACAGAGTGTACTGGGTGTATTTTACCATGGCCCCAGTACTATCCCATTAACCAAGGTGTTTTTGCAGTTTCTATTTATCAACTTCCACTTTCAAGGCTCTAATTGGTTAGCCTAAGTCTATAGTAGAATACACTTGTCAAAGGTGCCTTGTACTCTTCCTCACAGATCTTTTGCACCGTGTGAAGTGTTGTTAACCCTGGTATGGTTTCTATGTTTTTTGTTCATATTTTTTATGAGTGTTGGACGACATGCTTTGTGGCATATAGTTACATCCCTTTAATTTCTGAGTTCAAATCCTGTTGAGGTTAGCTTTGCCTTTCATCCTTCCATTATCGATAAAATACAGTACCAGTCATGCACTGGGGTCAATTTAATTGACTTTCCCCTTCCCTTCAAATTTCTCTCTTTGTATCAAATGTAGAAACAATTATTAGTGGATTGGCAGTATCGGTAGAGGGTTGGACACCATGCTTCGCGACATAGAGTTACGGCCCTTTACGATCTGAGTTCAAATCCCACCGAGGTTAACTTTGCCTTTCATCCTTACGGGGTCAAAAAATAAAGTATCAGTCACGCCCTGGAGTCGATTTAATCTACTTTCTGCTACCCCCAAATTGCTGGCCTTGTGCCTATGTAAGAAATCATTATTATTGTTGTTTTCTATATATATATTTCTTTTGTTCCATTTGTTGTTTGTTTGTTTTTTTTGTATAATTTAATAAATTTAATCATTTTTTGTTTGTTTCCAGAAATGCCCGGATTAATGGCTCTTAAAAAGAGAGCTGCTGCTGATAAACCTCTCCAAGGAGCTAAAATTATTGGTTGTACACACATCACAGCCCAAACTGCAGTAAGTAGGGGATTCACAAACATATATAATTACATTGGTGGTGGTGGTGGTGTGGTAGTGGTTGGTGTGGTGGTGGTGGTGGTGGTGGTGGCTGGTGTGGTGGTGGTGGTTGTTGTTTGTGTAGTGCGGTTGGTGTGGTGTAGTGTGGTGGTTGGTGTGGTGTAGTGTGGTGGTTGGTGTGGTGTGGTGTGGTGGTGGTCTGGTTGTGGTGGTCTGGTTGTGGTTGTTGTTGTTGGTGGTGGTGGTGGTGTTATCAATGTGTAACTACTGAATGGCAGAGATAGAGAAGGAATGTAGGTGTGTTTAAGAGAGAGAGAGAGTGAGTGAGTGTGTGTGATAGTGTATGTATGTGTGGTGTGTATGCTTAAGAGATAGTATGTGTGTATGTGTGAAATAGACCATCAGGTTGTGTGTTGCCAGTTCTTTGATGAACAGGACTTCCTGCTTGTGAAAATAATATACAAGGGACTGAGCATTCCACAGAGATGTGTACCTTTAACATTTATATATACTGTTGTATTTTTGTGGTAAAGACTTTATCTTACATAATTATCTCACATGATATTGAATCTATGAGATTTTTATGCTATTTATTTTGAGGACAATACCTTAACATCAGTTTGAGTGGCCAGTTATGACCAGTTTGAACAGAAAGCATTGAGAGAATTCTGGCCGGATATTGCCGGTTTAAATGTTAAAGGGTTAATGTAGTTCTCAGGGAGATTGAGTATGACACAGTGAGTGGTAAGGCTGGCCCTTTGAATTACAGGTATAACTCACTTTTTGCCAGCTGAACACATTGTAATAACAAATGTTTTTTTTCTCAAAGACACAACACACTGCTTGGAATCAAATTCAGCACCTTCATCACCATTGTCATCATAATCATTGTTTAACGTCCATTTTTCCATGCTAGCATGGGTTAGACGAGTTGTCCCATTGTGAGACAAGCCAGGTCAGATAAGCATGTCTTGCTCATACAGAACTGTTTCTGGCTCGGTTGCTACAGCTGGATACCCTTCCTAATACCAACAACATTTACAGTGTGTACTGGGTGCCTTTTGTTATGGTACCTACTCTACAACTATACAGGGTGGACTGGGTACTTTTTGTCACGTCACCTACACGACTACTTTACAGGGTGGACTGGGTACCTTTTGTTGTGTCACCTACATGGCTACTTTACAGGGTGGACTGGGTACCTTTTGTTGTATCACCTACACGACTACTTTACAGTGTGGGTGTTGGTGAGGAAGATCTGGGAAAAATATCAACAGCCTACCCACTAAGCCACTCACATCATGTTGTTGTTGTGTAATAAACCATCAAGTGGTATCCTTAATATCCAAATAATGTTTTAAAATCTGTCAAAACTTCATCAAAATTTAATCGGATGTCTCAGAATAGTTTCAGCTTTTCATATTTGTTGCATTTCAAAATATGATTGTCATAGCTAATTAATAAATGTTTATTTATATAGTTCTTGTAATTAATAGTTTTGTTCAATTAATATTTTTCAGTATTATTCCATAATTAGTTTTAGACAGTTAACTCTGCTTTTATGTTAATTATCATCATCATCACCCTTTCATTCAGACAGTGTATCTAAGACTACATTGTTTAATGTGTCCTTTCTTGGTAGATGTGACCTGAGAGAGATATAGCTGTTATTTCTAACAATTCAAAGAACCACTTGGTTTCCATCATTGACATGAAGCCAGTTTCTAAGTGATAACACAGGGAATGTAGTCTAATAATGTGTTTTTATGACTAATGATATTCCAGCCATGACCATCCTATTTGTTATGTGGTGGGATATAACATTTGAAAGGTATTTGACTGCTATTTCTAGCAGTTAGAATGACTATGTATCATTGACTCCTACAGAACTAGGTAGTAACTTGTGCCACATCCTATATGGTAACATAGTGAATCTAGTGTCTGTATAAACAAAAGCATTCCAATGATGACCATCCCATCTTTAAAACTGTTAGGATATTTGAGAGATTTGACTACTTTTAGTGAGTGAAGTCATCACAGAGATTCCATCATTGGTTTGTACAGAAATAGGCAGTAACTTGTGCCAGTCTGTAGATAAAATAGCCAGCTGTGTTATGTGAGGGATTTAGCTGGTATTTCTAGCATATTGAGTGACCATGTAGTGACTTGTGCCAGTTTCTAGATAACACAGCCAGCTGTGTTATGTAAGGGATTTAGCTGGTATTTCTAGCATATTGAGTGACCATGAAGTAACTTGTGACAGTTTCTAGATAACACAGCATGTTGTGATATGTGAGGGATTTAGCTGTTATTTCTAGCATATTGAATGACCAACTTGTGCCAGTTTCTAGATAACACAGCGAGCTGTGTTATGTAAGGGATTTAGCTGGAATTTCTAGCATATTGAGTGACCATATAACACAGCGAGCTGTGTTATGTAAGGGATTTAGCTGGAATTTCTAGCATATTGAGTGACCATGTACTGACTTGTGTCAGTTTCTAGATAACAGAATAAGATGATTTTTGTGAAGGATTTAGCTGTCATTTCTAGTAGTTTGAGCGACCATGTTGTGTCTTGCACCAGTTTCTAGGTAATCAGTGAAATGTGATTTGTGAGGGATTTAGCTGTTATTTCTAGGAGCTAGAGTGACCATATAGTGACTAATACCAGATTCTAGGTTATAACACAGTAAATGTTGTGTAAGAGTGTCTGTTTATTTACTATAAAGTTCAGTTTATTTCTGTTGCAGCAATTATTTCTTGTTCTCAGAAACATATGCCATAGAGTCACCGTTTCCTTGATGTAGAAAACTAAACAACTTTCAGGTTACAGATCTGTTAAAGATGACAGGTGGTTGCTCTAAACAAGAAACCTGATTCTACAGGAACTTCTGGCACTTTGCTACCATAAACTAGGTATCTGTGTTGCTGGTGAATTAGGAAATGGGGGTAGATTAGAAGCAATCTTGATCTCCACCTACACTAGGAATCTCTATACATGGCTTGAGATGAAAACAGGACTGTATTCTACAACAAAAGGTTAATAATAATAATTGTTTCTACTATTGGCACAAGGCCAGCAATTACCCAGTGCATTACTGGTACTTTATTTTATTGACCCCGTAAGGATGAATGGCAAAGTTAACCTCGGCGGGATTTGAAGTCAGAATGGCAAGGGCCATAACTCTGTGCGCCAAAGCATGGCATCCGACCCTCTACCAATACTGCCAATCTACCGCCTTAAGGTTAATAATAATAATAATAATGAAATTATTGTTTACAGTGCTCAGGTGCACTACAACTCATCAAAGGTGCATGTATAGTACATAGAATAATATACAAATGTCAGGGAAGTGAATAGTGTATGAGTCATGATATGGGTGTGAAGGATGATCTTTTTCACTGGTTGAAGTCCTTCATTCTCAGTCGAAGAGAGGTAGTCTAAGACAGCATTCCTCACCATATAAGATGTTATCTGGTGTACCACAGGGATCTGTTCTTGGCCCCCTTTTCTTTGTGGCATATATTAATGACATAGATGCCAACTTAAAGAATGCCACAGTACTGAAATATGCAGATGACATCAAGCTGTACCTTGAGATAAAGGACCGATCCTGAACACTATAGATCTTGCCTGCAATCTGACCTGGACACAATGCAACAATGGATCTCAGACTGGCAACTCAAGCTAGCTGTGGACAAGTGTACCACCATGCATTTTGGCAGTAAAAATCCAACGTTCACATACTCCCTCCACAACACTAATATCAAGAAGTCTTCTTGTGAACGTGACCTGGGCATTACGGTCAGCAGGGATTTGTGTTGGACGAAGCACGTCTCTAAAATTGTCAAGAAGGCCGAGGGTGTCTTAGCATCACTCAGCAAGACCTTTGTCAGCCGCTCTCCAGCTATCTATTTAAAGCTGTATATAGCTATGGTGTGGCCACACTAAGAATTTGCATCACCAGTCTGGAACCCCTATCTTGCTCAGAACATTGACTGCCTGGAAACTGTTCAGAGACGTGCAACCAAGCGAATACCCTCCATCAGGCATCTACCATACTCTGAACGTCTTGCTTCCCTGGGCATGGATACATTGAAGCTTCGGGGTGTGGCAACTGACTTGGTAAACACCCACAAAATTACTAACCATCTTGCCAACAACAACCCTGAGTACCTTTTTAATTTCCATGTGTCTAACACACATGGGCATGCCTACAAAGTCAGAAAACAGCACAGCTCCCATGACTTTCGGAAACATTTTTTCACGCTCAGAGTTGCTGAAGCATGGAACAAACTACCTGCATCAGTTATTGCTGTCGAGACACTGCATCCTTTAAAACCTCCATGCTTCCTGAGATTTGTCAACACTACACCTAATATTCACCCTCCATAGACATACACACATGTATATCATGACTCATACGCTATTCACTTCCCTGACATTTGTATATTATTCTATGTACTATACATGCACCTTTGACAAGTTGTAGTGCACCTGAGCACGGTACACAATAATTTCATTATTATTATTATTATATATACAGTTGTGCGTATGTATGGAGGGGGAATATTAGGTGTAGTGTTGTCAAATCTCAGGAAGCATGGAGGTTTTAAATGGTGCAGTGTCTCGACAGCTAATAACTGATGCATTCAGTTTGTTCCATGTTTCCGAAAGTAATGGGAGCTGTGCTGTTTTCTGACTTCGTAGGCATGTCCAAAAAGGTACTCAGGGTTGTTGTTGACAAGATGGTTAATAATTTTGTGGGTGTTTACCAAGTCAGTTGTCAGACGTCGGAGCTTCAATGTATCCATGACCAGGGAAGCAAGGTGTTCAGAGTATGGTAGATGCCTGATGGAGGGTATTCGCTTGGTTGCACGTCTCTGAACAGTTTCCAGGCGGTCAATGTTCTGATCAAGATAGGGGTTCCAGACTGGTGATGCAAATTCTAAGTGTGGACACACCATAGCTATATACAGCTTTAAATAGATAGCTGGAGAGCGGCTGACAAAGGTCTTGCTGAGTGATGCTAAGACACCCTCGGCCTTCTTGACAATTTTCTTCATCCAACAGAAATCGCTGCTGACCATAATGCCCAGGTCATGTTCACAAGAAGACTTCTTGATATTAGCGTTGTGGAGGGGGTATGTGGACGCTGGTTTTTTCCTCCCAAAATGCATGGTGGTACTCTTGTCCACAAAACATGACTACAGTCTTATTACTGAAACCTGTTAAAGAATTTATTTTCAAATCCACAGTTTCTTGGTAAGCTTCTCCCAAATACAGCACCTTTAACCCTTTTGATACCAAACTGTTTAAAACCAGCTCTGGTTCAACAATACAAAATAATTTTTTAAAGTGTTTATATTTATCTAAAAATCATCCATCACAATTTTATATGATAACCTTTCTTAACCCTTTAGTATTTACATTACTCTATATTTACTATTGTATTTTTGTGGTAAAGGCTTTACCTCGCATAATTATCTCACATAATATTGAATCTATGAGATTTTCATATTTATTTTGAGAACAATATCTTAATATCACTATGAGTGGCCAGTTACGACCGGTTTAAACAGAAAATGGTGAGAAAATTCTGGCCAGATACAATCAGTTTAAATACTAAAGAGTTAAGTTATGTTCCAAACAGAAGATAATGTTGTATTACTTGATCATCGTCATCACCATCATCATTTTACATCCACTTTTCCCTGCTTGCAAGGGTGGGACGGGTCTTATTCAGCACAGCATCTCTCCACTTGTCACGGTCCTTCGTCATCTCCACCGTGAGCTTCAGCGATCTGAGGTGTGTTCTCACCACCTCTGCCCATGTTTTTCGTGGTCTACCTCTACCACGTCTTCCTTCAACTGGCATTTCCTGGCACTTCTTCACCCATCGGTCATCCTCCATGCGCATCACATGTCCATACCACCTCAGTCTCCTCTCTCGCACACTACATTCTATCCCTCTCAGACACAGTTTCTCTCTCAACACATTCATACTGGGCCGTTCATGCACATTGACACTGCACATCCAACAGAGCATTCTTGCCTCATTTCGCTCCAGCCGTCGCATATCCTCTGCAGTTGCTGCTCATGTCTCACTACCATGCAGCATCGCGCTCCTCACACAGCCATTATATAACCAACCTTTCGTATGCAGGGAGAAACCCTTCTTCGTCAACAGAGGAAGCAGCTCCCTAAACTTCTTCCAACCCGTCCTTATTCTAGATACTATGGCCTCGGATCACCCCCCTCCCATGCTAATCTGATCTCCTAGGTACCGGAAGCTATCCACCACTTCTATAACGCCCGCCTGCATTTGAAAAATGTGTCTATCAATGCGACTTCTACTGTCTAATTTCCCTGTACATCTACTGCATATGTAGTTCTCCCTACCTGATAGTTTGCCTGCTATCCCACTACATCTCTTGTGTACCCAGGATCTGCATTGTGTGCATTTTATAGAATTTATGCCAGTTCCTTTTCTGCATATCGAACATGGCCATTTCCCTGATGGAATCAGAGTTTTGTCCTCTTTTCTTCTCATCAACACTTTTGTCTTAGCTAGGTTCACTCTCTTGATATTCTTAATTATTTTCAAAAATATTAGAAAATCATAGGCAGTATCTTACATTAGAAATGTAATAATGAAAGAGTTAATTAGTTTGTGTATAGCATCTACAGGGAGAGCCGTTAGGTTTACTTGAAATTACAGGCAGCTCTGTTTAAATTCTGTTTCTGATCCTAACGACATGCGGTGGAGTACTAGGTAGTAATGTTATTTACTCTGTGAGGTTTGTTATTTACCGAGAACAAGCTTTTAGAATTTTATTATTTTATGACAAACTGTCTTTTCTCTCATCATTGTCATCTCCAATTAATAATTGGTAAACATTCCAGTTAATTCCACCTGCTCACTTGAGAGATGCTTTTTATTCTGCAATAAATAATGATATTTACTCTAAAATGAAAATAATAGACTTGTAATCAGGTTTTATCAAGATGGATTCAGTTAGAAACTGGTTAGACTCAACAGAGTAGCATCATTGTCAACTGCTACAAAGGTAAAGGTGATGCACTAGATAGAGGAAACTATAGAGATATAAAGCTGATGGACCAGGTCATGAAAGTAACAGAAAGAGTTATAGCACAGTTGATTAGGGACCGGGTGAAACTAGATGAGATGCAATTTGGGTTTGTACCAGGAAGAGGCACCACTGATGCCCTCTTCCTTGTGAGGCAGTTACAGGAAAAGTACCTAGCTAAAAGTAAGCCACTCTACCTGGCATTTGTCGATCTCGAGAAAGCCTTTGACAGAGTTTCACGTGCTGTAATCAGGTGGGCTCTTAGAAAACTAGGAGTAGATGAATGGCTTGTGAAAGCTGTACAAGCCATGCATAGGGGAGCAGTCAGCAAAGTTAGGATTAGCAATGAGTATATCGAGGAATTTAGCGTACAGGTTGGTGTCCACCAGGGCTCTGTTCTTAGCCCTCTCCTGTTCATCATATTCCTGCAGGCAATAACGGAGGAGTTTAAGACCGGATGCCCATGGGAACTTCTGTATGCTGATCACCTCGTACTTATAGCTGAATCGATGGTAGAACTAGAGAAGAAATTCCAAACTTGGAAGCAGGGACTAGAAAGAACGGTTCTCAAAGTCAACATGACAAAGACTAAGGTCCTTGTAAGTAGACGAGAAGACAGAACCCAGATCCCCTCAGGGAAATGGCCTTGCTCAGTATGTAGGAAAGGTGTAGGTAGGAACTCCATACTCTGCCCCAAATGCAAACATTGGGTACACAAGAGATGTAACGGCATCTCAGGAAGCTTAATTAAGAATGTAGGCTTCACATGCAGCAGCTGTGCTGGGACAGCAAGCAGCAAACAGCCACAGGAAACAAGTACCACCAATCTCTGGGAGGGCTCTGTAGAAACAGTAGACAGCTTCTGCTACCTAGGTGACCGAATTAGCAGCGGAGGTGGGTGTTCAGAAAGTACAATAACTAGGGTAAGAACGGGATGGAAGAAGTTCAGGGAACTACTGTCACAGTTAGCTGCAAAAGGCTTCTCCCTCAAAATGAAAGGCAGACTGTATGATGCATGTATCCGAACAACAATGTTACATGGTAGTGAGACCTGGGCGCTGAAGGTGGAAGACTTACGTAGATTAGAGAGAAACGAAGCCTGCAGTTTCCGATGGATGTGTAATAGTAATATACGCGAACGACAAAGCATAAATGAATTGAGAGAGAGACTGAGCATAAGAGGAATCAAATGCTGTGTGCAGGAGAGGTGGTTGCGTCGGTATGGACATGTGATGCGTATGAAGGATGACAGCTGCATAAAAAGGTGCAGAGCACTAGAAGTCGATGGAAACCGCAGAGTAGGGAGACCCAAGATGACCTGGGATGAGGTGATAAAAGCCGACCTTACCCAATTACAACCTCTCAAAGGCGATGGCACACGACCGTGACCTCTGGCGTCACGCAGTAATACAGAGTACCCGGCCTCCCATGAGTACAAACTGAAGCATATAGACAATATGCCCCCACACCCTCCCACTGCAAGATGGTCGTGGAGGTGCCACAGCAAAAAAGCACCCAGCCCACACTGTAAATGAGGTTAGTGTTAGGAAGGGCACCCAGCTGTAGAAATCAAGCCAAATCAGTTCCTGTATGAGCAAGGCATGGTCAGCCAACCAGATACTGCCCACAACAGGACAGCCCGTCTAACCCATGTTAGTGTGGAAGAACGGACATAAAACGGTGATGATGATGATATATATATCATCATGATCATCATCATCATCGTTTAACGTCCATCTTCCACGCTTGCATGGGTTTGGACGGGAGTATTCACTCAAGGCAAGTTTGGTTGTCCTGCTCGTATAGGACTGTCTGGCGGGTGTTCTATGGCTGGATGCGCTTCCTAACACCAACCACGTTTACGGTGTGGACTGGGAGGTTTTTACCGTGTTACCTACACGGCCACATTACAGCGTGGACTGTGTGTTTTTTTGTCGTGACACCTACGCGACCTCATTTGTTTCGGACTGGATGTTGTGGTACCAACATAACTTCACATTTAAGGGGGGGGGGGGGGGGGGTAGTGGGATGGGTGTATTCTGTTAGAGGTGCCTACTGACTATAGGTTTCGCTTTGTACTTAGGCAAGGCAGGTCTTCTGTATAACTGTGTAGCGCCAAAGATCTCGGTCCAGTGACATTGTCTTGGAGAGGTGTAAGTGTGTGAGGTCGGAATTTATCAAGTCGTCCCAGGTTTTTCGGGGTCTCCCTACTCCGTGGCTACCGTCTATTTTTATCGCCCTGCACTTTTTTATACAGCTGTCGTCTTTCATGCGCATCATGTGACCGTACCAACGTAGCCTTCTCTCGAGTAAACAACATCTGATCCCTCTTATTCCTAATTTCTCCCTTAGTTCGTTTATGCTTTGCCGTTCACGTATATTACTATTACACATCCAGCGGAGCATGCAAGCTTCGTTTCTCTCCATATATATAGATATAGATATAGGCACATGGCTTAGCGGTTAGAGCATTGGCCTTGCAATCGAAAGGTTGTGTGTTCAATTCTCAGACCGGGTGATGTGTTGTTTCCTTGAGCAAGACACTTTATTTCACATTGCTCCAGTTTACTCAGCTGTAGAAATGAGATGATAGGGACTGGGGTCCCTATCATTCCACTGCAAAGTGGTCGTAGAGGTGCCATGGCAAAAAAGCACCCAGCACTCACTGTAAATGAGGTTCGTGTTAGGAAGGACATTCAGCTGTAGAAATGAAGCCAGAATCAGTTCCCGTACCACCCTTGCAAGCAGGGAAAAGCGGACGTAAAAATGATGAATTGGTATATATATATATCATTCTGTCTTCTCTCTGGTATATTTTCACTGCACATATATCGCTCATGTTTCAGTTTAGGTTTTGTTTTCTTTCTTTTCAATTTGTCATTTATTTCTAAGTCTACATATACACCCACATATACATTATCATCATTCTGCCTATTATCACACTGGCGTGGATTGACAGGTTATCCACTGGCGTGGGTTGACAGGTTATCCACTGGCGTGGGTTGACAGGTTATCCACTGGCGTGGGTTGACAGGTTATCCACTGGCGTGGGTTGACAGGTTATCCACTGGCGTGGGTTGACAGGTTATCCACTGGCGTGGGTTGACAGGTTATCCAAGACTCGAGTCAAAGAATTTTTATCCCAACAGGAAAAAAAAAAGTACCTGTCAAGTCTAAAGTTTCCAGCTAGGAGTCTCATCAGGCTTATTCTTGTTTCATGACGTGAAGCAACTGAGACTACGAGACTTCCCCCTAAACAAGACACCAGTCCATCACAGGTTTAAACCCCCAGCTATCGCTGGTACTCATTTACAGCTGAGTATACTACAGCAACGTGAAATCGAACACACGGCATATCAGTCAGCTACTGGAGTCATTATAATCAACTCTCTCCCCAAAATTGTTGACCTTGTACCTAAATTAGAGCCACTTATTTTTTATGTAGTTATATTATTAATCTGTTTCAGGTACTTATAGAAACCCTAGCTCCCAATTCTGAATTGTTGACATTTTCTCTAAATTATGACCCCTTATTATTAATGTTGTTGTCTATTTCAGGTACTTATAGAAACCCTAGCTGCCCTAGGAGCATCTGTAAGGTGGGCTGCCTGTAATATATATTCCACACAAGTATGTATTCTATTATTTCTAGAACTTCTATGTTGTTACTATGTCAGTGTCAACTACCAGTGGTGACACCTATATTGTTACTATGTCAGTGTCAACTACCAGTGGTGACACCTATGTTGTTACTATGTCAGTGTCAACTACCAGTGGTGACACCTATATTGTTACTATGTCAGTGTCAACTACCAGTGGTGACACCTATGTTGTTACTATGTCAGTGTCAACTACCAGTGGTGACACCTATGTTGTTACTATGTCAGTGTCAACTACCAGTGGTGACACCTATATTGTTACTATGTCAGTGTCAACTACCAGTGGTGACACCTATATTGTTACTATGTCAGTGTCAACTACCAGTGGTGACACCTATGTTGTTACTATGTCGGTGTCAACTACCAGTGGTGACACCTATGTTGTTACTATGTCAGTGTCAACTACCAGTGGTGACACCTATGTTACTATGTCAGTGTCAACTACCAGTGGTGACACCTATGTTGTTACTATGTCAGTGTCATCCTTCTATCAATGGTAACACCTATCTTTACTAGTATATCAACTTATGACTAACTACACTAGTGTACTTAATATTTAACCAATGGAGCATTCTTCTACTACTACTACTTCCTCTTCTTTTTCTCCTCCACAGCAGAGTCCTCTGGGTAGAGTCCTCAAACACTCCCTCAGTGGGTCCTGTCAGAAGCAACCATCTCTGATCCGGCTGGATCTCCAAGCAAGACTAGCCAACCTCTTGGATGTTATCCAACCATCTTTCTCGGTATCTACCCCTGGGTCTCCTGCCAGTTGGTTTTGTCTGTAAAATCTGTCCAGTGATTCTTACATGAGACATTCTCACCACATATCCATAGTATCGGAGCTGTGATCTCTCAATTCAGAGAAGTAGCGACTCTACCTGGAGTGTCTTTCTGCAGGTAGAGCTGCTTCCATTATTCCAAAGACCCTTTGGAGGAACCCCATTTCTGCTTTTTGTATTCGCGATCATATTCTTTCAGCCATTACCCATGATTCACGACCAATAGGTGAGGATTGGCACGAATACTAAATTAAAGATAGCGAGTTTAGTTTTTAGACCAACATCCGTTTTTCTGATTACTGAATGCTGATCTGAATATATCAATGTATAACAACTGCAAAGATTAGCTGCTAAATTTGTCTCAAATCATACTAAACCAGTTGAAACTATACCAGCTTAAACCACCCCTGGTTCTATCATACAAAGTGTTTGTATATATATTTAAACCAACCATAATAATTGTCTGTCCAAGTCATGCTGGCATAGCTTGGACTTATTGTCATGTTGTGAGACTAGGAACAGATGATTGTATGAGGCTCATTCACTTTATTTTAACATGATTTCTATGGCTGGATGCTCTTTCTAATGTCAACCACCTTACAGCTTATATTTGGTGCATTTTATCATGACATCAGCACTACCATTTTACAGAGTAAACTGGCTGTATTTTATTATGAAACCACCACTTGACCCTTGTGTGGTTTTAATAGAATCCACTCTGCTGCAAACATTTCATCCAGGTCTTCAGTTTGAGGATAGTTTTCTCTCTCCCTCTCACCAGATTCAGAGACCTTACAAAGCATCATGGGTACAGCAACCCCTCCCTTACCCTCAGTCTCTGAGACAATGAAAACAGTTATGGATAAATTCCCTCCTTCTCAGCCATCTCAGAGACCCTGAAAAATAGCCGTAAACACTGCCTTTTCCTCTCTGATTAAACTGTAAAAAAAAAGGGGAAAAGAAATTTAGTAAGTTCCTTAACTTGAATATTTCTGTAAACTATAGAATGGTTGCCATGTTTTAATTTCTCTGTATGTATGTGTCACTGTAGAAATGTATGTATGTGTGTATGTGTATCTGTATGTGTATATGTCTCTATATATATGTATGTATGTGTGAATATATGTTTGTGTCTATATAAGTGTATATGTCTGTAGAAGTTTATGTATGTGTTTCTATATATAAGTGTATGTATGTCTGTAGATATGTGTATATGTCTATATACGCATGTTGTATGTGTGTACTGATGAATCAGTTGACAGTATCAATTGAATCAGTTCTGATTGGTTGAGCTCTGCCATGGCTGCTTAATTCATTGACCAATGAAAACAAAGATATGTTTGTATCCTGGAACCAACATACTTTAATCAATACCAAAGTTTGTTGACTTTACAAGAGAATATTCACTCTTACCATCTTATCATGATTTAGCAGAAAATGTCTAAAAACAGTATTGTAAACAACATCCACCCATGAGCCGCCATCAGTGATCCGGGTGATGTCTTCAAGAAACTCGATAAGTTGATCACAGCAGCTGAAGTTAGGGATAAATCCAAATTGCGAGGGCCGGATAAGACTGAGAGTTCCAGAAGTTCCAAAGTGTTTCTCTGACACAGAATTCCATCAGTTTGGCAATGCAGCTAGTAAGACCTACTGGACGATAGTTCACAGGTGATGTGCGGTCACCCTTTTTGAACAGAGGAATGACGCTGGCAGTTTTCCACTGTTCTGGAGTAGCACTGTTGTTCAGACAGAATTGGAAGAAGTGTGGTAGCTGGTGCAGAAGGAAGTACCCACCACGTTTAAGAAGCAGGTACGTAACACCATCAAGACCAGGAGAGGCATGGTTGCGTTTATTTTTAAGGTGATGTCGCAGCATTGCAGGTGTAAATTCCATGGTTGTAATAGAATTCGGTGTCATAGGTGGTGGAGATGGTACACTCTGGTCTTCAATAGTGAAAATGCCTGCATACCATTCAGCAATATACTCTGCACATTCCTTGGGGTCGTCAGTAACCTGGCTTGTGTGAGGATTGCGAAGAGGACCAACTGGAGAGTGAGGCCTCTGCTTTGAGTGAACATACTTCCAGAACACCTTACTGTCAGGGTTGGTTGCTATGCGCTGCTCAAATTGAAGCACTGCTTTTTTGTCACCTGTTTGAGATGGTTGGATGATTTATTTCGCCTCTTCCTATTGATATCTGATTTATGCAGTTTGAACTCACGTTCAGCTTTGCGACGTTCTTTTCTGGTAAGACTGACTGCTGCAGTCTCCCAAATTGCACTTTTGGGATGTTTTTTCTGCTTACATGGCACCGATGCTGCACATGCTGTCCATATTGAGCTCAGGATGTTCTGGAGTACAGTGTTGACATTTCCAGAGTTGTAGATCTCAAGCCAGTTTGGACGTTGCAGCTCGGTGCAGTAACAGTTCCAGTCTGCTTTATTCCAGTCAAAGTGAGCAGTTTGGAGATGGCTGTGGTTTTTGTTACTGCCCATGAGGGATAGATTGGCAATGATCATAACATGATCAGAGTCACCTAAATGTTCCTCAGCAGTAATGCTAATCACCATTTCAGGAGTAGTGGTGAAGAGTAGGTCCAAAGTGTTGTCACTACTTGGGACCAATTCGAGTCCAGCACTAACTCAAGGAAGTCATCTGCATAGATATTTATATATCTGTGTGTGTATATATATATATATATGAATGGATGGCTATATATATATATCATCATCATCATTTCATTTTTACGTCCACTTTTTCCCTGCTTGCAAGGGTGGGACAGGAACTGATTCTGGCTTGATTTCTACAGCTGGATGCCCTTCCTAACACCAAGTGAGTGCTGGGTGCTTTTTTGCCATGGAATGATAGGGACCCCAGTCCCTATCATCTCATTTCTACAGCTGAGTAAACTGGAGCAATGTGAAATAAAGTGTCTTGCTCAAGGAAACAACACATCACCCGATCTGAAGAATTGAACTCACAACCTTTCGATTGCAAGGCCAATGCTCTAACCACTAAGCCATGTGCCTCCATATATATATATATGAATGGATGGATATATATATATTATATATGAATGGATGGATAGATGGGTGGATATATATATATATATATGTATGGATGGATGTGTGTATATATATGTATGAATGGATATATATATATATATATGTATGTATAGATGGATGGATATATGTGTGTGTGTGAGTGTGTGTGCAGATGTATATAAAGGCAAACACACATTATATGATGCTGGTGATGATATGATGTTTGAAATGACTATGAAATCCTAATATGTTATCATTATCCATTATCCGTGTGTAATATTATACATACACAAGGTGTATGTATAATATTGTCAATTAATGTTTTAAGATAAAGATAGGAGCCTTCAGTTAAATCAGAGGAGGATAGAAATCAGAAATAATAAGCAGTCATGTAATAGTATCATTTACCATTGAATTAACATCTTTCTTTCAGTGTGTATGTATATATATATATATATATATATGTGTGTGTGTGTGTAAAAAAAATAAACAGAAATAACAAAGCAAACAACACAGTATATATATATCTGTGTGTGTGTAATCCAACTCTTTGAAGGTTGATTACAGTTAAAAATAAGGTATTATTTGTATCAGTTTATAATGAATTATATTGTAAACTACCATCTTTATCTATATGATACAACACATTCTGGTTTGTGTTGTACTGATTGTTAGAAAGATTCAGTTATTTGTAGCAAAGACAGGAAGAGGAAAGATGGTAGCCATTTGTAAAATGGAGGGAATCAGTAGAAAGAGGCTCTTGTTGGTGATGGAGTAGGAAAAAGGAAATAAACTAGAAGTCAGGAGAAGATGGTCAGGGATTTGGCTACCATTACTAACTAACCTAGGGAAGGGTGTTACAAATGAGGGTCAAAACGCCCAATGTTAGACACCATCTGATGTTATTATCCTTTTATATATGATCCCTAACTTTCTACTTGGTGTTGTGTTGGTTGTTAGAAATAAGCTATTGTTTGTAGTACTGCAAGACAGTGTCTCTATATAAGCCAACAGTTTTTACTACCTTGTGTTGGTTGTTAGAAATAAGCTATTGTTTTCAGTGTCTATATAAGCCAACAGTTTTTACTACCTTGTGTTGGTTGTTAGAAATAAGCTGTTTGCAGTGTCTCTATATAAGCCAACAGTTTTTAGGTTGGTAGATATAAGCTGTTGCTTTTACAATTAGTTTTGTTATAAATTTATATCTTTGTACTGTATTAATATTGTCACTGTGACCAGCTTTCTGAATAGTAATTTGAAGGCTAATGGGGAGATAAAACAACAAACAGATGGTGTGTGTGGATGGGTCTAGATCTATATACATGTGTGTGTGTGTGTATATATACACACACACACACACACACACACATATGTATATATATGTATGTATATGTTCATCACTGATTGACCAGCAGTTAAAAATATAAATATAATTTCTCAAAGTTATTTCATCACACATTTCTGTGACATCTTCAGTGATTATCACTGTTTCCTACTGTTTGGTGTGTGTTCATGTGTTTGTGTCTGAGTCGGTGTGTGTTTGTGTTTATATTCTCTTTTGTCACTAGCGTGTTTGTGTGTGGGTGTTGTTATTCCACTCATGTGGAAAACAAATACATCACCGCCATTATTGTGAAAGTTACGAGGAAAGAACTTCACTAAGGTGAAGCTAAACTACAGATATTCTTCATATAATGCCATTGTTCAAATCCCGCCGAGGTTAGCTTTCCCTTTCATCCTTACAGGGTTGATAAAATAAAGTACCAGTAATACACTGGGGTCGATTTAATCGACTTTTCCGTCCCCAAAATTGTTGGCCTTGTGCCTATATAAGAAACCATTATTACTATAAGTATTTGAGTTCAAATCCTGCTACGGTTAGCTTTGCTTTTCATCCTTACTAAGTCAGTGAAATAAAGTACCAGTAATGCACTGGTATCGACTTAATCGACTTTCCCCTCCCCAAAAATTGTTGGCCTTGGGTCTAAATCAGAAACCATTGTTTTCCTCTTATAGCGGTGGATTGGCAGTAACGGTAGAAGGTTGGACGCCGTGCTTTGCAGCATAGAGTTACGGCCCTTTACAGTCTGAGTTCAATTCCTGCCGAGGTCAACTTTGCCTTTCATCCTTACGGAGTCGATAAAATAAAGTACCAGTAATACACTGAGTAATTGCTGGCCTTGTGCCAAAAAGTAGAAACAATTATTTTCCTCTTAATTTTATTCTTAATAATTATTGTTGATGTTTTTTCTCTTTCCATGTTGAACCCAGAATGAAGTAGCTGCTGCTCTAGCTGAAGGTGGGTACCCCATGTTCGCCTGGAAAGGAGAAAGTGAAGAAGACTTTTGGTGGGGAATCGACAAATGCATAAACAACGAGCATTGGCAGCCAAACATGGTTTGTACGTCTGAGAGATCTACTTCACACCAATTAACAAATAGTAACTCATACAGATGCTATCTCCCTACCATGGTCATTTTTATCCACTTCTTCTTTACATCTGACAAATCACACCAATTAACAAATAGTAACTTTTATATATGCTATCTCTCTATCCCTCATTATCTTCATCCACCTTTACTAATTTAATTTATTGCACCTGTTTATAATCATAAACACCACTTTAACTATGTATCATCATCACCACCACCTCCACCATCATCATCACCACCATCACTACCACCACCACCATCATCATATTTATGTCTGTTTTTCATGCTAGAATAGATGATATAAGTATATATGTGCTGTGAAGGAAAGATGATATCTTGTGTTTCTGGCAGCAGGAACTTTCTTTGAAGAAATTATATATATATATATGTACATATATATAGATATATCATCACCACTATCATCACTATTATCATCACCCTAGCCATCATCATCACTATCATCACCACCATAACCATCATCATCATCAATATCATCATCGTCATCCTGTTTACCTCAATCTTTCATTGTTTGCATGGGTTGAACAAGTTTATTTCTACAGCACACCTATAGCATTCCTGCAACACCTCCTTTGTAAGGTTCAACATCCTGAGATCAGTAGTTGTGAGACAAGCCAGGTCAGATGACCATGTCTTACTCATACAGAACTGATTCTGGCTTTAACTAATACTGGATGCCCTTCCTGACACCAACCTCATTTACAGTGAGTGCTGGGTATATATATATATATGTGTGTATGTGTATCTGCACATACACACATACACAACAGGTTTCTACATAGTTTCTCTCTACCAAATTTTACTGACAATGGTGTCAGCCAAAGGCTATAGTAGATGACACTTGCCCAAGGTGCCACCCATGTAATGGGATCAAACCTGAAACTATATGGTTACAGAGTAAACTTAACCATAATGCCATTCCTGTGCCTCTATTTTACCAACTTTATTAACAATCCGTCCAACCCACACCATCATGGAAAGTGAATATAATGTGATGGTGATGATGACAATGATGGTATTACCAACCTGTCCAACCCACGCCAGCATGGAAAGTTGACATAAAGCAATGATGATGATACCAACCTATCAAACCCATGCCAGTATAGAATAAAGACATGAAATTATGATGATGATAATACTACCAACTTGTCCAACCCATGCCAGCATGCAAAGCAGATGTAAAGTGATGATGGTGATAATTATGGTATTACCAACCCATCCAACCCATGCCAAAATTCAATGCAGTTGTAAAGTGGTGATATGGTGATAATTATGGTATTCACAACCCATGCCAGTGTTTACAGCAGACATAATATGATTGTGATGATATTAAGAGATTCTTCTGCTAACACAAACTATTATTGAGTTCTTCAGACTCTTCTTTCTGTCCATCTTTGATTAGATATATATCCTGCTTGTCAAACTTTAATTCCTTCTTCAATATATTCTCTCTATTAGT
Source organism: Eledone cirrhosa (assembly GCA_964016885.1). Taxonomy (NCBI): domain Eukaryota; kingdom Metazoa; phylum Mollusca; class Cephalopoda; order Octopoda; family Eledonidae; genus Eledone; species Eledone cirrhosa. Next base: position 235,681,868 of record OZ024743.1, on the reverse strand, counting down.
TATTAATAACTTCATTCAATAAGTTGTATGTAATTATTTTTTTAACTTCCTTCCGTTATTTCTTTGAGAAAATGAATGTATCCCTTGCTGCCAACTACTACTGTATCACTGGAATATTTACATAATGTTTGGCTATCCATTCCACTTATTCCAAAGAACTGGAAGCAGAAAAAGAGTTGAATTTCTTCATGCTACTTAGAATATCTACTATAAGTCTTTGTATTTGTTAAGCCACCATTTCATAACATTTTTCACCATTCTTATGAATGGCAAAATGTACTCTAAGAATCTAGCTTTATAATTCTTCAATGAACACCTTGTCTTATTAAGGAATTTAAGACAGTGTTGTTATTTATTTTTTATACTCAAGATTAGTTACGCCTGCTTCCATTTGGCACAAATGATGATGATGATGAATTTTGTGATGAGTTTTATTTAAAAGTAAAAGAAAGAATTTTACAATTCATCAATGTTTGGATATGGAAAAGAAAGAGAAAAGCGAATTAACATTGAAGAGCAGAGGTAGGGGAAATAGGGAGGGATTGGCAGACTTTACGCCACAGTCTTGGTGGTATATCTTAGCTGTAATTTGCAAGATCGTTTTTACACCTATTTTTCCATACCTTTGGGAATTAAAACAAGTATTTTGAGGTATTTTCCACAGTCAACTTATAACTTATTCTAAGTATGGTATTTATCACTAATGTTTGTCAAAACTGCTATATTACTGCATGTATTATTTATGGGAGACGGTGGATTGGCAGTATCGGTAGAGGGTCTGACACCATGCTTTGCAGCAAAGAGTTACGGTTCTTTATAGTCTGAGTTCAAATCCCGCCGAGGTTAACTTTGCCTTTCATCCTTACGGGGTCGATAAAATAAAAGTACCAGTAATGCACTGGATAATTGCTGGCCTTGTGCCAAAAGTAGAAACAATTATTTATGGGAGACATAATCATCGAGTCCACACTGTAAAGTGATCGAGTAGGTGTCATGATAAAAAAAACACCCAGCCCACACTGTAAATGTGGTTGTGTAATTGTTGTGACAAAAAGTGCCCAGTCCACACTGTAAAGAGGTCATGTAGGTGTTATCACAAAAAGCACTCAGTCCACACTGTAAATGTGGTTGGTGTTAGGAAAGGCATCCAGCCATTGAAACCAATCCAAAATTAGTTCTATATGAGCAAGACCTGACTTGCCTCAAATGAGATAACCCGTCTAACCCATGCTAGCCTGGAAATTAGACATTAAACGATGATGATGATAATCAACAATCACAACAGGCTCTGTGTAATGATGTGTGGTACACCCACAGACACCGGCATGGCCACAGCTATCTGATATATATGACATGCTTCCCTCCAGTTTTCAATATAAATTATATTTACTTGTAACAGATGAAATGCTTTCTGACTAAAAGTTTGTAGTAAAAAAAAATAAGAGAGAGTTGACTTGCTGTGAGGAGTGAAATAGTTGCTTTTCTTTAATAACAGAAGATTTAAGATCAGTACTAGACTGGTAATATATATGTTGACCCTAAAAGGATGAAAGGTAAAGTTGATAATGGTATGATTTGAACTCATAGCCGGATTGAATGGAGGGCAAAGGGAGCAATTGTACTAGGCCCCCTGCAGCAGAGGGACTCCACTAGCGACAGACATAGCAATTTATTTGTGTCCTCTGGGCTTTTTAACATTTTACCATCCATTTCACATTGTCTTAGCCATCTTCAACATTTTATCATCCATTTCACATTGTCTTAACCATCTTAAACATATTACCATCCATTTCACATTGTCTTAACCATCTTAAACATACCATTTTCTACAGTATATTTTACCATCCATTTCACATTGTTAACCATCTTAAACATACCATTTTCTACATTATATTTTATTTTTGTATTCGATGAGCCAAAGACACAAAAGTCTGCAGTGAAAGTGTTTCTAGCTCTGTTCTATATATTAACCATCCATTAATATATGTTTGTTACTAATCTTCTGTTGTAGATCCTTGATGATGGTGGAGATGCTACTCACCTTATGTTAAAGAGATACCCAGCCATGTTCAGCAGCATCAAAGGAATTGTGGAAGAGAGTGTCACTGGTGTACATCGTTTATACCAACTTTCTAAATCTAAAAAATTAACTGTTCCTGCTATGAATGTCAATGATTCAGTTACTAAGGTCAGTTTACATTACATCATCATTACCATCATCACCACCATTATAATCTTTGTCATTATCACCGTTTTACATCCGTTCTTCCATGCTAACATGGGTTAGACGGGTTGTCCTGTTGTGGGCAGTGTCCAGTTGGCTGACCTTGTCTTGCTCATACAGGAAATGATTCTGGCTTGATTTCTACAGCTGGATGCCCTTCCTAACACCAACCTCATTTACAGTGAGTGCTGGGTGCTTTTATTCCGTGGTACCTACACGTCCACTTTACAGTGGGAGGGGGTGGGGGCTGTAGGGTTCTTATATAAAATTATGTTGGAATGTTTTAATTTAAATTGGAAACCTTTAAAATGCGTAGTTTTATTTCACAGAACCAGAGCTGGTTTTGGCCAGGTTGGTAACAAAAGGGTTAAAAAATTTGAGGCATATGGGTTACAGGCTGTGGTTGTTTGTAGCTGAATGGTTTTCAAAGCTATATATGTTAGATGTTAGGAGCTACTTACCCTGGTTCACTCTAGCTAATATAATCTGTAAAGTGTTAGAAACTCTGACTCTTTAGAATGGATCATGTCTTGCACTTGGCTATGTGGAGAACTACCAGAGAATGGTATGAGGAATCGACTTTCTGAACCATTCTTCAACTAACAATGAAGAGTTCAAAGAGAAGAACTGGATAGAATATTCTTTTCTCTCATACATTAGCCATCTATCAACTCATTTAGTCATGACGCTTTGAACTTTTGTAACTATATCTGTTTGTGCGTGTGTCTTAGAGAAAGTGAGGGTGTGTGAGTGTGTCTGAGAGAAAGTGAGGGTGTGTGAGTGTGTCTGAGAGAAAGTGAGGGTGTGTGAGTGTGTCTGAGAGAAAGTGAGGGTGTGTGAGTGTGTCTGAGAGAAAGTGAGGGTGTGAGTGTGTCTGAGGGAAAGTGAAGGTGTGTGAGTGTGTCTGAGAGAAAGTGAAGGTGTGTGAGTGTGTCTGAGAGAAAGTGAGGGTGTGTGTGTGTGTGTCTGAGAGAAAGTGAGGGTGTGTGAGTGTGTCTGAGAGAAAGTGAGGGTGTGTGAGTGTCTGAGAGAAAGTGAGGGTGTGTGAGGGTGTGTGTGTCTGAGAGAAAGAGAAGGTGTGTGAGTGAGAGAAAGTGAGGGTGTATGAGAATGTCTGAGAGAAAGTGGGAGTGTGTGCGACAGAAAGTGAGAGTGTGAGCGAGAGAAAGAGTGATTGGCTGTGTTTATCGGTCTAGGAGAGCGTGTGTATGCATCTGTTTAAGAATATGTGTGTATGTGTGTAACTCTATCTTGGAGTGTGTGCGAGTACATCTCTAGCTAAGATTGTGTGTGTGTGCATCTGTAAGAATGTGTGCATCTATGTTTAAAAATGTGTGTGTGTGTGTGTGTGTATATCTGTCTAAGAAGGTGCGTGCATCTCTAAGAATGTGTGTGTGTCTCTGTCTAGGAATGTGTGTGTGCATCTCTAAGACTGTGTGTGTGTGTATGTGTTTATACATATATGTGTAACTCTCATTGAAGAGTTTCTAATATGATTTCCAATAATTAATATTGCTTCCATCAATAATTCCACTGAGAGAGATCAAGTCTGTGAGATTAACTTTCTATCATTTATTTTATTCTTTCTAAATTCCAGACCAAATTTGATAACCTTTACAGCTGTCGAGAATCTATTTTGGATGCGTAAGTATCATTTCCATTCAATTAATTGCTTTTGTCTCAGCTTTTTAATAAAATTAGCTTAACCTTTTCGTTTCCATATTTCAAATGAAAAACACTGCCTCTCATTTACAAATAATTTTGTGAAAAATTTAGAGATATTTAGTAACATAAATAACTTTATCTTAATTAAACTGTGGTTGTGTGGAACATAACAAACATTTCTTTCATAAAATTGTAATAGAAGGATTTTAGTTATATATAAACATTTTAAAACAAATTTGTTGTTTTTTATCATAGAACCAGAGGCAGTTTGGTATGAAAAAGATGAACCCATTTGATACCAAACCATCTGAGATCATCTTTGTATGATACAAACCATGCTAGGTTTTAAAATATTTATATCTAAATTAGAAACTTCCTTCATAATCTTATATAAGAAATGTGTTAAGTTACTTTTCAAACTCTAGCTTACAACAACAATGAGTGTTTTAATGCTATTTTCCCTGCTAAAATAATGGTTAGACTTGCAGGACTCCATGACAAGATTCATACTTATTATGAGATTCTTTTTAGAGTCAGACTTTATTGTTTCTTAAATTAAGTGTATGTACTTAAAACAAAACAATGAAATTTGACTCCACTTCTATATAATACTGATCACAGAGATGCCTGGTGATTGATTCACAATTGTGAGAATAGGCTATATATATATATATTGAGTATATGTTGGTTGTTTACCGACACCTCAGTATGCAGATTGGAGCACTCGACGAAGTATGCAGGCTGGTTTGTTTACTCCGGAGTAATATAAAATAATTAAGTCAAATATGTCAAATTTGGCTTAGTTTATTATAAATTATAGATATACTGCTATATATATTTCGGTGACAGCCATCATTGGCTGTGACCTCTTCAGGCAGTCCGAATTGGTGTGGGAAAGACAGGTACACATGTTGTTGAAGTGTGTTTTACTCTGTCACTAATAATAATAATAATGAAATTATTGTGTAAAGTGCTCATGTCCAGCTCCTGGTTGTGTTGTTATTCCTCTGAGGAACTGGAATCATATTGCAACAATATGACCCTCCCCAAGTATAACAATATCTGTTTCGAAACACGATTTCATATCAAAAACCTTGCAAAACAAATTTATATATATATATATATAATAATAATGATAATAATAATGAAATTATTGTGTACAGTGCTCAGGTGCACTATAACTCATCAAATGCGCATGTATAATACATAGAATAATATACAAATGTCATGGAAGTGAATAGTCTATGAGTCATGATATACATGTGTGTGTGTGTGTGTAAGGAGGGGGATATCAGGTGTAGTGTTGGTGAATTTCAGGAAGCATAGAGGTTTTAAAGGATGCAGTGTCTCAGCAGCTAACAACTGATGGAGGTTTTAAAGGATGCAGAGTCCCAACAACTAACAACTGATGCAGGTAGTTTGTTCCATGCTTCAGCAACTCTGAGCATGAAAAAATGTTTCCGAAAGTCATGGGAGCTGTGCTGTTTTCTGACTTTGTTGGCATGCCCATGTGTGTTAGACACATGGAATCAAAAAGGTACTCTGTTGTTGTTGGCAAGATGGTTAGTAATTTTGTGGGTGTTTACCAAGTCAGTTTCCAGACGTCGGAGCTTCAATGTATCCATGCCCAGGGAAGTAAGGCGTTCAGAGTATGGTAGATGCCTGATGGAGGGTATTCGCTTGGTTGCACGTCTCTGAACAGTTTCCAGGCACTCAGTGTTCTGAGCAAGATAGAGGTTCCAGACTGGTGATGCAAATTCTAAATGTGGCCGCACCATAGCTATATACAGAAATAGATAGCAAATAGATAGCTGGAGAGCGGCTGACAAAGGTCTTGCTGAGTGATGCTAAGACACCCTTGGCCTTCTTGACAATATGCTAGTGTGGAAGATAGACGTTAAACGATGATGATGATGATGATATGTATGTATGTAAAAGGTAAACAGAAATAACAACACAATCGGTACATAATATGGAAGGAATATATTAGGTTAATGCTTGAAATAGCAGGAAGAGGGTCTTAACGTTTCTGATGCTAGTCCTTCACCAGAAGAAAGAATGAGACATTAGAAAGATTGAAGGGACGGGTGGGGTGGAATTGGAAAAAATCTTTTTAGAGAAAAATAACAGGTCTATTCATGTTGCCATCTCTAGAGAGAGAGAGAGAGAGCAACTATATATATATTTGAAAATACAATTGAGGTCTTTAAGAAGGTTTATTTACAATAACTTATAATGTTACCAGTTTCACAAGTTTCATATTTTCAAAAGTTAAGAGAGATGGAGAGATGTGTATTTCAGTCACAGATGTTTTCATCTCTCTTAACTTTTGAAAATTCTGAAACTTGTGAAACCGGTAAAGTCATAAATTATTGTAAATAAACCTTCTCAAAGACTCCAGTTGTATTTTCAACTCATTTCTCTCTCTCTCTCTCTCTCTCTCTCTCTCTCTCTCTCTCTCACACATTAGATGTTTTGTTTTTGATTACTTGGAGTCTTACTAGGGAACCTCTGTCTGTTCCAATGACAAGTTTTCCAGTTGTTGGATTAATGGAACAGCCAGCTTGTCACATTACCGTACAAATTACTGAATATTTTACTGACACATACAAGATCTCAGGGAGATTCATTGTGACAGTGTGGCACTAAGCTGGTCCTTTAAATTACAGGTATAACTTATGATCTGGAGTAACATGACGTAAAATGTCTTGCTCAAGGACACAATGCACAACTGTAAATCAAACTCACAACTTTACACTTCAACCATTTAATCATGTTCCTTCCCGTTTCAGCCTTATTAAATGTTTCTTGTATTGGTGTTTTAATCTTTTTATTTCATCTCTTCTAGATTAAAGCGAACTACAGATGTGATGTTTGGTGGTAAACAAGTCTTAATTTGTGGCTATGGTGAAGTAAGCATGAGAAAACATTCACTTATATATATTTGTGTGTGCATACATGTCTGTCTGTGCATGTTTGTGTGGGCGTGTCTGTGCATGTTTGTGTGTGTGTGTGCCTGCCTGTGCATGTTTGTGTGTGTATGTGCCTGTCTGCATGTTTGTATGTGTGTGCATCAATTTTGTAACCATTTAAGCATTACAGTGGTGTGTTGGAGACAGTGTTAGATAAACAAAACTGGAAATGGAATGAGATGAAAACAGCGACCTGGTTGAGATAATGTTTGTAGAAGGATGGTTGGACAGATGGACAGACAGGCGAGTGAATGGACTGATGAACACACATATATGTTAGTATGTGTGTGTGTGTTAATATGTAGGGAATTGATGTTCTTTTGTGTTATATTACAAACACAGCTGTGCTCCAGTTTATTTATTTTTATTAAGGTTTTTTTTCATATTTCTTTATAAGTTGTTAATATTTTTAGTTGTGAACAGTAACACTGCAAGATCTTTAAGTCTATATTTTGAGACATTCAGGTTAAAAGTGGTCATATTAGTGGCATATTGGTCATATTGAAGGGGCCACAATCATGGTCATATTAGTGGCATATTGGTCATATTGAAGGGGCTACAATCATGGTCATGTTTAAGGCGCTACAATCATGGTCATATTAGTGGCATATTGGTCATATTGAAGGGGCCACAATCAGGGTCATATTAGTGGCATATTGGTCATATTGAAGGGGCCACAATCATGAGAGTATTAGTAAAATCATGGATGCCTCATTTGAAATATATTCAACATTAGTAGTAGTTGTTATAATTGGTTTTATATATGTTGTATCTGTGTTAAATTTGGGTTTATATGTTGGAACATGTGACCGTACAAAAGTGAGACACATGTCCCTGGCCTGCCTGGGAGACCAGTAACTCCATTTCAGTACTGACTTGGGGGAGACACAGATCCTGGCCTGCCTGGGAGATCAGTGGCTCTGCTTCAGTATTGACTTGGTCTATATGGACCCATCCAACCTTTGCCATCAGGGAAAGTGAATGTTAAAAAGATGATGATGATGTTGAAGCCTCCATAATTAATCTCCTTCTTTTGTTATCAATTAATATTTTTGTATAATAATGTGTTGTGAAGGATCCTTGTTGTATGTGTGTCTGTGTAAAAATATAGATATATGTAGACACACATTCCATAAACCATGGACGTTAAACGATGATGATGATAGTGAAAGCAACCCATCTTGGAGGAGAAGGATTCCAAATATAAAATGCAATAGTGTAGGGGAGATTTTAAGTTGTGACAGACACCATCTCTAGTGTTGATGGCATGATAAAATGCACCCAGTCCACACTGTAAAATTGCTGGTGATAGGAAGAGTATCCTGAAAAATTATGCCAATATCATGGCCAGCTCAACTCAACATTGATGATGATGTACAAATATATATATGTGTGTGTGTGTATACATACATGCAACAAACTAACTACCTGCATCAGTTATTAGCTGTCGAGACACTGCATCCTTTAAAACCTCCATGCTTCCCGAGATTCGCCAACACTACACCTAATGTTCCCCCTCCATATACATACACACGTGTATATCATGACTCATACACTATTCACTTCCCTGACATTTGTATATTATTCTATGTACTATACATGCACCTTTGATGAGTAGTGCACCTGAGCACTGTACACAATAATTTCATTATTATTGTTATATATATATATATATAATTGTCTCTACTTTAGGCACAAGGCCAGCAATTACCCAGTGCATTAGTGGTACTTTATTTTATCGACCCCGTAAGGATGAAAGGCAAAGTCAACCTCGGCGGGATTGGAACTCAGATCGTAAAGGGACGTAACTATGCTGGAAAGCATGGCGTCCGACCCTCTACTGATACTGCCAATCCACCGCCCTTATATATATATATATATATATATATATATATATATAAAATGTTTTAGTATTAGGTTATTTATTATTCAAGTGCTAAACTGTTTTAATAATTCTGACAACTCTACGTTATTAATATATTATTGTGTGTGTATATAGAGGTTGCCAAACAAAGGGTTGGGAAGATCCTTTAGTTGCATGAAGCACATGACACCCTCCCTAGTGCTGGTGATCTACATAATAACAACACCCAGTACATGTTGTAAAGTGGTTAGTGTTAGGAAGGGCATCCAGCTGTAGAAAGTTTAACAAACAAGGGATTAGGAGGATTCTTCAGTTTGTGTCAAAAGACACAACTTCTCTGCACTCAATAATGACTGTATGTAGTGGCATAGAGACCTTCTCAGCCTGTCTAGGACATCAGTGACCCTGGTTCAGTACTGACTTATGTACACCTGCCCAACCCTTGCTAACAGATGTTTAATGATGATGATAAATATATATATATATATATATATATATATATATATACATACACACACATACGCCTTCGGTAGCATGGATGCATACATGAATACACACACGCGTGTCTATGTTTATATGCATGTGCTTCATTAAGGCCGTTACTGATATATTAAACACAGTTGATTGTTATTGTTAATTTTAAAAGGCTGGCATAAAGCCACTCAGTGGAATGGTTTATATTCAAACTTTCTCTTATTGGAATCCTCTAATCTCACTAACATCTAACATCTCTCGGGTTATTGCTCTCATTCCATGAATTAACAGATAAAGAAATGTTTTATTTACTCTTTTGTCATCCTATTTTTAACAAAAATATATACAGCTTTTGTGTTTTATGAAAGTAATTAAGAATTATGAGAGGTTTTGTTGAAGAACTTTCAACTTAACCCTTTCGTTAACTTATTTTTTACTGAAAGACATTGCTTATGATTTTCAAATTATTTTGAAAATAAGAATTTGGAAAGATTTAGTAATATAACTAACTTTCTCACTATTAACTGGTGTTTGGAACATAGCAGAATTTCTGACATAAGATGATGATGAAAGGTTTTTTTTTTAGATAAATAGATGGCCCCGTAACTCCTGTGAGAGTTGTAGGGGTGGTGTATTAACATACAGCGTTTCTAGGGCATTTTTAGACCTGGCAGAGCCTATCCCTCTCCAGGTATGAATACAGCAGATTTATTTCAGAGAAGGATAGAGAGTGAGAGATATAGAGGAAGAATTGACTTTAGTACCTGACTGGTTTTTTTTTATCGATCTTGAATGGATGAAAGGCAAAATTGAACTCAGAGAGCCAGAATGAATTCTGCAAAGCAGTAATGTTTTAATGACTCTGTCAATTTGCCACCTTTTAGATAAATATAAACACTTTAAAATAAGCAGCTCTGTATTGTAGAAATATGAGCAGTTTTGTAATAAAAAAGTTAATAAAAGACAAAGTTAATTAACCCTTTAGCATTTAAACCGGCCATATCCGGCCGGAATTCTCTCACCTCTTTCTGTTCAAACCAACCATAACTGGCCACTTATACTTATGTTAAGGTGTTGTTCTCAAAATAAATATCATCAAAATCTCATAAATTCAATATTATGTGAGATAATTATGTAAGATAAAGTGTTTACCATGAAAATATAATAGTAAATATAGAGTAATGTAAATGCTAAAGGGTTAATATTATTATAATATAATGAAAATGATTGTGTACAGTGCTCGGGTGCACTACAATATCTAACACTAAACCAGTGGCGAAGGGTAACCTGGAAAGTGGGGCTGTGCAGCATTACCCCCCCCCCCCCCCCTCAATTCCCTCTAAATGACCCTCCCGGTCAAAGTCGCATATAGTGTGTGTGTTATCTTTTTATGTGTCTACGATTTAGTAAGCAGCCAAAATTCTGCTTGCTTCAACCGACGCAATTGATAAACTCAAGATTCTATAACGCATGCACTGCATGCACGGACCCTTCACCCTGCACTAAACGTTATCTAGCAAGTAATACTGAAGTTTTAAGTTCAAGGTTTGAATTTAAATTTGAACATTTTAATAAAAGTGGCTACGAACAGATTGATTTTAAAGAGCTAAAATCTTTTTCTTTCTTTTTATTCCAAAAACAAAAACTAAATAATATTATTGAAGGATTTTTCTGGTATTGGGATAAAATGAAATTGGTAGTGCATGGGAACTTATGAATGCGAGATACAGGCTCCTGGTCCAATGTGGGGTCAGTACTTCTGCTATGAGTACCAACATGGTCTGTTGTTCAACCTTTGCTAGCAGGGAATGTTAAATGATGATGATTGATGATCATTATAATGAAATTATTGTGTACAGTGCTCAGGTGCACTACAACTCATCAAAGGTGCATGTATAGTACATATATATTAATATACATATATGATGAGACTGTAAACTTTGAATGTTGTAGTGTGTTAGTGTGTTATAAATATGTGTTGTATAGTGTGTATGTTTGCTAAACTTTGTCTTTCTCTTTGATAGGTCGGGAAAGGTTGTGCTCAAGCTTTGAAAGGTATGGGCTGTGTAGTAATGGTTACTGAAATTGACCCCATCTGTGCACTACAAGCTTGGTAGGTTTCTAAATTTGAACTTCCTCTCACTCACCTCCATGTTGTTTTGTTAACTATTTTATATTATTTCTTTCTAGTTTTTTTAACTGTTTACAATGAAAATCAGTTGTTTAGCCCACTCTGTCATATACACACACACACACACATGCACAGAGGTACACAAACACACGCACAGAGGTACTCACAGGCATGGCTGTGTGGTTAAGGGCATTTGCTTTGCAGCCACATGTTTACAGATTCAGTTCCACTGTGTGGTACCTTTAGCCAGTCTTTTTTATTATATCGTCAGTTGACCATTGCTTTGTGTGGGGAATTGGTTGACAGAAGTTACAGAAGCCCATTATATATATATATATATATATATATACCCATGCTAGCATGGAAAATAGACGTTAAACGATGATGATGATGATGATGATCATCATCATCATCATCATCATTTTATGTCCACTTTTCCCTGCTTGCAAGGGTGGGACGGGAACTGATTCTGGCTTGATTTCTACAGCTGGATGCCCTTCCTAACACCAACCTCATTTACAGTGAGTGCTGGGTGCTTTTTTTCCGTGGCGCCTACACGTCCACTTTACAGTGTGGGTTGGGTGCTTTTTTGGTGTGGCACCTCCACGACCACTTTGCAGTGGAATGATAGGGACCCCAGTCCCTATCATCTCATTTCTACAGCTGAGTAAACTGGAGCAATGTGAAATAAAGTGTCTTGCTCAAGGAAACAACACATCACCCAGTCTGAGAATTGAACTCTCAACCTTTTGATTGCAAGGCCAATGCTCTAACCACCAAGCCATGTGCCTCCACTATGATATATAATAATAATAATAATATGGAAAACAAAGAATCGGTGATGCATCGGAATACAATTTATTACGTATTACAATTGTTTCTCCGGCGAACAGCTCGAGGTGCTATCTGTTTGTGGATCGAACCTGACTCTGGATTCGCAAGTTCCTCAGATATGTCTAGTGACTTCGAAGAGGATTTGCTTAGACGTATCTGAGGAACTTGCGAATCCAGAGTCAGGTTCGATCCACAAACAGATCGCACCTCGAGCTGTTCGCCGGAGAAACAATTGTAATACGTAATAAATTGTGTTCCGATGCATCACTGATTCTTTGTTTTCCATATTATTATTCTCTGCTCCAAAGGAGCATAGAGTGCTCAACCGGGATACCGCCTATGGAAGCATCCAAGCAACCTTACTACAAATATATATATATATATATGCGTGTGTGTGCATGGCCATTTTCCATCATTTTCTTGCGTTATGCTGTAATACAGAAGACAACTTTGCCATACGCACAGACTCAGACATCTAGAAGGCACATCTTAACCACTATACCCCCATCCATACACCCCCACGTCCTAATACCCACCCACTTCTGTCCACACCACACTGTAAAGTTATGTTGGTTTCACAACAAGAAGCACTCAGTACACACTATAAAGTGGTCATGTTTTGTCACTACAAGAAGCACCCTGTACACACTGTAAAGTGGTTGTGTTGTTGTCACAACAAAAAGCACCCAGTACACACTGTAAAGTGGTCATGTTGTTGTCACTACAAGAAGCACCCAGACAATAAATAAGAAGGGGGTGGGTATTCGAGACCTGTTAGTAACCATAATTCCTGGGGTCCAATCCCACTCTGTGGCACCTTAAGCAGTTGTCATTCCTATAGCCTATTTTGGGATTCAATGAAAGAGTCCAAATTTTCCAACCAAGATCTTGTCCAAGACCCCAAAACCAGCCGGCTTGGACCTTTCTAGAAAACAATGGATGTCTCTTAATCCACACAACACATGCCAGGACAGCCCATATTCTCCATAAATGGGAAATGAAAGCCAGCCCAGCATGTTACTGTGGGACCCTGACCTGACAGTACTGCATGTTGTTTGGGCTTGCTCCCCCTCAGGTGTTTTCCTGGCAACCTAGAGGCAATCCATAATACTATAAATGACAGTCTTCATCCATCTCTCTAACTGTTGTACGACAACAAGAAGACTTTTGTTGTTTTATGTTGATGACATTATACATTGTCATACCCATCCTCTTCTACATTATACATTGTCATATACATCCTCTTCTACATTATACATTGTCATATATATCCACTTCACCCTAACCCATTGTCATACCCATCCTCTTCACCCTAATCCATTGTCATACACATCCTCTTCACCCTAACCCATTGTCATACACATCCTCTTCACCCTAACCCATTGTCATACACATCCACTTCACCCTAACCCATTGTCATACACATCCACTTCACCCTAACCCATTGTCATACACATCCTCTTCACCCAAACACATCCACTTCACCCTAACCCATTGTCATACACATCCTCTTCACCCTAACACATCCACTTCACCCTAACCCATTGTCATACACATCCTCTTCACCCTAACACATCCACTTCACTCTAACCCATTGTCATACATATCCTCTTCACCCAAACACATCCACTTCACCCTAACCCATTGTCATACACATCCTCTTCACCCTAACACATCCACTTCACCCTAACCCATTGTCATACACATCCTCTTTACCCTAACACATCCACTTCACCCTAACCCATTGTCATACACATCCTCTTTACCCTAACCCATTGTCATACACATCCTCTACCCTAACCCATTGTCATACACATCCACTTCACCCTAACCCATTGTCATACACATCCACTTCATCCTAACCCATTGTCATACACATCCACTTCACCCTAACCCATTGTCATACGCATCCACTTCACCCTAACCCATTGTCATACACATCCTCTTCACCCTAACACATCCACTTCACCCTAACCCATTGTCATACACATCCACTTCACCCTAACCCATTGTCATACACATCCACTTTACCCTAACCCATTGTCATACGCATCCACTTCACCCTAACCCATTGTCATACACATCCTCTTTACCCTAACCCATTGTCATATGCATCCACTTCACCCTAACCCATTGTCATACACATCCTCTTCACCCTAACCCATTGTCATACACATCCTCTTCACCCAAACGCATCCACTTCACCCTAACCCATTGTCATACACATCCTCTTTACCCTAACCCATTGTCATACACATCCACTTCACCCTAACCCATTGTCATACACATCCTCTTCACCCTAACCCATTGTCATACACATCCACTTCACCCTAACCCATTGTCATACACATCCACTTCACTCTAACCCATTGTCATACACATCCACTTCACCATAGCATATCCTCTTCACACATTAAACCAGGTAATTTGTTTTTCTACCGACAGCATGGATGGATTCAGAGTTGTGAAACTCAATGAAGTTGTACGTCAAATAGACATCCTTATCACCTGTACAGGTAAGTCATATTATTTGGAAATATAGCTTAGAGTCTTTATCATCATCATCAGTATATGGTGTCTTTGTTCGTTGGGTTGTTACACTCCAAGTCAGTTTTTATTCAGAGTTAGTACAACAAACGTTGTAAGGCCATTTTTCCTGCTAAAGTCTTTTCAGCCCTGTGTCATACTAAATCATGTTCCTTATAGAACCCTTCAGAGGTAATTCATGCAAAGGTTTCCTGGTCCTAGCAGACAAAATAATTGTTTCTACTTTTGGCACAAGGGCAGCAATTACCCATTGCATTACTGGTACTTTATTTTATCGACCCCGTAAGGATGAAAGGCAAAGTTAACCTCGGCGGGATTTGAACTCGGAATGGCAAGGGCCGTAACTCTATGCGTCAAAGCATGGCGTCCAACCCTCTACCCTGAAGAACTGGAGACAGATTTAGGGAACCTTTGAAAGTTTTAAATATTTTAGTCCAATTATATTTGATTTAGTCTTTTCAAAGTGATTCTTGATTTGAAATTTAAAAGAATATCATTTTAAATCTAAACTGAAAATAAGGTGTAAGATTCGTGAGCTGGAATGGTTCTTCTAGAGTGTCTCCGTCACCATCTTCTTAGGAAACGCCTTCTCTATTCTGCCTGCCAGGGCTGTAGGGTGGCTCCCATTTGCTCATAATTGGGAGAGACGGAGGCAGTGACAGTGGGAATTTAGTTCCATTGTGTTCCGACCTGGTGTATATGTATATATATTTATTTACCACACCATATTACATTTGACATTAATACTAATTAGTTAAACCATTCCAATTGACTGAAGAATTCATAGCATTTCTTTGGCTGACAAAAGGAAAGGGGGGAATTCTTAGACTTTTGACAATAAAAGTAGTTCTCATAGTAGAAGTGTGTGTGTATATATATGTGTGTGTGTGTGTGTGTATATAATACACACACACACTTATATATACAAGTGTAGTACTTTATGTCCAAGTCTCATTGTTACGATCCTTGACCTTTCACACCAGTATTTAATTGCAAAATCTCCCCCTCTTCCCCCACCACCATTACAACTTCATGTTTTAGTACTTACAGATGGTGATTTAGTAAGATCTAGTTTTAGTATAAATTCTGTTTTCATACATTTTAGCTGTTGTTCTGAAATTCTGACACTAATCACTCTCTGACAATACCAACAATTCTCTCATCATCATCATTATAGTTAAATGTCTGCTTTCCTTGCTAGCATGGGTTGGACAGGTCTACATAGACCAAGTCAATACTAAAGCAGTGCCTCTCCTTTTTTAATATTCATTCTTTACTGCTGCTGTTGCTAATTCAACTCTGGTAAACTTTGACCTCCAACCAAAATATTCTCCCCTATTATTCTTGTAACACTTTCCCTCCCTTATTTCACGCGAAAGACACCTCTTCCGTGTGGTTTTCAAATAATTTTGAAAATAAAGAAATTGAAGGAATTCAAGTAGGTTCTTACATAAAATTATGATGGAAGGTTTTTAGATAAATAACTCGGGGAAAATTAACAAAGAGAAGACAAAAAACGTGAAAGACACAGAACTCCAAGATCTTCAGCTGTTGAGATGGACTTTTGGCAGTTTCGACCCCTACCACCGGTACTGTAGGTCCACCCAGGGTTACAGCGTCTGACATAAGTTAACCCACAACACTGAAGAATGTACCTGAGGAAGACGCAGGGCTGGAGGCAGGGGAAATTTAGATGGTCATGGTAGACAGGGTGAGTGGGAGGAGGAACTTCAACATGGCACTGGTAATAATGGATGTATAGAAGAAGAAGAAAAGAAGATACATTGTTGAAAGTCAGAGATGACTAGTGAGGTCATAGGTCACTAGCGAGGTCAGAGTTCACTAGTTTTGAATGAATCATGAAAATAAATTAATATAGAGAAGTGTTGATGAATGTCAGATGTAGGAACACAGCTATCTGTGTGATTAAACAGTTTGTTTTGGAACCATGTGCTTATAACTACCAGACCTCATCTCAGTTAAGACAGAAATCTAAGTTAACCCTCTAACATCTACATTACTCTATATATACTATTGTATAGTAAAGGCTTTACCTCACATAACATTTACATTACTCTATATATACTATTGTATAGTAAAGTCTTTACCTCACATAATATCTCGCATAACATTTACATTACTCTATATATACTATTGTATTTTCACAGTAAAGGCTTTACCTCACATAATATCTCACATACCATTTATATTACTCTATATATACTATTGTATAGTAAAGGCTTTACCTCACATATGTAGTGGGATCATAGGTAAGCTAACTAAGAACATAGATTTTACATGTGGCCGGTGCTCTGGTGCAATAAGTAGCAGCAAGTGCCCACAAAATACTAGCTCTTTCAATTGCGCAGAGGGTTCTATAGAAATAGTGGACAGCTTCCGTTACCTGGGTGACAAAATCAGCAGTGGGGGAGGGTGCTCTGAAAGTACAGTAGCTAGAGTCGGAACTGGATGGAAAAAGTTCAGAGAGCTTATACCACTATTAGCCGCTAAAGGGTTCTCCCTAAAAATGAAAGGCAGGCTGTATGATGCCTGCATACGAACAGCAATGTTGCATGGCAGTGAGACCTGGGCATTGTGTGCAGAGGATATACGCAGACTAGAGAGGAATGAAGCTTGCATGCTCCGCTGGATGTGTAATAGTAATATACGCGAATGGCAAAGCATAAACGAACTAAGGGAAAAATTAGAAATAAGAGGGATCAGATGTTGTTTACTCAAGAGAAGGCTACGTTGGTATGGTCACGTGATGCGCATGAAAGACGACAGCTGTATAAAAAAGTGCAGGGCAATAAAGATAGACGGTAGCCACGGAGTAGGCAGACCCAGAAAAACCTGGGACGACCTGATAAACTCCGACCTCATACACTTACACCTCTCCAAGACAATGTCACTGGACCGAGATCTTTGGCAGCACTCAGTAATAGAGAAGACCCATCTTACCTAAATACAAAGTAAAACCTACTACAGTCAGTAGGCATCTCTAACAAAATACACCCCCGTCCCACCACCCCATCCACACCACCCCTTTCAATATAAAGTTATGTTGGTGCCACAACATCCAGGCCGAAACAAATGAGATCGTGTAGGTGTCACGACAAAAAAAACACACAGTCCACGCTGTAATGTGGCTATGTAGGCAACACGGTAAAAACCTCCCAGTCCCACACTGTAAATGTGGTTGGTGTTAGGAAGGGCATCCAGCTGTAGAAAACCCGCCAGACAGTCCTATGCGAGCAAGACAACCACTCTTGCCTCAAGTGGGAAAACTCCCGTCCAAACCCATGCAAGCATGGAACATGGACGTTAAACGATGATGATGATGATGAATATCCCGCATAACATTTACATTACTCTATATATACTATTGTATTTTCACAGTAAAGGCTTTACCTCACATAATACCTCACATACCATTTACATTTCTCTATATATACTATTGTATAGTAAAGTCTTTACCTCGCATAATATCTCGCATAACATTTACATTACTCTATATATACTATTGTATTTTCACAGTAAAGGCTTTACCTCACATACCATTTACATTTCGATATATATACTATTGTATAGTAAAGTCTTTACCTCACATAATAGCTCGCATAACATTTACATTACTCTATATATACTATTGTATTTTCACAGTAAAGGCTTTACCTCACATAACAATTACATTACTCTATATATACTATTGTGTTTTCACGGTAAAGGCTTTACCTTACATAATACCTCACATAACATTTACATTATTCTATATATACTATTGTATTTTCACAGTAAAGGCTTTACCTCACATAATATCTCACATAACATTTACATTACTCTATATATACTATTGTTTTTTCACGGTGAAGGCTTGACCTCATATAATATCTCACATAACATTTACATTGCTCTATATATACTATTGTATTGTCACAGTAAAGGCTTTAGCTCACATAACATTTACATTACTCTATATATACTATTGTATTTTCACAGTAGAGGCTTTACCTCACGTAATATCTCACATAACAATTACATTACTTTATATATACTATTGTATTTTCACAGTAAAGGCTTTACCTTACATAATATCTCACATAACAATTACATTACTCTATATATACTATTGTATTGTCACAGTAAAGGCTTTACCTCACATAATATCTCACATAACATTTACATTACTCTATATATACTATTGTTTTCACGGTGAAGGTTTTACCTTACATAATATCTCACATAACATTTACATTGCTCTATATATACTATTGTATTGTCACAGTAAAGGCTTTAGCTCACATAATATCTCACATAACATTTACATTACTCTATATATACTATTGTATTTTCACAGTAAAGACTTTACCTCACATATCTCACATAACATTTACATTACTCTATATATACTATTGTGTTTTCACGGTGAAGGCTTTACCTCACATAATACCTCACATACCATTTACATTTCTCTATATATACTATTGTATAGTAAAGTCTTTACCTCACATAATATCTCGCATAACATTTACATTACTCTATATATACTATTGTATTTTCACAGTAAAGGCTTTACCTCACATAATATCTCACATGACAATTACATTACTCTATATATACTATTGTGTTTTCATGGTAAAAGGCTTTACCTTACATAATACCTCACATAACATTTATATTACTCTATATATACTATTGTATTTTCACAGTAAAGGCTTTACCTCACATACCATTTACATTTCGATATATATACTATTGTATAGTAAAGTCTTTACCTCACATAATATCTCGCATAACATTTACATTACTCTCTATATATTATTGTATTTTCACAGTAGAGGCTTTACCTCACGTAATATCTCACATAACAATTACATTACTCTATATATACTATTGTATTGTCACATAATATCTCGCATAACATTTGCATTACTCTACATATACTATTGTTTTCACGGTGAAGGTTTTACCTTACATAATATCTCACTTAACATTTACATTGCTCTATATATACTATTGTATTGTCACAGTAAAGGCTTTAGCTCACATAATATCTCACATAACATTTACATTGCTCTATATATACTATTGTATTTTCACAGTAAAGGCTTTACCTCACATATCTCACATAACATTTACATTACTCTATATATACTATTGTGTTTTCACGGTGAAGGCTTTACCTCACATAATATCTCACATAACATTTACATTGCTCTATATATACTATTGTATTGTCGCAGTAAAGGCTTTAGCTCACATAATATCTCGCATAACATTTACATTATTCTATATATACTGGGTCCCACCCTTGCAAGCAGGGAAAAAGCGGACATAAAATGGAATGATACTATTGTATTTTCACAGTAGAGGCTTTACTTCACGTAATATCTCACATAACAATTACATTACTCTATATATACTATTATATTTTCACAGTAAAGGCTTTACCTCATATAATTATTTCATATAGTATTGAATCTATGAGATTTTGATATTATTTATTTTGAGAGCAAGATATGGCTGGTTTGAACAGAAAGAAGTGAAAGAGTTCTGGCCGGATCTGGCAGGTTTCAATGCTAAAGGGTTAAGCTATTTCTCATTCCACATAAACAAGATATGGTTACTTCCATCTCTTGTGGATTCAGCTAAAACTTGTTCTGTGTACAGATATGTATCATCATCATCATCATCACATCGTTTAATGTCCATTTATCCATGGCTTAGATGTTTTGTCCTGTCGTGAGATAAGCCAGATCAGATGAGCGTGTCTTGTCCTTACAGAACTGTATCTGGCTTGGTTTCTATGGCTGGATGCCCTTCTCCTCCTCTCATCTATTCCAGAGAGGGTTGAAGGGGCAGGGTCCTTAAACACTCCTTCCTGCAGGTCCAGTCAGAAACAACTGAGGTATTCTCCTTGTAAAGCCTCCTCAGTAAAGTCTATGCTAAATGTTTGGCAGAGAGACATAGGGAGGTTGTTGAGTCCAATGTAGCTGATGAACTGTGTGGTTTTCATCCCGGATATAGCACAACTAACCAAATAGTCACACTGGCAGGTTTTTGAAAAATCGTGAGAATATTGCTTTGTAGACCTCAAAATGACAACAGGGTTAATCAGTTAATGATATCCTGTTATATATTATCATTTGTTGTTGATCTATAAATATGTTGTGAATATATTTTATTTCTTTCACCAGGCAATAAGAATGTTGTAACCAGAGATCACCTTGACCGCTTGAAAAATGGCTGCATTGTATGTAATATGGGCCATTCTAATACAGAAATTGACGTGGTATGTATATATAGATATTAATATATATGTATGTGTATGTGTACAGGTATATATGTATGTCTGTTTGTAATATGGCTCATTCTAATACAGAAATTAATGAATATATATATTATTATTACTACTTACTAGCAGAAAAACCACCCTTAGGGTGGTTTTCTGCTAGCATGTGTAGTGTGTATATTGATATTATACGCAGGTATATATACACATGTAGATATAATACATCAAATAAAATCATAATTGACAATATACACAGAAATTGAACAAAGACTGTGTTACACTGTCTTATGTAATCAGTAATGTAATCCATGATACATTAAAAAAAGACGATATTATATATAATCTGCATTAGGAGAAAATTAATTACGGAAATATATGAATGTTTATTTAAACGATCGCTAACCGGAAGTGTTGACATTTGAAAATTTTAAATAAGTAATAAAATATATTTAATGAACAGCCACAAAATTTAGTAGATAAATTATGTAATATTCATTCATTATTTATTCAAAGTAATCCAACTTATTTTACTAATATAAGAATGATACAAAATTAAACGTCTTGTCTGGAAAAACATCTCAAGATAGAATTCAGAGAATAAATATATATTGTCACCATCGTTTTTATGTCCACTTTTCCAGACTAACTAGGTTAGAGTGGTCTTTATTGCAGTTGCAGCTTATGTATATATGTGTGTGTGTACAGGTGTGTCTGTATGTAATATGGGCCATTCTAATACAAAAATTGGTGTGTGTATATATATATATGTGTGTGAATGAAGTAATTCCGTTGGAAAAGTCAAGGAAAAAAGAGTGCTCTATGTAGGTAACAGCTTAATAGTTATGTAATAAACAACATAAGGCAATTATTTCATTTACCAGTGGTTTCTTAAAAGCAAACAAATTTTGCTTTCAATCATCAGAATGAAAAAATCCTGGTGTATTTATTGGCATTGGATTTTAAAAACCAATGCCAATAAATACACCAGGATTTTTTCATTCTGATGATTGAAAGCAAAATTTGTTTGCTTTTAAGAAACCACTGGTAAATGAAATAATTGCCTTATGTTGTTTATTACATAACTATATATATATAGAGAGATAAATATACACAGGTGTGTATGATTGTGTATAGAAGATTATATTAATAAAAGGAATTCCGTTTTATTTACAATCCTTTAAAATATATAATGGTATTAGAATGAAATAGTATGGTAGAATATTAAATATTAAGTGTTAATTGAACAAGTACTTTCATGCTTTCGTAATCTTTAGGTTCATATTCTGTGGTGACAGTCAAGTTTGCAATTTTCAACTGTAATGAGATGGGTTAATTTTGTGCCTTATATACAGTGAAAAGTGGCTACAGAATGCTAAATCTTGCAAACTGTATTTCGACCAATCGGTGTGTAGTTTCACTGGATTACTAAAGCTGATTGGTTTAGGCATCACGGTTGGTTGAGCATGTCTAACGACTACTATTTGACCCTATCCAAAGCATCAATTGTTTTGCTATTTTTAGAAATGATGAAAATAGCATTTTCTAGTAATCATCACCATCAACATCACTTTTTTAAATTATTATTATTGTTGTTGTTGTTGTTGTTGTTAGTGGTCAGTCATGGTAGGATTAATACCCCATTATTATTGTTCATTTAGCTTGGGTTGGAATTTATCAATAAAATTCTTTTCTTTGATTTTTCTTTTGATTTCACTTGGGCTGTGTAATTTGTAGAATGGAAATATAAATATTCTCTGACCACATGTTGCTAGATGGTTACTCAGGGGAATCTGGCGGACATTTGGGTCTCTGATTTGCTGTCGGTGTACCCATGCACGTTCCGATAGTGCATTTGACCAGTTTGACCGACATATAGTTCTTCACAATTCGGGCATTTAATGCAGTAAATTAGATTTCTGCTTTTGCAGTTCATATTTGCATTTGGGAATATTTTTCCAGTTTTTGTTTTCATATATTGACCGGCGTGTATGGATTGACATGTGCCACATCGACTATCATTGCAATTAGATAAAGTGAATGATTGGTCTTTGTTGTTAAGGTCAAACTTTGCTTTTGTTAGTAATTGCTTCAAATTTTTCGGCTGTCTTTTACTAAGAGTCAAAGATCGATCGTCAAGGTATCTCTTCCAAGATTTTTCAATGTACTTTCTAAAGCCTTTACACCAACATTACACATGATTTAGGAATAAAGGCGGTTAAATACTGGGTGGAAAAACATAGAGAAGTGATTCCCACCAGATTCACAGCACCATTTATATTAGACGCAGTCAAACTTATTCTGGAAAACAACACTTTCTTCTTCAATGGAAAGAATTACATCCAAATTAGAGGCACAACGATGGGAACAAAGTTTGCTCCCGTTTACGCGAACTCTGTAATGGGGTACTTAGAACAACAACTCTACCAAAAAATAGAGGAATAATATAGTACTAACTTTAGAAAGTACATTGAAAAATCTTGGAAGAGATACCTTGACGACTGTTTCATCATCTGGACAGAATCTCTAGATACTCTGGATGAGTTCTATATCCTCCTGAATAACCTACACCCATCTCTCCAATTCACAAAAGAGATGAGTAGTACCAAATTACCATTCCTAGAAATAATGGTAATCAAAAACGACACTACCATTACCACTGATATATATTATAAACACACAGACACCTATCAATATCTGAATTTTAAGTCGTGCCTCATACAAAACGCAACATCCCATACTGCCTAGCCAGAAGAATTTGTACCTTTGTAGAAGATACGAATACCAGGAACAAACACCTAACAGAACTAAGAGAATTTTTGCTCAAACAAAAATACCCATCTCTACTTATAGAAAATGGCATACAGCGGGCTATAAAAATACCTATACAACAACTTAGGACAACCCAAGGAAGAAGAAACCAAGAACTGGTCATACCATTTATAATGGTCCCAGAATATCTTCAACACTGCCAAAGCAAACCTACCGATCATTGCTCAAAGTAATCAATTAAAAGGCTTAATCACAGATCGATCTTTGACTCTTAGTAAAAGACAGCCGAAAAATTTGAAGCAATTACTAACAAAAGCAAAATTTGAAGCAATTACTAACAAAAGCAGAGTTTCTCGAATATTAATAATAACATTCGATTTGTTTGCAATTATGCAAACAAGCCTCAATTTTATAGCCATGTCAGTAGAATGAACCCTTCATTCTTGCTCTTCTGTTAGCATGTGAACCGATCACTAGCTCTGACAGCTTGGCAGGTGAACAGTGAGCTGTACTGATGAAGGGTGATACCCAGAAACATTAGTGTCTGCAGTTCTGTTCACATGCCAACACAAGAGCAAGAATGAAGGGTTCATTCTACTGACATGGCTATAAAATTGAGGCTTGTTTGCATAATTGCAAACGAATCGAATGTTATTATTAATATTCGAGAAACTCGGATTACATTTATTGTATTCAGCCATGTAGAGCGAAAATTTTCTTTTTTGTATACACACACACATATATATATAGAGAGAGAGATAGTGATATTTCTGGTGATGGTAGTCATGTTAGAGATAAGTTTATATTTATACATTAAATATAACATCAGACTTTGTTAAAACAGAATGAGTCTCATAAAAGAAGAAAAAAACTGTTATTAAAAGATTAGTTGTTTACATAAACAGTAGCTCACTTTATACTGATGAGGTTTACCGTGTCTGTTACGTACTTCAGCTCATAAAGTTGGCGGCCTCCCACCAAGCAGCATATTAGTGGAACATTAATGAAATACCAGTTATTAACTGGGTAGGTAGGTGGGTTGGTTGGTGTCTCTGAATTTTATTTTTACATTAACCCTTTAGCATTTACATTACTCTATATTTACTATTGTATTTTCATGGTAAACACTTTATTTCACATAATTATCTCACATAATATCGAATTATGAGATTTTTATATTATTTATTTTGAGAACAATACCTTAACATCAGTATGAGCAGCCAGTTATGGCTGGTTTGAACAGAAAAAGGTGAGATAATTCTGGCCAGATACGGCCGGTTTAAATGCTAAAGAGTTAAAAATCATTATACATGACAAAAAAGTACATTACTAGAAATGTCATACTTTATAAAATATATAGGATGGGTTGGAGTCTCAATATGTAAACTAAACGACTAATTCTGATTTTCCAAACCCCCTACACACACACATACACTTATTTCACACATCCCTATTATTTGGGACCCGAGATTAAGTAATGTAATAATTGTTAATCGTTGTTTGTTTTCAGGGGAGTCTACATACCCCAGAGCTGACATGGGAGAAGGTACGCTCACAAGTGGATCACATTATTTGGCCAGATGGAAAACGTATTGTATTGTTAGCCGAGGTAAGTAAACTATCAATTGTAGAAATAGAAGTATGGCATCAACACCACATGTTAATGTGGCACCATGGGATAATGTCTGATACCACATGGTTTCTGGTTTTGTCCCACTCTGTTAATGTAGCTGCATGGGATAGTGTCTGATACCACATGGTTTATGGGTCAGTCTTACTCTGTTAATGTGGCACCATGGGCTAGTGTCTGATACCACATGGTTTCTGGGTCAGTCTTACTCTCTTAATGTGGCACCATGGGATAATGTCTGATACCACATGGTTTCTGGTTTTGTCCCACTCTGTTAATGTAGCTGCATGGGATAGTGTCTGATACCACATGGTTTATGGGTCAGTCTTACTCTGTTAATGTGGCACCATGGGCTAGTGTCTGATACCACATGGTTTCTGGGTCAGTCTTACTCTGTTAATGTGGCACCATGGACTAGTGTCTGATACCACATGGTTTCTGGGTCAGTCTTACTCTGTTAATGTGGCACCATGGGCTAGTGTCTGATACCACATGGTTTCTGGGTCAGTCTTACTCTGTTAATGCGGCACCATGGGCTAGTGTCTGATACCACATGGTTTCTGGTTTTGTCCCACTCTGTTAATGTGGCACCATGGGCTACTGTCTTCTACTATAGTCTTCAATTGACCAATATCTTCAGCGGGATATTTGGTGATCAGAAACTACATGTAAATTCTTTTTTTCTTTTCTGAGTGGATGTATATGTATATATATACTACATTAACAAATCAATACACATTTAATATATATGATGATCATGTTTCTCAATAAATAAGCTCAATGGACCTTGGTTCAAAGCATCAATTATTATTTTATATATATATATATATGTAAAATATGTCCATCAATTTTTCCTTAGACATTCTAACCACATGTCCATAGTATCGGATCTGTTATCTCTCAATTCAGAGAAGTAGCAGCTTTATCTGGAGCGACTCCAGCTATTCTTTCCTGAGACATTCTAACCTTGTCATTTGTGTAATTTGGGAGATGGAAACTATGTAAGCCTACTGTGTAGGCTTGTTTCTCATCATCATCACCATGTAATGTCTACTTTTACATATTGCATGGGAAGGCTAGGTTGTTATTGACCAAGTCAGAGTTCCTGTCCTCTCATTGGTGGGCTAAGGGCCACATCTCACTCTCATATGTTCAGGTTTTTACACCATTACTACAGCTGGATGCCATTCTTAATGTCAACCCCTTCACAGTGTATTGGGTGTTTTTATTATGGTACTGGCATGAGTCCTCTCTACCAAATCTTCCAATTTGAGTGGGGGTTCTTTTTATTTCAGAAGACGGGGTTGTTTGGGGTTTGTTTGTTTTCTAAAACCAAATAGAATGAGAGAATCTGTTGCAAACAAGAATCGTTTTTTTTTTTGGGGGGGGGGGTTGCTCATCTGTATTCTTTAAATCTTCAAGTTGAGAAACATTACAATTGGTTGTGTATTGATGTAGCAGGGAGCAAAACATAAACTGTCATATTGATTTGATTTTCAGCCAATAGAAGTTCTTTAAGGACTACAGAATTGACCAGCTAATGGTGCCAGTTGGCAATATGCCATACTGGCTGTAACAACTAGTTTGGATGGAATAAAGACCACTCTACTATAAACTGATATTTTGAAATGTATTTAATGATTTCAGAAAATGCTAATTGATGAAGATTTCAGTTTGTTGAAATAGTAAAATCTACAATGTTATTTAGTCTTTAACTCTTTCATTACCATATTTCTAATGAAAGACACTGTCTATGTCATTAACCCTTTCATTACCATATTACTAATGAAAGACACTGACTAAGCCATTAACCCTGTCATTACCATATTACTAATGAAAGACACTGTCTGAGTATTTAACCCTTTCATTACCATATTTCTAATAAAAGACAGTGACTATGCCATTAACCCTTTCATTACCATATTTCTAATAAAAGACACTGACTATGTCATTAACCCTTTCATTACCATATTTCTAATGAAAGACACTGTCTGAGTATTTAATCCTTTCATTACCATATTTCTAATGAAAGACACTGTCTATGTCATTAACCTTTTCATTACCATATTTCTAATGAAAGACACTGTCTCTGTCTTTAACCCTTTCATTACCATATTTCTAATGAAAGACACTGTCTGAGTATTTAATCCTTTCATTACCATATTTCTAATGAAAGACACTGTCTATGTCATTAACCTTTTCATTACCATATTTCTAATGAAAGACACTGTCTCTGTCTTTAACCCTTTCATTACCATATTTCTAATGAAAGACACTGTCTATGTCATTAACCTTTTCATTACCATATTTCTAATGAAAGACACTGTCTCTGTCTTTAACCCTTTCATTACCATATTTCTAATGAAAGACACTGTCTCTGTCTTTAACCCTTTCATTACCATATTTCTAATGAAAGACACTGTCTCTGTCTTTAACCCTTTCATTACCATATTTCTAATGAAAGACACTGTCTCTGTCTTTAACCCTTTCATTACCATATTTCTAATGAAAGACACTGTCTCTGTCTTTAACCCTTTCATTACCATATTTCTAATTTAAAGACACTACCCGTGCTTTTCAAATAAGTTTGAAAATAATCAAGGACTTCGAATAATTTAATAATGTAAAAATTATGATGGAAGGCTTTGACATATATAATCATCATCATCATCATTTTAACATCCACTTTCCCAGCTAGCATGGGTTGGACAGGTCTACATAGATCAAGTCAGTTATGAATTGGAGCCACTAATCTCCCAGAGAAGCCAGGGATCTGTGTCTTGCTTTATCTACTGTCAAAGCTCCACCAAGTACTCAGGAGAGGTTGTCATGTCTTTGAAATAAATTAGGGTCCTCCTGACCCTTTTGTTTGGTATTTGAAAACAGATTTCTGTCATAGAAACCAGAGCTGTTTCAGGTGGTTTGGAAGCCAAAGTGTTAATGTGTCATCATGGCCATTTTCATGGCTGATTTTTTTTTATACTTGCATGTCTTTTCACACACACATGTAGACGTGTGTGTGTTTATATACATGTGTGCATGCGTGTCTATATATATATACATACATGTGTATGTATCTATGTTTATATATACGTGTGTGTATGTATGCATATGTGTATCTCTGTGTGTGTGTGCATGTTTATATATATACGTGTGTATATGCTTATGCATATCTCTGTGTGCATGTTTATATATACATGTGTCTGTATGTGTATCTGTGTGAGTGTACATATGTGTGTTTTACAGCGTGTAGTGAAATAGTGAAGGAAGTGTCTGATAAGAGTCATGTCTCCACTTATATCTTCTCCCCAGAAGATGTCTTAAGACAATCTGTGTTTACTGTTTCAGGGTCGATTGGTTAACTTAAGCTGCTCCAGTGTACCATCATTTGTGGTGTCTATCACAGCCTCAACACAGGTCAGTACACCCTACCTTATTAAACCTTCCTCAGTAATTGAGGTTACCCCATCGTTTGTGGTGTCTATCACAGCCTCAACAGATATCAGTACACCCTACCTTACACCTTACACCTTACCGTGTGATCTGTCTTATTAAACCCTCCCCAGTAACACAGATTACCCCATCATTTGTGGTGTCTATCACAGCCTCAACAGATGTCAGTACACTTTACCTTCTGTTGTTTCATCATAAGGTTTTGGTTTGGTTCCTATCATTAAAACACTACAGAACAACCTTCTATAAGATACAACTTTTGCAGTTGTACCATATCTGTATTGTCTATACAAACCTCAATGAAGGTTGACACAGTATAGCTGAAGAGATAAAAAGTTCTCTTCACAATCATAATGTCCTGTGTATCATCTTAGGCAAGTCTCATTTACCATAGCCTCAGATTGACTCAAGCCTGGTCAGTGAAATTGGGTAGGCAGAAACATGATCGAAGCCCATCGGAAGGACTGTACCTGTAATTTAAACGCTCCAATCTTGCCATGCTGAATCTCCCTGATACATTAAAGGTACATATGTCTGTGGAATGCTCAGCCACTTGCATGTTAATTTCTCCAGCATACTGATCAGTTGATCAAACAACTGTAACACTCATTGTTGGGTGTTTTCTGGTCTTTTTTGCAGTTGTTTGTATTCTGAGTTCAATTCCCGCCCAGTCTAACACCATTACCTGCTCTTTCACTGGCTTTAACATATTCCATACTATTGCAAATACAAAGGCTCATACCAGGTCCCCAGTTTGGTGATACCTTCCTTTCTCATCAGTCTCTGTGGCCCTTAAAAGGGACCATGGCCATCACTCCCCATCCCTCCTTCCTGAATATATATTTTTTAATAAATTTTCTCATTTTCCATCCTGATAACCATCATCATATATTCTACAATTTCCCCTCCCTATATATATATATATATATATATATTTGAAAAGGGAAGTAAGGTGCTATACAAAACAGTGGATATAGAGAAAAGACGAAGTTGGAAATAGCACGGAAAATATATTTTAGGGTTTGTTTTTCTCTTTTTTCCCTTTCTTTGATTCGTCGAAGTGACATTATTGAAAAAATGAGAGGGACAACATAAATATATAAAGTATTACCAGTTTCAATGTATTAGTAAAATTCATCTTATCAAATGTTGAGTATTACAATTAAAAAGAATTAAGTGTTGAGGTAAGTTTTTTTCATCTTCCTTGTTGAGAAGGAGACTGTAATATATATTCAATTTCTCTCCCTATGAATATATATATATATTCAATTTCCCCTCCCTATAAGTATATATATATATATATATTCAGTTTCCCCCTCTCTATAAATATATATTTCCTCAATTTCATCATTTGTTATATTTCCTCTTGCAGGCCCTTGCTCTAATAGAGCTGTATAATGCCCCATCTGGGCGGTACAAAGATGATGTCTACCTCCTGCCAAAAAAAATGGGTGAGTATTTTCGGTTCCATTCATTTTATCATCATCATCATCAAAGTCCATTTCTCCATGCTAATATGAGTTAGACTGGTTGCCCCATTTTATAATAATAATAATGAAATTATTGTGTACAGTGCTCAGGTGCACTAGAACTCATCAAAGGTGCATGTATAGTACATAGAATAATGTACAAATATCAGGGAAGTGAATAGTGTATGAGTCATGATATACATGTGTGCGTGTGTATGGAGGGGGAGTATTAGGTGTAGTGTTGGCGAATCTCAGGAAGCATGGAGGTTTTGAAGGATTTTCAGACAAGTCAGGTCCTGAAAACAACAAACTCATATGGATCTATATTTTGGTTTGGTTTCTACAGCTGGAAGCCCTTCCTAACACCAGTGTGAACTAGGTGCTTTTTATTGTGGCACCAAAATGACCAACAAAATAGACTGGGTACTTTTTGTCATGTCACCAATACAATTACCTTAGAAGGTCGGCTGGGTGCTTTTTGTCGTGCCACCAGCACGACCACGTTGCAGGGTGTAAGGTGGTAGTGTTGGTGACAATGAAAAGTACCCAATCCAACCTGTCAGCTGATCGTTTTGGTGCCATCAAAAAGCACCCCGTCCACACTGTAAATGTAGTTAGCTTTAGGAAGGGCATCCAGTCATAGAAATTGAGCCAGAAACAATTCTGTATGAACAAGACATGGTCACCTGATCTGACTTGTCTCACAACGGGACAACCCATGCTAGAATAAAAAAGAATATTAAATGATGATGATGATGATACACATGCTTGTGGAATACTCAGCCACTTATATGTTAATTCAGAAATTAACTACCGACTGTTGAAAGTGACCTAATATCCATCATTTATATGTTAAAGTTCAGTTATTAGGAGGAACATCAATATGTTTCTCTAATGTAATACAACCATCTTAACACTGTCAGAGATAGGCTTAATAAGTATAGCATAGTAACCTTTTGTTAATAACCAATAACATGATGGTCTGTAGACACACACGTCTATATATATACCATTTATTTTGATTACGAATGGGTAGAACTGGTGCTTCTGGTAGGCAAATCATATATGTGTATATATATCATCATCATCATCATTTTACGTCCGCTTTTCCCTGCTTGCAAGGGTGGGACGGGTCCTAATCAGCACAGCATCTCTCCACTTGTCACGGTCCTTTGTCATCTCCACCGTGAGCTTCAGCAATCTAAGGTCTGCTCTCACCACCTCTGCCCATGTTTTTTGTGGTCTTCCTGTACTGCATCTTCCTTCCACCGGGATTTCTTGGCAGTTCTTTACCCAGTGGTTATATATATGTGTGTGTGTGTGTGTGAAATGTTATCACATGCACACACACACACATCATCATGATCATCATCACCGTTTTACGTCCGTTCTTCCACACTAAAATGGGTTAGACGGGTTGTCCTGTTGTGGGCAGTGTCAGGTCAGCTGACCTTGTCTTGCTCATACGGGAACTGATTCTGGTTTGATTTCTACAGCTGGATGCCCTTCCTAACACCAACCTCATTTACAGTGAGTGCTGGGTGCTTTTTGTCCGTGGCGCCTACACATCCACATTACAGAGTGGGAGGGTGTGGGGCATATTGTCTATATGCTTCAGCTTTGGCTTGTACCCATGGGGGGTCAGGTCTTCTGCATTACTGCGTGACACCAGAGGTCACGGTCGTGTGTCATCGCCTTTGAGAGGTGTAATTGGGTAAGGTCGGCTTTTATCACCTCATCCCAGGTCTTCTTGGGTTTCCCCACTCCGCGGTTTCCATCGACTTCTAGTGCTCTGCACCTTTTTATGCAGCTGTCATCCTTCATACGCATCACATGTCCATACCAACGCAACCGCCTCTCCTGCACACAGCATTTGATTCCTCTTATGCTCAGTCTCTCTCTCAATTCATTGATGCTTTGCCATTCATGTATATTACTATTACACATCCATCGGAGCATGCAGGCTTCGTTTCTTTCTAATCTACGCAAGTCTTCCACAGTCAGCACCCAGGTCTTGCTACCGTGTAACATTGCTGTTCGTATACATGCATCATACAGTCTGCTTTTCATTTTGAAGGAAAAGCCTTTTGCAGCTAGCAGTGGCAGTAGCTCCCTGAACTTCTTCCATCCCGTTCTTACCCTTGTTATTGTACTTTCCGAACACCCACCTCTGCTGCTAATTCGGTCACCTAAGTAGCAGAAGCTGTCTACTGTTTCTACAGAGCCCTCCCAGAGATTGGTGGTACTTGTTTCCTGTGGCTGTTTGCTGCTTGCTGTCCCAGCACATCTGCTACATGTGAAGCCTACATTCTTAGTTAAGCTTCCTGAGATCCTGCTACATCTCTTGTGTACCCATTGTTTGCATTTGGGGAAGAGAATGGAGTTCCTACATACTGAGCAAGGCCATTTCCCTGAGGGGATTTGGGTTCTGTTTTCTCGTCTGCTTACAAGGACCTCAGTCTTTGTCAGGTTGACTTTGAGACCCTTTCTTTCTAGTCCCTGCTTCCAAGTTTGGAATTTCTTCTCTAGTTCTAACATAGATTCAGCTATAAGTGCGAGGTCATCTGCATAGAGGAGTTCCCATGGGCATCCGGTCTTAAACTCCTCCGTTATTGCCTGCAGGAATATGATGAACAGGATAGGGCTAAGAACAGAGCCCTGGTGGACACCGACCTGTACACTAAAATCTTCACTATACTCATTGCTAATCCTAACTTTGCTGACTGCTCCCCTATACATGGCTTGTACAGCTTTCACAAGCAATTCATCTACTCCTAGTTTTCTAAGAGCCCACCTGATTATAGCACGGGGAACTCTGTCAAATGCTTTCTCGAGATCGACGAATGCCAGGTAGAGTGGCTTACTTTTAACTAGGTACTTTTCCTGTAACTGCCCCACAAGGAAGAGGGCATCAGTGGTGCCTCTTCCTGGCACACACACATGTATACATATATAATATTACTTGATGCTTTCGACAGTAAGGAAGAGCATTTAGAGTCGGACAATATAGAGGGACAGTGGGAATTCCTGAAAGCAAATCTGCTGATGGCGGCAGACGAAGTCTGTGGCTGGAGGAGAGTAACATGGTGGTGGAACAGTAAGGTGGAGGGGTCAATTAAGGCCAAAAAGCAGGCTTGGAAAGTATGGCCGGATGGGGGAAGTAGAGAAGACTATCAAGTGGCCAGGAGGGAAGCTAGGAGACAAGTGTACTTCGTAAGAAGGGAAGCAGAGGAAAGAAAGTTCAAGCATGTTCTACAACGCGAGGACCAAAAACATGAGGTGTTCAGGATTGTTAGGCAATGTGTCAAGGAAAACCGTGATATTGTCGGGGAGAAGTGTGTACTTAATGATGACGGCGTACTTGCCATCACCGATGCTGATAAGAAGGTAGCTTGGAAGTGTCACTATGAAAGGCTACTAAATGAGGAGATTAAATGGGAGAAAGACAGTCTACCCCACATCGACCCAATAGAGGGACCAGCAGTGTTAGTCGAGGGTAGTATAATAAGTAAGGCAATCAAGGATATGAAGACGGGTAAGGCGGCTGGGCCTTCGGAAATAGTTGCTGAGATGCTGAAGGCATCTGGCACGGTGGGTCACACCATGGGTCACCCGGATAGTTAACCAAGTCGTACAGAATGGGGTTGTTCCGAAGGACTGGCATAGCAGCATCATCGTTAACTGTTATAAGGGTAAAGGAGATGCCCTAGATAGGAGTAACTATAGAGGCATTAAATTAATCGACCAGGTCATGAAGGTCACGGAAAAAGTAATAGCGCAACTAATCAGGGAGAGAATTGACCTAGATGAAATGCAGTTCGGGTTTGTGTCAGGCAAAAGTACCACAGACGCTCTTTTCATTGTACGACAACTACAGGAGAAGTACCTAGCTAAAAGTAAACCCCTCTACTTAGCTTTTGTCGACTTGGAGAAAGCCTTCGACAGAGTCCCCCGTTCCATTATCTGGTGGGCCCTTAGAAAACTAGGTGTCGACGAATGGCTTGTGAGAGCTATACAAGCCATGTATAAAGAAACAGTCAGCAAGGTTAGAATTAACAACGAATATAGTGAAGAGTTTAGCGTAAAAGTTGGCGTCCATCAGGGCTCTGTTCTCAGCCCCCTACTATTTATTATTGCCCTTCAGGCTATAACAGAGGAGTTCAAGACCGGCTGCCCATGGGAACTCCTATACGCAGACGACCTAACACTCATAGCTGAATCAATGGCCGAGCTAAAGAAGAAATTCCAAACATGGAAGCACGGCCTAGAATCAAAAGGCTTTAAAATTAATCTGGCTAAGACCTAAGTTCTAGTTTGTAGGAAAGAAAATAAGGCGGCGGTCCCTTCCGGGAAGTGGCCATGCTCAGTGTGTAGGAAAGGCGTAGGTAGAAACTCCATTTTGTGTCAGAAATGCAAAGTATGGGTGCATAAAAGATGTAGTGGGATCACAGGTAAGCTAACTAAGAACATAGATTTCACATGTGGCCGGTGCTCTGGTGCAATAAGTAGCAGCAAGTGCCCACAAAATACTAGCTCTTTCAACTGCGCAGAGGGCTCTATAGAAATAGTGGACAGCTTCCGTTACCTGGGTGACAAAATCAGCAGTGGGGAAGGGTGCTCTGAAAGTACAGTAGCTAGAGTCAGAACTGGATGGAAAAAGTTCAGAGAGCTTATACCACTATTAGCCGCTAAAGGGTTCTCCCTATAAATGAAAGGCAGGTTGTATGATGCCTGCATACGAACAGCAATGTTGCATGGCAGTGAGACCTGGGCATTGTGTGCAGAGGATATACGCAGACTAGAGAGGAACGAAGCTTGCATGCTCCGCTGGATGTGTAATAGTAATATACGTGAACGGCAAAGCATAAACGAACTAAGGAAAAAATTAGAAATAAGAGGGATCAGATGTTGTTTACTCGAGAGAAGGCTACGTTGGTATGGACACGTGATGCGCATGAAAGACGATGGCTGTATAACAAAGTGCAGGGCAATAAAGATAGACGGTAGCCATGGAATAGGCAGACCCAGAAAAACCTGGGACGAACTGATAAACTCCGACCTCACACACTTACACCTCTCCAAGACAATGTCACTGGACCGAGACCTTTGGCGGTACTCAGTAATAGAGAAGACCCGCCTTACCTAAATACATAGTAAAACCTACTACAGTCAGTAGGCATCTCTAACAAAATACACCCCCGTCCCCCCCCCCCCCTCCACCCCATCCACACCGCCCCCTTCTATGTAAAGTTATGTTGGTGCCACACCATCCAGGCCGAAACAAGTGAGATCGTGTAGGTGTCACGACAAAAAAACACACAGTCCACGCTGTAATGTGGCTGTGTAGGCAACACGGTAAAAACCTCCCAGACCAACACTGTAAATGGTTGGTGTTAGGAAGGGCATCCAACTGTAGAAAACCTGCCAGAAAGTCCTATGCGAGCAAGACAATCACTCTTGCCTCAAGTGGGAAAACCCCCGTCCAAACCCATGCAAGCGTGGAACACGGACGTTAAACGTTGATGATGATGATGATGTGGTGTATGTGTGTGATACTATGTAAAAGGGTTTGAGATGGCAGAAGCCAGTGTCATTATAGAGAGGCAAGAAAATATATTTAACTTAGATTTAGTTGTGATGATAAGGTGGAGGATGACTTAGTTGGTGGTGATGATGATGACTTAGTTGGTGGTGGTGGTGATGATGATGACTTAGTTGGTGGTGATGGTGATGATGATGATGATGACTTAGTTGGTGGTGATGATGATGATGATGACTTAGTTGGTGGTGGTGATGGTGATGATGATTTAGTTGGTCGTGGTGATGATGATGATTTAGTTGTTGGTCGTGGTGATGATGATGATTTAGTTGTTGGTGGTGGTGATGATGATGACTTAGTTGGTGGTGGTGGTGGTCGTGATGGTGATGATGACTTAGTTGGTGGTGGTTGTGATGGTGATGATGATGTTGATGGTGGTAGTGATGGTGATGATGATAATGATTTAGTTGATGGTGGTAGTGATGATGACTTAGTTGCTGGTAGTAGTTGGTGGTGGTAGTGATGGTGTTGACTGGTAATGAGGATGGTTTAGTTGATTATAGTTTTATTTAATCTTATTTTAAAATGAATCAACTAAAAATGTCCCAAAACAACTTTAACCATTGACGTTTCTAAATGTTAGACTTTCAGAAATTGTAGTCAAATTATTGTCTTGATAAACTATTGGTATTGCGGTTAAGGACTTCACTTCACAACCTTGTGGTTTCAGGTTCAGTCCTGTTGTGTGACACCTTGGGGAATGTCTTAGTCTTATTGTGTGACACCTTGGAGAATGTCACAGTCACATTGTGTCACACCTTGAGGAATGTCACAGTCCTGTTGTGTGACACCTTGGAGAATGTGTCACAGTCCTATTGTGACATCTTGGAGAATGTCACAGTCCCATTGTGTCACACCTTGAGGAATGTTACAGTCCTGTTGTGTGACACCTTGGAGAATGTCACAGTCCCATTGTTTGACACTTTGAGGAATGTCAGTCCTGTTGTGTGACACCTTGAAGAATGTCACAGTCCCATTGTGTCAAACCTTGAGGAATGTCACTGCCCAGTTGTGTGACACCTTGGAGAATGTGTCACAGTCCTATTGTGACATCTTAGAGAATGTCACAGTCCCATTGTGTCACACCTTGGAGAATGTATCACAGTCCTGTTGTGTGACATCTTGGAGAATATCTCAGTCCTATTGTGACATCTTGGAGAATGTCTTAGTCCCGTTGTGTGACATCTTGAGGAATATGTCTCAGTCCTGTTGTGTGACACCTTGGAGAATGTCTTAGTCCTATTGTGTGACACCTTGCATGTATTTTACTATAGTCTCAGGTTGGCCAATGTCTTCTGAGGTAGATATGGTTGATTAAATCCCTTCAATGTGGTGACATAACATTGTCACAGTCTAATGGTTTAGTTCTGAGGTTGATTAACTCCCTTCAGTATGGTGATATAACATGGTCACACTCTAATGGTTAGAAATAGTAAAAGAATAGAATTTGTTAATACATTTCAAGATTTTCTATTCCTTTCAATGTTGATGTTTTTTTTTCAAAGAAATTTTATATTATTATTTATTCGATTAAGGATAGGCAGAGTCGGTGAAGTGTGGAACTTTGGTGTAGAACTTGTTTCAGTTTTTTACATTCAAAGTTCAACTCTTGCTGACGTCAACTTTACCTTTTATACTATACTTTTAGAGTCAATAAAATAAAACACCAATCTAGTACTGGGGTTGATATAGACTTTCCCCTCCCTTCAAATTGCTGGCCTTGTGCCTAAATTAAAAACTATTATCTGTTCTAATGTAAAAGTTATCAGTTTAACCTTTGAGTTATCAACCTGGCCAAAACCGGATCTGATTCTATGAAATAATTGTTTCTACTTTTGGCACAAGGCCAGAAATTACCCAGTGTATTACTGGTACTTTATTTTATCGACCCCATAAGGATGAAAGGCAAAGTTAACCTCGGCGGGATTTGAACTCAGAATGGCAAGGGCCGTAACTCTATGCGTCAAAGCATGGCGTCCGACCCTCTACCGATACTGCCAATCCACCGCCCTGATTCTATGAAATAATGTCACCCCATTTAATGGCTTCCAATTTACATTAAAATCTTCCAATGTAATTTTATATAAGAACCATACATTAAGTTACTACCTTAGTAATGATATGAATAATGGTTTCCGATTTAAGCACAAGGTCAGCAATTTTTGGGGGGAGTGGAAAGTCAATTAAATCGACCCCAGTGTATTACTGGTACTTTAGTTTATTGAACCGCGTAAGGATGAAAGAGTAATGATATAAATAATAATTTTAGTAAATCCTTTGAAATTTTTCATTAATTAATTGAAATAAAGTATATTTCATTCTAAATGTGGTCATGAAAGGGTTAAGAGAGGGGAAACTCTAAGACAGGTCTTAGAAGGGTTACACAGTTTGGGGGTACATTTTATTTTGAAGGGTCTGCCAGTTGTAAGATCTTCCAATTCATGAAGGTTACAAAAACATTTAACAATAGAAACATTTTGCTGTTTTTTCTTGTTTTTTTTTTCTTTTTCTTTTTTATTTCCTTCTCTTGTTTTTTACTTTTCTCAGTCTGTCATGGCTGCCAGCTTCAAGCAAATGATTATATTGATTAAATATCTAAATAGGCTTACACATACACACGCGCATAAACAGACATACACATATAAACACATGCATAAACAGACACACACATATATATAAACACACGCATACACACATGGATGGAATGGACCTGTCAGTTTCGATGCTGAGTGTTCCAATTTTTTTATCAGTGGTACAGCCTCCTTGTGATATTAATGTGTAAGTGGCTGAGCATTCCACAGACACATGTAACCCTCACATAATTCTCAGGGAGATTTAACATGATACAATGTGTCTGACCATTTGAATTATAGGTACAGTCCATCTGATGGGCTTCCAAACAGTTTCTGTCTACCCAGTTCCCCTCAGAAGGCATGGGTTAACCCAACGTTATGGCAAAGGACATTTGCCTAAGATAACATGCAGTGGGAACAAAAAAAGTCACAGATCAAGCGATGCCTGTGCCTGAAGCTTTTTTAAGAGAGGAACGGCTTTGCATGAACATCGAATAAATTTACCCAAAAAGAACTGGTCTACATCATTGGATGAAAGCAAAGTCGCAGGTCTTATATCAGAGTGGCCTTCTCCTAGAGAGATGTCTTAATGAAGACTAGAAATCTCTCGCGCCACAAAAATATTAAAATAATGAAAAAAAAAAAAACTTTATTGGATGGTCGTTGACTCTCCAGATTTCCTCAGCCCTTTGATGGGTCTTGTTTTTCATCCCGCAGGGTGTCTAAATTTGCCCTCTTCATCAAGAAAACTTGGTGGGGTTGTTGGTTTAGTTGCCAATGACCTGACCATGTACAGGTTGTACTAGTTTACATGTTACCAATAGCATTGACGAGCGACCTGACATAAACATACATACATACACATCTCTCTTTGTTTGTGAGATGTGGGCCCCTGGCCCATCTGAATACCCGGTAGAGTGCAAAAACGAAACTGAGATGCATGCCCCAGCTCATCTGAGAGGTCAGTAGATTCACTTGAGTATTGACTCAGTCTGTGACAACCCATCCAACCCTTGCTAGCAGGGAAAACAGACATTAGTGGTGGCAACGAAGATGATGATGATGACACTTCAGTGTTGTCATAGTTTACCAGCTTTAAACAGACTCTTAAACAGATTAAAGAAGTAAACAGAAATTATTGATTTTATTTTTTTCTTTCTTTTTATTAACCTTTAATAAAAGAGTGAAATAAATTTGTGTAATTTTCCAGATGAATATGTTGCTAGTTTACACTTGCCAACATTTGATGCTCATCTTACTGAACTAACTGATGAACAAGCCAGATACCTAGGATTAAATAAAGCAGGTCCATTTAAACCAAACTATTACCGGTAAGTCATGTTAACCTCTTCTTTATTCAACTGACTTCTTCCTTCTGGTGAGTTTGGGGGCAGTCTTGCTTAGAAATATAACCCCTTTTATACCAAATTGCCTATGGTACTTCACTGTTTATTTCAGCTATATTCATATTAACCCTTTAGCATTTAACCCGGCTGTATCCGGCCAGAATTCTCTCACCTCTTTCTATTCAAACTGGCCATAACCGGCTGCTCATACTGATGTTAAGGCATTGTTCTCAAAATAAATGACATTAAAATCTCGTTGATTCGATACTATATGAGATAATTATGTAAGATAAAGCTTTTACCACAAAAATACTATAATATATGTAGAATAATGTAAATGCTAAAGGGTTAAACCATCTTTGAAGCTATGGTACAAAGCTGGAAGTTTGTAATCATAATTTCATGTGAGAACCAGCTTAATAATGAGGCAGTTATATTTTTAAACCCTTCTAAATGTTTGATTATTTTATATAAATATCATCAACATTTAGGAGGGTAAGTGGATGTTAAATGATGATGAAATAGATAAATAAGTATGCTTCTTCTTCTTCGCCCACTTATTCCTAAGTGGGTTGTGGGGGCAGAGTCCTCAAACACTCCTTCCAACAGGTCCTGTCAGAAGCAACCATCTCCAACTGACCTGGATGGATCCCCCGGGCAAAACCAGCCAAGCTCATGGATGTTATCCTTGCTTAGCGTCTACCTCTGGGTCTTGTGCCGGCTGGTTTTGCCTGTAAAATATGACCATTGATTCTTTCCTGAGACATTCTGACCACATGACTATAGTATTGGAGCTCTAAATATATATATATAGTTATGTAATAAACAACATAAGACAATTATTTCATTTACCAAAGGTTTCACGAAGGCAGATGAGCTTGGCACATACATCTGAAATCGTTCGTCAGAACGAAAATTTATTTGAAACGGATGTGAGATATGGATTTCAAAACAGTCTAAGTGAGGCTGAAATAAAATAATGGACGTAATGTAAAGAGGAAAATAATAAATGTTTTGAAATCCATATCTCACATCCGTTTTAAATAAATTTTCGTTCTGACGAACGATTTCAAACGTCTGTGTCAAGCTCGTCTGTCTTCGTGAAACCTTTGGTAAAAGAAATAATTGTCTTATGTTGTTAATTACATAACTAAATAGCTCTGTAGTATACATAGAGCACTCTCCTTTCCTTTACATTTCCTACGGAAACACTTAATATTAATATATATATATATATATACATTTCTTTATATACCTGTTATCTTCCATACCTGTCACATGTCCTTACTATTGCAGTCTTGTCTCTTGCACACTGCATCACACCTGTCTTATATAGTTTTTCTCCCAACTCACTTATGTTATACTGCACATTGACATTAAACATGGAGCATGGCCCCTTTCTTTCTAGCCTGCCCAGGTCTTCTACAGTCAAGGCCCATGTCTCACTGCCATGTAACACAGTTCACATGTACGCCTTATAACAGACTGGGTGTTTTTTGCGACACCTATGCGACCACTTTACATTGTGGACTGGGTGGTGTTTGTCTAATAAAAATATTAGGTGGTGGATTGGCAGTATCGGGAGAGCGTTAGACGCCATGCTTTGCAGCAT
Organism: Eledone cirrhosa; assembly: GCA_964016885.1. Taxonomy (NCBI): domain Eukaryota; kingdom Metazoa; phylum Mollusca; class Cephalopoda; order Octopoda; family Eledonidae; genus Eledone; species Eledone cirrhosa. The sequence continues at coordinate 235,640,414 of OZ024743.1, read as the reverse complement.
AGTTACGACCCTTTATGATCTGAGTTCAAATCCCGGCGAGGTTAACTTTGCCTTTCATCCTTAACGGGGCGATAAAATAAAGTACCAGTAATGTACTGGGGTAATTGCTGGCCTTGTGCCAAAAGTAGAAACAATTATTATTAATATCCCACCAACAACACCCTTTCTCTGTAAAGTTATGTTGGTACCACAACATCCAGTCCAAAATAAATGAGGTTGTATAGGTGTCACGACAATAAAAACACAGTCCTTGCTGTAATGTGGCCATGTAGGTAACACGGTAAAAACCTCCCAGTCCACACTGTAAATGTGGTTGGTGTTAGGAAGGGCATCCAGCCGTAGAAAACCTGCCAGATAGTCCTATGCGAGCGAGACACGGTCACCCAACCAATCTTGCCTCAAGTGGGACAATTCCCGTCTAACCCATGCTAGCGTGGAAGATAGACGTTAAAAGATGATGATGATTTATAATATTTAATATTATTATAAGCTGTGTTTTAACCATAATTTTTGTTTCTCTCGTTATAGGTATTGATGTCTCTGCAGTGAAGCCAACAGAATATATCTAAAGACAGACTACTACTACTACTACTACTCATTGTTATCTAGTGCCAGTGATGATATACTGGAAAAGTTGTTTTGTTTTCTCCTTCTCTGATATACACAGAGAATACCTCTTCTTTCTTCTTTAATACTGCACATACCTCTTGTCTCTTCTCACTGACCCTCAAAGTTACCAAATTCTCTCTGGTTTCATTTTCTTCTTAAAACCAAAATCACAATGATTTATATATATATATATATATCCACTCTGAAAAAGATCCTGAAAAGCCTTCAATATGGGTGAAACTTGATAAATATAATAATAAAATTTAACAATGAGACAGTAGAAGAAACAAACAAAACCTCTTAACTTTATTATTCATAGTTTAAACTGAAAAATTTCATATGAAAATATTATTAAAAATATACTTTTTTTCCCCCCTTTTTTAAAGAGAAAATATTTTAATTTTCAACTTACCTCTATACTATTTTCCTTTTCTCACAATTTCTTGAAATATATGTTGTTGTTTTTTTTTGTTGTTTTTTTCTCACTTTGTTTTTCCCTATTTTGAAACTTTCTCTTGTAAATTCTTACCCTAAAATATATCGGTTGATTTAAATATACCGGTTAATTTCTTGCTAATTTTACAACTGTTGTTGGTATGGATTAAGAGAATATTTACAAGTTTTCACCACTGTAGTTGTTTATTATTATTATTAAAATATTTACTATTTTTTTCTGCTTAAAACATTCTTCTACTAGATTATATATATGTACATATATGGCTACATGTGTAGTTTAAACAATACACTACAAGAAATATATATATAATTGCATTCAGATGTTTTCGATACACTGTTGAATAAAACCTCAGTATCTATGCTTGGTTCGAGGCCTACCTATGCAGGCTGAATGAAGTGCTCCCATGGTCAGCTGACTACCTGTAACCATCAACCCCTATACAAACATATTATATAATGTACACTCATATGTAAAACACATGGCATGTTGCCATTAGGCTGGAGGAAAGATGACCAGATATATAAATCACACACTCCCTTTGCGGATTTTATTTTAGCTTCAGCCTTTGACTCTGTACATAAGAGCAAGGTTTGGTACATAAATCACTGGGGTTATCTACAAATAAATACAGCATGTATATATATACACACTCCATATATATATATATGCGTGTGTGTGGTGTATATATGTGTATATACATATATCTACAAGTTCTTCAAATCATTAATTTCTATTTAGACCATGAATTTAATCATTTAAATTTTTAATTTATCTTTCTCGTAACTTGTGGGTCTTTTTTTTTTTAAAATCTCTTTAAGTTCTTTTTGTCATTTTCTTCTGCCTTCCTCCCCTCTTTGCTTTGAACAGTAGAGTCTTGTTGGTGGTTTTTTTTGTTTTTTTGTTGGTTTTGTTTTCAGTTTTTACTTTTTTTTTTTTTTTCTAATTCTTCTTCTAGCATATTGTTAATACAGAAATTACTGGCAGCTGATTCGGCTTTTCAAATCAATTTCCATGGCTTTGATCTACATAGCAATAATGAAGCTATGTTATCACTGCCATTATATACACACCACCAACCCACTCCCACTATCCCTAGAATATCAACGATTCACTATCAATTTTAATCACTGTTGCAAAGTAATCATAGTAACCATAGTAAACCCCAGCCCCAACTAACTCACACGCCCACCTACCCACAACAAAAATAAACAAAGAAACCAAATATTAAAAATAAAACATTTATATAAATAAAATTTATATAATGATGATATTGTTGATGATAATGATGTTGATATAAAATATATATATATATATTAAAATAGTATATATATATATATATATATTAAAATAAATATATGTATGAAAAACAAAATCATTTTATTTGAAAATGTTTACTGTGGAAGCATATCATATTGGTTTTTTTTTTGTCTGAAATTCACAGAAGTCCACAGAAAGGTATACAGTCTAAACAATATTTCTGACTTTAATTATATTCTGACTAACTACATTTTTATATATATACATACATACGTACATACCAACATCACCCACACAAACATCCGATGTATATGTATACAATACAATACATACATACATACAAACATACGTTACGTACATACATACATATAAAGTAGTTATCATTGTAGATTTTATATATAAATATATATATTGTATATATACAGATATATATAAATATATATATTGTATATATACAGATATATAAATATATATATATATATATATTGTATATATACAGATATATATATAAGTCTGGAACTAGCTGTTGAAACAGCAAGAGCTCAACCGTCAGGTCCTGACTCTTTATTATATATATATATATATATATATATATATATATATATTGTCCAGTCCATGCTAACATGGTAAAAAAAAACTGGACTTAAAAAGATGTTGATATATATGTAATAGTCTATATAAGTAAACATTTATATATATATATATATACATATATATATATATATACATATATATATATATGTATATATATATATATATATATATATATATATATATATATATGTATATATATATATATATATATGTATATATATATATATATATATATATATATATTTCTAACACTTCTTTACTAGACTTTAGCACTAACACAGTATCGTAGTAATCTTCTTTTATTCTTACTACTCAAGATTGGCCACATTATTATTATTATCATTATTATCCAGGGTCTATCAATTAATCACACATCCTCTCATCGACCTTAGACAATATATATTGATAGATATAATTGATTTCTTTATAGTTTATTATTGCTAACTTTGAGGCTGAAATCTTGTCTTACACTAAACAAGAATTTACTTTAAAACTAACAAGGTATTTAACTCTCCCCTTGAAACCTACTTGGGAGGGAGAAACAGCTATACTATATTGTTCCTACTGTATATTTTTCATATTCTTAAACCCTTCTCTCCCCCCTCTCTCTCTTTCTTTCTCTCTCTCTCTCACTCACTCACACTCTCTCCCTCTCTCTCAAGGTCATTTCCTCAGCTAAAATGCTAAAATACGTCCTAGCCTAGTGGGCCCCATGGTAGGTTTTGTATTTATCATGGATCCATATTTATGAGAATGTTTTACAATTAAAACCTCTTGCTAACACTAACCTTTAAGTTGCTTCATATGACACACAGCAATGCAGTGTATCTATTCTAAAGCTCTATAATATATCTATTACATTCTTCATTGTAATGGAACATAATTGCTCTGTTGACTTTCCAAAGAATATTTGACCCTTTAGCATTTAAACTGGCCATATCTGGCCAGAATTTTCTCACCTCTTTCTGTACAAACTGACTGTAACTGGCTGCTTATACTTACGTTAAGGTATTGTTCTCAAAATAAATGATATCAAAATCTCATAGATTTGATATTATGTGAGGTAAAGCCTTTACCTTAAAAATATAATAGTAAATATAGAGTAATGTAAATGTTGTGTGAGGTAAAGACTTTACTGTAAAAATACAATAGTATATATAGAGTAATGTAAATGTTATGTGAGATATTATGAGGTAAAGCCTTTACTGTGAAAATACAATAGTATATATAGAGTAATGTAAATGTTATGTGAGGTAAAGCCTTTACAATAAAAATATAATAGTATATATAGAGTAATGTCAATGTTAAAGGGTTAATGGGTTAAACATTTCTAATATATCTTTATTGATCTGTCTTCTGTTGGCCTGACAAGTGTAGGTTTGTCAAGTGTAAGGTAAACAGAGCTACATATCCGGTCCTGAAGGTTTTGTACAATTAATGGTAATCACCAGGACATAAGTACAGGTGACTATAAGGTTAATTGAAAGAAGTCTTTCAGTTACAGGATATGGAACCTGGTTTACAGAACATTTCAATGTCACACTCTCTAATGTATTCAGCACTTTGGTTTTGTATCACAAAATAAACAAAACAATGTGTGTATATATACACATGTATATATCGTTTTAATGTCTACTTTCCCTGCTAGCATGGATTGGACTAATATATTTGTGTGTGTATGTATATATATATATATATGCACATTAGTCCAACTCTTGCTAGCAGGAAAATTGGATGTTAAAACAATGATGATGATATATATATATATATATATATATATAGACAGACACACAGAGATGTTGACACTAATATATACACACAGTTGAGTTTACACATGGGAAAAAAAGAACTTAATATACATGATAGTTTCAAAGCTGATTATTCACTTCATTGCAACTTGAAGTAGTTGGCTGGTATTTGTTGTGACCAACAGATTACTTCAACAAATACATACAAGTAACTCAGAGTACCAACATAGTTACCATCTTCCAATGAATTACATTCTGTTGGCCTTTGTAATCTCTTAAGTCCCATGTTATTTCTGAGTTCTTGAAGTAAACTCTCCTTCTTCATACAAGTTAATTGGTTGATTTGTATCTATACTACTACTACTACTACTGTCTTCTTCTCCTTCTACTCCTTCCATGGCCACTTATTTCTGAGAGGGTCATAGGGGCAGAGACCCTCCTTCCACTGGGTCCTGTCAGAAGCAACCATCTCCAGCTGGATTCCCAAGTGAGACAAGTCAAGCTCAAGGATATTATCAAATAACATTACTCTAAAGACCCTTCAGTGGAACCCCATTTTAACCACATGTCTGTAGTATCAGAGCTGTGATCTCTCAATCCAGAGATTCTTTCCTGAGACATTCTAACCACATGTCTGTAGTATCAGAGCTGTGATCTCTCAATTCGGAGATTCTTTCCTGAGACATTCTAACCACATGTCTGTAGTATCAGAGCTGTGATCTCTCAATCCAGAGATTCTTTCCTGAGACATTCTAACCACATGTCTGTAGTATCAGAGCTGTGATCTCTCAATCCAGAGATTCTTTCCTGAGACATTCTAACCACATGTCTGTAGTATCAGAGCTGTGATCTCTCAATTCGGAGAAGTAGTGGCTCTACCTCGAGCAACTCTTTGATCTCCGAGCTACACACTGTATTGAGTAACGTTACTCCAAAGACCCCTCGGAGTAGCCCCATTTCGGCCGCTTGTATTATAGTTGATTTGTATCTTCTATGCTGCTGAACGTAACTTAGCTATATAAGAAGTCACTTTAAGATCCTCATCTCTCTAATATTTGTATAAGTTAGATATAATATTGTCTTATTTGTTGAGGAGGCCATACAACCTGTGCTGATTAACTACAACCAGAGCTGCTTGTCCTAATTTACTACAAGAAACAATTCTATCTTCTATTTTGAAGAACCCACAGACTTTTGTTTTCGCTATTAGTAAAAGTTTTGACCTGCTTAGGCAAACATATCCATATATGTATATATGTGTGTGTGTGTTTATATATATATATATATATATAATGTGTATGTGTATGTGTATTCATTTTCTTAAGGCTGAATAGTGAGTCTTGTTGCTCTGGAGTTTCACTGTTAACCACAGGGTCATCAGATTTGTCTGATGACGCTGTGATAAACAGGTGAAACTCCTGAGTAACGAGACTCACTACTCAGCCTTAAGAAAATGAATATTAACACTCTGCTCCAGTATTTAGTACTCTTTTCTCTCAGCCGTCAACCACATATGGATATATACACACACGCAGATACATGTACATACATATTTTTGCTTCTATAGTAATCTTTTTTGGAAAATTATTGGTCAAATTCAGTCTTGGTCGAACAGTTTGAAATCAATCAGATGAATATATTGATCACGATATTGGGGTGGGGTGGGGTTCTTTTCTTTAGAAACAAAGAAAGAAATGGTGATGGAATCAGTATAGGGATCGATTGATATAATACCTTGTGGTTGCTACTAAATTACATCTCTTTACGTTTTTTTATTTGGATCCCACCGACGTCTACTTTGTCTTTCATATTTCCATAGTCGATAAAGTGAAGTACCAGTAATATACTGAGGTTAATTATAATCAACTAACCCCTCTCTTCAAATTGTTGGGGTCAAAAATGAAGTACTAGTTAAGTACTGGGGTTAAACTAACCACTTCCTTCCCCCAACATTTATAGGGTTGATAAAAGTACTAGTTATCCATAGTCAGTTTTGTCTTTTGCCCTGAGGTGTTTAATAAAATAAAATATAGTACCAGTGATGTACTGGGGTCGAAATTATAATTATTGTTATTTGAACATTAGATAGTGGCAAATTGACAGAATTGTGAGAGTAGAGTACCAGTATTTGTTCTCTCTCTTTAAGTTTTAAGTTCATATACCACCAAGGTTGACTTTGTCCTTCACCCTTCATAAGGATGATAAAATAAAAATACCAGTGATATACTGGCTTCAATATAATCAACTATAGCTACCTAACCCTCCCTAAAATATCAGGCCTTGCACCTAATATTAGTAATGATTATTTTCAGATTATTTAGACAGCACGAAACGGGATTAGTTTGTAATACATTGAGAAAGGTTTTGAACAGAATTGAATTTGAAATATTTTTTCATTATAGATTCACATAAAGTATCAAAGTTTCTTTCTATCTGTCTGCCTGGCTAGCTATCTATCTACCTCTCTCCCTCCCCTCTCTCTCTCTCTCACAGCCTCTTATCAAACTCCATTGTAATAACATTTTTCTCCTCAAAGAACCATTCTAAATAATGCCAATTTTTAAAAACACCCTTCTTTTCCTTCAGATATTAGAACAATTTCTTTATATATATATATATATATATATATATATATACTGGAAATCTGTTTAAAATAGATGTCATGATTTAGGTTTAGAATGAAAACATTAACACATAATGGTTAGCTTAGTTCTTTCTTTCTGTCTTTCTTAATCTTTGAAATGCTAAACTTTCTCTACTGACGACGTTCATCCATATAGAAATGCAGAAATTTCCTCTTTGTATAAATTTAGAAATCATCAAGAAATGTAGTTACTTTTGGGGCTTTGGCCAAATTTCATATTCAGAATATTTGAATAAAATTTTGTTTTTACAAAAAAAAATGAAATTGTTTGTTATTATTATTTCCCTTCAATTTTTTAAAAATTATTTATTAAGTTTTCATAATTAACGATATAAATAATGTAAAAAATGGACAGAAGAAGTAAAGAAGGGCAGATCTGGCTGTATAGGAAAGGACTATAAATGCCATCAATGAGAAGAAAAGGAGGGGAAGAGCAAGGACTATTAGGCTACAGAAGAGAGAGGAAGTGGAGAGGGTGACAGACTCTGTGTCTAGGTTGAGGCGGTGTTTCAGCTGCACCCCGCGGACAATGGCCACCCCACCTCACGGGTTTCTTCCTCGGATGGGCTGCTGATGCTTCCAAGGACGCCTGAGGTCTCAATGGCAGATGAAGGGCTGAGGGGTTTCTTAGTTCTCTAAGACATGACTAATTCTCTCGTGCTACATTCACAATATAATACACCCAGTGTACAATGTAAAGTGGTTGATGAGCGGAGGGTCCTCCAATTGTAGAAATCATGACCCCTAATCCTAGGAGGACAGTAGCTTTAATTGAGTACTAACATGGCCTGTGACAGCATATCCAGCCTATACCAGTATGGACAAACGTAGGTTAAATGATTATGAGTATTATTTCTTTAAAAGGGCGGTGGATTAGCAGAATCGGTAGAGCATTGGAAACCATGCTTTGCAGCATAGAGTTATGACCCTTTAAGGTCTGAGTTCAAATCCCGTCGAGGTTGGTTTTGCCTTTCATCCTTACGGAGTCGATAAAATAAAGTACCAGTAATGTACTGTGGTCTATTTAAACGACTTTACCCTCCCCCAAAATTGTTGGTCTGGTGTCTAAATCAGAAACCATTATTTCCTAGCTCCGTCATGAAGAACTGGCCATGATACTTTAGTTTCACTCTAAGACTGGTAGAAAGGAGAGGAGGTTATAGCATCAAACTTGAAAATCCCTTAAGGAGCAGCTAGTGGATTGGGTCTCCCAGAAAATAATAATTCAAGGAGCTAGAAAAAATAATGTATCACATCTCACCTGAGACTTCAATAATTCTGCTAATCCACACCCTGATTTAAAAACTCTGTCTTAAGAATGGAACATCGTAAAACGGGTGCTTATTATGGTTTCATTGGCATTGACAGTAGAAGACTTCACCCTGGATAGGACGCTAGTCTCTAACAGGATTTAACCATCAGCTTATATTCATTTTCAGCTAAGTAGACTGGAGCAATGAAAAATGAAGTGTTTTGTTCAAGAATACAGCGTACTAGTTGGTCCAAGAATATAGTCCTAACCATTCGGCCGCGGATATACACCAACAAACATGGCTGGTATTTTAATTTATCAACCCTAAAAATATGAAAGGTAAATTTGATCTTTGCAGAATTTGAACTCAGTGAGTAGAGGGCCTAAAGGAATACTGCAAGTCATCTCCCCAATACCTAATGACTCTGCCAATATGCCATCTTTTATAACTGTTTGTATAATATTCCAAGGATGACCTTCACTGATAAATATTATTGACTAAAGAAAGGAAATTGAATTCAGAATTTTGAAAATGTAAAGTTTGTGTGAAATTGTTTTCTTATTGAGTGAATCAACATTCCAGGTTCAACTGGCGACTGTCAGCAACTTTCTTAACCATTTTATGAAAAATATAGTGAAGTAATTTGGTCGTATTTCTTCAGATATTTATAAACCTGGGCAAAAACGGGTACTGCTGCTAGTTTTAAATATTCCTGAGTTTTACATTCGTATTTATAGCACAATAACAAGATGAGATACAACGTTGAATAGTTACACTTGTGAATTAAAGCCAAGCCATTGATGTTGGTGTCATAATAAAATATACGTTCTAAGGTTGAAAGACCGAATTGAGACAATGCGAGGTTTTCTTTATTCCCGTCGATGGTCCCACGATAAAATGAATCCAGTACACTCTGTAAATTGGGTGGCATAAGGACATCCAATTGTAGAAAGCATGCCAAATAAGGAATGGGTTGGCAAGACGAGGCTCTTCAATCTGTCCAGCATAAAATCGTTACGACCTCCAAACCATCCCAGAAAAATTCTGACGACTCGGCCAAATGGTCCATATCTTCCCAGCATAAAATCGTTACGACCTGCCCAAACCCTGCCGGCATGGAAAGCTGACGTGAAGTGGTGGTGATGGTGAAAGCTAGGTATAAATTCAATTTTCTAAATATAAATTATTGTGACAAGAATATAAAAAATGTGAACTTTAAAAGTAAAATGTCAAATTTGTTAAATAAAATTGTTAGTAAAGAAATTTTTCTGGCTAACATTTAGTTGTAGGTCAACAGAGATATTAAATATTGATTTTTATCATCTGTATACCATAAATTCATAGGAAACATAGTCTGTAATGTCGACACAAGCAACTTGACGTTACGGCTCATAGTTTGTATGTTTAACCGACATCCTTTAAGGTTGCATCTCATTGCAGATTTCTTGAGTGTTTTACAGATAAACGCCTCAGTCCAACACTATATATTGATGTTGTTACACCTCACATTTTGTAGGTTTAGCTCGCCTAGGTCAATATTGCCATTCATCCTTCAAGGGTTGATAAAACAAAAGTACTTGTCATGTACTAGGGTCGATTTAATCAACTTTCTTCTCCCAATTCCTGACTAAAGTCTCTCTCAATCCAGAAGGCTCTTTAAGTCTGATTTCGTAACGTGAAGTGACTGAGAGTACAAGACTTCCTCCTGGACAGGACGCCACTCCATCGTTGGGTTAAACGACCAAGCTATTGCTGGTACTCATTTTCAGAGAATGGTGGAGCAACGCGAAATGAAATGTTTTTCTCAAGAACACAACACACAACTCAGCCCAGGAATCGAACCCACGACACTATGATCGTAAGCCCAGCACACTTACCACTAGGAGACCTTCCTCAACTGCTGGCATTATACCTAAATTAGAAACCATTATTTTTTCACGAAATATAGGAGAGAATATTTCTGTACTTGATGAACATTAAAGAAATGGACCAATCAGAAGGAAGCTGGGGTTTTTTTATTCAAATATTTCTACAATGTATTATTGATCTCCTGAAATGAGTGTCGATATAATGTATTAGAAACAGCTGATTTAGGTCCTCTCTCGTTGATTAGTGGCAATAATTGTGTTTAATTCAACTCCTAGCAACACAAAACAGCCATTCATTCTCTCTATTGGCTGTATGAAAATCAGCTTAGAAATAAATTTCATCTTTTATGTATAAAAGAATTCTATTTGAAAAAGGTGAAAGGTGTCTTGTTTCTTCCTAGATTGATATATTACCAACTCGTTTTATTGTCAAACCAGAATCTGACAATTAAATAAATACTTCACTTCTCTCTTCTTTCAGTCAACGATCTTTTTATATATGACCCAATCATTGTTTAAAAACAAGAGATCTATTTTCTAAGTGAATTATTTCGAAAGACATCAGATGCAACGTTGATGGAATTATTACGCCCCACTATTTTGTTGTATGGTTAACCTCGTTTCGTTTGTCTTCCCCATAATGGCGCCAGTTAAAGAAATAAACTTGCATACAATACAAAGTCGATAGTTTATGACATTAAAAGAAAATACTTAAGTGCAACTATGTAAGGTACTTCAATTCGTGAAATAAGCTCGTCAAAACTCAACTCTCTATATGACAATCAGAGTTGGGTGGAAGGTACATCAGTTATGTTGGGCCTTCAATTTTGAAGGGAATGAGTCATATCTAGTTCTAGTTATTTTATTTTATTATGTTACATGTAAGTACACCATACACACACACACACACACACAGTAATAATTGTCTCTACTTTAGGCACAAGGCCAGCAATTACCCAGTGCATTACTGGTACTTTATTTTATCGACACAAAGATCAGAATCGAAAGAGTACTTGATAAGGGTTGTATATATATATAACGGCGGCGAAGATTCGAAACCGAATCTGAGCTTTCTCGCCTCTGGGACAAGCCGTGGTAAGTTATTTACGCTCAAGAGACTGTAATGACCTACATTCCGCGGGCTCACATACATTCTCTGTGCGTGATTTGGCTCAGTTCAACCAATCAGCGCCAGTAGAAGAAGATGTATCCCTACGCGTCCTGAGGAAGAAATTCCCCGCGAAGATTTGGAGAATCTCTCTCTGGTACCAGAAACTTCGAGTCAGCAACACGCATAATGTAACGGTGAGATATTGCACCCTAGCCTCGCCGGCTTTTCGGCGCAATGGCACATTCCCTTTTGTAACCTCTTTTTATCTGTAACTTCAACCTTATAAGTTAACAAACATTGTTTGTGCTACATCAAAAATAAACATACATTTCTTCTCTAATTTCTGCTGTTGAAATCATTATTATATTGCTCGTGTCTCAATAACATCTATAATCCATGCTGTTGGAATTGGCGACCTGACGAAAGGAATATTGTAAATACAAAAATGGTAAATAGATCGAGGGACCTTCCCTCACGTCTATGTCGACAAGATAATCCAACGAGGATACAATCACTTACCACACTGGCAACTAACGACCTTCAATCATCTACCCTGTTAAAGTGGCGACTATTCAACTTTCATACTGCTAAAGTGGCGACCATGACTAACCACCCTGCTAAAGTGGTGATCGACGTAAGAATTTAACGCAGCCCTTCTTTTTCATTCAGTTGAACTTTTATTGCCACTTTGCCAACCTTTTCGCAACTTGCGAAAATACAATATATTCCTTTCAAAATTTTTTTTTTTGAAAAATTAGCAGTATTTCAGAAAACTTTTCGCCACGAGGGAATTTCAAAATGGCTACCGACAGGTCCTGTCTACAATCAACAACAACGACAGCAGCAGCAGCGACAGCATTGTTTAACCACTGACCCAAACAGGGAATAGTGAGTGGCAGCTTCATAGCCTTACCGACGCAAACCACCACACATCGGAAATTTCAAAACGGCTTGTAACTTTACCGACGCAACCACCATACCTTCTGTCTCGTTACCACAGGGACTCGAGAAATTGAGACAGTAGTTTTCTCACCATTATGGCGTCAGACGTGGCTGCCATGTTTGGTGACTGCTACTCTACAGAAGATTTTTTGACTTTGCTTTAACAATAAGCAACACAACCTTATGCCACACTAGGTGGCAGGACGGGAAAATGGCCACGAAAACTCACAAAAACACCATACATCTAACCCCTAACGGCATTAACACACTTCTTTTTCAGTTTTCAGATAGAACTAGTGTCTGTACACTGGTGATGTGTGAACTATTTGACTTTGAAAAACTTTGAACTTTTCATTGAGCAATTTCTCTGCTCCCTTAGATTGACTTTGAATTATTAGTTTGTTACATTCACATATTTCTTTGTAGGATGCATTTACTTGTTTTGTGCTCTTGTGCCATTTGCTTGCTCATGGTTTTTGTTCATTCACATTCTTTGCTGTTTTGCATGCCTGCATATGCATACATTTTTTTGTCACACACCAACATGTTGTTCTTGGTATATGTTCTTCAAACGTAATATTCTGCGAGTCCCTTTTCACCTGATTGAGGTGCTGTCACATGCTAGCAGCTCACAGAGCTTAATCCACTGGATTCAAACAGTCACAGCAACACGAGAATACTAATTGCAGCTGAACTCAAACAGCTTCGCATCTCGTTGCACACTGATCGTCCATGACGGCCATCCGTCTTGTTGTTTTTGCCCGACTCGCTGGGAAAGCAACAAACTGAACTGGACTTGTCAGCATTTCGGCCACTTCTGTGGATTCGCCCTAATTATGGAATTTACTCTGCAACCCACCTACATATTAAACTTGCTTTTTTTTTCTTTACAAAGCAACCAGCCATTTTTTCCTGGCTCCACAGCACATTCGACAATACATCTGGGGGCCATCATTTTCTCGCCAGCACTGGTAAACTACTATAATAGCTTCGTTCACAGCTACTGGTACAAGGCTTACCATTAACATTTAATGCAAGAACAGCAACTTCGCCCATGTCAGACTTTATCTGTTTTCTTGTAGGCCCTTGAGGGTCTTGTTTAAACTACAAAACAGCTAGTCATTTGACAGCGGCTCAACACGGCCCGTCACGCCTAATTTTTTTTGTTCTTGCATGAATCTTTCTGCTCAATTATTTTTTCACTGATGTGCTCTTTCAGCATTTGTTCTTGCTGATTCAATAATATGTGGGTCCTTGGTTTCTTCGTTATCGATTTTCGGCTGAAAATCTGCTCGGAGGTGATGTAGTGACCTACATTCCGCGGGCTCACATACATTCTCTGTGCGTGATTTGGCTCAGTTCAGCCAATCAGCGCCAGTAGAAGAGGATGTATCCCTACGCGCCCTGAGGAAGAAATTCCCCGCGAAGATTTGAAGAATCTCTCTCTGGTACCAGAAACTTCGAGTCAGCAACACGCATAATGTAATGGTGAGATATTGCACCCTAGCCTCGCCGGCTTTCCGGCGCAATGGCACATTCCCTTTTGTAACCTCTTTTTATCTGTAACTTCAACCATATAAGTTAACAAACATTGTTTGTGCTACATCAAAAATAAACATACATTTCTTCTCTAATTTCTGCTGTTGAAATCATTATTATGTTGCTCGTGTCTCAATAACATCTATAATCCATGCCGCTGGAATTGGCGACCTGACGAAAGGAATATTGTAAATACAAAGATGGTAAATAGATCGAGGGACCTTCCCTCACGTCTATGTCGACAAGATAATCCAACGAGGATACTGTAGCAGTTGCCTCCCTTGTGACTCACAACCCCAATAGATGAACAACATCTAGACGGGAAGTAGAACCCTTTCTGTAACTTCCGGTCAGAACCCTATAAAACTAACAACTTTAAGTTCTCATTCTCTCTTTTGCCCTTCCGGCGCCTGGCCTTCGCCAGGCGTCTTCTGCCAGCTTGCGTTTGCCTGGCAATCAAAACGGTAACTACTAACTTTGCTTCATTCTTTCGTTTATTCATTGACATGTCAACTATACTGTTAAATTGTTGATTAAATATTATACACACAAACCATGTCTCCTTGTTATATTCATACAACCCGAGTATCTTCGCTATATTGGTAACCCTGGCGTGATACGAACACGCAGCCGTTCATTGTTATAAGTGGTCACCCCGAAAAAAGAAAAAAATAGCGGAATCTGGTGTTGTGTGAGTAACATTACGAATACACAGCAAATTTATTGACAAACTATGAAAATACTCAGTCAAAGAAACGAACACACCACGCACATGTGAAATTCACGTTCAGACAGACTTTTTCCCTCACGCATCAACTAACTGTCGCATTTCACGATATATATATGTTTCTCGTTTCTTACAACGAACACTTTCAAAACAACAAAAAAAAAAAGAAATTTGATATTTTTTTTAAAACATTTCAACAGGAACATTTATTTTCGATGAACCATTGCCTTTTTTTTTCATCGTTTTCTTCATCGTTCAAGTTTTTTTTTCCAAAGTTCACACCAATAATTATGCTAAGTGAAGCCTTTCTTTTTCATCATTGTCACTTTCACACTTGCACTATCATTTTCTCGCGCGTTAGAAATATTATTTTTTAAACCTAACTTAGCCTTGTATTGGCACGTGTAGGCAGCACAAATTCTCGACTCACAGAGATAGCCGCACGCCAGAGATAACGTTTCTCGCCAAGGATTCTTCAGCCTTAAGCTATATTCTCCTATTTGCCGGTTTAAAAATTTACCACGTAAATTTGCCGTTGAAAACTGCGCATTTATTCAGAATGCTTATTTCTTTGGTCGCTGGCCTCTTGACCCTTCCAGGTGAACGCATTCTCAACATCGACCATCAACTTCGGCTGTTATTTCTAACACTTTGCGCAACTCATTTTTTCCGAAAAAATTTTTTTTACTGTGAATTTAAACACTGAATACGCTCACTCCGCGAGACAACAACATCAACAGCAACACAGCTTCACCAACAACCAAAACCAGCAGAACAAGCCAGAGAATTTATTTTTGCAGCACTCTTCCTGTGAGAAAATCCATTCGGAGGTTGGAAATTTCACGATATACCACAGAACAGAAACCACCTGCATTCATTCTCTGGAACACACTTTCTTTCCTGCTGTCATGTGATTGCACACCTGTGAACTATATTTTGTACATTTGAACTTTGAGCTCTTCTCTTACTTTATTACATTGTATCTTTGGGTGATGGATAGATAGATGTCCAGTCGTTCTCTGGCCAAGAGCGGTTGGCTACCTTGATATCTATCATTGATTTTTGCAAACATTCTTTTGTCGTAATTTTCATGCCTGTTACAATATTCTCGCCAACTTGCTACATATTTTATTCGATTTTTATATTCTAAAATTCTGGCGGGAGGTTATGTAGCAGTTGCCTCCCTTGTTGTGACTCACAACCCCAATAGATGAACAACATCTAGACGGGAAGTAGAACCCTTTCTGTAACTTCCGGTCAGAACCCTATAAAACTAACAACTTTAAGTTCTCATTCTCTCTTTTGCTCTTCCGGCGCCTGGCCTTCGCCAGGCGTCTACTGCCAGCCTGCGTTTGCCTGGCAATCAAAACGGTAACTACTAACTTTGCTTCATTCTTTCGTTTATTCATTGACATGTCAACTATACTGTTAAATTGTTGATTAAATATTATACACACAAACCATGTCTCCTTGTTACATTCATACAACCCGAGTATCTTCGCTATAATACAATCACTTACCACACTGGCAACTAACGACCTTCAATCATCTACCCTGTTAAAGTAGCAACTATTCAACTTTCATACTGCTAAAGTGGCGACCATGACTAACCACCCTGCTAAAAGACTAACCCCTTGGGAGATGCTAAACACATGTCAGAGGTGTTTACGCCTGACAGAAAATAGGTCAGAGGATATATCCATCTTTCTGAGTTGTTTACGCTTGGCAAACTAATCCCTTGGGAGACTCTAACCAAAGTTCAGGGGATATATCTATCCTTCTAACTTCAACCCTTATAAATACAGGGGTTGTTTACGCCCCGGAAGAAAAGGGGTGATATACAGACAAGACAAGTCGCAATATGTATCCGAGTGTAAACACCTAGCCCAGACTCACTATAAAGGTTGGAGACATGATGTGATGGGCAGGGTGATCCATTGGCATCTATGCAAAGTAAACAATTTACCACATTCTGAGAAGTGGCATGAGTATAAGCCAGAGTTGGTGATAGAAAACGATCAGGTGAAGGTACTATGGGATTTAGGACAATAAATTAGAACACAATAGGTCTGACCTGGTGGTTTTTGACAAGGAAAAAAGATCCTGCCTGATTGTAGATGTAGCCTACCCATTTGACACGAAAGGAAAGGAGAAGGAGAACATTAAAAAGACTTGGGACTGCCATGAGATCAAGGTCGTTCCAATTGTCATAGGAGCACTAGGTACTATCTCAAAGAGTTTTCAAGGATGGTTAAAGAAGATTAGTCCAGCCCCGTTTTTTGGAACACTTCAAAAGGCATGCTTGCTGGGAACAGCAAGAACGCTCCGATACGTCCGAAATATCTGTGGCTGTAGGTAGCGGCTTGATGTTCATTTCAACAAACTTTCCAGTTAAATAACATCAATGACTGAGACTCAAAGAATAATAATAATAATAATATATATATATATATATATATATATATATATATATATATATATATATATATATATATATATATATATATATATATATATATATGTCTATATATATAAATGTAAGTATGCTGTGCTAGGGCGAGAAATAAAATTCTAATTATATATATATATATTATATCAAAAGCTTGTATTGAGTTAGAAACTCAAAATAGTCTCATTACAGTAAATTAGCTCTAGGAAAAAGGCTTTTCCGAGTCGTGTATAACTGAACAAAAAGGAAAACCATGTGCGTTATATATACACACACTTTCCAGTGTTCTATTTGATTTAGAAGTAGAAGTGAGGAGAATACTAATTTCATCACCCACTGATGAGCCTGGAATTTGGTATTTATCTTCACAAATAATATTGCGAAACGGTTCTAACAAAGACCGTCTTGGTGATGGTAATTACCACAACACTGGTTTGTATTTATTTTTCTTAATTTATTCTTAAATTGAGTCCAGCAAACCCTATTGTCGGTAGTTAGTATTTTTTTCACCTTAGCGATTTTGGTCCATTACGATTTGAACACATATATATATGTCTGTGTTCGTTTTTTCCTTTTTGTTCAGTTATATATATATATATATATATAATTAGAATTTAAATAATGTATTGGAGATCGAGTGACGCAACTTCAAGCGATTAGCGACCTCTAGACTCACCTGATCAACAAAACAATTGTCAGTACTTGAAATAAAGCCCCTTATTGTACAGCCAACCATGTTACTCTTCATTCTTTCACTATATATATATATATATATATATATATATATAGAGAGAGAGAGAGAGAGAGAGAGATCAGAGCAAACATCACGGACGTTCTATCTCAAAATTATTTTTGAAAAGCATTAGAAATGCGCAACCGGTAAAACTAAAAACCAAGACTGAATACTAACCAATACCATTACTAATTCTCACTTATTCCTAATTAAACTATTTTTCACTGTGAACAATTTGTCACCATTTTCTATTCCGTTTACCAATATATATATATATATATATATATATATATACATATATATATATATAAACCCGGAACCTATACATAAATCATATGTAGTTAGTATTGATTACTAAGATACTTTAAAGATATTCCTCTCAGAACAGGTACAAGAACATCGTTGTTGTGAGACTTTTCTAAAGTTGAGAATAAGACATTTTTCAGTAGTCATCTTTTAAATTCTAGCAATGGCGGTAAATACCAACTCCTTGTAGGAAGACTTTGTCTAATTAGAATAGAAGCATAATACACACACATACACACACACAGGCAGACAAACACACACACAGACACACACACACACACAGACACACACACACACGCAGACACAGACACAGACAGACACACACACACACACACACAGACACACAGATACACACAGACACACACACAGACACACACGCATACACATAGACACACACACACACATACACACACAGACACATACACACACAGACACACACGCACACATACAGACACACACATACACACACACACACACACACACACACACACACACAGATACACACTCACACAGACAGACACACACAGAGGCACAGACACACACACACAGACACACACATACAGACGCACAGACACACACACACACTCACACACATACAGAGTCAGACACTCCACACATATGATAGTACGTACGAATTCAAACGAAATAGCGGTCCTTCAGTGCTGTGAACTACATGTTTTTTATAACTTTAATAACCACTTTAACGCAATCTTTTCTATATTCTATCTGCCTGTCACTCACCTTGCGGATTGTCTCTCTGTCGACCACTGGCCGTTGGTCGCTGCCCTCGAAGACATTTGTGACCATCGCTGTCATTGACTCCATTTGGCAGTTCTAGCGATGGATTTTCTCATTTTTATATGAATTCAAATACGCTCTCGCTTCTTCTCGATCAGAGACAACAATGTTTATTCATTTAACTATAACATTATTTTAAAGGATTGGCAGTATCGGTAGAGGGTCGGAGACCATGCTTTGCAGCTTAGAGTTACGGCCCTTGCCATTCTGAATTCAAATCCCGCCTTTCATCCTTACGAGGTCGATAAAATAAAGTACTAGTAATGCACTGAGTAATTGCTGGCCTTGTGCCAAAAGTAGAAACAATTATTTTAAAGCCAAGCTGAATATATTTTCTGTGAAAATAACATCAATAGAATTATTTTACAACCAGATCAAATATGTTATTTGTGAATGTAACACCACCCACAACGTTAATTGAGAGGGTTTTCAGTCCGGCTGATTGGTAAAATTGTTAAGACGACAGACAAATTAGTTTGCGGCATTGACTTGTGTATCTTTACATTCTCCGTTCAAATATCTCAAATGTTAACTACATTTCATCCACCAAGGATCGATATTATCGTGCATTACCCCACGGTATTTCTGACATTCTGTTGAAATCTGAAACCAATATTTTTGCAGCCAGCCAGAATATATTTTCTGTAAAGTTAATGACTACACCATTTACAACCAGTCGGAATATATTCTCTCAGGCTTTTCCATTGGGAAGGTATAAATATATTTATTTATATATAACATTATAGATTATTTATAATTCTTACAGAATGTAAATATAAACATATGATGAATACAATTAATTTTTTTTTAAAGTATTAAATAGGTTTATTTACAATAGTTTATAACTTTGCCTATTAATCCGTATGGTGAGAAAATGGGGTCCCACGTGCTGGCCTCCCCACAGCCCCGGTGGACAGGGTGGAGATGGCGTTTCTCCGGAGGATGGTAAGGGAGATGCGCTGGAAGAGCCATTCCAACTCGCGAGGCTCACGCCTGCGGCTGGCCAGCTCAGCGCCTACGGTGGTGAGTAGGGAGGTAGCCCTAGGGCCAAATACACCAGAAGTCTCCATTGCCAAGCGCACGACCGCGAACCTGTCGGAGAGCGTAATCTCAAATATGATGCACAAAAACATATGATGAAAGCGAGAGAAAGAAAAAACAACACAGAAAACAACCATCAATTCCCCACCAAATGCGACAATCGGTCAGACTCAACACCACAAGGGTCAACAGAAAGTTTTGAGGCAATCAACACACTGGCAGCATTGCCACGGGTGATGGTGTGGCTAAGGTGCTGAAACAACCAGGCACCCTCATGGGTATCACCTGACACCTCAGTAAGGCCTGGTGATGGCGAGGCTAAGGAGCTGAAACAACCAGGCACCCTCACAGACATCACCTGCTACCTCAGTAAGATGAGGTGATGGCAGGGCTAAGGTCCTGAAACAGCCAGGCACTTTCATGTGTATCACCTGACACCTCAGTAAGGTGAGGTGATGGCGAGGCTAAGGTGCTGAAACAACCAGACACCTTCACGGCTATCACCTGATACCTCAGTTACGTGAGGTGATGGCGAGGCTAAGGTGCTGAAACAACCAAGCACCTTCACGAGTATCACATGACACCTCAGGCAAGCCACTAACGATGACAAGAACTTTGCTGTCAGCGGCCCAACTCAACCAAACATCTCAAACATCACATGCTGGAAAATATATATTTATTTGATAATTACTGGTAATAGCAACATTAATTTACAGCTAGTGTATATATTATTCTCTCTATAGGTAACAACATTACAGCTGGTGTATATATTATTCTCACTACAGGTAACAACATTACAGCTAGTGTATATATTATTCTCTCTACAGGTAACAACATTACAGCTGGTGTATATATTATTCTCACTACAGGTTATAAAGGTAACAACCACAAATATATTTTACAGCCAGTCTCTGTATAAAATTCTTTCTAAAGGCAGCAACAACAGCAACAACAACATTATATCTAGTGTGAATATATTCTCTCATTTATAATGATGGATGAGTTACCGGAATTTTGAGAAAGGGAGGTCAAACAAAGATTGAAACCAAACTGTGTAAGGTAAGTCTGACAAATGAGGGAATTCTCTTGGCAGAGTAATTAGAATATCGGAAAAGATGGATCCTGGTGTTCGTTTCAACCCTCTGCACTCTGAGTTCAAATCTCGATGAGGTCACCCTTTCGATGTTCATAAATAAAGCACTAGCCCAGCATTGGGATAGAGCCTTCCTCTTCTCTCCCTCTGGAAGTAGTCGGCTCATACTTGGAGAGAGAATGGGCTCCATCAGGTTTAAAATGCCCCAGACATGCCATGTATCACGACAACGCCATTACAACTCTATCAGAAGTCCTAGTTCCATGTAAGAAATATTGTTATACACACGACAGGTAACATTAATGATTTTTTAAGGTTCAGAGGTTCAGTTATGCATCACTCAAAGGTCTGCGCCGTATATGGCTACCTAGTTGCCTTTAATAGTAGCGCCAATCCTGACGATATTATGTATACCAATAGATAAAATAAAGTAGCAGTAATGCCCTGGGATAATTGCTGGTCTTGTGCCAAACATAGAAACAATTATATATACCAATAGAATTGTTATTTTTGTCACGTATCACACGGAGTTATTTGTGAATCAAGAAGTCAACATTGTAGTTTTTTGGAAAAGTATTTTAAAGTTGTTTTGTAGAGTCTTGAATTTCACAAGTTTCGGCAACTTAGATATTCCATTTAAAGTAAATAGAAAGATTTCAAAGCCAGAAATGTCTTCTCTTTAACGGATCCAATTCTAGTTAGTTTGTAATTGTCAAACACTAAGTTTGTCAGCGTTTAAGTGGAAATTATTATATTTGGAAGAAGGCAGTGCTCTAGCCTAAAGAGCTAAGTACTCAGATGCATAATTAGCCTATGGCGCTAAATATCGAGTAGTATTACTGGTATAAGAGGGCACACTTTGTAGAGCTAGCCGAGGGTGATATATATCGAGTGGTATTACTGGTATTAGAGGGCACACTTTGTAGAGCTAGCCGAGGGTGATATATATCGAGGGGTATTACTGGTATTAGAGGGCACACTTTGTAGAGCTAGCCGAGGGTGATATATATCGAGGGGTATTACTGGTATTAGAGGGTACACTTTGTAGAGATGATCTAGGGCGTATAATAATAGGGTGTATAGTGAGAGGGTGCATAGTAAGAGAGTGTATATATATATATATATATATATATATATATATATATACATAGTGAGAGGGTGTATAGTAAGAGGGTGTATATATAGTGAGAGGGTGTATACTGAAAGGGTATATATACGTATACATATATGAAACGAGTCAGGACACCGACGGCTGAGCTCCGGTCGTTTCAACTGCTAGATCCGAACCGTTCGGATCTAGCTGTCGAAACAGCCGGAGCTCAGCCGTCGTAGTCCTGACTCTTTTCCTATTACCGACTCTACTACCCTAAGTATTGAGTACTCTGGTACGTTATGGTCCACCTGGTATCTTACCACACCCTCTTTGTTATATACATATATATATATATATATATATATAATCAAGGTTTAGCAAATAAGAAAAAGTTTAAAAATAAATTTTTAAAAGTTCACTGTACCTGCTGTAATTACCCTTACCGTTCTGTTTCAAGTCTCAAAATAAATGGATAATCCATGCGGAAATCCATTGAGAAGAAGACTTTCGTCAGAGGGTTCTTCTCACTCGGAGAATATAAAATTCCCGAGTTCAAATCACGAACTGGCGCCATACAGAACTGTTCCCGAGATGAGAGTGTATGATGAAGAAACAATTTTGTCTAGTGCCGTGTGTAAAGATAGAAGGCAGGGGCGGAAAGGTCAATGTACTGCCACTAGAAATAGCAGCAGTTAAAACGACCAAAATGTTATCTCGACCAGGGGAGATTAATAAGTATATCTCCCTACATGCAAAATGCATATAGGGACACATGTATTATCCAACCGTATGCCAATGTGGTTCTATGGCAGGTTAATAAATTAACGAGGCAGAACATATATAATCAAGGTTTAGAAAATAAGAAAAAGTTTTAAAATAAATTTTTAAAAGTTCACTATACCTGCTGTAATTACCCTTACCGTACGGCTTCAAGTTTCAAAATAAATGGATAATCCATGCAGAAATCCATTGAGAAGAAGACTTTCGTCAGAGGGTTCTTCTCGCTCGGAGAATATAAAATTCCCGAGTTCAAATCACGAACTGGCGCCATACAGAACTGTTCCCGAGATGAGAGTGTATGATGAAGAAACAATTTTGTCTAGTGCCGTGTGTAAAGATTATAATAATAATAATAATAATAATAATAATAATAATAATAATGATTTCTTTATTAACCACAAGGGTTTACATAAAGTAGACATTAAGGACAGTGCAGGACAATACAGGACAGTACAAATGGGCATTTCTGCGTGTAAAAAACAAAAACAGAGGATGTAACAAAAAAAACACAATGAAAAATTCCCCAATAGGGGGGAGACTTCCGAGGGACATTTGTGGAGAAAGCCTATTAAAAGGCCACAGTGATCCTGACCACCAGGGCAAGTGCCCTCTCCCAGTTTTCCACCTTTAATTTACAGACACATACTCAGAGTAGGCCCATTCACTCGGGCCATACTTGCTTCTCTCACCCATCTTTCAACAAAATGATGGGAAGAGAGCACTTCCCTCTCTACTCTGATTTTCCTTTTCAAATGAAATTTGAAAAAGTCAATCAGGGCATCACCGAAGAGGTAAGTGCTCGTCTTCAGCCCTTTCAAACGTGTCCACCATACTATCTCTTTCGCCATGCCCACCAGACAGATAAAAACTGTCTGTTCTTCCCGACTAAAGGAAGAGGGCGGGGCAATCCTCACGATGGACTTAGCTGATAGCCGGATCCGTCCTACACGCGACAGCAGGTGTTCGACATAAACCCACAAGTCAGTAATTCTCGGACACTGGACGAGTGCGTGCAGGACGGTTTCGTCGCCCTGCGCGCATCTCGGACATGCCCGGCTGACGGCACCTCCATGCCTGTAGAGTTTATCCCGAACTGGCAAAGCTCCTCGGTAGCACTGCCAGGCCAGGGATTTCTGGAAGTTGTCCATAGGCCCCGGCCCGAAAGTCCTTCCGAAGAGATAGGCTAGTTGATTTTTGTCGACGCCTAGAGTTTCTCCAAGTACGTCGTCGCTCTTCCCCTCCACTAATCATCTATAGAACGCCAAGGTGGAGTTTCCACCGATCACATTGCCCGATTGGTCGAGGGCTGTGAGCGCCTGAAGACATTCCAGTCTCCAAGCGCTCCCTCTCGGTCTTCGCTTGACCCAGGACTGCAGCTCCGTCAAGGGGACGAGCTGGGGAAGGACGTGTCTAGCAAACGGCGACCACACCTGATCACCGTCGAGGAATAGGTGGAGATGTCGTAGCCTGAGCGCGTGTCTGCGCATCATCAACCACGGCATGCCCAGCCCTCCACGTAGCGGGGGTTGACAGCAGATGGCCTCCCTTCCACAAAAAGCGAAAGAGCAAACGCTTCAGCGCAGTCAGGCGGGGCTTAGGACAAGGTACGACGGTCAGGCGGTAGCAGATGACGGACGCGATGTACGCGTTAGCCACCTCCGCTCGACCTTTCAGGGATAGCTTCCTCTCCGCCCATTTCTGGGTGAGAGAAGCCACCCTGCTCGTCACCTCGTCCCAGTTTTTGTCCGTCTGGCGGTCCAGACCGAACCAGACCCCTAGCAATTTAACCGGTCCGTCCGTCCAGCGCCCGACGACGCTGTTGGACAGCATGGACCTGCCTCTCCAGGTGCCGAGCTCCAGGCCCACTGACTTTTCCTGGTTGATCATTGCTCCTGTCACCGCTTCGTATTCTCTTAGTGTAGTGCCGATTGCCTCGATGTGTTTGGCGCTCGACACCACTACGGTGACATCGTCCGCATATGCTGACACGGATCTTCCGCATCCTAGTTCCCGCGGGACCCCCCTCAACGTCTCCAGTTTGTGCAGTAATGGCTCGAGAGTCAATACGTACAAGAGGGACGAGAGGGGACATCCTTGGCGGACCGAGTGCATGATGTTGAACGGTTCCGAAAAGTGACCGTTCACTCTCACCAAAGAACAGATTTCGCTGTGCATGGCAGCGATCCAACCTCTGAAGACGGGACCAAAGCCAGCCGCCCTCAGGACTGCCGCTAGGTAACGATGGTCGACCCTATCGAAAGCTTTCGACTGATCTAAATTGATCAAGGACCCACCCGTGCCAGGTTCCCTAGCTACCCTCTCTACGATGTATCGCATGAGGTGGAGGTTGTCGTGGATGGATCTGTCGGGAATGGCGCACGTATGCGCCTCTCCCACCAGACCACCAACGACAAGCGCCAACCTCTTTGCTAGCACCTTGGCCAAAATCTTGAACTCTGTGTCTAGCAGAGTTATGGACCGGAAATTATCTATGTAATCCCCCTTGTTCGGATCCTTTCTCAGCAGCGCCACAGCTCCTCGGCTCACAGAGCTGGGAATTCTCCCGTTCTGTTGCCAGTTGCAGTAGACGTCCGCCAAGAGGCCTCCGAACAAGTCTGGCATCTGTACGTAAAGTTCATAGGGCAGACCATCCAAACCAGGCGATTTACCCCTTGTGCAGCCAGTCATTACCTCCCGTACTTCAGCGGCTGTTATCGGCTTTTCGCAACACTCCGCCTCAGTGGGCGAGAGCCGCGGCAGTCCGTCGAGGTAGACACTAAAGTCCATCCCTCGATTCGGCCCGTCGCTGCCCGCGAACAGCTGGGAGAAGTGTCGCTGAAAAGCTTCACATATTTGCCCGGGATCGAGTAGCAGCGCCCGTCGTGGTCCACCAAAGACCGGATCGTGGCTTTGTTTCCACGACGCGCCTCCGCCACTCGGGCCTGTTGAACGGCTTTCGTCCCCTCGTGTCTGAGAGCACGCACCCTAGCTCTGACAACGCAGCCTTCGTGCTTTGCATTGAAGAATTGGTCAAGGGGCAATTTCGCCGCAAGTACGTCGGTCGCGATGCCTTTGCTAAGTGCCTCGTCTAATTTTCTAACTAGTTCTCCCTCTGCTCTATTTTTCTCTATTGCTAAAGCCTTACTAAACCTAATGGACTCTATTCTAATCGCTCTTTTCAGAGCAAACCACCACTTGTTGTTGACGATGGCCCCCGTCAACGCCCGCTTAACTAGTTCTCGAATCCAGTCTCTGTAGGCCTTTCGCGCTGGTAAGGACGCGTTTAGCTTCCAGTAGCCGGGTCCTCGTCTATGAAGCCTATCTAAGTCAAGCACACAGATCACGAATTTGTGGTCCGTGTAGCTGACTATCTTGAATTGTTGACAGCCTATGCTAGACCTATCTATTTCCCTACAAAATACTCTATCTAGATATGATCTAGATGACCCTACGCGATTTGTCCAAGTCCACATTGGCACATTCGGGAAATCCAATCGGTAACTCTCAGACAGTTCAAAATGCCTGAGCAGGTTGGTGAGGCTCTTGCACTCTCCTCCCCTATCCGTTAATCCCACACAGTCCCAGCGTGCATCTAAGATCCCGTTCCAGTCGCCCACTAACACTAAAAAGCGGGACGTTCCAAGAAAGGTCTCCAGACGCCGGAAGAAATCAGGCCGTCCTGCTCCTGTCGGGGCATAGACGGCCACTTGCCTGAAAGCTTGCCCGTCTTCGCTGGTCACGTCCAGCACCACCAACTTACCTTCTGGGTCCAGGAAGATGGCCCGTATGGCGAGATCCAAATCTCTCCGAAAAAGCACAGCAACTCCTCCCCTGATACAGGACGGCTGGGAGATGCGTACACATCGTAGCCGCCGAAGATAGGTGCGAAGGCCCGTGCTTTGGAGATTCTGGTCTCGCTGAAGGCCACTACATCTATGTTTAGTGACCTGAGGTCGTTGAGCAGGTGGCCCTGCTTCTATGACGATCCCAAGCCACGCGAATTTATGCTGCCTATTCTGAGTGAGGTCATATTGAAATGGAGTGGAAAAGATGGGAAAGACGACTTACCTTACTTCTCGTAGAGGAAGGATGGTTTCTCCATCCTTTTCACTGCTTGTGGCTTCCTCCGGAAGGATGTCCTTATAAATCCTCCTGGAGAGTGCTTGTCGGAAGTCTCCGATGTCTTTGGGGAATTTTTGTTTTAGTGTCGTGTACGTTTTCTGTGTGATGCGAGTGATTTGTATGTGTGGAGGTTGTGTGAACTTTTGGGTTGTTGTGTAGTCTTTTTCTGTGATGCTGGTGTTGTGTTGGATGTAGTGTAATAATTGGTTGTTGTTCAAATTTAATGCTGTGTAGTGTGTATCGTTTTGGTTGTTTTGTTTTGTTTGCGTTTGTTGTGGGTTTGTTTCTGTTTCGCTTTTTGGTGACTTTTGTGGTATTGGTGATGGTGGTGTTGGGGTTAATGATGGTGATGGTGTTGGTGTTTGTGGTAATGGGGTTGGTGATGCTGGTGTGGATGGTAGCATATCTGTCCTAACATTTTTGTTTGATAGTTTATTTGTTTCCCTTTGTATTTTGTTTTTGGAGGGGGAGGGAAGAGAATTTTTTCTTTTTTGGTTTCTTTATTTCTTTTTTCCTGATACCGTTTCCCACTCCTCATCGTCACAATCTGTCTCCAGTTATGATAGGCCGGGGAGTGGAAAATCCTCCACAGGCGTTGGTTTTGGTTGTGGCGTGGTGGATGGTGTAGGCGCTGGTGCTAGTTCTGGCGTGTTGGGTGGTGGTGGTGTTGGTTTTGTTACTGTTGCTGGGGTTGTTGCTGTTACAGTTGCTTCTGTTGTTGCTGCTACAGTTGTTGCTGCCATCTCTGCTGCTGGTGGTGTTGATGGTTGAGTCACTGGGGTGGGTAAGAGAGGTGGCCTCAACCTTTTAGCCTGAGGGCAGAAAGCCCTTAGGTGGGTTCCTTCACCACAAACGACACACCTAGGCCTTCTGCCCTCGACGATTACGGTGAGGTGGCTGCCGTCAGTGAGGTCTATTACTTCTGGGATCCCCTCAATGCTTTTTTGGTCCGCTTGGATTAGGAGCTCCATCCCAGATCCGGACCAGTTCTCTTGCTTTTCTTTCGCTATTTCGATTATCTTGGTGTTGGCTTCGACGCCGGCGAGGACGGCAGCTATTAGCCAGGGAATTTAGATGGCCGGTGGAACGTGGGTCACCCTGATCTTCATGAGTCTCTGGCCACAATAGCTTGGGACAGTCGTCACTTCTTAATGGGGCCATGGAGTGTTCTCTGGCCTCCTGTGGTGTTTCAAAGAACACGTCCACGGTTCCATATTTCTGCCCACGTCTGATGTGGATTTTCTTTGCCCACACATGTCCCAAAGCTTTTTGGATTTGGGACTCGGATGCCCGTTCCACGATTTTATGTTTATCGTCCGATAAAGCACGGTGCATAGGCGCCGATGCTCCATTTTATTAGGTGGGTGGGTGAAGCTGACCCTGTACCCATCTTTCTTTAACACTTTTTTGGCTTCTTCTAATTCCTCCTGAGTTACCTGGAATGCTTCGCACTGTTTTGCTACTCAGGGTGGTTTTCTTAATTTCATTGTTGCTGTTATCGTTATTTTTGTTATTGTTAATTTTTGTTTCAGTTGTGGTGGTGGTGGCGTCAGTGGTGTTCGGTGTGGAAGAGTTCATTTTGGTTGAATTCATTTCGATATCACGAGTTAATTTATTTTTTCTTTTGTTTCTGTTGTCGCTGTGGTGGTGGGGTGGCGGCTTTAACACCTGCAGTCATTGGTAATGGCGGGAAATGAATGTCTGCCTGAGACAAATTTAAAATATTGCTACTGGTTATATTTTTAGTGTTGGAAAACGTAGTAATATTTACAATGGTGGTGTCGGTGTGAGGTGTTAGTTTGTGAGGAAGATGTGACTCTGAGTCGGCCCTGATTTTTCAAAGATAGTTTTTTGTTTGATAATTATAAAAAGTTTAAATTTTGGGCTCAAAGCCCCAATCTTTTTGAGTGTCCTTTTCAGAAATCAATGTATGTGCACTTATATACAGTTAACAATAAAAAATTTCCATAAATAGCAATTTTAAACAACTGAAAATAACAAACCTTTGCGGTGCTCACGATGATACGATTTACTACGTAGCTCACCAATAATAATAATAATAATAATAATAATAATAATAATAATAATAATAATAATAATAATAATAATGATAATAATAATGATAATAATAATAGGGAAGAAGACGCACGAGGTGATGGAGGTCATGAAATCGCTCCCGTAAGTTTTGAATTTTTAACATATTTAAATCATTTGTGAAATAACAACTCTTAGTACAAATGCTACGTAAAGCACCCGGCTTGAGCCCCAAAAAATTCGGACCCAAAATATATTGTTATAAGGCTCAAATATTCAAATATTCAACTTTGTATTGTACACTGTATATCCCCCCCAAAAAAATGGCTATAAATGGAAGAAGACCCCCCCCTCCTCTCCTCTGGCTACACTATATAGGACAGCTAAACTCACCAACACCAGAAACTAGATACACCACCCACCCCATCATCTATGTACACTAAACACAACAGCATTTTCACCTTCACCGCCACCGCTCACTACGGCCATCATTACCACCACTATCCCATCACCGCCGCCACCACCCCTTGACTCCTTCACTGCTGCTGCCACCGCTACAGCACCATCACTACAGTAATACGGTCGCATCACCGCCACCACTGCCTCGGTATCGACATCACCACCACCACTGTCTCAGTATCGCCAACGCCGCCAGTCTCTGCTGGCTGCCACTTCCACATTATAGAATTCCTACTACTAACAAAGAGGAAGGCATCAAAATATATAGATAGACTCAAAAGAAAAAAGAAAAAACAAACAACAAAACCAAAGCAGCACAGCAACAACAGCAAAAAACGAGAAAAACAAACAGAGAAAAACAAAAACAAAAAAAGAAACCCCCAAAACGTAAAGAAAATAAGAATGAAGAGAGAAGCAGGCGGACGGACAGAGAAGAGGGGGGAAAAAGTAAAACTTAAAAAACAAAAACTAAGTCAGACATTCGAATACTACATTACAATGAAACTTATGCTTATTCATTTTTGGGGCCCTTTCTGCCCGTGTGTTTGTTTGTTTATGTGTGTTCGTATACAGCGTGGTGATAATGCCACACAAGGGCCAAGTGGGATGGCGGATCCACAGATGGCTATGTAAACATACATTCGCCAATCCTCGATAAGAGTGTTTAAATATCGAACATAAACAGTTCGAATAACGGTGAAATGGAGACTAGAACGTCATGTGACAGACTCTCACCCAACAGGTGCCCCCTGGCTCAGCAGCAGGAACCTGACTGTCAACCAAATACTGCTGATGTTGGAGGAAGAAGAAGAAGGAAAGGGGCCAGAACCAACTGGACGAAAGAATTGAATAGAACTGTTATGCAATGCTACCTGAAAAGTAACCCCAAGGAGAGGGGCTACAGGAGACGGATGCATAACATCTGGAACGATATTGGTTTATTTAAATTAGATGAACAAAAATTGGCCGGGCAGGCTCGGGTAATAAGAACTAATGGGTGGATAAGCGAGCTGGAACTGGAGGAACTGAGCAGAGAGAATAGCTTGGAGATGGCGGGTGTAGTATGCCAGACAAGCGAGCCGGCGGGAAATGAAGGTGAGGAGGTCCTGAGAACGGAGGAACCACCCGAAGCAGACAATGATCTGAATACTGAGATAAATAATACCTGGAACAGAGATACGGCCACTGAGGAGATGAATGCTGACGGGCTAGGACAAGATTCGGTTGACATCCTAAATTTAGTGGTAGATGAGTTGAACAATGATAGTGGGAGACCTATGAACCTAAGATTTGTAGACAGGAAAAAGTTAAAAGAAACAACAGCTAAGGTAAACAAAGTCATCCCATACCTTGAGGCGAGGAGTCTTCACCAGTGCAACAATATCCTCAAAGCAACAGCAAATACGGTGAGGAAACTACTTGGTATAAAAGCGAGAGGAAACAACAGACAAGAAAGAGCAGAGCCTTGGTGGAAGAAGCGACTGAGTGGGCAAATCGGGGAAATGAGAAATGACATAGGAAAGCTTGAGTCACTACTGAATGGGACACTAAAAAACATAGGCACTAAAAATAGACTGGAAATAAAATACAAAACTAGGAGTAAAAAGCTAAATATTATCATAGAGGAATTGAAGCAACGCATTGTAGCAAAGAGTGCCAAAATCAGGCGATACGAGAACAGAGTCAGTCAGTATAAACAGAACCGCATGTTCGACAACAACCAGAAGATGTTGTTTGGACAGCTTGAGGGGAAAGAAAGAGGCAACGACTTGATCCCTGGGGTGGAACAAGCTAAAACATTCTGGAGAGGAATATGGGAGCAGGATGTTAGACACAATGCCCAGGCAGGGTGGATTGAGACAGTACAGAGGGAGATCGGTGAGCAGGCACAGCAACAGACTGATTTGAGTATCACAGTTGAAACTCTTAAGGGGCAAGCCAAAAAACTAACCAACTGGAAATCACCAGGCCCAGATGGTGTGCAGGGGTATTGGATTAAACATTTAACATCCCTCCACCCGAAGCTGACGGCCATGTTCAATGACTGCTTGGTGTCGGGTGAGGTGCCAGAGTGGTTGACAAAAGGTACCACAGTTCTGATAATGAAAGACCGAATCAAGGGTAATGATGTCACCAACTATAGACCTATCACATGTCTGCCCGTAATGTGGAAATCTACCATCACCTCCACACAAACAACTTGTTACCGGACGAACAGAAAGGATGCCGAAAGAAGTCACGTGGTACAAAGGACCAGTTGCTTATTGATAAGATGGTAATGGGGAATTGCAGGAGGAGACACACTGATCTTGCCATGGGATGGATAGACTACAGAAAGGCATTTGACATGGTGCCTCATTCCTGGATCACCAAAAGCCTGGAGATCTTCAGGGTGGCGGATAATATCAGACAGTTGCTGGGCAGGAGTATGGGGTCCTGGGAGACAGAGTTGACATCAACTGGAGTATCCTTGGGAAGCGTGAAGATCAAGAGAGGTATCTTCCAGGGAGATAGCCTGTCCCCTCTGTTGTTTGTCCTTGCCCTGATGCCCTTGACCATTATGCTGCGAAAAGTGAGAGCAGGATACAAGTTGGGAAGGGGAGAGCTTACCACCAATCACCTCCTCTTCATGGACGATCTTAAGCTCTTCGGGAAAAGTGAGAAGGAGTTGGATGTGCTTGTTGACACTGTCCGTATTTTCAGCAGTGATATATGTATGCAGTTTGGTATTAGTAAATGTGGAGTCATTGTGATGAAGAGGGGTAGGTTGAGCAGAAGTAACGGGATCCAGATACCAACAGGTGAGATGATAAAGGAAATTGACTCTGAGGAAGGATACAAGTATTTGGGCGTTCTGGAGGCTGATGGCATAAAGAACAAAAAAATAAAGGAATTGTTAAGAACTGAATACATTCGGAGAGTAAGGAGCGTATTGAAGTCACATCTGAACAGCAGAAATGCCATAAGCGCAGTAAATTCCCGAGCTGTGTCTATTATTAGGTACAGTGCGGGAATTCTGAGATGGAATGTTGCTGAACAAAAAGAAATGGATAGGAAGACTAGGAAGCTATTGACTATCTACAACATGTTCCACAAGAGGAGTGATGTCGATAGACTCTACCTAAGGAGATCTGAGGGTGGAAGAGGTCTTATCAGCATAGAGGACTGTGTTCATATGGAGAAAAACAACCTATACAAATACGTGACCTATAGTAAGGAGCCAATGCTCAGAGCTGTACTGAAGGAGGGGACAGTAGGCCAGGGGATATCCAAGGAGGAAATAACATCAAGGAGGAAGAGCAGCCTTAAGGGAAAATCCCTTCATAGTACCTTCTTTGAGAAAACTGAATTTAGAGATCCACAGACATGGAACTGGTTGAGAAGAGGAGACCTCAAAAAGGCTACAGAAGGAATGCTAATGGCTGCGCAGGAGCAGGCCCTCAAAACGAAGTGGTTGAAGCACCATATCTACAAGGAGGAGGCTAGCCCACTGTGCAGGATCTGTGGAGAGAGAGAGGAGACTGTGGCTCACATTGTGTCCGAGTGTAAACACCTAGCCCAGACCCACTATAAGGGCTGGAGACACGATGTGATGGGCAGGGTGATCCACTGGCACCTGTGCAAAGTAAACAATCTACCACATTCTGAGAAATGGTATGAGCATAGGCCAGAGGCGGTGATGGAGAACAGTCAGGTGAAGGTGCTGTGGGATTTTAGGATACAGACGGACAAAAAACTGGAACACAATAGACCTGACCTGGTGGTTGTGGACAAAGAAAAAAGATCGTGCCTGATTGTGGATGTGGCCTGCCCGTT
Source organism: Eledone cirrhosa (assembly GCA_964016885.1). NCBI lineage: Eukaryota > Metazoa > Mollusca > Cephalopoda > Octopoda > Eledonidae > Eledone > Eledone cirrhosa. The sequence goes on along the minus strand of OZ024743.1, from coordinate 235,606,941 downwards.
CGACACGAGAGTGCAAGAGAAGGAGAGGGAGAAAATTAACCGATACCAGGACCTAAAGTGGGAGGTGAAAAGGATTTGGAACTGCCATGAAGTCAAAGTGATCCGATAGGCGCACTGGGGACTATCTCCAAAGGTTTCCAGGGATGGTTAAAGAAAATCGGCCCCTTCACGCTTTTTGGAACGCTTCAAAAGGCATGCTTGCTTGGAACAGCAAGAACCCTCCGATACGTCCTGAATATCTGAGGCTGCAGGTAGTGGCTTGATATTCAATCCAACGGACTTTCCAGTTAACCAACATCAATGACTGAGATTCAAGGAATAACAATAACAATAATAATAATAATAATAATAATAATAATAACACTACATTCGAACACTAGATTACAATGAAACTTATGCTTATTCATTTTTGGGGTCTTTTCTGCCTGTGTGTTTGTTTGTTTATTTGTGTTCGTCTACAGCGTGGTGATAATGCCACACAAGTGCCAAGTGGAGCGGCGCAAACACCGGCGACGGTGAATCCACAGATGGCTATGTAACCATACATTCGCCAATCCTCGATAAGAGTGTTTAAATATCGAACCTAAACAGTTCGAATAACGGTGAAATGGAGACTAGAACGTCATGTGACAGACTCTCACCCAACAGGTGCTCCCTGGCTTAGCAGCAGGAACCTGACTGTCAACCAAATACTGCTGATGTTGGAGGAAGGAGAAGAAAGAAAGGGCCAGAACCAACTGGACGAAAGAATTGAATAGAACTGTTATGCAATGTTACCTGAAGAGTAACCCCAAGGAGAAAGGCAATAGGAAACGGATGCATAACATCTGGAACGAGATTGGTCTATTTAAATTAGATGAACAAAAATTGGCCGGGCAGTCTCGGGTAATAAGAACTAATGGGTGGATAAGCGAGCTGGAACTGGAGGAACTGAGCAGAGAGAATAGCTTGGAGATGGAGGGTGTAATATGCCAGACACACGAGCCAGTGGGAAATGAAGGTGAAGAGGTCGAGAGAACGGAGGAACCACCCGAAGCAGACAATGATCTGAATACTGAGATAAATAATACCTGGAACAGAGATACGGCCACTGAGGAGATGAATGCTGACGGGCTAGGACAAGATTCGGTTGACATCCTAAATTTAGTGGTAGATGAATTGAACAATGATAGTGGGAGACCTATGAACCTAAGATTTGTAGACAGGAAAAAGTTAAAAGAAACAACAGCTAAGGTAAACAAAGTCATCCTATACCTTGAGGCGAGGAGCCTTCACCAGTGCAACAATATCCTCAAAGCAACAGCAAATACGGTGAGGAAACTACTTGGTATAAAAGCGAGAGGAAACAACAGAAAAGAAAGAGCAGAGCCTTGGTGGAAGAAACGACTGAGTGGTCAAATCAGGGAAATGAGAAACGACATAGGAAAGCTTGAGTCACTACTGAATGGGACACTAAAAAACATAGGCACTAAAAATAGACTGGAAATAAAGTACAAGACTAGGAGGAAAAAGCTAAATATTATCATAGAGGAACTGAAGCAACGCATTGTAGCAAAGAGTGCAAAAATCAGGCGATACAAGAACAGAGTCAGTCAGTATAAACAGAACCGCATGTTCGACAACAACCAGAAGATGCTGTTTGGACAGTTTGAGGGGAAAGAAAGAGGCAACGACTTGATCCCTGGGGCGGAACAAACTAAAACATTCTGGAGAGGAATATGGGAGCAGGATGTTAGACATAATGACCAGGCAGGGTGGATTGAGACAGTACAGAGGGAGATCGGTGAGCAGGCACACCAACAAACTGATTTGAGTATCACAGTTGAAACTCTCAAGGGGCAGGCCAAAAAACTAACCAACTGGAAATCGCCAGGCCCAGATGGTGTGCAGGGGTATTGAATTAAAAATTTAACATCCCTCCACCCGAAGCTGACGGCCATGTTCAATGACTGCTTGGTGTCGGGTGAGGTGCCAGAGTGGTTAACAAAAGGTACCACAGTTCTGATAATGAAAGACCGAATCAAGGGTAATGATGTTACCAACTATAGACCTATCACATGTCTGTCCGTAATGTGGAAACTGTTGACGAGCATTGTGTCTGAGGAAATCTACCATCACCTCCACATAAACAACTTGTTACCGGACGAACAGAAAGGATGCCGAAAGAAGTCACGTGGTACAAAGGACCAGTTACTTATTGATAAGATGGTAATGGGGAATTGCAGGAGGAGACACACTGGTCTTGCCATGGGATGGATAGACTACAGAAAGGCATTTGACATGGTGCCTCATTCTTGAATCACCAAAAGCCTGGAGATCTTCAAGGTGGCAGATAACATCAGACAGTTGCTGGGCAGGAGTATGGGGTCCTGGGAGACAGAGTTGACATCAACTGGAGTATCCTTGGGAAGCGTGAAGATCAAGAGAGGTATCTTCCAGGGAGATAGCCTGTCCCCTCTGTTGTTTGTCCTTGCCCTGATGCCCTTGACCATTATGCTGCGAAAAGTGAGAGCAGGATACAAGTTGGGAAAGGGAGAGCTTACCATCAATCACCTCCTCTTCATGGACGATCTTAAGCTCTTCGGGAAGAGTGAGAAGGAGTTGGATGTGCTTGTTGACACTGTCCGTATTTTCAGCACTGATATATGTATGCAGTTTGGTATTAGTAAATGTGGAGTCATTGTGATGAGGAGGGGTAGGTTGAGCAGAAGTAACGGAATCCAGATCCCAACAGGTGAGATGATAAAGGAAATTGACTCTGAGGAAGGATACAAGTATTTGGGCGTTCTGGAGGCTGATGGCATAAAGAACAAAAAAATAAAGGAATTGTTAAGAACTGAATACATTCGGAGAGTAAGGAGCGTATTGAAGTCACATCTGAACAGCAGAAATGCCATAAGCGCAGTAAATTCCCGAGCTGTGTCTATTATTAGGTACAGTGCGGGAATTCTGAGATGGAATGTTGCTGAACAAAAAGAAATGGATAGGAAGACTAGGAAGGTATTGACTATCTACAACATGTTCCACAAGAGGAGTGATGTCGATAGACTCTACCTAAGGAGATCTGAGGGTGGAAGAGGTCTTATCAGCATAGAGGACTGTGTTCAGATGGAGAAAAACAACCTATACAAATACGTGACTGATTGTAGGGAGCCAATGCTCAGAACTGTACTGAAGGAGGGGACAGTAGGCCAGGGGATGTCCAAGGAGGAAATAACATCAAGGAGAAAGAGCAGCCTTCAGGGAAAATCCCTTCATAGTACCTTCTTTGAGAAAACTGAATTCAGAGATCCACAGACATGGAACTGGTTGAGAAGAGGAGACCTCAAAAAGGCTACAGAAGGAATGCTAATGGCTGCGCAGGAACAGGCCCTCAAAACGAAGTGGTTGAAGCACCATATTTACAAGGAGGAGGCTAGCCCACTGTGCAGGATCTGTGGAGAGAGAGAGAGGAGACTGTGGCTCACATTGTATCCGAGTGTAAACACCTAGCCCAGACCCACTATAAGGGCTGGAGACATGATGTGATGGGCAGGGTGATCCACTGGCACCTGTGCAAAGTAAACAATCTGCCACATTCTGAGAAATGGTATGAGCATAGACCAGAGGCGGTGATGGAGAACGATCAGGTGAAGGTGCTGTGTGATTTTAGGATACAGACGGACAAGAAACTGGAACACAATAGACCTGACCTGGTGGTTGTGGACAAAGAAAAAAGATCGTGTCTGATTGTGGACGTGGCCTGCCCATTCGACTCGAGAGTGCAAGAGAAGGAGAGGGAGAAAATTAACCGATACCAGGACCTAAAGTGGGAGGTGAAAAAGATTTGGAACTGCCATGAAGTCAAAGTGATCCCGATTGTCATAGGCGCACTGGGGACTATCTCCAAAAGTTTCCAGGGATGGTTAAAGAAAATCGGCCCCTTCACGCTTTTTGGAACGCTTCAAAAGGCATGCTTGCTGGGAACAGCAAGAACCCTCCGATACGTCCTGAATATCTGAGGCTACAGGTAGTGGCTTGATATTCATTCCAACGGACTTTCCAGTTAACCAACATCAATGACTGAGATTCAAGGAATAATAATAATAATAATAATAATAATAACAATAATAGGAATTCAGAGATCCACAGACATGGAACTGGTTGAGAAGAGGAGACCTTAAAAAGGCTACAGAAGGAATGCTAATGGCTACGCAAGAGCAGGCCCTCAAAACGAAGTGGCTGAAACACCATATTTACAAGGAGGAGGCTAGCCCACTGTGCAAGATCTGTGGAGAGAGAGAGGAGAGTGTGGCTCACATTGTATCCGAGTGTAAACACCTAGTCCAGACTCACTATAAAGGCTGGAGACATGATGTGATGGGCAGGGTGATCCACTGGCACCTATGCAAAGTAAACAATTTACCACATTCTGAGAAGTGGTATGAGCATAAGCCAGAGTCGGTTATAGAAAACGATCAGGTGAAGGTGCTATGAGATTTTAGGATACAGACGGACAAGAAACTGGAACACAATAGACCTGACCTGGTGGTTTTGGACAAGGAAAAAAGATCGTGCCTGATTGTGGATGTGGCCTGCCCATTCGACACGAGAGTGCAAGAGAAGGAGAGGGAGAAAATTAACCGATACCAGGACTTAAAATGGGAGGTAAAAAGGATTTGGAACTGCCATGAAGTCAAAGTGGTCCCGATTGTCATAGGCGCACTAGGTACTATCTCAAAAAGTTTTCAGGGATGGTTAAAGAAAATTGGCCCCGCCCCGCTTTTTGGAACACTTCAAAAGGCATGCTTGCTGGGAACAGCAAGAACTCTCCGATACGTCCTGAATATCTGAGGCTGCAGGTAGTGGCTTGATATTCATTTCAACAAACTTTCCAGTTAACTAACATCAATGACTGAGACTCAAAGAATAATAATAATAATAATATTTATACTTATATATAAACTATATATAATTATGCTTTCTTTATTAACCCCAAGGGTTTACATAAAGTAGACATTAAGGACAGTTTAGGACAATACAGGACGTTACAAATGGGCATTTCTGCGTGTAAAAAAAATACGAAAACAGGATCTCTGATGTAATTTATTGTCATAAATTCCATGTGGCTCACTTTTGGGCTGCTGACTTCCTTGTGGCATAGTTCGCGTTTGGAGCTTCACCGCGTCAACGTCACACTTTTACACTCATTCACCTTTCATATGCCATAACATTTTACCGTTTTTACATCGAACAACACATACTTCTTATGGTTAAAAATAAATGTTTTTAGGGGGTTCGTGCTACGTTGTTTTCTCTTTAAAAAAATGATTTACTAATGGTAGACTTACACCCGGGCAACGCCGGGTATGGCTGCTAGTAATATATATATATATATATATATATAACATATATATATATACACACCCCATACAGACATGCCCACACATACGTATACATGCATATTTCATATATATATATATATATAAACATATACAGATTTGTATATCAACAAGTACACATATACAAGCTTACTCATATGCACACATATACACACTTATATATACATATACTACCATCCATACACACCCACACACATCCATACACATACACACATACAGACATGCATCCCTTCACACACACATACGGACACCCCACACACATACACACATATACATACCCCCCCCACACACACACACACATACACACACATACAATCATACACATGTGTACACATGCACAAGCTTAGTAATATGCATACATATACGAGGTGTGTCAGAAAAGTTCCAGGACTGATGTCACAAAAGATTTATTTCAAACCCAAACTTCACACTAAAAGTTTTCTCCTTCAAAATAATCCCCCTGGAGTATGTAACTGTAATCTTAGCTCTCTGCAGCGATCAAACTTTTTTCTTCATAATTTTATATACATGTCCTCTGTTTCAGGTCGTCAAGCAATGAGCACAGAGCAACGAACAAACTTGAAAACTCCGTCAGAAGCACTGGGATTGCTGCAGCAAGTGTATGGAGATGAGACGATGTCACTCTCGCGTGTTTTTGAGTGGTGCAAGAGGTTTAAAGAAGGACGCGAGGACGTGGAAGACGACCCCAGGAGCGGAAGGCTCTCAACAACCAGGACTGAGGTCAACGTTGAGAGCGTCAGGCAGATGGTGCGTAGCGATCGTCGGCTGACTGTTCGACTGATGGCAAATCAGCTGGACATGAATCGGGACAGCGTCTGGAAGATTCTCACTGAAGATTTAGACAAGCGGAAAGTCTGCGCGAAGATGGTGCCAAAACTCCTGAACGATGACCAGAAGGGTCGACACATGCAAGTGTGCCAGGACCTCCTCGAGCGTCTTGAAACCGAACCAGACTTGCTAGGGACAGTCATCACTGGTGATGAGTCATGGATCTTCGAGTACGACCCGGAGGGGACCCGTTTTAAAGACGTGGACGACATCAAAAAGGCCGTGACGACGGAACTACGGAGGATCCCGGAAGAATCCTTCCAGGAGTGCATGCAAGCATGACAGAAAAGGATAGAAAAGTGCATTAGACTCCAGGGGGATTACTTTGAAGGAGAAAACTCTTAGTGTGAAGTTTGGGTTTGAAATAAATCTTTTGTGACATCAGCCCTGGAACTTTTCTGACACACCTCGTATATCCATATACAGACATGCATCCTCTCACACACACATACACCCCCCCACACACACACACACATACACACATATACACATACATATAGCCACACATTTACATACACACACATACAGTCATACACATGTGTACACATACACAATCTTACTCATACGCATTCATATATATACATATATTGACATGCATCCCCTTACACACACACATACCCCCCCCACACACATACCAATACACACCCACCCACACACCTACACACACACACACACACACACAAACAGAGAGTTTTGATTGTTAGTTTTAAAAACCTCAAGATCTGTGCCGCTCTTTTAAGTGAAAATCTTTCATTTCCTCTGTGATAGTTTCTCCTGATACATTCTCTTGATAAAATAAAAATGGAAGTCAAAATTGTATTTTTAAGTCTATTTACATTTCTTCTGTAATGACGACTAAATATATTGATTAGTTTTAGAAGAAAGAATCGTCAGAGTAGTTACTGAGTTGGATCTTATTAAGACTTTTACCTGCTTCAAAGAAGCATTACTTTTGTTTTGTGCTTTCTATTCTTCAGAAAGAGAATTAACGCGAAAATAGGAAGATTAAATCGAAAAGTTAACTGAGAATTTTTTCTAAGACTTTAGATTCGAGAAAGATAAGAGAAAAGGTAGAAAAACTGATTTGTTTCTTCTGAGAAGTGGAAAATATAAAAAGAGTTTCTTTCAGGTTTGTTATATTGGGCAACAATTAGCTGATTATGCTAATTTCTAAGGCAACACTGCTATTTTGTTAAATTTATTTAGGCTATGTGGATATAGGTTTAAGCTGATAAACGGGCTTTAAATATACTGAAACTTAGTGAAGGTAGTAAATAAACAAAAACAGAAACTGGCACAAAAAATACTATTTTCCGGGGTTACAAATGCAGTTTCGGTTTTACAAATCTAAACCACTTTCTTGATAGAGCCTATAGCTATTAATATAGTTAGCTGGCCAATCTACAGGATAGAGGCCCTCCAAAAAGGAAGGACAAATAAAATACATTATTTAAGAAACCCTAAGGTCTTATGACTGAGGCCTGATAGTGCCATTAGCTAAGGTGTTATGACTGAGGCCTGGCAATGTCATTAGCTAAGGTCTTATGACTGAGGCCTGATAGTGCCATTAGCTATGGTCTTATGACTGAGGCCTGACAATGTCATTAGCTAAGGTCTTATGACTGAGGCCTGATAATGTCATTAGCTAAGGCTTTATGGCTGAGGCCTGATAAAGTCACTAGCTAAGGTCTTATGAGTGAGGCCTGATAATGCCATTAGCTAAGGTCTTATGACTGAGGCCTGATAATGTCATTAGCTAAGCTCTTATGACTGAGGCCTGATAATGTCATTATCTAAGGTCTTATGACTGAGGCCTGACAATGTCATTAGCTAAGGTCTTATGACTGAGGCCTGATAATGTCATTAGCTAAGGTCTTATGACTGCGGCCTGATAATGTCATTAGCTAAGGTTTTATGACTGAGGCCTGACAATGTCATTAGCTAAGGTCTTATGACTGAGGCCTGATAATGCCATTAGCTAAGGTCTTATGACTGAAGCCTGATAATGTCATTAGCTAAGGTCTTATGACTGAAGCCTGATAATGTCATTAGCTAAGGTCTTATGACTGAAGCCTGATAATGTCATTAGCTAAGGTCTTATGACTGAGGCCTGATAATGTCATTAGCTAAGATCTCATGACTGAGGCCTGATAGTGCCATTAGTTAAGGTCTTATGACTGAGGCCTGATAATGACATTAGCTAAGGTCTTATGACAGAGGCCTGATAATGTCATTAGCTAAGGTCTTATGACTGAGGCCTGATTATATCATTAGCTAAGGTCTTATGACTGAGGCCTGATTATGTCATTAGCTAAGGTCTTATGACTGAGGCCTAATAGTGCCATTAGCTAAGGTCTTATGACTGAGGCCTGACAATGTCATTAGCTAAGGTCTTATGACTGAGGCCTGATAATGTCAGTAGCTAAAGTCTTATGACTGAGGCCTGATAATGTCATTAGCTAAGGTCTTATGACTGAGGCCTGATAATGTCATTAGCTAAAGTCTTATGACTGGGGCCTGATAATGTCATTAGCTATGATTAAATATAATTAGCTGGGTGACGTACAGGACAAAGGTATTTCCTTCTCTCATTTATGGTATTTATAGTTCTTTCCAATACTGTCCTCTTTTCCTTATGTTTATATAACTCTACTACGAAATAAAATTGTCTTATATATAAAATAAAACATTATACAAGAACCACTAAATAATAAAGTTTCATGTCTGAGGTTAACTAAAACAATAGATTCAGATTAAACAAAGTGTGTTCAACTGAAAAGGAGGACAGACGTGTACAATGATAGGAAAACTAGTCTTATCAACTGGTGTTTCTTGGAACCCTAGAGTTCCGAAAGAGGTCGCTACGGGTTCCGAGAGAAACCGAAAAAGAGATAGATAATAACAATTGTTTCTACTTTTGGCACAAGGCCAGCAATTACCGAGTACATTACTGGGACTTTATTTTATCGACCCCGTAAGGATGCAAGGCAAAGTTAACCTCGTTGGGATTTGAACTCAGATCGTAAAGGGAGGTAACTGTGCTGGAAAGCATGTCCAACCTTTTACCGATACTGCCAATTTCCCGCCCTGAGATAGATGTTAATAATGGTATATAATAATTTTTATGTCTCAGGGGTTCCCTGAGACACAGAAACTATTTCAAGGGTTCCACCAGAAAAACAAGTTTGAAAAACGCTGTTCCAGTAGGTAGAAAACATCTTACTGCTATTATGGTCAGGATTGACAGAAAAATGATGGGAAGTGTGGGTAGTAGGATCAGGATGTGTGGGTAGCAGGGAAGGGAGTGTGGGTAGGAGGGACAGGAAGTGTGGGTAGCAGGGACAGGAAGTGTGGGTAGCAGGGACAGGAAGTGAGGGTAGGAGGGACAGGAAGTGTGGGTAGCAGTGACAGGAAGTGTGGGTAGGAGGGACAGGTAGTGTAGGTAGCAGGGAAGGTAGTGTGGGTAGTAGATAGAGGAAGTGTGGGTAGCAATGACAGGAAGTGTGGGTAGCAGGGACAGGAAATGTGGCTAGCAGGGAAGGAAGTGTGGGTAGTAGAGAGAGGAAGTGTGGGTAGTAGGGTCAGGAAGTGTAGACAGCAGAGGCAGGAAGTGTAGACAGCAGTGGCAGGAAGTGTAGACAGCAGAGGTAGGAAGCACTGACAACAGACAGGAAGCGCTGACAACAGAGGTAGGAAGTGCTGACAGCAGAGACAGGAAGAGTAGATAGCGGAGGTAGGAAGCGCTGACAGCAGAGGCAAGAAGTGCTGACAGCAGAGGCAGGAAGTCTGTGTGGCAGGGACAAGCTGGAAGTGGCAGGACCATCCATAGGCAAGCAAGAGAGAAAGAGAGAGAGAGAGGGGGGAGAAAGGGAGAAAGAGAGATAGATAGATAGATAGAGAGTGAGTGATTGCGAGAGAGAGAGAGAGAGAGAGAGATGGCTGTTTGTAAAAGTGAGTCCTAAATGGTGGAACGGCCCTTTCAGGGATTCTCCCTCACCAGTCGTTAAAAGTAATGTTAATGTTATGTAATAAATCAATATAATGATGTTGTTGTGTAATAAATTAATATAAGGCGGTTGTTATGCAATAAATTAATTTAATGTTGTGTAATAAATTAATACATGACGGTTGTTGTTATGTAATAAATTAATATAAGACGATTGTTGTGTAATAAATTAATATAAGGTGGTTGTTATGTAATAAACTAATATACTGTTGTGTAATAAATTAATACAAGGTTGTTGTTGTTATGTAATAAATTAATATAAGACGGCTGTGATGTAATAAATTAATATAACACGGTTGTTATGTAATAAATTAATATAAGTCTGTTGCTGTTATGTAATAAATTAACATAATGTTGTTGTTGTTATGTAACAAATTAATATAAGACTATGGTATGTAATAAATCAATATAGTGTTGTTGTTATGTAATAAATTAATATAATGTTTTTATGTAACACATTAATATAGGTCTGTTGTTGTTATGTAATACATTAGTATGCGTCTGTTGTTGTTATGTAATACATTAGTATGCGTCTGTTGTTGTTATGCAGACAAAACAGTTATGAAATGATGATCTAAATACATTACATTATCCAATATGTCTTTTAAAATCAATAGCGTGTGATATGAGGGAGATGTAGCTACTATTTCTAGCAGGCCAATCAACCATATAAAGGCTATGAAATCATTTACTCATCTCAATAACCAAGTGTTTGATATTGTCACTGCTATCCTGTTTTACCTCTCTATATACACTGGAACCTGGCAAATTTATATCGATTTATAAAGAAATCGATTACTGATTAGAACGAGAGCTCAAAGTAACACTTCACATACAAAGCAAAAAAAAAAAAATCAATACATTATGTAGCATACATTGAATTATTGATTATTTCGATTTGGCGGCTATAGATATTTATAGCACTTGAACACCACCAATGGCGTCCATAGAATTTCTATAAATAGTCACAAGAATTTGGTTTTATATAACCTGGCATATATCACATGGTATATATATATATATATATATATATATATATATATATATATATATATATATATATATATATATATATATATATAACTTGATAACACCTTATATCACATGGTGTATGTGTATGTATATATATATATATATATATATATATATATATATATATATATATACGTATATATATATATATTATTCAAAATATTAATAAATGAATACGTTCACATAATCAAAATATATGTTTTATTATATATATTTCGGAGGTACTGTGCTGTTTTTTCAGTACGCCCTCGTCAGATAAAATACATGAATTGATGTGTGACATACCTCAACGGTCTTGATGGTTCAATTCCAGTCTTGGCAGTACTGTCAATACTGGAATTGAACCATCAAGATAGTTGAGGTATGTCACACATCAATTCATATATTTTATCTGATGAGGGCGTACTGAAAAAACAGCACAGTACCTCCGAAATATATATAATAAAACATATATTTTGATTATGTGAACGTATTCATTTATTAATATTTCGAATAATATTACTAACTCCAGAAAACTTTTACTGTCGAGTGCTTTTAATCTATTGTAAAACTATATTCATTGAGTAATCATTGAATCATATTAATCTTTGGTTATATATATATATACATGGTGTGCATATATATATACAGTATATATATATATGTGTGTGCGTGTATGTGTACGAAATTTCTATACATATTTGTATAACGCTATGCTTGAAGCGAAATCCTATTTATATATATATATATATATATATATATTAGAAAGTGAGGTTTTTTTTACAAAATGAAAAATAACCGAGGTGTCCTACACGAGTGAAAGTATAAAGAAAAAGAGATGAAATCGAAAATGCAACTGAAGTCTTATTTTTTTTTTAAATATATATATTTATTTGGTTCCTTTACCGGTTTCGCAGTTCTTCTGCTTTTCAAAAGGTGAGTTGAGATGGAGGGTCTGTGGTTATACATTAATGAGAGGTATACAAATATATGTGTATACATACATATACATGTATATATAAACATATATTTTTCACAAGTATGTGAGATTGTATGTTGTCGACCTTAACCAGTGTTACTCTATGATTATGAGAGACAAAATAATCGAAATAATTAAATTGACACATCAGAGTTATGTAAAATATTATAAAAAGGAATAATAGATACAATATACCTATTTTTTTCTTTAGTCCCGACTGTACAGTTTCGCTGGTCACTATGCAAAAATGTTATATCATAGATATGTAACATTGTTGTGAGGTAAGCCAGCTTATCAAGAGAGCACCTCAGGGAAGAGCCCTAACTACATACGCCCGTAGCATGCGAGAAAATCTCAGAAAGGCGGAGGGGGACTCTATCATATCAATATCTCCCTCTGCCTTCTGAGATATTTTCACTGCTACAAGGGATTAATCCCCTTTCTTGACCGGTGTATCACGTGATAGAGTCTCCCTCCGACTTTCTGAGATGTTCTCGCATGCTACGGACGTATGTAGTTAGGGCTCTTCCCTGAGGTGCTCTCTTGATAAGCTGGCTTACCTCACAACAATATTGTATATCTATGATATAGCATTCTTGCATTGTGACCAGCGAAACTGTACAGTCGGGACTTAAGAAAAATTGGTATATTGTATCTATTATTCCTTTTTATAATATTTTATATATATATATATATGCATATTAAAGTTTCTGCTCACACATAGCTGTATACAAATAAGTATGTGAATTTCGTATATCTAATGATATATGGTATGTTTATGAATAAACATTTGGAAGGAAAGCCTTTTATCTATGAATGCTGAAAAGCTGATTGCTAGCGCCATCTAGCGGATTCCAGCAGAAGTAGCGGGGGACAACTGCCAACATGTTTCTGGCTGTGGCCACCATCAGGACAGTGCTTCCCCTGCTCTCTGCTGGAATTTGAAACAGGCATACAGAGAGAGAGAGAGAGAGAGAGAGAGAGAGAGAGAGAGAGAGACCAACAGACAGACAGACACACACAGATACACAGATACACAGATGGACAGAGGGATATGTATACACGCACACAGAGACAGACAGACACACAGACGGACATACAGAGGGAGAGAGAGAGAGAGAGAGAGAGAGAGAGAGAGAGAGAGAGAGAGAGAGAGAGAGAGACACATGCACACTGACAGAGAGACAGACATACACATATATAGAGACACACATACATTGAGAGAGAGAGAGAGAGAGAGAGAGAGAGCGAGAGAGGGAGAGAGTTAAAGACAGAAAGACACACTCACAGACAGACTGAGTGACATACACACACTTGAGTTGAATGATTTAGTATCCTATAACTATAACATGTACAAATACACACATATGGAGAAGTAGAGAGAGAGAGTGTGTGTGTGTCTGAGAGAGAAGGGGAGTGTGTGTGTCTAAGAGAAAGAGAGAGAGAATGTGTGTGTGTCTAAGAGAGAGAGAAAGAGAGAGAGAGAGAGAGAATGTGTGTGTGAGAGAGAGAGAGAGATAGAGAGAGAGTGTGTGTGTGCGTGTGTCTGAGAGAGAGGGGGAGTATGTATGTCTAAGAGAGAGAGAGAGAATGTGTGTGTGTCTAAGAGAGAGAGAGAGAGAATGTGTGTGTGTGTGAGAGAGAGAGTGCGTGTGTGTGTGTCTGAAAGAGAGAGAGAGAGTGTGTGTGTATGAGAGAGAGAGAGAGGGAATGTGTGTATGAGAGAGAGTGTGTGTGAGAGAGAGAAGGAGTGTGTGTGACCCCTCCCCTTAAAGGTCAAGGTAACGACATAAAACGTAGTTAAACTCCAAGCTACTTTCACAATATTTGTTGTCTTTTGTAACCAAGATACGACACCATCGACTAAAATACTGACACACTCTAGTGTCTACTTAGCTAGCAGTGATCTTTATAGATTCTAGCAGATCAATAATGATCAGTACGGGTCAAGTGTTTACTATATATGTGATCTTTATAGATGCCAGTAGATCAGTACTGGTCACCATGTACATGTCCTTGAACAAGACACTTTATTTCACGTTGCTCCAGTCCACTCAAGTGACGAAAATGAGTTGTACCTGTAATTCATAGGTGCCAGCCTTGTCACATTCTGTGTCACACTGAATCTCCCTGAGAACTACGTTAAGGGTACGTCTGGCTGTGGAATGCTCAGCCACTTGCACCTTAATTTCACGAGCCGGTTGTTCTGTTGATCGGATCAAATGGAACATTCGTCGTCATAACCGATAGCGTACCAGTTATCAATTCTTATCGATATGAGGGAGATATTTTATTGAATCTGTGACGTAGATCTGTAGCAGGGCAGAAAACCCAAGAAGGACAATATGTCGGGCATTAGGGTGTAATATGGAAATTTAGAGTAATCTGCTTGTTAGAGTCACTTTCTCCCAATCTGACGTCAAATCACAATCTTTATCCAGACATTGTTATCAAAGTATAATATCGATTTCTTACAGTGAATGAATATTGTGATTTATAATTCACTGAAGGTGATGTTGTGTCTTGTGAAATGTAATGGCGTCTCAGAGTAATGTTTTGACAGTGATTGAGTGTGGGGGTAATATTCTATGATATCTATTGAGTGTGGGGGTAATGTTCTATGATATCTATTGAGTGTGGGGGTAATGTTCTATGATATCTATTGAGTGTGGGGGGTAATATTCTACAGTATCTATTGAGTGTAGGGGTAATATTCTATGATATCTATTGAGTGTGGGGGTAATATTCTATGATATCTATTGAATGTGGGGGTAATATTCTATAATATCTATTAAGTGTGGGGGTAATATTCTATAATATCTATTGAGTGTGGGGGTAATATTCTATGATATCTATTGAGTGTGAGGGTAATATTCTATGATATCTATTGAGTGTGGGGGTAATATTCTATAATATCTATTGAGTGTGGGGGTAATATTCTATGATATCTATTGAGTGTGAGGGTAATATTCTGATATCTATTGAGTGTGGGGGTAATATTCTATAATATCTATTGAGTGTGGAGGGTAATATTCTACAGTATCTATTGAGTGTGGGGGTAATATTCTACAGTATCTATTGAGTGTAGGGGTAATATTCTACGGTATCTATTGAGTGTGGGGGTAATATTCTATGATATCTATTGAGTGTGGGGGGTAATATTCTATGATATCTATTGAGTGTGGGGGTAATATTCTATAATATCTATTGAGTGTGGGGGTAATATTCTATAATATCTATTGAGTGTGGGCGTAATATTCTACAGTATCTATTGAGTGTAGGGGTAATATTCTATGATATCTATTGAGTGTGGGGGTAATATTCTATAATATCTATTAAGTGTGGGGGTAATATTCTATAATATCTATTGAGTGTGAGGGTAATATTCTATGATATCTATTGAGTGTGAGGGTAATATTCTATAATATCTATTGAGTGTGGGGGTAATATTCTATAATATCTATTGAGTGTGGGGGTAATATTCTATAATATCTATTGAGTGTGGGGGTAATATTCTATGATATCTATTGAGTGTGGGGGTAATATTCTATGATATCTATTGAGTGTGGGGGGTAATATTCTATGATATCTATTGAGTGTGGGGGTAATATTCTATGGTATCTATTGAGTGTGGGGGTAATGTTCTATGATATCTATTGAGTGTGGGGGCAATATTCTATAATATCTATTGAGTGTGGGGGTAATATTCTATGATATCTATTGAGTGTGGGGGTAATATTCTATGATATCTATTGACTGTGTGGGGTAATATTCTATGATATCTATTGAGTGTGGGGGTAATATTCTATGATATCTATTGAGTGTGGGGGTAATGTTCTATGATATCTATTGAGTGTGGGGGTAATATTCTATAATATCTATTGAGTCTGGGGGTAATATTCTATGATATCTATTGAGTGTGGGGGTAATATTCTATGATATCTATTGAGTGTGGGGGTAATGTTCTATGATATCTATTGAGTGTGGGGGTAATATTCTATGATATCTATTGAGTGTGGGGGTAATATTCTATAATATCTATTGAGTGTGGGGGTAATATTCTATGATATCTATTGAGTGTGGGGGTAATATTCTATGATATCTATTGACTGTGTGGGGTAATATTCTATGATATCTATTGAGTGTTGGGGTAATATTCTATGATATCTATTGAGTGTGGGGGTAATGTTCTATGATATCTATTGAGTGTGGGGGTAATATTCTATGATATCTATTGAGTGTGGGGGTAATGTTCTATGATATCTATTGAGTGTGGGGGTAATGTTCTATGATATCTATTGAGTGTGGGGGGTAATATTCTACAGTATCTATTGAGTGTAGGGGTAATATTCTATGATATCTATTGAGTGTGGGGGTAATATTCTATGATATCTATTGAGTGTGGGGGTAATATTCTATAATATCTATTAAGTGTGGGGGTAATATTCTATAATATCTATTGAGTGTGGGGGTAATATTCTATGATATCTATTGAGTGTGAGGGTAATATTCTATGATATCTATTGAGTGTGGGGGTAATATTCTATAATATCTATTAAGTGTGGGGGTAATATTCTATAATATCTATTGAGTGTGGGGGTAATATTCTACAGTATCTATTGAGTGTAGGGGTAATATTCTACGGTATCTATTGAGTGTGGGGGTAATATTCTATGATATCTATTGAGTGTGGGGGGTAATATTCTATGATATCTATTGAGTGAGGGGGTAATATTCTATAATATCTATTGAGTGTGGGGGTAATATTCTATAATATCTATTGAGTGTGGGGGTAATATTCTACAGTATCTATTGAGTGTGGAGGGTAATATTCTACGGTATCTATTGAGTGTGAGGGTAATATTCTATGATATCTATTGAGTGTGGGGGTAATATTCTATAATATCTATTGAGTGTGGGGGTAATATTCTATAATATCTATTGAGTGTGGGGGTAATATTCTATAATATCTATTGAGAGTGGGGGTAATATTCTATGATATCTATTGAGTGTGGGGGTAATATTCTATGATATCTATTGAGTGTGGGGGTAATGTTCTATGATATCTATTGAGTGTGGGGGTAATATTCTATGATATCTATTGAGTGTGGGGGTAATATTCTATAATATCTATTGAGTGTTGGGGTAATATTCTATGATATCTATTGAGTGTGGGGGTAATATTCTATGATATCTATTGAGTGTGGGGGTAATATTCTATGATATCTATTGAGTGTGGGGGTAATGTTCTATGATATCTATTGAGTGTGGGGGTAATGTTCTATGATATCTATTGAGTGTGGGGGGTAATATTCTACAGTATCTATTGAGTGTAGGGGTAATATTCTATCATATCTATTGAGTGTGGGGGTAATATTCTATGATATCTATTGAGTGTGGGGGTAATATTCTATAACATCTATTAAGTGTGGGGGTAATATTCTATATTATCTATTGAGTGTGGGGGTAATATTCTATGATATCTATTGAGTGTGAGGGTAATATTCTATGATATCTATTGAGTGTGGGGGTAATATTCTATAATATCTATTGAGTGTGGAGGGTAATATTCTACAGTATCTATTGAGTGTGGGGGTAATATTCTACAGTATCTATTGAGTGTAGGGGTAATATTCTACGGTATCTATTGAGTGTGGGGGTAATATTCTATGATATCTATTGAGTGTGGGGGGTAATATTCTATGATATCTATTGAGTGTGGGGGTAATATTCTATAATATCTATTGAGTGTGGGGGTAATATTCTATAATATCTATTGAGTGTGGGGGTAATATTCTACAGTATCTATTGAGTGTAGGGGTAATATTCTATGATATCTATTGAGTGTGGGGGTAATATTCTATAATATCTATTAAGTGTGGGGGTAATATTCTATAATATCTATTGAGTGTGAGGGTAATATTCTATGATATCTATTGAGTGTGGGGGTAATATTCTATAATATCTATTGAGTGTGGGGGTAATATTCTATAATCTCTATTGAGTGTGGGGGTAATATTCTATAATATCTATTGAGAGTGGGGGTAATATTCTATGATATCTATTGAGTGTGGGGGTAATATTCTATGATATCTATTGAGTGTGGGGGTAATATTCTATGATATCTATTGACTGTGTGGGGTAATATTCTATGACATCTATTGAGTGTGGGGGTAATATTCTATGATATCTATTGAGTGTGGGGGTAATGTTCTATGATATCTATTGAGTGTGGGGGTAATATTCTATAATATCTATTGAGTGTGGGGGTAATATTCTATGATATCTATTGAGTGTGGGGGTAATATTCTATGATATCTATTGAGTGTGGGGGTAATATTCTATGATATCTATTGAGTGTGGGGGTAATATTCTATAATATCTATTGAGTGTGGGGGTAATATTCTATAATATCTATTGAGTGTGGGGGTAATATTCTATAATATCTATTGAGAGTGGGGGTAATATTCTATGATATCTATTGAGTGTGGGGGTAATATTCTATGATATCTATTGAGTGTGGGGGTAATGTTCTATGATATCTATTTAGTGTGGGGGTAATATTCTATAATATCTATTGAGTGTGGGGGTAATATTCTATGATATCTATTGAGTGTGGGGGTAATATTCTATGATATCTATTGACTGTGTGGGGTAATATTCTATGATATCTATTGAGTGTGGGGGTAATATTCTGATATCTATTGAGTGTGGGGGTAATGTTCTATGATATCTATTGAGTGTGGGGGTAATATTCTATAATATCTATTGAGTGTGGGGGTAATATTCTATGATATCTATTGAGTGTGGGGGTAATGTTCTATGATATCTATTGACTGTGGGGGTAATGTTCTATGATATCTATTGAGTGTGGGGGTAATATTCTATGATATCTATTGAGTGTGGGGGTAATGTTCTATGATATCTATTGAGTGTGGGGGTAATGTTCTATGATATCTATTGAGTGTGGAGGGTAATATTCTACAGTATCTATTGAGTGTGGGGGTAATATTCTGCAGTATCTATTGAGTGTGGAGGGTAATATTCTACGGTATCTATTGAGTGTGAGGGTAATATTCTATGATATCTATTGAGTGTGGGGGTAATATTCTATAATATCTATTGAGTGTGGGGGTAATATTCTATAATATCTATTGAGTGTGGGGGTAATATTCTATAATATCTATAGAGAGTGGGGGTAATATTCTATGATATCTATTGAGTGTGGGGGTAATATTCTATGATATCTATTGAGTGTGGGGGTAATGTTCTATGATATCTATTTAGTGTGGGGGTAATATTCTATAATATCTATTGAGTGTGGGGGTAATATTCTATGATATCTATTGAGTGTGGGGGTAATATTCTATGATATCTATTGACTGTGTGGGGTAATATTCTATGATATCTATTGAGTGTGGAGGTAATATTCTATGATATCTATTGAGTGTGGGGGTAATGTTCTATGATATCTATTGAGTGTGGGGGTAATATTCTATAATATCTATTGAGTGTGGGGGTAATATTCTATGATATCTATTGAGTGTGGGGGTAATGTTCTATGATATCTATTGAGTGTGGGGGTAATATTCTATAATATCTATTGAGTCTGGGGGTAATATTCTATGATATCTATTGAGTGTGGGGGTAATATTCTATGATATCTATTGAGTGTGGGGGTAATGTTCTATGATATCTATTGAGTGTGGGGGTAATATTCTATGATATCTATTGAGTGTGGGGGTAATATTCTGTAATATCTATAGAGTGTTGGGGTAATATTCTATGATATCTATTGAGTGTGGGGGTAATGTTCTATGATATCTATTGAGTGTGGGGGTAATATTCTATGATATCTATTGAGTGTGGGGGTAATGTTCTATGATATCTATTGAGTGTGGGGGTAATGTTCTATGATATCTATTGAGTATGGGGGGTAATATTCTACAGTATCTATTGAGTGTAGGGGTAATATTCTATGATATCTATTGAGTGTGGGGGTAATATTCTATGACATCTATTAAGTGTGAGGGTAATATTCTGATATCTATTGAGTGTGGGGGTAATATTCTATAATATCTATTGAGTGTGGAGGGTAATATTCTACAGTATCTATTGAGTGTGGGGGTAATATTCTACAGTATCTATTGAGTGTAGGGGTAATATTCTACGGTATCTATTGAGTGTAGGGGTAATATTCTATCATATCTATTGAGTGTGGGGGTAATATTCTATGATATCTATTGAGTGTGGGGGTAATATTCTATAACATCTATTAAGTGTGGGGGTAATATTCTATATTATCTATTGAGTGTGGGGGTAATATTCTATGATATCTATTGAGTGTGAGGGTAATATTCTATGATATCTATTGAGTGTGGGGGTAATATTCTATAATATCTATTGAGTGTGGAGGGTAATATTCTACAGTATCTATTGAGTGTGGGGGTAATATTCTACAGTATCTATTGAGTGTAGGGGTAATATTCTACGGTATCTATTGAGTGTGGGGGTAATATTCTATGATATCTATTGAGTGTGGGGGGTAATATTCTATGATATCTATTGAGCGTGGGGGTAATATTCTATAATATCTATTGAGTGTGGGGGTAATATTCTATAATATCTATTGAGTGTGGGGGTAATATTCTACAGTATCTATTGAGTGTAGGGGTAATATTCTATGATATCTATTGAGTGTGGTGGTAATATTCTATAATATCTATTAAGTGTGGTGGTAATATTCTATAATATCTATTAAGTGTGAGGGTAATATTCTATGATATCTATTGAGTGTGGGGGTAATATTCTATAATATCTATTGAGTGTGGGGGTAATATTCTATAATATCTATTGAGTGTGGGGGTAATATTCTATAATATCTATTGAGAGTGGGGGTAATATTCTATGATATCTATTGAGTGTGGGGGTAATATTCTATGATATCTATTGAGTGTGGGGGTAATATTCTATGATATCTATTGACTGTGTGGGGTAATATTCTATGACATCTATTGAGTGTGGGGGTAATATTCTATGATATCTATTGAGTGTGGGGGTAATGTTCTATGATATCTATTGAGTGTGGGGGTAATATTCTATAATATCTATTGAGTGTGGGGGTAATATTCTATGATATCTATTGAGTGTGGGGGTAATATTCTATGATATCTATTGAGTGTGGGGGTAATGTTCTATGATATCTATTGAGTGTGGGGGTAATATTCTATGATATCTATTGAGTGTGGGGGTAATATTCTATGATATCTATTGAGTGTGGGGGTAATGTTCTATGATATCTATTGAGTGTGGGGGTAATATTCTATAATATCTATTGAGTCTGGGGGTAATATTCTATGATATCTATTGAGTGTGGGGGTAATATTCTATGATATCTATTGAGTGTGGGGGTAATGTTCTATGATATCTATTGACTGTGTGGGGTAATATTCTATGATATCTATTGAGTGTGGGGGGTAATATTCTACAGTATCTATTGAGTGTAGGGGTAATATTCTATCATATCTATTGAGTGTGGGGGTAATATTCTATGATATCTATTGAGTGTGGGGGTAATATTCTATAATATCTATTAAGTGTGGGGGTAATATTCTATATTATCTATTGAGTGTGGGGGTAATATTCTATGATATCTATTGAGTGTGAGGGTAATATTCTATGATATCTATTGAGTGTGGGGGTAATATTCTATAATATCTATTGAGTGTGGGGGTAATATTCTATGATATCTATTGAGTGTGAGGGTAATATTCTGATATCTATTGAGTATGGGGGTAATATTCTATAATATCTATTGAGTGTGGAGGGTAATATTCTACAGTATCTATTGAGTGTGGGGGTAATATTCTACAGTATCTATTGAGTGTAGGGGTAATATTCTACGGTAACTATTGAGTGTGGGGGTAATATTCTATGATATCTATTGAGTGTGGGGGGTAATATTCTATGATATCTATTGAGTGTGGGGGTAATATTCTATAATATCTATTGAGTGTGGGGGTAATATTCTATAATATCTATTGAGTGTGGGGGTAATATTCTACATTATCTATTGAGTGTAGGGGTAATATTCTATGATATCTATTGAGTGTGGGGGTAATATTCTATAATATCTATTGAGAGTGGGGGTAATATTCTATGATATCTATTGAGTGTGGGGGTAATATTCTATGATATCTATTGAGTGTGGGGGTAATATTCTATGATATCTATTGACTGTGTGGGGTAATATTCTATGATATCTATTGAGTGTGGGGGTAATATTCTATGATATCTATTGAGTGTGGGGGTAATGTTCTATGATATCTATTGAGTGTGGGGGTAATATTCTATAATATCTATTGAGTGTGGGGGTAATATTCTATGATATCTATTGAGTGTGGGGGTAATATTCTATGATATCTATTGAGTGTGGGGGTAATGTTCTATGATATCTATTGAGTGTGGGGGTAATGTTCTATGATATCTATTGAGTGTGGGGGTAATATTCTATAATATCTATTGAGTGTGGGGGTAATATTCTATGATATCTATTGAGTGTGGGGGTAATATTCTATGATATCTATTGACTGTGTGGGGTAATATTCTATGATATCTATTGAGTGTGGGGGGTAATATTCTATGATATCTATTGAGCGTGGGGGTAATATTCTATAATATCTATTGAGTGTGAGGGTAATATTCTATAATATCTATTGAGTGTGGGGGTAATATTCTACAGTATCTATTGAGTGTAGGGGTAATATTCTATGATATCTATTGAGTGTGGGGGTAGCCTTTTTGTGTAAACTCCCCCCTTTGTACTTGTCCCACTTTTGATGCCCTAGTGGCAAATAAAAGAAATATATCTATTAAGTGTGGGGGTAATATTCTATAATATCTATTGAGTGTGGGGGTAATATTCTATAATATCTATTGAGTGTGGGGTTAATATTCTATAATATCTATTGAGAGTGGGGGTAATATTCTATGATATCTATTGAGTGTGGGGGTAATATTCTATGATATCTATTGAGTGTGGGGGTAATATTCTATGATATCTATTGACTGTGTGGGGTAATATTCTATGACATCTATTGAGTGTGGGGGTAATATTCTATGATATCTATTGAGTGTGGGGGTAATGTTCTATGATATCTATTGAGGGTGGGGGTAATATTCTATAATATCTATTGAGTGTGGGGGTAATATTCTATGATATCTATTGAGTGTGGGGGTAATATTCTATGATATCTATTGAGTGTGGGGGTAATGTTCTATGATATCTATTGAGTGTGGGGGTAATATTCTATGATATCTATTGAGTGTGGGGGTAATATTCTATAATATCTATTGAGTGTGGGGGTAATATTCTATGATATCTATTGAGTGTGGGGGTAATATTCTATGATATCTATTGACTGTGTGGGGGTAATATTCTATGATATCTATTGACTGTGTGGGGTAATATTCTATGATATCTATTGAGTGTGGAGGTAATATTCTATGATATCTATTGAGTGTGGGGGTAATGTTCTATGATATCTATTGAGTGTGGGGGTAATATTCTATAATATCTATTGAGTCTGGGGGTAATATTCTATGATATCTATTGAGTGTGGGGGTAATATTCTATGATATCTATTGAGTGTGGGGGTAATATTCTATGATATCTATTGACTGTGTGGGGTAATATTCTATGATATCTATTGAGTGTGGGGGTAATGTTCTATGATATCTATTGAGTGTGGGGGGTAATATTCTACAGTATCTATTGAGTGTAGGGGTAATATTCTATCATATCTATTGAGTGTGGGGGTAATATTCTATGATATCTATTGAGTGTGGGGGTAATATTCTATGATATCTATTGAGTGTGGGGGTAATATTCTATGATATCTATTGAGTGTGGGGGTAATATTCTATGATATCTATTGACTGTGTGGGGTAATATTCTATGATATCTATTGAGTGTGGGGGTAATGTTCTATGATATCTATTGAGTGTGGGGGTAATGTTCTATGATATCTATTGAGTGTGGGGGGTAATATTCTACAGTATCTATTGAGTGTAGGGGTAATATTCTATCATATCTATTGAGTGTGGGGGTAATATTCTATGATATCTATTGAGTGTGGGGGTAATATTCTATAATATCTATTAAGTGTGGGGGTAATATTCTATATTATCTATTGAGTGTGGGGGTAATATTCTATGATATCTATTGAGTGTGAGGGTAATATTCTATGATATCTATTGAGTGTGGGGGTAATATTCTATAATATCTATTGAGTGTGGGGGTAATATTCTATGATATCTATTGAGTGTGAGGGTAATATTCTGATATCTATTGAGTGTGGGGGTAATATTCTATAATATCTATTGAGTGTGGAGGGTAATATTCTACAGTATCTATTGAGTGTGGGGGTAATATTCTACAGTATCTATTGAGTGTAGGGGTAATATTCTACGGTATCTATTGAGTGTGGGGGTAATATTCTATGATATCTATTGAGTGTGGGGGGTAATATTCTATGATATCTATTGAGTGTGGGGGTAATATTCTATAATATCTATTGAGTGTGGGGGTAATATTCTATAATATCTATTGAGTGTGGGGGTAATATTCTACATTATCTATTGAGTGTAGGGGTAATATTCTATGATATCTATTGAGTGTGGGGGTAATATTCTATAATATCTATTAAGTGTGGGGGTAATATTCTATAATATCTATTGAGTGTGAGGGTAATATTCTATGATATCTATTGAGTGTGGGGGTAATATTCTATAATATCTATTGAGTGTGGGGGTAATATTCTATAATATCTATTGAGTGTGGGGGTAATATTCTATAATATCTATTGAGAGTGGGGGTAATATTCTATGATATCTATTGAGTGTGGGGGTAATATTCTATGATATCTATTGAGTGTGGGGGTAATATTCTATGATATCTATTGACTGTGTGGGGTAATATTCTATGATATCTATTGAGTGTGGGGGTAATATTCTATGATATCTATTGAGTGTGGGGGTAATGTTCTATGATATCTATTGAGTGTGGGGGTAATATTCTATAATATCTATTGAGTGTGGGGGTAATATTCTATGATATCTATTGAGTGTGGGGGTAATATTCTATGATATCTATTGAGTGTGGGGGTAATGTTCTATGATATCTATTGAGTGTGGGGGTAATATTCTATGATATCTATTGAGTGTGGGGGTAATATTCTATAATATCTATTGAGTGTGGGGGTAATATTCTATGATATCTATTGAGTGTGGGGGTAATATTCTGTGATATCTATTGACTGTGTGGGGTAATATTCTATGATATCTATTGAGTGTTGGGGTAATATTCTATGATATCTATTGAGTGTGGGGGTAATGTTCTATGATATCTATTGAGTGTGGGGGTAATATTCTATGATATCTATTGAGTGTGGGGTAATGTTCTATGATATCTATTGAGTGTGCGGGTAATGTTCTATGATATCTATTGAGTGTGGGGGGTAATATTCTACAGTATCTATTGAGTGTAGGGGTAATATTCTATGATATCTATTGAGTGTGGGGGTAATATTCTATGATATCTATTGAGTGTGGGGGTAATATTCTATAATATCTATTAAGTGTGGGGGTAATATTCTATAATATCTATTGAGTGTGGGGGTAGTGTTTTATGATATCTATTGAGTGTGAGGGTAATATTCTATGATATCTATTGAGTGTGGGGGTAATATTCTATAATATCTATTGAGTGTGGGGGTAATATTCTATGACATCTATTAAGTGTGAGGGTAATATTCTGATATCTATTGAGTGTGGGGGTAATATTCTATAATATCTATTGAGTGTGGAGGGTAATATTCTACAGTATCTATTGAGTGTGGGGGTAATATTCTACAGTATCTATTGAGTGTAGGGGTAATATTCTACGGTATCTATTGAGTGTGGGGGTAATATTCTATAATATCTATTGAGTGTGGGGGTCATATTCTATGATATCTATTGAGTGTGGGGGGTAATATTCTATGATATCTATTGAGTGTGGGGGTAATATTCTATAATATCTATTGAGTGTGGGGGTAATATTCTACAGTATCTATTGAGTGTGGGGGTAATATTCTACAGTATCTATTGAGTGTAGGGGTAATATTCTACGGTATCTATTGAGTGTGGGGGTAATATTCTATAATATCTATTGAGTGTGGGGGTAATATTCTATGATATCTATTGAGTGTGGGGGGTAATATTCTATGATATCTATTGAGTGTGGGGGTAATATTCTATAATATCTATTGAGTGTGGGGGTAATATTCTATAATATCTATTGAGTGTGGAGTGTAATATTCTACAGTATCTATTGAGTGTAGGGGTAATATTCTATGATATCTATTGAGTGTGGGGGTAATATTCTATAATATCTATTAAGTGTGGGGGTAATATTCTATAATATCTATTGAGTGTGGGGGTAATATTCTACAATATCTATTGAGTGTGAGGGTAATATTCTATGATATCTATTGAGTGTGGGGGTAATATTCTATAAAATCTATTGAGTGTGGGGGTAATATTCTATAATATCTATTGAGTGTGGGGGTAATATTCTACAATATCTATTGAGTGTGAGGGTAATATTCTATTATATCTATTGAGTGTAGGGGTAATATTCTATGATATCTATTGAGTGTGGGGGTAATATTCTATGATATCTATTGAGTGTGGGGGTAATATTCTATGATATCTATTGAGTGTGGGGGTAATATTCTATGATATCTATTGACTGTGTGGGGTAATATTCTATGATATCTATTGAGTGTTGGGGTAATATTCTATGATATCTATTGAGTGTGGGGGTAATGTTCTATGATATCTATTGAGTGTGGGGGTAATATTCTATGATATCTATTGAGTGTGGGGGTAATGTTCTATGATATCTATTGAGTGTAGGGGTAATATTCTATGATATCTATTGAGTGTGGGGGTAATATTCTATGATATCTATTGAGTGTTGGGGTAATATTCTATGATATCTATTGAGTGTGGGGGTAATATTCTATGATATCTATTGAGTGTGGGGGTAATATTCTACGGTATCTATTGAGTGTGGGGGTAATATTCTATGATATCTATTGAGTGTGGGGGTAATATTCTATGATATCTATTGAGTGTTGGGGTAATATTCTATGATATCTATTGAGTGTGGGGGTAATGTTCTATGATATCTATTGAGTGTGGGGGTAATATTCTATGATATCTATTGAGTATTCTATGATATCTATTGACTGTGTGGGGTAATATTCTATGATATCTATTGAGTGTGGGGGTAATATCCTATGATATCTATTGAGTGTGGGGGTAATATTCGATGATATCTATTGAGTGTGGGGTAATGTTCTATGATATCTATTTAGTGTGGGGGTAATATTCTACAGTATCTATTGAGTGTAAGGGTAATATTCTATGATATCTATTGTCTGTGTGGGGTAATATTCTATGATATCTATTGAGTGTGGGGGTAATATTCTATGATATCTATTGAGTGTGGGGGTAATGTTCTATGATATCTATTGAGTGTGGGGCTAATATTCTACAGTATCTATTGAGTGTGGGGGTAATATTCTATGATATCTATTGAGTGTTGGGGTAATATTCTATGATATCTATTGAGTGTGGGGGTAATGTTCTATGATATCTATTGAGTGTGGGGGTAATATTCTACAGTATCTATTGAGTGTGGGGGTTATATTCTATGATATCTATTGAGTGTGGGGGTAATGTTCTATGATATCTATTGAGTGTGGGGGTAATATTCTACAGTATCTATTGAGTGTAAGGGTAATATTCTATGATATCTATTGAGTGTGAGGGTAATATTCTACAGTATCTATTGAGTGTGGGGGTGTTATTCTACGATATCTATTGAGTTTGGGGGTAATATTCTACGGTATCTATTGAGTGTGGGGGTAATATTCTATGATATCTATTGAGTGTGGGGGTAATATTCTATGATATCTATTGAGTGTGGGGGTAATATCCTACAATATCTAATGACTGTGGGGGTAATATTCTATGATATCTATTGAGTGTGGAGGTAATATTCTATAATATCTATTGAGTGTGGGGGAAATATTCTATAATATCTATTGAATGTGGGGGTAATATTCTATAATATCTAATGAGTGTGGGGGTAATATTCTATGATATCTATTGAGTGTGGGGGTAATATTCTATAATATCTATTGAGTGTGGGGGTAATATTCTATAATAGCTATTGAGTGTGGAGGGTAATATTCTATGATATCTATTGAGTGTGGGGGTAATATTCTATGATATCTATTGAGTGTGGGGGTAATATTCTATAATATCTATTGAGTGCGGGGTTAATATTCTATGATATCTATTGAGTGTGGGGGTAATATTCTATAATATCTAATGAGTGTGGGGGTAATATTCTATGATATCTATTGAGTGTGGAGGGTAATATTCTATGATATCTATTGAGTGTGGGGGTAATATTCTATAATATCTATTGAGTGTGGGGGTAATATTCTATGATATCTATTGAGTGTGGGGGTAATATTCTATAATATCTAATGAGTGTGGGGGTAATATTCTATGATATCTATTGAGTGTGGGGGTAATATTCTATGATATCTATTGAGTGTGGGGGTAATATTCTATAATATCTATTTAGTGTGGGGGTAATATTCTATGATATCTATTGAGTGTGGAGGGTAATATTCTATGATATCTATTGAGTGTGAGGGTAATATTCTATAATATCTAATGAGTGTGGGGGTAATATTCTATGATATCTATTGAGTGTGGGGGTAATATTCTATAATATCTAATGAGTGTTGGGGTAATATTCTATGATATCTATTGAGTGTGGGGGTAATATTCTATGATATCTATTGAGTGTGGGGTAATATTCTATAATATCTAATGAGTGTGGGGGTAATATTCTATGATATCTATTGAGTGTGGGGGTAATATTCTATGATATCTATTGAGTGTGGGGGTCATATTCTATAATATCTATTGAGTGTGGGGGTAATATTCTATAATATCTATTGAGTGTGGAGGGTAATATTCTATGATATCTATTGAGTGTGGGGGTAATATTCTATGATATCTATTGAGTGTGGGGGTAATATTCTATGATATCTATTGACTGTGTGGGGTAATATTCTATGATATCTATTGAGTGTGGGGGTAATGTTCTATGATATCTATTGAGTGTGGGGGTTAATATTCTACAGTATCTATTGAG
Source organism: Eledone cirrhosa (assembly GCA_964016885.1). NCBI lineage: Eukaryota > Metazoa > Mollusca > Cephalopoda > Octopoda > Eledonidae > Eledone > Eledone cirrhosa. The sequence goes on along the minus strand of OZ024743.1, from coordinate 235,577,431 downwards.
TGTAGGGGTAATATTCTATCATATCTATTGAGTGTGGGGGTAATATTCTATGATATCTATTGAGTGTGGGGGTAATATTCTATGATATCTATTGAGTGTGGGGGTAATATTCTATGATATCTATTGAGTGTGGGGGTAATATTCTATGATATCTATTGACTGTGTAGGGTAATATTCTATGATATCTATTGAGTGTGGGGGTAATATTCTACAGTATCTATTGAGTGTAAGGGTAATATTCTATGATATCTATTGAGTGTGAGGGTAATATTCTACAGTATCTATTGAGTGTGGGGGTGTTATTCTACGATATCTATTGAGTTTGGGGGTAATATTCTACGGTATCTATTGAGTGTGGGGGTAATATTCTATGATATCTATTGAGTGTGGGGGTAATATTCTATGATATCTATTGAGTGTGGGGGTAATATCCTACAATATCTAATGACTGTGGGGGTAATATTCTATGATATCTATTGAGTGTGGAGGTAATATTCTATAATATCTATTGAGTGTGGGGGAAATATTCTATAATATCTATTGAATGTGGGGGTAATATTCTATAATATCTAATGAGTGTGGGGGTAATATTCTATGATATCTATTGAGTGTGGGGGTAATATTCTATAATATCTATTGAGTGTGGGGGTAATATTCTATAATAGCTATTGAGTGTGGAGGGTAATATTCTATGATATCTATTGAGTGTGGGGGTAATATTCTATGATATCTATTGAGTGTGGGGGTAATATTCTATAATATCTATTGAGTGCGGGGTTAATATTCTATGATATCTATTGAGTGTGGGGGTAATATTCTATAATATCTAATGAGTGTGGGGGTAATATTCTATGATATCTATTGAGTGTGGAGGGTAATATTCTATGATATCTATTGAGTGTGGGGGTAATATTCTATAATATCTATTGAGTGTGGGGGTAATATTCTATGATATCTATTGAGTGTGGGGGTAATATTCTATAATATCTAATGAGTGTGGGGGTAATATTCTATGATATCTATTGAGTGTGGGGGTAATATTCTATGATATCTATTGAGTGTGGTGGTAATATTCTATGATATCTATTGAGTGTGGGGGTAATATTCTATAATATCTATTTAGTGTGGGGGTAATATTCTATGATATCTATTGAGTGTGGAGGGTAATATTCTATGATATCTATTGAGTGTGGGGGTAATATTCTATTATATCTATTGAGTGTGGGGGTAATATTCTATAATATCTATTGAGTGTGGGGGTAATATTTTATAATATCTATTGAGTGTGGGGGTAATATTCTATAATATCTATTGAGTGTGGGGGTAATATTCTATGATATCTATTGAGTGTGAGGGTAATATTCTATAATATCTAATGAGTGTGGGGGTAATATTCTATGATATCTATTGAGTGTGGGGGTAATATTCTATAATATCTAATGAGTGTTGGGGTAATATTCTATGATATCTATTGAGTGTGGGGGTAATATTCTATGATATCTATTGAGTGTGCGGGTAATATTCTATAATATCTAATGAGTGTGGGGGTAATATTCTATGATATCTATTGAGTGTGGGGGTAATATTCTATGATATCTATTGAGTGTGGGGGTCATATTCTATAATATCTATTGAGTGTGGGGGTAATATTCTATAATATCTATTGAGTGTGGAGGGTAATATTCTATGATATCTATTGAGTGTGGGGGTAATATTCTATGATATCTATTGAGTGTGGGGGTAATATTCTATGATATCTATTGACTGTGTGGGGTAATATTCTATGATATCTATTGAGTGTGGGGGTAATGTTCTATGATATCTATTGAGTGTGGGGGTTAATATTCTACAGTATCTATTGAGTGTAGGGGTAATATTCTATCATATCTATTGAGTGTGGGGGTAATATTCTATGATATCTATTGAGTGTGGGGGTAATATTCTATGATATCTATTGAGTGTGGGGGTAATATTCTATGATATCTATTGAGTGTGGGGGTAATATTCTATGATATCTATTGACTGTGTAGGGTAATATTCTATGATATCTATTGAGTGTGGGGGTAATGTTCTATGATATCTATTGAGTGTGGGGGTAATGTTCTATGATATCTATTGAGTGTGGGGGGTAATATTCTACAGTATCTATTGAGTGTAGGGGTAATATTCTATCATATCTATTGAGTGTGGGGGTAATATTCTATGATATCTATTGAGTGTGGGGTAATATTCTATAATATCTATTAAGTGTGGGGGTAATATTCTATATTATCTATTGAGTGTGGGGGTAATATTCTATGATATCTATTGAGTGTGAGGGTAATATTCTATGATATCTATTGAGTGTGGGGGTAATATTCTATAATATCTATTGAGTGTGGGGGTAATATTCTATGATATCTATTGAGTGTGAGGGTAATATTCTGATATCTATTGAGTGTGGGGGTAATATTCTATAATATCTATTGAGTGTGGAGGGTAATATTCTACAGTATCTATTGAGTGTGGGGGTAATATTCTACAGTATCTATTGAGTGTAGGGGTAATATTCTACAGTATCTATTGAGTGTGGGCGTAATATTCTATGATATCTATTGAGTGTGGGGGGTAATATTCTATGATATCTATTGAGTGTGGGGGTAATATTCTATAATATCTATTGAGTGTGGGGGTAATATTCTATAATATCTATTGAGTGTGGGGGTAATATTCTACATTATCTATTGAGTGTAGGGGTAATATTCTATGATATCTATTGAGTGTGGGGGTAATATTCTATAATATCTATTAAGTGTGGGGGTAATATTCTATAATATCTATTGAGTGTGAGGGTAATATTCTATGATATCTATTGAGTGTGGGGGTAATATTCTATAATATCTATTGAGTGTGGGGGTAATATTCTATAATATCTATTGAGTGTGGGGGTAATATTCTATAATATCTCTTGAGAGTGGGGGTAATATTCTATGATATCTATTGAGTGTGGGGGTAATATTCTATGATATCTATTGAGTGTGGGGGTAATATTCTATGATATCTATTGACTGTGTGGGGTAATATTCTATGATATCTATTGAGTGTGGGGGTAATATTCTATGATATCTATTGAGTGTGGGGGTAATGTTCTATGATATCTATTGAGTGTGGGGGTAATATTCTATAATATCTATTGAGTGTGGGGGTAATATTCTATGATATCTATTGAGTGTGGGGGTAATATTCTATGATATCTATTGAGTGTGGGGGTAATGTTCTATGATATCTATTGAGTGTGGGGGTAATATTCTATGATATCTATTGAGTGTGGGGGTAATATTCTATAATATCTATTGAGTGTGGGGGTAATATTCTATGATATCTATTGAGTGTGGGGGTAATATTCTGTGATATCTATTGACTGTGTGGGGTAATATTCTATGATATCTATTGAGTGTTGGGGTAATATTCTATGATATCTATTGAGTGTGGGGGTAATGTTCTATGATATCTATTGAGTGTGGGGGTAATATTCTATGATATCTATTGAGTGTGGGGTAATGTTCTATGATATCTATTGAGTGTGCGGGTAATGTTCTATGATATCTATTGAGTGTGGGGGGTAATATTCTACAGTATCTATTGAGTGTAGGGGTAATATTCTATGATATCTATTGAGTGTGGGGGTAATATTCTATGATATCTATTGAGTGTGGGGGTAATATTCTATAATATCTATTAAGTGTGGGGGTAATATTCTATAATATCTATTGAGTGTGGGGGTAATGTTTTATGATATCTATTGAGTGTGAGGGTAATATTCTATGATATCTATTGAGTGTGGGGGTAATATTCTATAATATCTATTGAGTGTGGGAGTAATATTCTATGACATCTATTAAGTGTGAGGGTAATATTCTGATATCTATTGAGTGTGGGGGTAATATTCTATAATATCTATTGAGTGTGGAGGGTAATATTCTACAGTATCTATTGAGTGTGGGGGTAATATTCTACAGTATCTATTGAGTGTAGGGGTAATATTCTACGGTATCTATTGAGTGTGGGGGTAATATTCTATAATATCTATTGAGTGTGGGGGTAATATTCTATGATATCTATTGAGTGTGGGGGGTAATATTCTATGATATCTATTGAGTGTGGGGGTAATATTCTATAATATCTATTGAGTGTGGGGGTAATATTCTATAATATCTATTGAGTGTGGAGGGTAATATTCTACAGTATCTATTGAGTGTAGGGGTAATATTCTATGATATCTATTGAGTGTGGGGGTAATATTCTATAATATCTATTAAGTGTGGGGGTAATATTCTATAATATCTATTGAGTGTGGGGGTAATATTCTACAATATCTATTGAGTGTGAGGGTAATATTCTATGATATCTATTGAGTGTGGGGGTAATATTCTATAAAATCTATTGAGTGTGGGGGTAATATTCTATAATATCTATTGAGTGTGGGGGTAATATTCTACAATATCTATTGAGTGTGAGGGTAATATTCTATTATATCTATTGAGTGTAGGGGTAATATTCTATGATATCTATTGAGTGTGGGGGTAATATTCTATGATATCTATTGAGTGTGGGGGTAATATTCTATGATATCTATTGAGTGTGGGGGTAATATTCTATGATATCTATTGACTGTGTGGGGTAATATTCTATGATATCTATTGAGTGTTGGGGTAATATTCTATGATATCTATTGAGTGTGGGGGTAATGTTCTATGATATCTATTGAGTGTGGGGGTAATATTCTATGATATCTATTGAGTGTGGGGGTAATGTTCTATGATATCTATTGAGTGTAGGGGTAATATTCTATGATATCTATTGAGTGTGGGGGTAATATTCTATGATATCTATTGAGTGTTGGGGTAATATTCTATGATATCTATTGAGTGTGGGGGTAATATTCTATAATATCTATTGAGTGTGGGGGTAATATTCTACGGTATCTATTGAGTGTGGGGGTAATATTCTATGATATCTATTGAGTGTGGGGGTAATATTCTATGATATCTATTGAGTGTTGGGGTAATATTCTATGATATCTATTGAGTGTGGGGGTAATGTTCTATGATATCTATTGAGTGTGGGGGTAATATTCTACAGTATCTATTGAGTATTCTATGATATCTATTGACTATGTGGGGTAATATTCTATGATATCTATTGAGTGTGGGGGTAATATCCTATGATATCTATTGAGTGTGGGGGTAATATTCGATGATATCTATTGAGTGTGGGGTAATGTTCTATGATATCTATTGAGTGTGGGGGTAATATTCTACAGTATCTATTGAGTGTAAGGGTAATATTCTATGATATCTATTGACTGTGTGGGGTAATATTCTATGATATCTATTGAGTGTGGGGGTAATATTCTATGATATCTATTGAGTGTGGGGGTAATGTTCTATGATATCTATTGAGTGTGGGGCTAATATTCTACAGTATCTATTGAGTGTGGGGGTAATATTCTATGATATCTATTGAGTGTTGGGGTAATATTCTATGATATCTATTGAGTGTGCCGGTAATGTTCTATGATATCTATTGAGTGTGGGGGTAATATTCTACAGTATCTATTGAGTGTGGGGGTAATATTCTATGATATCTATTGAGTGTGGGGGTAATGTTCTATGATATCTATTGAGTGTGGGGGTAATATTCTACAGTATCTATTGAGTGTAAGGGTAATATTCTATGATATCTATTGAGTGTGAGGGTAATATTCTACAGTATCTATTGAGTGTGGGGGTATTATTCTACGATATCTATTGAGTTTGGGGGTAATATTCTACGGTATCTATTGAGTGTGGGGGTAATATTCTATGATATCTATTGAGTGTGGGGGTAATATTCTATGATATCTATTGAGTGTGGGGGTAATATCCTACAATATCTAATGACTGTGGGGGTAATATTCTATGATATCTATTGAGTGTGGAGGTAATATTCTATAATATCTATTGAGTGTGGGGGAAATATTCTATAATATCTATTGAATGTGGGGGTAATATTCTATAATATCTAATGAGTGTGGGGGTAATATTCTATGATATCTATTGAGTGTGGGGGTAATATTCTATAATATCTATTGAGTGTGGGGGTAATATTCTATAATAGCTATTGAGTGTGGAGGGTAATATTCTATGATATCTATTGAGTGTGGGGGTAATATTCTATGATATCTATTGAGTGTGGGGGTAATATTCTATAATATCTATTGAGTGCGGGGGTAATATTCTATGATATCTATTGAGTGTGGGGGTAATATTCTATAATATCTAATGAGTGTGGGGGTAATATTCTATGATATCTATTGAGTGTGGAGGGTAATATTCTATGATATCTATTGAGTGTGGGGGTAATATTCTATAATATCTATTGAGTGTGGGGGTAATATTCTATGATATCTATTGAGTGTGGGGGTAATATTCTATAATATCTAATGAGTGTGGGGGTAATATTCTATGATATCTATTGAGTGTGGGGGTAATATTCTATGATATCTATTGAGTGTGGTGGTAATATTCTATGATATCTATTGAGTGTGGGGGTAATATTCTATAATATCTATTTAGTGTGGGGGTAATATTCTATGATATCTATTGAGTGTGGAGGGTAATATTCTATGATATCTATTGAGTGTGGGGGTAATATTCTATTATATCTATTGAGTGTGGGGGTAATATTCTATAATATCTATTGAGTGTGGGGGTAATATTTTATAATATCTATTGAGTGTGGGGGTAATATTCTATAATATCTATTGAGTGTGGGGGTAATATTCTATGATATCTATTGAGTGTGAGGGTAATATTCTATAATATCTAATGAGTGTGGGGGTAATATTCTATGATATCTATTGAGTGTGGGGGTAATATTCTATAATATCTAATGAGTGTTGGGGTAATATTCTATGATATCTATTGAGTGTGGGGGTAATATTCTATGATATCTATTGAGTGTGGGGTAATATTCTATAATATCTAATGAGTGTGGGGGTAATATTCTATGATATCTATTGAGTGTGGGGGTAATATTCTATGATATCTATTGAGTGTGGGGGTAATATTCTATAATATCTATTGAGTGTGGGCGTAATATTCTATAATATCTATTGAGTGTGGAGGGTAATATTCTATGATATCTATTGAGTGTGGGGGTAATATTCTATGATATCTATTGAGTGTGGGGGTAATATTCTATGATATCTATTGAGTGTGGGGGTAATATTCTATAATATCTAATGAGTGTGGGGGTAATATTCTATGATATCTATTGAGTGTGGGGGTAATATTCTATAATATCTATTGAGTGTGGGGGTAATATTCTATGATTTCTATTGAGTGTGGAGGGTAATATTCTATGATATCTATTGAGTGTGGGGGTAATATTCTATGATATCTATTGAGTGTGGGGGTAATATTCTATGATATCTATTGAGTGTGGGGTAATATTCTATAATATCTAATGAGTGTGGGGGTAATATTCTATGATATCTATTGAGTGTGGGGGTAATATTCTATAATATCTATTGAGTGTGGGGGTAATATTATATAATATCTATTGAGTGTGGAGGGTAATATTATATATCTATTGAGTGTGGGGTAATATTCTATGATATCTATTGAGTGTAAGGGTAATACTCTATGATATCTATTGACTGTGTGGGGGTAATATTCTATGATATCTATTGAGTGTGGGGGTAATATTCTACAGTATCTATTGAGTGTGGGGGTAATATTCTATAATATCTATTGAGTGTGGAGGGTAATATTCTATGATATCTATTGAGTGTGGGGGTAATATTCTATGATATCTATTGAGTGTGGGGGTAATATTCTATAATATCTATTGAGTGTGGGGGTAATATTCTATAATATCTATTGAGTGTGGGGGTAATATTCTATGATATCTATTGAGTGTGGGGGTAATATTCTATAATATCTATTGAGTGTGGGGGTAATATTCTATAATATCTATTGAGTGTGGGGGTAATATTCTATGATATCTATTGAGTGTGGGGGTAATATTCTAAAATATCTATTGAGTGTGGAGGGTAATATTCTATGATATCTATTGAGTGGGTGTAATATTCTATGATATCGAACTGGAGTAATATTACTCTATTACACTATCATGTGTTCCAGCCGAGAGGCTGATGCCATGCTGTGGCACTGCCAATAATGAAACATTTAATAACTAAGATTGTTTTTTAGATTGATGTACACACGCACACACATACTCACACACACGCACACACACACTCACATACACACACACATATAAACACACACAGTTTGAGTGTACATGTGGGGTACACACATGTATGGAGAGGTCTTATAGTGGATTATCTTAGAGAATATGGCCGAGGCTGGATTTGTGTTAAGTGAAGCGTGAGACATCTTGTATTAAGACTGAGAAATATAATTCAATATGACTTCTCTCCCTTGAATATTCCTTATCTCTACAATCCTAACTAAACTAAAACCAGTTAATCCCACTTGCACAATCTGCATAAGCACGCCCACACACACACACAGGCATACAGACATACACACGTGCACACACACTCATAAACACACAATTACACACACACACAAATATGTACACACACACACACACACACACATATATATAAATATATATAATTATAAAAGGACGATTTATTGTCTTCATTACGTTTATTGGTTGGTGACGCGCGTTTCGCTATTGATCAGCTCAAGGTTCGATCTGTATCGATCTGGCCCGATTCCGGAATCAAAAGCTCGTCGGACCTCTGGTGTGGTAATGACATAAAGATAGAAAGAGATAGAGAGGTAGAGAGAGACAGGAGAGACCATGGGAGTACTTAATGCATGTGGAAATGTAGAGTGGGTATAGAGATAGGTAATATCCCGACAGCGGTACCAATTTGATTCGGCTTGTGAACACACACACACACACACACACACACACACACACACACACACACACACACACACACACACACACACACACACACATATATATATATATATATATATATATCATATATTTTCAATATATTTAGTTTCGAGGAACATACATAATGTGTTAGGTTACTAAGAAGAAAAGATAGAAAAGTAAAGAGAACGAAATAAATCATTCGATTCTCTCCCTTGCAAAACAATAAAAGCCATGTAACGTAGCCAGGTTTAAATGAGCGCTTGGCAGCCATTTTGTTTTTTGTCCCGTTTACTCCATAATCACTTTTCTAAACTAAATTTACCTCCATCCTGTTTTGATTAAAGAAGAAATTTTAAACCAACCCCTGAACTACATCATTTCTGTTATGATCAGCTAATCAGGAACAGGCGCACAGAATAGGAATGATAAATTAATGAGACTTTTATAGGTTATAAAATACAAAATTGTAGGAGGAAATCAACTTAGTACCTTCTTCTTCTTCTTCTTCTTCTTCTTCTTCTTCTTCTTCTTCTTCTTCTTCTTCTTCTTCTTCTTCTTCTTCTTCTTCTTCTTCTTCTTGTGAGGGTCGTGGGGTCAGAGTCCTCAGACACTCCTTCCATTGAACCTTTCTCCAACAGATACGTCTGGATCCCTAAGTGAGACCAGCCAAGCTCATGGGTTTACCCCTGGGTCTCCTGCTGGTTGGTTTTGACCATAAAATCTGCCCAGCGATTCTTTCTTGAGACATTCTAACCACATGTCCATAGTACCGGAGCTGTGATCTCTCAATTCGGAGAAGTAGCAGCTCTACCTTGAATGACTTTCTCATCACTGAACTATGCACTTAATCGAGTAACGTTACTCCAAAATAGGCGGACTTCGAATTTTCTTCTCAATTTCAGGTTGTTTTTAGATATAATTGAAAACAAAAAACGATTTACAATTACTGGAGCTGCAATTTTAATGCCTAGATAGACTGGGAATTACTGATTTAAATAGATGTAAATACTAATTAGAATGAATGTCTGTGGGGCTGTTGTCTTATGCTAAATCCCATGTTGCATTTGAGTAGAAGTTAAACTAAAATAGTTCAAATGACTAGGAGAATTATTAACTGGTTGAGTAGATATGTGTAGATGTTTATATACAGATAGCTTTATTCAGGGTCGGATTTAGACCTCGGGGTGGGGATTATACACAAGTTTGGTTATTTGGAAGCCCGACAATGCGTGTTTGGTAAAACTGTCAAGGTAATAAAAAAGAGGAATAAAAAGAAGAGAGTGAACTGAAGTGAAATGGCGAAGACAGTAGATATTTACCTTAGCAATGTTTAATGATCCCAAATATTTTCGGATTTCTCATCCAGGGAAGTCCGTGCGGGGTGTGGTGGGACACCCTCAGAGAAAAACTTGAGTAATATCGTGGGCAGCTGTTCAATTTAATTTGAATAAAAAATGTTAAAATTGAATGTTGTTTGCGCATGTGTGTAAGGAGAACGGGTGTGAGTATGTGTATGATACATGTGTGCATGTGTGCACGGGTGTAAGTGTGTATGTGTAGTGAAGAACACATTTTAAAGGGATAAAGAAGCAAAAGTGTGTGGGCGTAGTTTGGTCAGAAACATATTTTGTCTGCTATCTAACCACTCAAAGCCAATAAGGAATAAATTAAATCAAACAGCTGCCCGCGACATTTCTCAGTTATCTCTCTGAGGTCCACCCTCCCCCGACTCTCCTTGATAATGGATGAAAAATCCGAAAATATTTTGGATCATTAAAAATTACTTAGGTAACTCTCTATTGTCCTCACTTTTCTTCCCTCTCTTCTTTTCTCCCTCTACTTTCTTACTACCTCCCTATTTTTACCAAACACGCATTGTCAGACTTCCAAATAACCAAGCATATTTCTTAGTCGTATTTGTATCTTATATATATATTTTGTGTGTGTGTGTGTGTGTGTGTGTGTAGCACAATATGTTTAAGTAAGCTTGCATGATGTATTTTATTATAAATTCTTTGTGAACTAAGACATTCTTGCAATAATCCTTGTCGCTATATTGTCTCTAGCGAAACTAGTTTCAAGTATAAAACTATCTTTCTATAATTTAAGTATAAAACCATCTTTCTATAATTCAAGTATAAAACCATCTTTCTATAATTCAAGTATAAAACCATCTTTCTATAATTCAGTATAATACCGTCTTTCTATAATTCAAGTATAAAACCATCTTTCTATAATTCCTCCATAGTTATTCAATATTCTCCAACAATCACCACTTTCTATATTACAAAATATCAGTTTTAGATCGATATTTCACTAATATTCTTTCATCTATAGTTAAGTCAATCTAAACAAATCTCTTTTACAATATCTTTCACTAAATATTTTTTCCTTTTTCTATCTTTTTACCTTTTATTCTCCTTCAGTATTTTCTTATTCCTTCATACCCCCCCCCCCCCCCAATAGTTTTTGTTAGTTTCCTTCTTTTATCTTTTTTTCTCCTTCCTTTCCTAGCAAATATTTTCTCAATCACCCTGAAGTCTTTCTTTTATTCCTTCTTGTCTTTCTTTCACAATTCTTTTCCTCCTTTTTCCTTGCTTTCTTTCTTTATTTCTTCCTCGCTTCTTTTTTCTTTCTTTCCTTCCTTCATTTGTTTATCCCCTTCCCCCTTCCTCACTTCCTCCCACCCCTACTCCCTCACTTCCTGTCTTCCTCTACACTTCTTTTCCTCTTTTCTTTCTTTCTGTTCTTCCTTCCATCTCTCATTCCTCCTCTACTCCCTCACTTCCTGTCTTTCTTCTACACTTCTTTTCCCCTTTTCTTTCTTTCTTTCTTTCTTTCTTTCTTTCTGTTCTACTTCCTTCCATCCTTTTTCTTTCTTCCTTCGTTCCTCACTCCCTCCTGCCCTTCCTGCTTGTCCCCCTTCAATCCATCCACTCTTTCTTTATCTCCTTCTCCGTTCGGGGACTATGAACAGTTTCCAGAAGGCCCTGCCCTAGCAGTGCTACTGGGAAGCACTGCTAGGTCGAGCCAAACTCTACAGACACAGAAGTGCTGTCAGACGTATCTGCCCGAGATGTTCACATAGTGGCGAGACTCTTCTGCACGCACTCCTCCACTGTCCAGGTATTGCTGATGTGTTCAGTTTTGTCAAACAACTGTTCTCCTGTGTAGAGCAGATCTGGCTACTGACCGACTCTATCGTGACGATCACCCCACCGCCTTCTTTTGGCTGGGAAGGGCAAACAGTTCTCCTCTGTCTGGTGGTGAAAGAGAGTGTGTGGAGAAGCGACTGAAGACAGACACTTCCCTTTCCGGCCAGGCTCTCATCAACATTTCCAAGTTCTACTTGGAAAGGAGAGTGAGATAGGGAAACACTGCCCCGAGTACATTTGTTAAAAAGTGGTGGAACGTAGCGAGGATAGCCCAAGGGATTGGACCTTGTCTGACCATGTTGGATGGAGTGTTTAAAGATGAGAACCCCCACTTCCTATGGTGCTCTGGGTGATTACAGTGGTTTAGGATCTGTGGGATTCCTAAGTTACCCCTAGGCGGTACTCCACACTATTGGGGGAATTTTATTGTTATTTGTTTATCGTTAATTATTTCCTGTTTTCCTGGTTTTACACGTTTCATGTAAATCCCTTCCATCCATTTTTTTATATGGTCCTTTATGTTTCGGCCCTAATGGCCAATAAACAAATTATCATTATTATTATTTTTTACTTGATGTCTAAGTCATTGATGTTATTCAACTGGAATAATTCCCCTAATGAATATTAAGCTGCTGCCTGCAGCCACAGATATTCAGGACGTATCGGAGGGTCCTTGCGGTTCCATGTAGGAATGTATTTTGAAGTGTTCCAAAACAGTGTGGTGGGCTGATGGTCTTTAGTCAGCCTTGGAAACTCTTCGAGATAGTACCCAGTGCTCCCATAACAATGAGATGACCTTGATCTCATGACTGTTTCAAATCCTTTTCAGTTCCCACTTCAGGTCCTGGTACCGGTTAATTTTTTCCTCTCCTTTTCCTGTACACTTGTGTCGAAGGGGCAAGCTACATCTATAATCAAGCAACGTCTTTTTTTCTTTGTCGAAATCCACCAAGTCAGGCCTATTGTGTTCTTATTCTTTATCAGTCTGTATCCTGAAATCCCATAACGCCGTCACCTGCTTGTTTTCCATCATCATTATTATGATTATTATAGAGGGCGGTGGATTGGCTGTATCAGTAGAGCGTCGGATAATTCTTTGCAGCATAGAGTTAGGGCCCTTTACGCTCTGAGTTCAAATCCGGTCGAGGTTAGCTTTGTCTTTCATCCTTACAGATAAAATAAAGTACGCACTGGAGTCGATTTAATCGACTTTCCACTCACCTACAAATTGCTGGCCTTGTGCCTAAAGAAGAAATCATTATTGTTCTTTGAGTCTCAGTCATTCAGGTTATTTAACTGGAAAGTTTGTTGAAATGAATATCAAGCCGCTACCTGCAGCCTCAGACATTCAGAACGTATCGGAGGGTTTTGCACTCTTTGCTACAATGCGTTGCTTCAGTTCCTCTATGATAATATTTAGCTTTTTCCTCCTAGTTTTGTACTTTATTTCCAGTCTATTTTTAGTGTCTATGTTTTTTAGTGTCCCATTCAGTAGGGACTCAAGCTTTCCAATGTCATTTCTCATTTCCCTGATTTGACCACTCAGTCGTTTCTTCCACCAAGGCTCTGCTCTTTCTTGTCTGTTGTTTCCTCTCGCTTTTATACCAAGTAGTTTCCTCACCGCATTTGCTGCTGCTTTGAGGATATTGTTGCACTGGTGAAGGCTCCTCGCCTCAAGGTATGGGATGACTTTGTTTACCTTAGCTGTTGTTTCTTTTAACTTTTTCCTGTCTACAAATCTTAGGTTCGTAGGTCTCCCACTATCATTGTTCAATTCATCTACCACTAAGTTTAGGATATCAACCAAATCTTGTCCTAGCCCGTCAGCATTCATCTCCTCAGTGGCTGTATCTCTGTTCCAGGTATTATTTATCTCAGCATTCAGATCATTGTCTGCTTCGGGTGGTTCCTCCGTTCTCTCGACCTCTTCACCTTCATTTCCCACTGGCTCGTTTGCCTGGCATACTCCACTCTCCATCTCCAAGCTAATCTCTCTGCTCAGTTCCTCCAGTTCCAGCTCGCTTATCCACCCATTAGTTCTTATTACCCGAGACTGCCCGGCCAATTTTTGTTCATCTAATTTAAATAGACCAATCTCGTTCCAGATGTTATGCATCCGTTTCCTATAGCCTTTCTCCTTGGGGTTACTCTTCAGATAACATTGCATAACAGTTCTATTCAATTCTTTCGTCCAGTTGGTTCTGGACCCTTTCTTTCTTCTCCTTCCTCCAACATCAGCAGTATTTGGTTGACAGCCAGGTCCCTGCTGCTGAGCCAGGGAGCACCTGTTGGGTGAGAGTCTGTCACATGACATTCTAGTCTCCATTTCACCGTTATTCGAACTCTTTAGGTTCGACATTTAAACACTCTTATCGAGGATTGGCGAATGTATGGTTACATAACCACCGGTGAATTTATCGCCTCCGGTGGTTTCGTCACTCCACGTGATTTTTGTGTGGCATTATCACGCTGTAGACGAACATAAATAAACAAACAAACGAACAGGCAAAAAAAAACCCAAAATGAATAAGCATAAGTTTCATTGTAATGTATTGTTTGAATGTCTGACTTACTTTTTCCCTTCCCTTCTCTGTCCGTCTGTTTGTTTTTCTCTTCATTTTTATTTTCTTTACGTTTTTCGTTGTTGCTGTGCTGCTTTGATTTTTATTTTGACCGGGTCATCAATTCAGTCTATTCATATATTTATTATTATTATTATTATTATTATTATTATTATTGAATGCTATGGTTGACGGAGGCTCGGCTCTGTAAGGTATTGTAAATTTTGAACGCTATGACAATTGTAAATTGTTTAAAACTTTAACCAACTTGTAGACAAAAACACCCTCCTCCTCGTGAGAGGGGTCTTTCTGCCCGTTATTTGGCCCTTCCGGGTTAAATAACTGCTTATTGGGGTTTTGTGCCCAATATTTATTTTAAACAAAAAAAAAAACATGGCTACGAAAAAGAATTTTCATAGGTCACTCCCACTCATTCCGATTTCTTCTTCCTCAATCGTCACTACAGCAGAGAGAAGATTGTCTCTCTCCCTCCCTTCTTTAAATGTATCTCTCTCCCTCCCTTCTCTTTCGCAAGCGACGACAGAAAAAAAAGTCTCGTGCAAAGCGTGCAAGATTTCTCCACGACGACGACGACAACGACGAAACAGGTGTGCGGGAAATACGAAAACCCATTTCATTCGTCTGACGTCAGGAATAATAGAAGTAACAGCCGTAATAACAACAGCAACAGTGACAATGAAAACAACAGTAGCAGCCGCAACAGCATCAGCAGCAGCATAAACAACAACAGCATTAGCAGCAGCAACAACAACAACCACAGCAACAGCGGCGGCGGCAGTAGTCGTAGTACCTGCAGCAACAACAAAAGTAACAGCAGCTCTGACGACAACAACAACAACAACAACAACAGCAGCAAAGAAAAACCAATCTCGTTTGCAGGTACCGCGAAGAACCTAGAAACAATCCTCATAACAAATGAGGAATTAGAGGAAGCGAAGAAGATGGTGACAAAAACTGGACACCGAGCAATCTGCAAGGCAGCGGAAAATATTTTCGAAACCCAACAGCACTGTACGGTCACGTACCGTACAGTAAGTACAAAATCCCGTAGGGTTGAAAGAGCCACAGAGGCTCAAATACAAAAAGCCTTGGGGTCTGTGTGGCAGCGGAAAACGCACATCACCCGAGGCAAGAAATATGCCACCGTAGACGTACTTTTTGCCACACGCCAGGAGGCAAAGGCTCAATCCGTAGTGACCCTAAGGAGCGAGGAAATGGTGTTGGTGCCCTCCTACTGCGGACAAAAAATTGTGAGGGTCAAACTGACCCACGCCCCCCCCCCCCCCGGGATGGCCCCTTCTTGGCTGGCCGCGTCTGTCCTCGTCGTATCGAGGACAAAACAATTGTACTGCAAGTACAGAAAAAAGTAAGAGAAGATTGGGTCGGCACCTCCATTGAGATGTTAATCCAAACCAACCAGGAGTGCATCGAAGCTATCCCGGATGTGATAGACTTCGATAACGGCACTCAACTGCCCATAAGTGTTGAGGGCAAACGCCCGAAATGCTTTCGCTGTGGATCGAAGACTCACCTCAGGGCCTTCTGCAACGAGAAGACCCTGACAAAGGAGAAAACCCCCTCCTTCCGAAACCGGCTCCACGGCTACCAGCAACAGGACAAGCGGCAACCAGGAACGATAGGTCCGTGGCACCCATACCCACGCCACGGAAATCAAAAACAGCAGCAGCAGTGGAAGTATTAACAACAACAACAGCAATACCAAATGCAGCTGCAACAGAGACTCCAGTGCAAACATCACCAACAACAACAAGTGAAAGAGTGGAGCTGGTACCCCTCCCCGACCTCACAGAATCAGACATGGAGTGTGAGGTGGGAGAGGGATGGCAAAAGGTCGAAAGAAGGCACAAACGCAGAAGCAGCGCATCGTCGCCTTTGAAAAGGGAGGAAAGAAATGAAAAAAGGGTAAAGTCTACTGCAAAGAGACTCACAGCAGCAACACCACCAACACCATCACCACCCACACTAGCACCACCATCACCACCGGCGACAACCCCACCGCCAACAACACCTTCAACACCACCACCACAAGCACCAACATTGCAAACACAACAACAAAACACACACACCCAGCAACAACGACAAGAAAATAGCAGAACCACCCCCCACTCCCAGAAAAACAAATGCACGGCAATAAATACACACAACAAGAAACTAATGACTTACATAATTGAACACACAGACATTTCACAACACGACTACATAATACCAGCACCAATCAAAACGCCAACTAACATAAGACTGCTAAAAATAGCACAGAAACAATACACAAACATTAAAACGAAATTCCCCAACGCAGTTGGTGATTTCAGAGACCTAGGAGGAACTATCAACCGAAGAGTATATTCGGACATACTCATAGAAGAGCCGACGACCAGCCGAAGGGACGATTCAACGGTCCCTTCACCAGACGATTAAGTGAAAAGGGATGGAAAAACCATCCCTCCTCTACGAAAAGTACGGTAAGTGGTCTTTCCCATCTTTTCCACTCTATTTTAAACATGACCTCACTCAGAATAGGCAGCATAAATGCGCGTGGCTTGGGGTCGTCATGGAAGCAGGGTCACCTGCTCAACGACCTCAGGACACTAAACATAGATGTAGTGGCCATCAGCGAGACCAGAATCTCCGAAGCACGGGCCTTCGCACCGATCTTCGGCGGCTACGATGTGTACGCATCTCCCAGGCGTCCGGGATCGGGGGGAGGAGTTGCTGTGCTTTTTCGGAGAGGTTTGGATCTCGCCATACGGGCCATCTTCCTGGACCCAGAGGGTAAGTTGGTGGTGCTGGACGTGACCAGCGGAGACGGGCAAGCTTTCAGGCTAGTGGCCGTCTATGGCCCGACAGGAGCAGGGCGGCCTGATTTCTTCCGGCGTCTGGAGACCTTTCTTGGAACGTCCCGCTCTTTAGTGTTAGTGGGCGAGTGGAACAGGATCTTAGATGCACGCTGGGACTGTGTGGGATTAGCGAATAGGGGTGGAGGGTGCAAGAGCCTCACCAACCTGCTCAGGCGTTTTGAACTGTCTGACAGGTACCGATTGGATTTCCCGAATGTGCCAATGTGGACTTGGACAAATCGCGTAGGGTCATCCAGATCATATCTAGATAGAGTATTTTGTAGGGAAATAGATAGGTCTAGCATAGGCTGTCCACAATTCAAGATAGTCAGCTACACGGACCACAAATTCGTGATCTGTGTGCTTGACTTAGATAGGCTTCATAGACGAGAACCCGGCTACTGGAAGCTAAACGCGTCCTTACCAGCTAAACACAGAGTTCAAGATTTTGGCCAAGGTGCTAGCAAAGAGGTTGGCGCTTGTCGTTGGTGGTCTGGTGGGAGAGGCGCAGACATGCGCCATTCTGGATAGATCCATGCACGACAACCTCCACCTCAGGCGATACATCGTAGAGAGGGTAGCTAGGGAACTTGGCACGGGTGGGTCCTTGATCAATTTAGATCAGTCGAAAGCTTTCGATAGGGTCGACCATCGTTACCTAGCGGCAGTCCTGAGGGCGGCTGGCTTTGGGCCCGTCTTCAGAGGCTGGATCGCTGCCATGCACAGCGACATCTGCTCTGTGGTGAGAGTGAACGGTCACCTGTCGGAACCGTTCAACATCATGCGCTCGGTCCGCCAAGGATGTCCCCTCTCGTCCCTCTTGTACGTATTGACTCTCGAGCCATTACTGCACAAACTGGAGACGTTGAGGGGCGTCCCGCGCGAACTAGGATGCGGAAGATCCGTGTCAGCATATGCGGACGATGTCACCGTAGTGGTGTCGAACGCCAAACACATCGAGGCGATCGGCACTACACGAAGAGAATACGAAGCAGTGACAGGAGCAATGATCAACCAGGAAAAGTCAGTGGGCCTGCAGCTCGGCACCTGGAGAGGCAGGTCCATGCTGTCCAACAGCATCGTCGGACGCTGGACGGACGGAGCGGTTAAATTGCTAGGGGTCTGGTTCGGTCCGGACCTCCAGACGGACAAAAACTGGGACGAGGTGACGAGCAGGGTGGCTTCTCTCACCCAGAAATGGGCGGAGAGGAAGCTATCCCTGAAAAGTCGAGCGGAGGTGGCGAACGCGTACAACGCGTCTGTCGTCTGCTACCGCCTGACCGTCGTACCTTGTCCTAAGCCTCGCCTGACTGCGCTGGAGCGTTTACTCTTTCGCTTTTTGTGGAAGGGACACGCTCCGATGGTCAGGTGGTCCATCTGTTGTCAACACCCGCTACGTGGAGGGCTGGGCATGCCGTGGCTGATGATGCGCAGGCACGCGCTCAGGCTACGACATCTCCACCTCTTCCTCGACGGTGATCAGGTGTGGTCGCCGTTTGCTAGACACGTATTTCCCCAGCTCGTTTCCTTGACGGAGCTGCAGTCCTGGGTCAAGCGAAGACCGAGAGGGAGTGCTTGGAGACTGGAATGTCTTCAGGCGCTCACAGCCCTCGACCAATCGGGCAATGTGATCGGTAGAAACTCCACCTCGGCGTTCTCTAGAGGATTAGTGGAGGGGAAGAGCGACGACGTACTTGGGGAAACTCTAGGCGTCGACGAAAATCAACTAGCCAATCTCTTCGGAAGAACTTTCGGGCCAGGGCCTATGGACAACTTCCAGAAATCTCTGGCCTGGCAGTGCTACTGAGGAGCCTTGCCAGTTCGGGATAAACTCTACAGGCATGGAGGTGCCGTCAGCCGGGCATGTCCGAGATGCGCGCAGGGCGACGAAACCGTCCTGCACGCACTCGTCCAGTGTCCGAAAATTGCTGACTTGTGGGTTTATGTCGAACACCTGCTGTCGCGTGTAGGACGGATCCGGCTATCAGCTGAGTCCATCGTGAGGATTGCCCCGCCCTCCGGGAAGGGCAGGCAGTTTTTATCTGTCTGGTGGCCATGGCGAAAGAGATAGTATGGTGGACACGTTTGAAAGGGCTGAAGACGAGCACTTACCTCTTCGGTGATGCTCTGATTGACTTTTTCAAAT
The DNA here is from genome assembly GCA_964016885.1 of Eledone cirrhosa. Lineage (NCBI taxonomy): Eukaryota > Metazoa > Mollusca > Cephalopoda > Octopoda > Eledonidae > Eledone > Eledone cirrhosa. Next base: position 235,557,747 of record OZ024743.1, on the reverse strand, counting down.
TTCATTTGAAAAGGAAAATCAGAGTAGAGAGGGAAGGGCTCTCTTCCCAGCATTTTGTTGAAAGATGGGTGAGAGAAGCAAGAATGGCCCGAGTGAATGGGCCTACTCTGAGTATATATCTGTAAATTAAAAGTGGAAAACTGGGAGAGGGCACTTGCCTTGGTGGTCAGGGTCACTGTGGCCTTTTACTGGGCTTTCTCCACAAATGTCCCTCCGAAGTCTCCCCCTATTGGAGAATTTGCCATTGTTATTTTTTTGTTACATCCTCTGTTTTTGTTTTTTACACGCAGAAATGCCCATTTGTACTGTCCTGTATTGTCCTGCACTGTCCTTAATGTCTACTTTATGTAAACCCTTGTGGTTAATAAAGAAATCATTATTATTATTAAGCAGTGAAAAGGATGGAAAAACCGTCCTTCCCCTACGAGAAGTAAGGTAAGTGGTCTTTCCCATCTTTTCCACTCCTTTTCAACATGACCTCACTCAGAATAGGCAGCATAAATGCGCGTGGCTTGGGGTCGTCATGGAAGCAGGGCCACCTGCTCAACGACCTCAGGTCACTAAACATAGATGTAGTGGCCATCAGCGAGACCAGAATCTCCGAAGCACAGGCTTTCGCACCGATCTTCGGCGGCTACGATGTGTACGCATCTCCCAGCCGTCCGGGATCGGGGGGAGGAGTTGCTGTGCTTTTTCGGAGAGCTTTGGATCTTGCCATACGGGCCATCTTCCTGGACCCAGAAGGTAAGTTGGTGGTGCTGGACGTGACCAGCGGAGACGGGCAAGCTTTCAGGTTAGTGGCCGTCTATGCCCCGACAGGAGCAGGGCGGCCTGATTTCTTCCGGCGTCTGGAGACCTTTCTTGGAACGTCCCGCTCTTTAGTGTTAGTGGGCGACTGGAACGGGATCTTAGATGCACGCTGGGATTGTGTGGGATTAGTGGATAGGGAAGGAGGGTGCAAGAGTCTCACCAACCTGCTCAGACGTTTTGAAATGTCTGACAGGTACCGAATGGATTTCCCGAATGTACCAATGTGGACTTGGACAAATCGCATAGGGTCATCTAGATCATATCTAGATAGAGTATTTTGTAGGGAAATAGATAGGTCTAGCATAGGCTGTCCACAATTCAAGATAGTCAGCTACACGGACCACAAATTCGTGATCTGTGTGCTTGACTTAGATAGGCTTCATAGATAAGGACCCGGCTACTGGAAGCTAAACGCGTCCTTACCAGCGCGCAAGGCCTACAGAGACTGGATTAGCGAACTAGTTAAGCGGGCGTTGACGGGGGCCATCGTCAACAACAAGTGGTGGTTTGCTCTGAAAAGAGCAATTAGAATAGAGTCCATTAGGTTTAGTAAGACTTTAGCAATAGAGAAAAATAGAGCAGAGGGAGAATTAGTTAGAAAATTAGATGAGGCGCTTAGCAAAGGCATCGCGACCGACGTACTTGCGACGAAATTGGCCCTTGACCAATTCTTCAATGCAAAGCACGAAGGCTGCGTTGTCAGAGCAAGGGTGCGTGCTCTCAGACATGAGGGGATGAAAGCCGTTCAATGGGCCCGAGTGGCGGAGGCGCGTCGTGGCAACAAAGCCACGATCCGGTCTTTGGTGGACCACGACGGGCGCATGCTACTCGATCCCGGGCAAATGTGTGAAGCTTTTCAGCGACACTTCGCTCGACTGTTCGGGGGCAGTGGCGGGCCGGATCGAGGGATGGACTTTAGTGTCTACCTCGACGGACTGCCGCGGCTTTCGGCCACTGAGGCGGAGTGTTGCGAAAAGCCGATAACAACCGCTGAAGTAAGGGAGGCAATGACTGGCTGCACAAGGGGTAAATCGCCTGGTTTGGATGGTCTGCCCTATGAACTTTACGTACAAATGCCAAACTTGTTCGGAGGCCTCTTGGCGGACGTCTACTGCAACTGGCAACAGAACGGGAGAATTCCCAGCTCTGTGAGCCGAGGAGCGGTGGCACTGCTGAGAAAGGATCCGAACAAGGGGGATAACATAGATAATTTTAGGCGCATAACTCTGCTAAACACAGAGTTCAAGATTTTGGCCAAGGTGCTAGCAAAGAGGTTGGCGCTTGTCGTTGGTGGTCTGGTGGGAGAGGCACAGACATGCGCCATTCCCGACAGATCCATCCACGACAACCTCCACCTCGTGCGATACATCGTAGAGAGGGTAGCTAGGGAACCTGGCACGGGTGGGTCTTTGATCAATTTAGATCAGTCGAAAGCCTTCGATAGGGTCGACCATCGTTACCTAGCGGCAGTCCTGAGGGCGGCTGGCTTTGGGCCCGTCTTCAGAGGCTGGATCGCTGCCATGCACAGCGACATCTGCTCTGTAGTGAGAGTGAACGGTCACCTTTCGGAACCGTTCAACATCATGCGCTCGGTCCGCCAAGGATGTCCCCTCTCGTCCCTATTGTACGTATTGACTCTCGAGCCATTACTGCACAAACTGGAGACGTTGAGGGGGGTCCCGCGCGAACTAGGATGCGGAAGATCCGTGTCAGCATATGCGGACGATGTCACTGTAGTGGTGTCGAACGCCAAACACATCGAGGCGATCGGCACTACACGAAGAGAATACGAAGCGGTGACAGGAGCAATGATCAACCAGGAAAAGTCAGTGGGCCTGCAGCTCGGCACCTGGAGAGGCAGGTCCATGCTGTCCAACAGCGTCGTCGGGCGCTGAACGGACGGAGCGGTTAAATTGCTAGGGGTCTGGTTCGGTCCAGACCTCCAGACGGACAAAAACTGGGACGAGGTGACGAGCAGGGTGGCTTCTCTCACCCAGAAATGGGCCGAGAGGAAGCTATCCCTGAAAAGTCGAGCGGAGGTGGCGAATGCGTACATCGCATCCGTCATCTACTACCGCCTGACCGTCGTACCTTGTCCTAAGCCCCGCCTGACTGCGCTGGAGCGTTTGCTCTTTCGCTTCTTGTGGAAGGGACGCGCTCCGATGGTCAGGCGGTCCATCTGCTGTCAACACCCGCTACGTGGAGGGCTGGGTATGCCGTGGCTGATGATGCGCAGACACGCGCTCAGGCTACGACATCTCCACCTCTTCCTCGACGGTGATCAGGTGTGGTCGCCGTTTGCTAGACGTGTTTTTCCCCAGCTCGTCTCCTTGACGGAGCTGCAGTCCTGGGTCAAGCGAAGACCGAGAGGGAGCGCTTGGAGACTGGAATGTCTTCAGGCGCTCACAGCCCTCGGCCAATCGGGCAATGTGATCGGTGGAAACTCCACCTTGGCGTTCTATAGGGGATTAGTGGAGGGGAAGAGCGACGACGTACTTGGAGAAACTCTAGGCGTCGACGAAAATCAACTAGCCAATCTCTTCGGAAGGACTTTCGGACCGGGGCCTATGGATAACTTCCAGAAATCCCTGGCCTGGCAGTGCTACCGAGGAGCTTTGCCAGTTCGGGATAAACTCTACAGGCATGGAGGTGCCGTCAGCCGGGCATGTCCGAGATGCGCGCAGGGCGACGAAACCGTCCTGCACGCACTCGTCCAGTGTCCGAGCATTGCTGACTTGTGGGTTTATGTCGAACACCTGCTGTCACGTGTAGGACGGATCCAGCTATCAGCTGAGTCCATCGTGAGGATTGCCCCGCCCCCTTCCTTTAGCCGGGAAGGGCAGGCAGTTTTTATCTGTCTGGTGGCCATGGCGAAAGAGATAGTATGGTGGACACGTTTGAAAGGGCTGAAGACGAGCACTTACCTCTTCGGTGATGCCCTGATTAACTTTTTCAAATTTCATTTGAAAAGGAAAATCAGGGTAGAGAGGGAAGTGCTCTCTTCCCAGCATTTTGTTGAAAGATGGGTGAGAGAAGCAAGTATGGCCCGAATGAATGGGCCTTCTCTGAGTATGTGTCTGTAAATTAAAGGTGGAAAACTGGGAGAGGGCACTTGCCCTGGTGGTCAGGGCCACTGTGGTCTTTTAATGGGCTTTCTCCACAAATGTCCCTCGGAAGTCTCCCCCCTATTGGGGAATTTTTCTTTGTTATTTTATTTCAACCTCTGTTTTTTTTACACGCAGAAATGCCCATTTGTACCGTCCTGTATTGTCCTGTACTGTCCTTAATGTCTACTTTATGTAAACCCTTGTGGTTAATAAAGAAAACATTATTATTATTATTATTATTATTATTATTATTATTATTATTATTATTATTATCGCCTCCAGTTTTTTTCAACGTTTTACCTCGTTTTCAACCGTTCTAAACCTTTTATTCAAGTTTTAAATTTGATAAAAGTTTAGAAGAAGTGACCCACCTAATACAGGGGTTCACTCGTAAATAATACGGCACCACTTTACGGGGTGTCGTATTCGTATTTGTGTAAAAATATTTTTTTGAAAAATGTCAACATGGATAATACAAGAAAGAGAGAAAGCGCTGTCAGACAACACAGAGAGAGGGAGACTTTATCAGCATGTCAACAAGACAGCGTTCCAGCGGAGGTAAATATAAACGAAAATATTACAAAGGAAAAGAAGATTGTTACAGATTTAAAATTAACAAATATTTCTAACACAAACAATACCAACAACAACACCAACAGCAATACCATCAATAACAACAGCAACAACAAAAATAACACCGGTAAAGTCGAGAACGACAATAACAAAAAATAACAGCGGTAAGGTTGAGAACGACAATAACAATGACAATAACAACAGCCACAACAACAATAATAGTAGGAACAGTATCAACAAAAACAACAATAATAACAACAGCCACAATAACAGTAACAACAGCAACAGTATCAACGGAAAGAACAACAACAACACCAACAACTGTACCAACGAAAACAACAACAATGACACCGATACCTGTAATAGCGATCTCAGCACCACCAGTAAGACCAGTAGCGGCAGCAATAGTGGTGCTGCTGAAAAAGGGACCACTTCTTTTGCAGGTGTCGCCCGAAATATCGTACAGTGTTAGTCACAGAGGAGGAGATGGCAGTCGCAAGGGCCATGGTGACAAGAAGCGCAAATAGAGTCTACCTGAAACCTCCACCCGATTTTTTCAAGGACCAGCAGCTACGGACGGTGACTTACCGCACCGTAAGCAAAATCTCACATCGGGTGGAGAAAGCCACGGAGGCTCAAATCCAAAAGGCCTTGGGGTGCGTCTGGGCACGCAAAACCCACATCACCCGAGGCAGAAAGTACGCCACAGTAGACGTACTTTTCGCCCCCTCCCCCCCCCAGGAAGCAAAGTCTCACTCTTTGGAAACCCTAAAGAGTGAGGAGATAGTCTTGGTGCCCTCCTACTGCGGGCAGAAAATTGTGAGGGTCAAAGTGACCCAGATCCCACCCGACGTGCCCATACCTTGGCTGGCCGCGTCTGTCCTTGCTGGAATCGAGAACAGGACGACCATGCTGCAAGTAGAAAAAATAGGAAGAGAGAACTGGTCAGATATAGGGATGCAAATGCTTATACAAACTGACCAGGAATGTATCGACGCTATCCTCGATATCATAGACATCGAGGAAAGACTCCAACTCCCTATAAGTGTAGAAGGAAGACGGCCAAAATGTTATCTCTGTGGGTCGAAGGGTCACCTCAGGACCTTTTGCCCGCAGAAGACAGCGAAGAAGACCCCTCTCCTTCCAATACCTGGTCCGCTGCTACCAAGAGCAGGGCAGGCAACAAACGAAGAAGCCCCTTCCACGGTGAGTAGGAGGGCAACGTCCGTAGTACCCGTACCAAGGCCATGGACAACTAAAAGCATCATCATCAGTGGCGGCAACACCAATAGCTACATTTGAAGTAGCTACACCAGCAACAAAATTGCCGAAGAGGGCTCCACTACCACCACCAACAGCCGTGGAGCACATACCCCTCCCAGACGCCACAGAATCCGACATGGAGTTTGAAGCGGGAGTGAAGTGGCAAACGGTCTGCCACAAAAAACAAAAAACAAAAAAAACCCTTAGATTCACCCTCCAAGAGCGAAGGCATACAAAGAGGGGTAAAGGCAGCAAGGAAACTTGCAGCAACACTACCACCATCACCACCACAAGCATCACTGACAACAACAACCACACCACCACCAGCATCACCAAAAACACCAACAACGCAAACACGGAGGGGTTGCCATCCTTTTTCGGAGAGGCTTGGATCTCGCGATACGGGCCATCTTCCTAGACCCAGAAGGTAAGTCGGTGGTGCTGGACGTGACCGGCAGCGAAGGCAATGCTTTCAGGCTAGTAGCCGTCTACGCCCCAACAGGGGCAAGACGGCCAGATTTCTTCAGACGTCTAGAGACCTTTCTTGGAACGTCCCGCTCTTTAGTGTTAGTGGGCGACTGGAACGGTATCTTGGATGCACGCTGGGATCGTGTGGGGGTAGTGGATAGGGAGGAGGGTGCAAGAGCCTCACCAACCTGCTCAGACGTTTTGAATTGTCTGACAGGTATCGACTGGATCAACCGAATGTGCCAATGTGGACATGGACAAACCGCATCGGGTCATACAGATCGTATCTCTATAGGGTATTCTGCAGAGAACTAGATAAGGCTAGTATAAGTTGTCCACAATTTGAAATAGTCGACTACACAGACCACAAATTTGTGATCTGTGAGATCGACATAGACAGACTTCATAGACAAGGGCCTGGTTACTGGAAGCTGAACGCGTCTTTCCCGGCGCGCAAAGCCTACAGAGACCGGATTAGCGTATTAGTTAAGCGGGCGTTGACGGGAGCGGACGTCAACAACAGGTGGTGGTTCGCCCTGAAAAGAGCAATTAAAGTAGAGTCGATTAGGTTTAGCAAAGGAGTAGTGATAGAGGAAAATAGAGTAGAGAGAGAGGTAGTCAGAAAGCTAGAAGAGGCGTTTAGGACAGGCATCGCAACCGACGTGCTTGCGGCGAGATTGGCACTCGACCAATTATTCAACGCAAAACACGAAGGCTGCGTTGTCAGAGCTAGAGCGCGTGCTCTGAAACACGAGGGGAAAAAAGTCGTCCAATGGGCCCGGGTGGCAGAGGCGCGACGTGACAACAAAGCCACAATTCGGTCTTTGTCTGACCAAAACGGGTGCGTGATGCTCGAACCCGAGCGGATGTGTGAAGCTTTTCAACAGCACTTTGCTGAACTGTTCGGGAGCGGCGGCGGCCCGGATCGGGGCATGGACTTCAGTGCATACCTCGACGGACTGCCTCGGCTCTCGACGACCGTAGCACAGTGTTGCGAAAAGCCAATAACAACCGGTGAAATACGGGAAGCGATAGCTAACTGCACAAGGGGTAAATCGCCAAGTTTGGATGGTCTGCCCTACGAACTTTATGCATTTATGCCAGACTTGTTCGGTGACCTCTTAGCAGAACGGGAGCATTCCCAGTTTTGTGAGCCGGGGAGCAGTGGCGCTGCTGAGAAAAGACCCGAACAAGGAGGATGTTATCGATAATTTCAGGCCCATAACCCTGCTAAACGCAGAGTTCAAGATTTTGGCCAAGGTGTTAGCAACGAGGTTGGCGCTTGTCGTCAAGGGTCTGGTGGGAGAGGCGCAGACATGCGCCATTCCGGACAGATCCATACACGACAACCTCCACCTCATGCGATACATCATAGAGAGGGGGTTAAGGAACCTGGCAAGGGTGTGGCCCTGATCAACTTGGATCAATCCAAAGCATTCGATAGGGTCGACCATCGGTACCTGGCGACGGTCCTCGAGGCAGCCGGTTTCGGGCCCGTTTTCAGGGGTTGGATCGCAGCAATGTACAACGACATCTGCTCAGTTGTGAGGGTGAACGGTCACCTGTCGCAGCCGTTCAGCATCATGCGCTCAGTCCGCCAGGGTTGTCCCCACTTGTCCCTCTTGTACGTATTGGCTCTCGAGCCGTTACTGCACAAACTGGGGGCGATGAGGGGCGTCCCACGCGAACCTGGATGCGGAAATCCGAGTCGGCTTACGCTGACGACGTCACCGTGGTGGTGTCGAGCACCAGACACGTCCAGATGCTCGGCACCGCTCTCAAGGAATACGAAACGGTGACAGGAGCAAAGATAAACCAGGAAAAGTCGGTGGGCTTGCAGCTCGGCACCTGGAGAGGCAAGTCCATGCCGCCCGACAGCGTCGTGGGGCGTTGGACGGACGGACCGGTTAAATTGCTCGGGGTCTGGTTCGGACCGGACCTCCAGATGGAGAAAAACTGGAACGAGGTGACGAGCTGGGTGGCCTCCCTCACCCAGAAATGGGCTGAGAGGAAGCTGTCCCTGAAAGGCCGGGTGGAGGTGGAAAATGCGTACATCGCATCCGTCATCTGCTACCGCCTCACCGTCGTCCCTTGCTCCAGCCCAACTCTCACCAAAATGGAGCGCCTTCTCTTCCGCTTTTTGTGGAAGGGACGCGCTCCAATGGTCAGACGATCCATCTGCTGTCAACACCCGTTACGTGGAGGACTGAGCATGCCATGGCTGATGATGCGCAAGCCTGCGCCGAGGCTGCGACATCTCTGGTGCTTCCTTGATGGTGAACAGGTGTGGTCGCCGTTCGCCAGGCACATTTTTCCACAGCTCGTCTCCTTGACGGAGCTGCAGTCCTGGGTCAGAAAAAGACCGAGGGATAGCGCTTGGAAACTGGAAGGCCTCCAGGCGCTCACTGCCCTCTGCCAGCTGGGCACAAGTATCGGTGGAACATCCACCTCGGCGTTCTATAGAGGACTAGTGGAGGGGAAGAGCGACGACATTCTCGGAGAGATCCTGGGTGTCGAAGATCAGCTGTTTGCTCTCTTCCGGATAACTTCCAAAAATCCCTGGCCTGGCAGTGCTACCGGGGAGCGCTGCCGGTTCGAGATAAGCTCTACAGGCACGGAAGTGCCGTCAGCCGAGCCTGTCCGAGATGCGCGCAGAGCGACGAAACCGTCGTGCACGCACTCGTTCAGTGCCCGAGTATTGCTGACTTGTGGAGCTATGTCGAACAGTTGCTGTCACGTGTGGGACTGATCCGGTTGTCGACTGAATCCATTGTGCAGATGGTCTCGCCGTCTTCCTTCGAGGAGGAAGGGCAGGCGGTTTTCATCTGCCTGGTGGCCATGGCGAAAGAGATTGTGTGGTGGACAAGGTTAAAAGGGTTAAAGACAGACACTTTCCTCTTCGGCGAATCCCTAATTAACTTTTTCAAGTTTCACTTGAAGAGGAAAATCAGGGTGGAGAGGCAAGTGCTGCCATCTAGCAAGTTTGTTGAAAGGTGGGTGAATGTAGCGAGAATGGTCCAAGTGAACGTAACCACTCTGAATATACGTCTGTAGTTTGAGAGATGGAAAAATTGAGAGAGGGCGCTTGCCCTGGTGGTCAGGGTGGCCGTAGTCTTTTGTGTGGTTTTCACCACGAGTAACCCTCGGAGGTTTACCTCCTATTGGGGAATTTTTCATTGTTTCAATTTTCATTTTTATTGTTTATATATATATATGTTTTATGTCCTTTTTTTTTCTTTTCTTATATAAATAATAAAAATATTTACACGCACAAAACCCACATCGTACCGTCCTGTACCGTCTGTAATGTTTTTCTTGATGTCAGCCCTTGTGGCCAATAAAGAAATCATTATTATTATTATTATTATTATTGTTATTACTCTTTGAGTCTCAGTCATTGATGTTAGTTAACTGGAAAGTTTGTTGAAATGAATATCAAGCCACTACCTGCAGCCTCAGATATTCAGGAAGTATCGAAGGGTTGTTGCTGTTCCCAGCAAGCATGCCTTTTGAAGCGTTCCAAAAAGCGTGGCGGGGCCAATTTTCTTTAACCATCCCTGGACACTTTTTGAGATAGTACCTAGTGTGCCTATGACAATCGGGACCACTTTGACTTCATGGCAGTTCCAAATCCTTTTTACCTTCCACTTTAAGTCCTGGTATCGGTTAATTTTCTCCCTCTCCTTCTCTGCACTCTCGTGTCGAATGGGCAGGCCACATCCACAATCAGGCACGATCTTTTTTTCTTTGTCCAAAACCACCAGGTCAGGTCTATTGTGTTCCAGTTTCTTGTCCGTCTGTATCCTAAAATCCCACAGCACCTTCACCTGATCGTTTTCTATCACCGCCTCTGGCTTATACTCATACCACTTCTCAGAATGTGGTAAATTGTTTACTTTGCATAGGTGCCAGTGGATCACCCTGCCCATTACATCATGTCTCCAGCCCTTATAGTGAGTCTGGGCTAGGTGTTTACACTCGGATACAATGTGAGCCACAGTCTCCTCTCTCTCCACAGATCCTGCACAGTGGGCTAGCCTCCTCCTTGTAAATATGGTGTTTCAACCACTTCGTTTTGAGAGCCTGCTCTTGCACAGCCATTAACATTCCTTCTGTAGCCTTTTTAAGGTCTCCTCTTTTCAACCAGTTCCATGTTTGTGGATCTCTGAATTCAGTTTTCTCAAAGAAGGTACTATGAAGGGATTTTTAATGAAGGCTACTCTTTCTCCTTGTTGTTATTTCCTCCTTGGAAATCTCCTGGTCTATTGTCCTCTCCTTCAATACAGTTCTGAGCATTGGCTCCCTACTATCAGTCACGTATTTGTGTAGGTTGTTTTTCTCCATCTGAACACAGTCCTCTATGCTGATAAGACCTCTTCCACCTTCAGATCTCCTTAAGTAGAGTCTATCGACATCACTCCTCTTGTGGAACATGTTGTAGATAGTCAATAGCTTCCTAGTCTTCCTATCCATTTCTTTTTGTTCAGCAACATTCCATCTCACAATTCCCGCACTGTACCTAATAATAGACACAGTTCGGGAATTTACTGCACTTATGGCATTCCTACTGTTCAGATGTGACTTTAATACGCTCCTTACTCTCCGAATGTATTCAGATCTTATCAATTGCTTCATTTTTTTGTTCTTGATGTCATCAGCCTCCAGAACACCCAAATACTTGTATCCTTCTTCAGTGTCAATTTCCTTTATCATCTCACCTGTTGGTACCTGGATTCCGTTGCTTCTGCTCAATTTACCCTCTCTTCATCACAAGGACTCCACACTTACTAATACCAAATTGCATACATTATTATTATTATTATTATTATTATTAGTATTATTAGTATTATTATTATTATTATTATTATTATTATTATTGGGCGGGGATTGGAAGTATCGGTAGAGGGTCGGACAGCATGCTTTGACGCATAGAATTACGGCCCTTACCATTGTGAGTTCAAACTCCACCGAGGTTAACTCTGCTTTTCATCCTTACATGGTCGATAAAATAAAGTACCAGTAATGCACTGGGATAATTGCTGACCTTGTGCCAAAAGTAGAAACAATTATTAATATTATTATTATTTCAAAATTAATAACTTCTAATTCGTTTGGAGTTAACTGAAAAGGTGAATAGAAATTTCATGAAAACATTTCTAGTTTATTATGATAAAAACAGCCGCAACAAACAGACATTTAAAACTGCTTGTTGTGCTCAGCGACCTTTTACATTTCTGACCAGGAAACACGCCCCCACAACTGGGAAAAATATTTGGCGTCTGCTAAAATATCAGACAATAAATTAATAAATAAAATCAAACAACAAATATGGCGGAAGAAAAGGTTTTAAAAAAAACAATGATTGTCTTTTGTGGGTATGGTGATATTGATATGTCGATATATAACAATAACAAGGGTTTGATAACAATCACAACAATGGTTTGATAGCAACAACAACAATAACAACAATAGTTTGATAACAACAACAATAACAACAACAACAGAAATATCAGTAACTGTAGTTATAACCATAACAACAACAACAGTAATAACAGTAACTGTAGTAATAACCACAACAACAACAACAGCAATAACAGCAACTGTAGTAATAACCACAACAACAACAGTAATAACAGTAACAGTAGTAATAACCACAACAACAGTAATAACAGTAACTGTAGTAATAACCACAACAACAGTAATAACAGTAACTGTAGTAATAACCACAACAACAACAGTAATACACAGTAAGTGTAGTAATAACCACAACAACAACAGTAATAACAGTAACAGTAGTAATAACCACAACAACAACAGTAATAACAGTAACTGTAGTAATAACCAAAACAACAGTAATAACAGTAACTGTAGTAATAACCACAACAACAACAATAATAATAACAGTAACTGTAGTAATAACCACAACAACAGTAATAACAGAAACTGTAGTCATAACCACAACAATAACAACAACAACAGTAATAACATTAACTGTAATATTAACCACAACAACAACAATAATAATAACAGTAACTGTAGTAATAACCACAACAATAACAACAACAGTAATAACAGTAACTGTAGTAATAACCACAACAACAACAACAACAGTAATAACAGTAACTGTAGTAATAACCACAACAACAACAACACTAATAACAGTAACTGTAGTAATAACCACAACAATAATAGTAATAACAGTAACTGTAGTAATAACAACAACAACAACAACAGTAATAACAGTAACTGTAATAATAACCACAACAACAACAGTAATAACAGAAACTGTAGTAATAACCACAACAACAACAACAACAACACTAATAACAGTAACTGTAGTAATAACCACAACAACAACAGTAATAACAGTAACTGTAGTAATAACCACCACAACAACAACAGTAATAACACTAACTATAGTAATAACCACAACAATAACAACAACAGTAATAACAGTAACTGTAGTAATAACAACGACAACAACAGTAATAACACTAACTATAGTAATAACCACAACAATAACAACAACAGTAATAGCAATAACTGTAGTAATAACAACGACAACAACAGTAATAGCAATAACTGTAGTAATAACCACCACAACAACAACAGTAATAACAGAAACTGTAATAATAACCACCACAACAACAACAGTAATAACAGTAACTGTAGTAATAACCACAACAATAACAACAACAGTAATAACAGTAACTGTAGTAATAACCACAACAACAACAGTAATAACAGTAACTGTAATATTAACCACAACAATAACAACAACAGTAATAACAGTAACTGTAGTAATAACCACAACAACAGTAATAACAGTAACTGTAGTAATAACCACAACAACAGTAATAACAGTAACTGTAGTAATAACCACAACAACAGTAATAACAGTAACAGTAGTAATAACCACAACAACAACAGTAATAACAGTAACAGTAGTAATAACCACAACAACAACAGTAATAACAGTAACTGTAGTAATAACCACAACAACAGTAATAACAGTAACAGTAGTAATAACCACAACAACAACAGTAATAACAGTAACTGTAGTAATAACCACAACAACAACAACAACAACAACAGTAATAACAGCAACTGTAGTATTAACCACAACAACAACAGTAATAACAGTAACTGTAGTAATAACCACAACAATAACAGTAATAACAGTAACTGTAGTAATAACCACAACAACAACAACAGTAATAACAGTAACTGTAATAATAACCACAACAACAACAGTAATAACAGAAACTGTAGTAATAACCACAACAACAACAACAACAACAACACTAATAACAGTAACTGTAATAATAACCACAACAACAACAGTAATAACAGTAACTGTAGTAATAACCACCACAACAAGAACAGTAATAACAGAAACTGTAGTAATAACCACAACAACAACAACAACAACACTAATAACATTAACTGTAGTAATAACCACAACAACAACAGTAATAACACTAACTATAGTAATAACCACAACAATAACAACAACAGTAATAACAGTAACTGTAGTAATAACAACGACAACAACAACAACAGTAATAACAGTAACTGTAGTAATAACGACAACAATAACAACAACAGCAACAGTAATAACAGTAACTGTAGTAATAATCACAACGGTAATAACAGTAACTGTTGTAATAACCATAGAAATAACAACAACTACAACAGTAATAACAGTAACTGTAGTAATAACCACAACAACAACAACTACAACAGTAATAACAGTAACTGTAGTAATAACCACAACAACAACAACAACAACTACAACAGTAATAACAGTAACTGTAGTAATAACCACAACAACAACAGTAATAACAGTAACTGTAGTAATAACCACAACAACAACAACTACAACAGTAATAACAGTAACTGTAGTAATAACCACGACAACAGTAATAACAGTAACTGTAGTAATAACCACAACAACAACAGTAATAACAGTAACTGTAGTAATAACCATAGTAATAACACTAATAACCATAATAACAATAATAGCAACAACAACAATAATAATAACCATTATAAAACGCTAGCAGAAAAACCACATTTCTGGTGGTGTTTTTCTAGCATGTGTAGTGTGTATATTGATATTATACGCAGGTATATATATATATATGTAGATATGATACATCAAATAACATCGTAATTGACAATAAACACAGAAATTGAACGAAGACTGCGTTACACTGTCTTATGTAATCAGTAACGTAATCCATGATACATAAAAAAAAACACGATATTATATATAAACTGCATTAGGAGAAAATTAGTGACGGAAATATATGAATGTTTATTTAAGCGATGGCCAAATTGAAGTGTTGACATTGCAGAAATTTTAAAGAAGTAAATCTTTAAATAAACAATAAAATATATTTAATCAACAGCCACGAAATTTAGTAGATAAATTATGTAATATTCATTCATTATTTATTCAATGTAATCCAACTTATTTTACAAACGGGATAAAAAATTATAAACCGTACGCAGTCCCGCACTCCTTACTTTAATATAGTTTAGATACCCGGAACACAGAGTTTAGTGGCTGGAAGGGTGTTGAATGTAAAATGGTGATGATGACGATGGTGATGACGATGATGATGATGATGATGATGATGATGATGATGATGATGGTGTTGATGATAATGATGATGGTGGTGTTGATGATGATGAGGATGATGATGATGATGATGGTGACGATGATATTAATAGTGTTTTTCAATTTAGTCAGACGGTCAACAAGCTGTGGTGGGGGGAAGTCAGTTATATATGACTGGTACATTACTTTATCAAGCCCCAGAAGGATGAAAGGTGAAGTTGGCCTTGGTGGGGTTTGAACTCGGGATATAGGGAGTGGGAGAGTAAAGTAGACCTTAGTGGGGTTTGAACTCAGGATAAAGGGAGTGGGAGAGTAAAGTTGACCTTGGTGGGGTTTGAACTCGGGATATAGGGAGTGGGAGAGTAAAGTTGACCTTGGTGGGGTCTGATCTCAGGATATAGGGAGTGGGAGAGTAAAGTTGACCTTGGTGGGGTTTGATCTCAGGATATAGGGAGTGGGAGAGTAAAGTTGGCCTTGGTGGGGTTTGATCTCAGGATATAGGGAGTGGGAGAGTAAAGTTGGCCTTGGTGGGGTTTGAACTCGGGATATAGGAAGTGGGAGAGTAAAGTTGGCCTTGGTGGGGTTTGAACTCGGGATATAGGGAGTGGGAGAGTAAAGTTGGCCTTGGTGGGGTTTGAACTCGGGATATAGGGAGTGGGAGAGTAAAGTTGACCTTGGTGGGGTTTGAACTCGGGATATAGGGAGTGGGAGAGTAAAGTTGGCCTTGGTGGGTTTGAACTCGGGATATAGGGAGTGGGAGAGTAAAGTTGACCTTGGTGGGGTTTGAACTCGGGATATAGGGAGTTGGAGAGTAAAGTTGGCCTTGGTGGGGTTTGAACTCGGGATATAGGGAGTGGGAGAGTAAAGTTGACCTTGGTGGGGTTTGAACTCGGGATATAGGGTATACAGTAAAGAAATAGTAAAAGTACTTCACTTAACATGTCAATAATTCTGGCAATCCACCGCCTTAACGACAGCATCGACACAACCACCACCACCACCACCACCACCACCGCCACTGCCACCACCATCAACACCACCACCACCATATATATATATATATACTATATTTCATTTTAAGATATCTCTCAACTCACAATCACTACTTTCTTATTCCAAGTTAATATCGGAACGCCAGATATATATATATATATATATATATATATATATATATATATATATATATATATATATATATATAGAGAGAGAGAGAGAGAGAGAGAGAGAGAGAGAGAGAGAGAGAGAGAGAGAGAGAGAGAGAGAGAGATTATTATTATTGTTTAATCAATTGGCCAATTGAATGTTGTAACATACTGTTCTACGTTATTAATCATCAATTAAAGACTTCGATCAATTAATTCCCAATATTTGACCCTCATTTATTGATTTCAATGTTTTGGTTTAGAGTTGCCAGGAAGAGTTGTTGGTGTCAATATAAAACACAGCTACAGTATTTCTCTGGAGAAGTGGCAGAGTGGTTAGGTCATTGGATTATGTCTGAATAGTTGACTCACTGCAGTCTGTGTTCAAATCACGCCCTGGTCAACATTGACTTTCAGCGTTTCCAAGTCGATAAAGTACTAGTCATGTACTGGCGTCGATTCTTTCTGTATCTCTCTTTGTGCTGTGTTGTAAAAGGATTGGCTCTGTAATTTGTCATCGATATGTTTTACCTATTATTTTACCCTATATCTCTTGTTTTACCCAAGATCTACCCATAACATATTTACCAAACACAATAAGGGTTATACAATATGTGACAAAGTCGGACTATTTCATTACATGTAGTCAGTGTGACACAGTGTGTGATATGTCTGGACATATTACAGTCAGTGTGACACAGTGTGTGATATGTCTGGACATATTACAAACAGTGTGTGACATGGTTGGACATATTATAGTCAGTGTGACGCAGTGTGACATGGGGGACATATTACAGTCAGTGTGACACAGTGTGACATGGAGGACATATTATAGTCAGTGTGACACAGTGTGATATGGTTGAACATATTACAGTTAGTGTGACATGGAAGACATATTACAGTGTGATATGTTTGGACATATATCAGTCAGTGTGACACATTGTGACATGGAGGATATATTACAGTCAGTGTAACATGTCTGGACATATTACAGTCAATGTGACATAGTGTGACATGGTTGCATATATTACAGTCAATCTGACACAGTGTGACACTGTGACATGGTTGGATATATTACAGTCAGTGTGACACAGTGTGACATGGTTGGATATATTACAGTCAGTGTGACAGTGACATGGTTGGACATATTACAGTCAGTGTGACAGTGTGACATGGTTGGACATATTACAGTCAGTGCGACACTGTGATATGGTTGGATATATTACAGTCAGTGTTACAGAGTGTGACATGGTTGGGCATATTACAGTCAGTGTGACAGTGACATGGTTGGACATATTACAGTCAGTGTGACACACTGTGACATGGTTGGATATATTACAGTCAGTGTAACACAGTGTGACATGGAGGACATATTATAGTCCGTGTGACACAGTGTGACATGGAGGACATATTACAGTCAATGTGACATTGTTACATGGTTGGACATATTACAGTCAGTGTGACATGGAGGACATATTACAGTCAGTGTGACACTGTGACATGGTTGAATATATTACAGTCAGTGTGACACAGTGTGTCATGGAGGACATATTATAGTCAGTGTGACACAGTGTGACATGGAGGACATATTACAGTCAGTATGACACTGTGACATGGTTGGATATATTACAGTCAGTGTGACACAGTGTGACACTGTGACATGGTTGAATATATTACAGTCATTGAGACACAGTGTGACATGGAGGACATATTACAGTCAGTGTGATACTGTGACATGGTTGGATATATTAAGTCAGTGTGACACAGTGTGACATCGTTGGACATATTACAGTCAGTGCGACACAGTGTGACATGGTTGGATATATTACAGTCAGTGTGACACAGTGTGACATGGTTGGATATATTACAGTCAGTGTGACAGTGACATGGTTGGACATATTACAGTCAGTGTGACACAGTGTGACATGGTTGGATATATTACAGTCAGTGTGACACAGTGTGACATGGTTGGACATATTACAGTCAGTGCGACACAGTGTGACATGGTTGGACATATTACAGTCAGTGTGACACAGTGTGACATGGTTGAATATTTTACAGTCAGTGTGACACAGTGTGACATGGTTGGATATATTACAGTCAGTGTGACAGTGACATGGTTGGACATATTACAGTCAGTGTGACAAGATGGGACATGGTTGGATATATTACAGTCAGTGTGACACAGTGTGACATGGTTGGACACATTACAGTCAGTGTGACACAGTGTGACATGTCTGGACATATTATAGTCAATGTGACACAGTGTGTGACATATCTAGCCATATTACAGTCAGTGTGACACAGTGTGACATGGAAGACATATTACAGTTAGTGTGACAAAGTATGTGACACAGTGTGTGACACAATGTGTGACACCGTGTGATATGTTTGGACATATATCAGTCAGTGTGACACATTGTGACATGGAATATATATTACAGTCAGTGTGACACAGTGTGACATGTCTGGACATATTACAGTCAATGTGACACAGTGTGACATGGTTGCATATATTACAGTCAATCTGACTCAGTATGACACTGTGACATGGTTGGATATATTACAGTCAGTGTGACAGTGTGACATGGTTGGACATATTACAGTCAGTGTGACACAGTGTGACATGGTTGGATATATTACAGTCAGTGTGACACAGTGTGACATGGTTGCACATATTACAGTCAGTGTGACACAGTGTGACATGTTTGGACATATTACAGTCAGTGTGACAGTGTGACATGGTTAGACATATTACGGTCAGTGTGACACAGTGTGACATGGTTGGACAAATTACATTCAGTGTGACACAGTGTGACATGGTCGGACATATTACAGTCAGTGTGACACTGTGACATAGTTGGATATATTACAGTCAGTGTGACAGTGACATGGTTGGACATATTACAGTCAGTGTGACACAGTGTGTCATGGAGGACATATTATAGTCAGTGTGACACAGTGTGACATGGAGGACATATTACAGTCAGTATGACACTGTGACATGGTTGGATATATTACAGTCAGTGTGACACAGTGTGACACTGTGACATGGTTGAATATATTACAGTCATTGAGACACAGTGTGACATGGAGGACATATTACAGTCAGTGTGATACTGTGACATGGTTGGATATATTAAGTCAGTGTGACACAGTGTGACATCGTTGGACATATTACAGTCAGTGCGACACAGTGTGACATGGTTGGATATATTACAGTCAGTGTGACACAGTGTGACATGGTTGGATATATTACAGTCAGTGTGACAGTGACATGGTTGGACATATTACAGTCAGTGTGACACAGTGTGACATGGTTGGATATATTACAGTCAGTGTGACACAGTGTGACATGGTTGGACATATTACAGTCAGTGCGACACAGTGTGACATGGTTGGACATATTACAGTCAGTGTGACACAGTGTGACATGGTTGAATATTTTACAGTCAGTGTGACACAGTGTGACATGGTTGGATATATTACAGTCAGTGTGACAGTGACATGGTTGGACATATTACAGTCAGTGTGACAAGATGGGACATGGTTGGATATATTACAGTCAGTGTGACACAGTGTGACATGGTTGGACACATTACAGTCAGTGTGACACAGTGTGACATGTCTGGACATATTATAGTCAATGTGACACAGTGTGTGACATATCTAGCCATATTACAGTCAGTGTGACACAGTGTGACATGGAAGACATATTACAGTTAGTGTGACAAAGTATGTGACACAGTGTGTGACACAATGTGTGACACCGTGTGATATGTTTGGACATATATCAGTCAGTGTGACACATTGTGACATGGAATATATATTACAGTCAGTGTGACAAAGTGTGACATGTCTGGACATATTACAGTCAATGTGACACAGTGTGACATGGTTGCATATATTACAGTCAATCTGACTCAGTATGACACTGTGACATGGTTGGATATATTACAGTCAGTGTGACAGTGTGACATGGTTGGACATATTACAGTCAGTGTGACACAGTGTGACATGGTTGGATATATTACAGTCAGTGTGACACAGTGTGACATGGTTGCACATATTACAGTCAGTGTGACACAGTGTGACATGTTTGGACATATTACAGTCAGTGTGACAGTGTGACATGGTTAGACATATTACGGTCAGTGTGACACAGTGTGACATGGTTGGACAAATTACATTCAGTGTGACACAGTGTGACATGGTCGGACATATTACAGTCAGTGTGACACTGTGACATAGTTGGATATATTACAGTCAGTGTGACAGTGACATGGTTGGACATATTACAGTCAGTGAGACAGTGTCACACAATGTGACATGGTTGGACATATTACAGTCAGTGTGACAGTGTGACAGTTTGACAGGTACAGTCCACTCGACGGGCTTCTACACAGTTTCTCTTTACCCAATTTCACTCACAAGGTATGGATAGAGTGATTTGCCACGCAATTGAATCGACTCCGGGCTTTTTAACCACTTAACCACCATTTTACCCACAATCACAGTTTTACCCACAATCAAAGTTTTACCCACCTTTTACCCTCAATCACATTCATACCCACCATTTTACCCACAATTGATTGTGGATAAAATGGTGGGAAAACCTGTGATTGTGGGTAAATGTTTGTTAAAACTGTGATTGTGGGTAAATGGTTGGTAAGACTGTGATTGTGATTAAAATGGTGGTTAAAACTGTGATGTGGGTAAATGGTTGGTAAGACTGTGATTGTGAGTAAAATGGTGGGTAAGACTGTGATTGTGGGCAAATGGTGGGTAAGAATGTGATTGTTGGTAAAATGATGGGTAAGACTGTGATTGTGGATAAAATGGTGTGTAAAACTGTGATTGTGGGTAACCACAGAAAACCCGTCGAAACCCCACCGCCAACCGCCAGTCAAGGAATAACTTGGTAGCAACCGACAGTTCTCAGGTGGGGAACCACAGAAAACGAATAATTTACGGTGGTTTTGAAAGTCACTTCGTTCAAAACTACCATGACGACGACCAGCACAACAACCTCTTCCACCACCACTACCCCACTACCAGTACTACCACCAGCACCACCACCACCACCATCATTACCAACACCTCCACGACCACCAGCACCCCTCCCAAACATCACCCCTACTGTCACCACCACCACCACCGCCATGATTATATCTAAGAATTATTGGTACGTTCGAGGTCTTCACTGTAGCATTAATCTGGTGTGGTAAATAAATATATATACATATAGACCAGTTCCGAACATAAAGCAACCAAACTCCCACTGCCTCTGCCTCTCCCACTATTCCCATCTCTCACTATTATAAGCAAATGGGGGCCCACGTGCTGGTCACCCCGCGGTCCCGGCAGACAGAATAGAGAAGACTTTTCCTCGGAGGATGGTGAGGGAGACGCGTTGGATGGGGTGATATATTGTTTTCTAGAGAGAGGATAGTTGTAGTGGTGGTGGTGACAATGGTGGTGACAGTGGTGGTGGTGAAAGTGGGTGTGGTGGTGGTGACTGTGGTGGTGACAGTGGTGGTGGTGAAAGTGGGTGTGGTGGTGGTGACTGTGGTGGTGACAGTGGTGGTGGTGAAAGTGGGTGTGGTGGTGGTGACGGTGGTGGTGGTGGTGGTGGTGACAGTGGTGGTGGTGGTGATGGTGACAGTGGTGGTGATGGTGACAGTGGTAGTGCTGGTGGTGGTGACAGTGGTGGTGGTGGTAGTGGTGGTGCTGGTGGTGCTGGTGACAGTGGTGGTGGTGTTGATGGTGGTGGTGACAGTAGTGGTGGTGGTGGTGGTGGTAGTGGTGGTGGTGGTGGTGACAGTGGTGATGGTGGTGATGGTGACAGTGGTGGTAGTGGTGGTGGTGGTGACAGTGGTGGTAGTGGTAGTGGTGATAGTGGTGGTGACAGTAGTGGTGATGGTGATGGTGGGTGTGGTGGTGGTGACAGTGGTGGTGCTGGTAGTGGTAGTGGTGGTGGTGACAGTGGTGGTGTCAGTGGTGGTGGTGGTGGTGGTGGTGACAGTGGTGGTGGTGGTGATGGTGGGTGTGGTGGTGGTGACAGTGGTGGTGGTGGTGATGGTGGTGGTGGTGCGGTGGGTTTGACAGTGGTGGTGGTTGTATTAAGGCAATGATTAGATTCATTAGGAAATCTCACTACTCTCCCTTGTTTCACTCTTCATTATTAAAGATAAAAAAGTATGTCTAGTTTTGTCATAATTGTTTCTACTTTTGGCACAAGGCCAGGAATTACCCAATGTATTACTGGTACTTTATTTTATCGACCCTGTAAGGATGAACGGCAAAGTTAACCTCGGCGGGATTTGAACTCAGAATGGCAAGGGCCGTAACTCTATGCGTCTACCGATACTGCCAGCCCACCACCCTAACATGGCGTCCGACCCTCTACCGATATTGCCAACCCACCGCTTAGTTTTGTCATAATGAATGAAATGTTCCCACGCCATATTTAATAATTCTTTCTATATTTGGCGCAAGGCTAGCAGTTTAAAATGATGTGGAAGGTCGCTTAAATCAACCCCACCGCGTTACTGGTACTTTAATGTATCGACCCTCTAAGAATGGAAGGTGAAGTGTTGTTTTTATCCTTGTATTGTCCTTCATTTAATGGTTTTTGTGGCCAATAAAAGAAATTATAACGAACTGGAGTCGTTTTAATCGACTTTCTCCTTGCCTTTAACTTTCTGGTTTGTGTCAAACGTAAAAATAATAGTAGTTTCTACTTTTGGCACAATAGCCAGCGATTACCCCAGTGCATCACTGGGTCTTTATTTTATCGACTCCGTAAGGATGAAAGGTAAAGTTAACCTCGGCGGGATTTGAACTCAGATCATAAAGGGCCATAGCTCTATGCTGCAAAGCATGGCGTCTGACCCTCTACCGATACTGCCAATCCACCGCCTTAAATGTAAAAATAATAATTGTTTCTACTTTAGGCACAAGGCCAGCAATTACCCAGTGCATTACTGGTACTTTATTTTATCGACCCCGTAAGGATGAAAGGCAAAGTCAACCTCGGCGGGATTTGAACTCAGATCGTAAAGGGACGTAACTATGCTGGAAAGCATGGTGTCCGACCCTCTACCGATACTGTCAATCCACAGCCCTTGTAAAAATAATAATGGTTTCTAATTTAGTCACAAGACCAACAATTTGTGGGGAGGGGGAAAGTCGATTAAATAGACCCCAGTGCGTTACTGGTACTTTATTTTATCGATCACGTAAGGATGAAACGCAAAATTAACCTCGGTGGGATTTGAACTAAGTACGTAAAGGGCCGTAACTCTATGTCGCAAAACATTGTCCGAGGCTCTACCGATACTGCTAATCTAATGCCCTACATTTGATAATAATAATCGTTTCTGCTTTAAGCACAAGACCAGTAAACTTGAACGGAAGGTAGACCTCAACTCCACTGTGAATAACCAATTGAATCGATTTATCAAATTACTGGTATTTATTGGAAATTCCGCGGCGACCGAACAGGAAAGAATAACGTTGGAGGAATTGGAACACGGAATAGCAAGAGAAAATACTTTCTCGCCGACATGTCAACGAGGAGCCTCTGAGTGGTCAGTTAACTAGCTAGAAATAGCAGTCAGATTTCCCACATATCCTACAGCAGTCTTGAAAAAGGAAATGACACAGTAACTAATATGGTCCTAGGTACACTGTACATGAATGATTAAGGCACGATGGTCATGGCTGGAATGCGTTATATCGAAGGTCTACTCAACCATGTCTCTTGAGTTTTGTCTGCCTTTTAACACTTCCGCCACCGCTGCTACTGCAAACCACCAACCACCAACCACTTTCCGCGCGCCAGCTTTTACGACGATTTCACTCGCTCGCCGCTCGCCGCTCGTTTGCCAGGTTGCGCCAACGACCCTCAAAGTCGATCCAGAAATGAATATGTTACTGAAAGTTACCTGCTTTGAGATTCGAGAAGACATCATAAGGACTGCGACGACGGATCCTTATTCCGTTCCAGAATAAGGATCCCAGGCGTACTCCTGTGGCCGGATCGTTGGGCTAGATGTGTGGGGCCAGAATAGGCCTACTTCGAAGAAAATAAGCAATTGAACCCCACCATGTATGTACTTTATTTTTCCCCGGTCTAAAATCGGGGACTATTTCCACAACCCTCGTTTACGAAATGAATTCATTGAATCGAACGATGTATGTTTATTTTCATCATTCGAGATCTCTTATCAAAGATATCTCTATCTTTTCGTTCTTGTGGTGTACGAGGGATGGCTGAATATTTCTTAAGCTGACTATTTGACTATAAGCTGTCAATTTGGGGCGAGAGTTTTAAGTTGATCCTTACACTTGAACATCAGCTTGGTGCAGGGATTTCGACAGAAAACCTTCCATTAATGGTGGAACGACAGGCAGTTGATATAAGCAAATATACGAATGTCAAATAAATAACTATATGAAATAAATGAAATAGAATTGTCAAATGATGTGTAGCGGGACAGAACCCACAACCACGTGATTATGAAACGATCTGTTCGTCTACACGCCCCAAATTGACTTTATTGTATGACTTGCCAGTGAATTGGCAGATACATTAGAACGCCGGATAGATGCTTTGCAGTATAGGTTTCGGCTCTCTTCGCACTGAGTTCAAATCCCACAAAGGTCACCTTTGCCTTTCATCCATTCTAGGTCGATAAAAAAAGTACCAGTCAAGTACTGGAGTCGATTCTTCACCTATATCTCTTTCTCACTTCCATTCTCTCACTTTCTCTCTATCCTTCTCTGGAAGAAATCTGCTATATTCAGACTGGAGAGATGGGCTCTGCCAGGTTTAAAAACGCCCTTGAAACGCTGTATATTAATACAGCACCCTTGTGATTCCCTCAGGGATTAGGGGACCATGTATGTATTATATCCCTAAATTTCCTTCGTTTTATGACAAAGGTTCAGAAATCATTAACAGTACATTTATTAATTATCCAATAACCCTTTCACAATCTCTCTAGAACTGATCAAGTATCGAATGTATTGATTCAGTTTTCAATCTATTACAAAACAGTTTGGTTTTTCTAATAAATAAACATTGTTATGCTCTGAGTATAACTCTATAGTGTGTGTGTGTGTGGTTGGTAGTCATGCAACACGTGTTTGTATTTGATATTGGGATTCAGAAAATATGTTGAACCAGTTTTATGAAACAAAGCGGAAGTAGAACAAGATATATATGACAACATTAACTGTCTGACATTGATAGATGTGTGTATACACTTCCGGGTTGGCTTATGTACAGTTTCAACTGTATTATCTACATTATTTAATGGCGTTCATGGAAGAGAGAGAGAGAGAAGGAAAGAGAGACCTAAGAGTGAGAGAGAGAGAGAGAAAAGGAAAGAGATAGAGAGAGAGGGGGTGGAGAAGAGGGTGTTAATAATATGAAAAATATAATAGTTTGAACAACATACTATAGCCGTTTCTCCCTCCCAAGTAGGTTTCAAGGGAGAGAGAGAGGGGGGGACCTAAGTGTGTGAGAGAGAGAGAGAGAGAGAGAGAGAGAGAGAGAGAGAGAGAGAGAGAGAGAAGACCTAAGTGAGAGAGAGGGAGAGAGAGAGGGGGACCCAAGTGTGTGTGTGTGAGAGAGAGAAACCTAAGTGAAAGAGAGAGAGACCTAAGTGTGTGTGAGAGAGAGAGGGAGAGAGAGAGAAACCTAAGTGAGAGAGAGAGAGAGAGAGAGAGAGAGAGAGACCTAAGTGTGTGTGTGTGTGAGAGAGAGAGAGAGAGAGAGAGAGAGAGTGAGAGAGAGAAACCCAAGTGAGAGAAAGAGAGAGAGAGAGAAACCTAAGTGAGAGAGAGAGAGTGAGAGAGAGAGAAGACCTAAGAGTGAGAGAGAGAAGACCTAAGAGATAGAGAGAGAGAAGACCTAAGAGTGTGAGAGAGAGAAGACCTAAGAGTGAGAGAGAGAAAGAGACCTAAGTGTGAGAGAAACAGAGTATTACAGAGAAGACTATAAACAGTTGTATATATGACAATATATCACCATGACAACCATAAATTATACATTGGACATTTCTACATTTGTGAATCTACACGATGTCTTGATCTGTTAAACAACTTCCTAATCTGTAAACACATCCTATCATCAAATGACCAATGGGGTGGTCATGGTTTGATTGGCTTTAGTGCTAGTTATGTTGGACTATCGCAAAACAACAATAACATAGACAGTACAAACATATAGGGCTCCTGTAACTCTTGATCCGGTTTATCTTTCTCTGTAGGCCAAATGTTTTTCAAGCTTCTTGACATGAAAAGCCTTTAACTCCTCATTGAATCGTAAATTATATCATATTATCAAGAGGAACGGACCTTATTAATATGAAATTCGGCCTTGATATTTCCAAAGACCTGTCATAATTACAGACATATGTAGAAGATCACGCCATCTAGCGTCGACTGTGAAGCCAGTCGATTAATTGCCCTTAGTTCTGACGTCACGTTCTGACGTCAGTGGTTGAGACAATACACTTGGACCATGGCAGCTCGGAGACAACAGACGTACTAATCCCCGTGCAGTTCCACGCAACGACATCACACCATGCGGTCGTGGCATAATACGATAATGAACCACTACCCAACCTTGGAGCACTGATTTGCTTTAAATAAAATGTTCGCGTAACATAATCTTGAGGTATGTTCTCTTTTTTGTTTGATGATGTGCCAGCCAGTAAACAATAACCAATTAGACGGGATGACCGACGACCACCTCCCCGCTAAAGTGGTGACCCTCGACGATTAAATATGAAAGCGCAGCCTGCTTAACTTCGCCATTCGTTTTTAAATTGAAAATTGTTCGTCTTACACAAAAAAAAAAAAAAAAAAAAATTTTCCAACATGACTGACTGGTCAGCTAACATTCCCGCACATTGTCTTTCTTCTTCAAATGCGGCCATCTGATTGGCTTAGCCTCGTCACGCGACCATATTCTCGTTTTGGAGAAGAAATGCGACGCCATCTTGTTTGATATTTGCTACCTTGTTCCACAGATTCTGCCTTTTGGATTTTCGCTGCTATTTCTTGTACTGTGACTGAACTTCTTTTGCTTGCGCCAACTTAATGGATATTTAGGGAAAGTTGTGCTGTTTTCCCATCGTTTTGAACATTACATACTTTTATTCGTCCATGTGGTAATAGATTGATGATGAGTGGACCTGGTTTGCCTGCGTTCTCAGGTGATACTAAGCTCTGGTTTGCGCAGCTCGACGCTTATTTTGCTGCCAACGAAGTAAAAACCGAGAAAAAGCTCAACTTTTTGATAAGCGGAATTCCTTCTTCACTCGCTGTAACAGTGAAAGATTTGATTACGAACCCGTCGGCCGGTATTTCCTATGATTCGTTGCGGGAAGAAATTCTTCGAAGGAACAGTCATTCTGCTGAGAGCAGATTTCGTTCATTGTTGGAGGATGAGTGTCTAGGCGATAGGTCGCCCTCCGAATTTTTACGCCACATTAGGGACCTCAGTGAATCGCCTGAACAGGATAATTCCTTTATTAAAAAATTATTTTTCTCTCGCCTGCCAAACAACGTCCAAATTATTTTGGCAAATATAGTGGACACCAGCTCTTTGGAGCAAATTGCTGCCTCCGCGGATCGAATCGTTGAATTTTCTAAAAAGGCTACCGCCTCGGACTCGCATATCGCTTCCTCACATTTGAACCAACCTGTCTCGACACGCAAGGATGCCATGTTGAAGGCTATTGACGCTTTGACGCAGCAAGTCGCTCGATTATGCAGAGAGAATGGGCTGTATTCCCGGCGGCCTAGGAGTCGTTCGCGTTCTTTCGCGACTCCACGTCGGCGTACTACTTTGCCCGCCAGAAACCAATCATTGTGCTGGTATCATGCTACCTATGCGGATAAGGTAGATCATTGCCGGCCTCCGTGTAATTATTCGGCCGCGGGAAATGTGGACCAGAGTCACTAAAGGCGGCTAGTGAACTCTGATACAAAACGGAACCGCCATTTCTTCATTGAGGACCTCCTGTCTGGAAGAGCCTTCCTAGTGGACACAGGAGCTTCGTGCAGTATTTGGCCTGTTAATACTATCACAGTAACTCCTCCTGAGTCGTTGATCGAATTGCAAGCTGTCAACCAGTCAGCAATCAGAACTTTTGGACAGATCTCGCTTCCTCTTAAGTTCCGAAATCTTCGTCGGGATTTCAAATGGGTATTCACTGTTGCTGATCTGCCATACCCGATTTTGGGCGCGGATTTTCTGCACCATTTTTCTTTGACGGTGGACGTTCGTCACCAACGCCTGATTGACGATATTACTGGTTTTTCTCTTTGTGGCAGGACGGCGGAATTTTCTACAATTAGCCCGACTTTCTTTATTGCTAACTCTGGAAACTTATATCATGGACTGTTGAAATCGTTCCCGCAACTGACTCATGAAATTTTTAGAGTTACTGATCCAGGAGCATTTTATTACTACAACTGGCGCTCCGGTTTTTTCGCGTCCTCGTCGATTGCCAGCGGACAAATTGAAAGCAGCACGGTCCGAGTTCGATCATATGCTACAGCTCGGAATTATTCGTCCTTCCACGAGCCCGTGGGCATCTCCATTACATATGGTGCCAAAATCTGGCGATTGGAGACCCACTGGAGATTATAGAAGATTGAACTCGATGACCGTACCGGATCGATATCCTATCCCTCATTTGCAGCATATTGCATCCTCGTTGCAAGGTTGCAACATTTTTTCGAAGCTCGATTTGATACGAGCCTATAACCAAATTCCTGTCAATAGAGACGACATCCGGAAAACGACTATAATTACGCCATTTGGATCTTTCGAATTTCTCACCATGCCTTTCGGGTTAAGGAATGCTGCTAGCACCTTCCAGCGTTTTATGGATAAGGTCACTCGCGGCCTCGACTTTGTATACACCTACATTGATGACCTTCTTGTTGAGAGCTCTTCTCCAGAGCAGCATTTGCGCCATCTGGAACTTCTATTTTGTCGTTTAAAGAATTACAATGTTCGGATTAATCCATCAAAATGTGTTTTTGGTTCCGAATCTTTGAATTTTTTGGGTCACGTCATTGACTCTGACGGTATTCGACCTATTCCTGAGAGAGTTAAAGCTATAGAGGATTTGCCTCCACCAACCTCACTTCGTCAGTTGCGCCAATTCTTGGGGCTGATTAATTTTTATAGGCGGTGTGTGCCTAATTGTGTTAAGCTACTTTTCTCCTTGACGGAAATTTTGAAAAATTGTCGAAAGAAAAATAGAGACATTTCTTTGAATGAAACTCAGCTCCGGGATTTTGAGAGCGCGAAAATTGTTCTAGCCAATGCATCTTTGCTGGCTCACCCAGTGTCCAACGCTAAGCTTTCGCTTTGTGTTGATGCGTCGGATACTGCCGTGGGCGCGGTTTTGCAGCAAAGTAGAAACGATCAACAGCAGCCGTTGGAATTTTTCTCCAGGAAGCTGAAACCTGCCGAAACCCGCTACAGCACCTTTGGACGGGAGTTGCTAGCAATATATTTATCGGTGAAACATTTTTCGCACATGCTTGAGGGAAGAACGTTTACTATCTTACGGACCACAAGCCGTTTACATTCGCCTTGCAAGCAAAGGCAGACAAATACTCCCCCAGAGAAACTAGACATCTTGATCTCATCTCTCAGTTTACAAATGATATTCAACATATTCCGGGTCATATGAATACAGCGGCCGACGTCCTGTCTCGTTTACCGATTACTTCAATCTCGTCGTCCGATGACATAGATTTGAATCGCTTGGCAGCCGATCAGCCTACTCTCGAATCGTTGGATGTTACATCACCTGAATTTGTGAATTGCAGGATGAAATACCTACTTTTACCGACCGCAGACGGACAGATCCTCTGCGACGTCTCTTTGGATACGCCACGTCCTTTTGTTCCGTTGAACCATCGTCGAACTGTGTTTCTTGTTTTGCACGGCATTTCACATCCTGGATCTTCTGCTACAGTAAAACTCATAACGGCTAGATTCATCTGGCCAAATATGAGACGTGAAATTACTGTCTGGTGCCGTTCCTGTGTTGCTTGCCAGAAATCGAAAGTTCATAGACATATTAAGACTCCTCTTGGTACCTTTAGTAACCCGGACGCCCGGTTTCGTCACATTCATGTGGACATCGTGGGACCTTGGCCCATCAGCGGTGGTTACAATTACTTATTGACTGTAATCGATCGTTATCCTTGAGGGATATCACTGCTGAGACCACAGCGCGTGCCCTTGTGTCTGGATGGATCGCTCGATTTGGAGTACCAGCTACGATTACAACGGACCGTAGAAGACAGTTTGAATCGAACCTCTTCCATGAATTGACGAAGATCATCGGCGCTAAACGCATCCGAACTACAGCATATCATCCTGCCTCTAATGGAATGGTAGAGCGCTTCCACCGACAACCGAAAGCCGCTCTACGGACTTCTCCTGACTCTACGCGCTGGAGCGAGTACCTCCCTATTGTGTTGTTGGGGATTCGGTCAACAATAAAGGAGGACCTTGGGTTCTCCCCGGCCGAAATGTTATATGGTGCTCCTCTAGCGTTACCTGGGCAAATGCTTACCCCTGTCGATTTTGCTGAACAAGATCCGCTTTCCTACGTATCCCATCTGAGTTCTTATTTTCAGGACCTGCCGCCGATGGATACGAGGAAGCAAACTGTACAATTTGCAGTCCCGAGGGATATTGCCTCGTGGACCCATGTGTTTGTGAGAAACGATGCTGTGAAACCACCTCTCACACAACCATACCCTGGACCCTACCGTGTATTAGCTCGTTCAGAGAAACATTTCACTGTAGACATTAAGGGTTCCAGAGAGACGGTTTCGATTGATAGACTCAAACGAACACATTTGGATACAGATGCTATCGCACCTGAGCCACAAACGCCCCCGTCTTTTTCTTTCGCACACACACCTGCTTCTTCTTCGTCGTCGTCGTCGTCGTCGTCCCCACCCCACCCCCATCACCAAGATATAAGACTACGACCCGTTCCGGTCGGAAGGTTCATTGGCCCAAAAAACTGTAGTCCTGTAGTGACTTTTGGAACTTTTAGGAAATTGTATTTACATCTCATTACATTGTTGTTGTTTTTTTCTTTCACGTTCTTGCATGCTTTTTTAATATGTATTTTTGAAATTTGTTGTGCCCTTCATGCTCGGTTGGGCTGATTGCTTCTTGGTTTGGGATTTTTACTGGTTGCTAATCGGTTTTTCTACATACATGATTCGATGAACCGATTTTTATTTAATTTTCTAAAAATCTGGTGGGAGGCCATGTAGAAGATCACGCCATCTAGCGTCGACTGTGAAGCCAGTCGATTAACTGCCCTTAGTTCTGACGTCACGTTCTGACGTCAGTGGTTGAGACAATACACTTGGACCATGGCAGCTCGGAGACAACAGACGTACTAATCCCCGTGCAGCTTTCCACGCAGCGACATCACACCATGCGGTCGTGGCATAATACGATAATGAACCACTACCAACCTTGGAGCACTGATGTGTTAACCAGTATTATGATTTGCTTTAAATAAAATGTTCGTGTAACATAATCTTGAGGTATGTTCTCTTTTTTGTTTGATGATGTGCCAGCCAGTAAACAGTAACCAATTAGACGGGATGACCGACGACCACCTCCCGCTAAACATATAATTGATTCTATTAAGCGGAGTCGCCATGTTGACTTCTCTACAATCCAGCGAAGAATTGTCTATAAAAAACATTAACGTTTTCAATTAGGATATTATCATTTCTAATGATAGACATTCCGTGTTATTTTCATATAATTTTGAAAATAATGAATAGTTTGGAAAGATTTAGGAATATAACTAAGTTTCTTACTATCCAGTTGATGTTTAAAACATAACTTAACAAAGGTTCTTACATAAAATTATGAGGGAAGGTCATTAGATAAATATAAACACTTTAACCGTTTCATTACCATATTTCTAATGTAAGACACTGTTGGTGTTTGGAACATAACATAACAAAGGTTCTTACATAAAATTATGTGGGAAAGGTTTTAGTTATAAATATAAACACTTTAACCCCTCCATTACCTTATTTCTAATGAAAGACACTGTTGGTGTTTGAACATAACTTAAATATTCTTACATAAAATTATGATGGAAGGTTTTTAGTTATAAATATAAACACTTTAACCCTATTGTTACCATATTTCTAATGAAAGACACTGTTGATGTTTGGAATTCTCCTTCCTTTTCCTCTCATTTATGACATTTATAGTTCTTTCCTCTACTTTACAGCCAAATCTGCCCGTCTTTACCCCTCCCCCTTCTCTCATTACTTAATTTTGTTTTTATCTTTCTTTTTCATATTTCTGTACTCATCAACCGTTTTTATGCCAACTTTGTTAATAAAATAAAGTCACAAGGAAAAGAAACACTTAAATGTTCTTTATATAAAATTATGGTGGACAGGTTTTATATAAATATAAGCAACGCCTCGACATACAGTCTCTCCCCTTCTCTTTCTCTCGTGGCTTAATCCTCCTTGCTTTTTCCTTCCATTTCTTCACATGTCATCTATAGTCCTCTACTTTCCTATACAGCCAGATCTGCCCTTCTTTAACCTTTCACCATTGTTTTTTCATTACTTAATTTTGTTTTTATCTTATTTTAAAATAATTTTCGAAATAATAAACAACTTGGATGCATTTAATAATATAATACATTTTCTCACTTCTGCGTTGGTGTTTGGAATATAACTTAACAAAGGTTCTTACATAAGATTAAGATGGAAGGTCTGTAGATAAACACTTTAGAATAAACAGTTATAATGGTTTCTTATATAGGCACAAGGCCAGCAATTTTGGGGGAGGGGAAAGTCGATTGAATCGGCCCCAGTGTATTACTGGTACTTTATTTTATCGACCCCGTAGGGATGAAAGGCAAAGTTAACCTCGGCGGGATTTGAACTCAAGAATAAACAGTTATAATGAAAGACTCGCTTGAGGGGGAGGGTTCTTCTCTGAAGAGCTTCTGCTGTCCAGCTCTCCTGAGAGTTTCTTATCACTCAGCAATGTACCTAGCTGATGCACCCTAGGCGCCTACCAAGTTGGCGTTGATGGCAGCATTGGTTCTGGTCTCCACACGACTTCAGTCTGAAACATAATCCATATAAATTCATTATCACATATTAAAGACAGTTCTCAAAAGACTTACATCAACTATGACAGAAATATTAACCTCATAAATTATGCAGGGTCACGTGCTAATATTATGTCGGAAATAACTTCCTAAATGTATTGCACGTGCTTCGATGCTTCTTTATCATTAACAGAAGTATGTTGTTGTTGTTGTTGTTTTATGGTGGTGGTCGTGGTAGTGGTGATGGTGGTGGTGATTGTTGTAGTGGTAGAGGTGATTGAGGTGATAGTTGTTGTTATGGTGGTGTAAGTGTTCATAGTACTGGTTGTAGAGGTGGTGGTGGTGGTAGTGGTTGTGGTGGTTGTGGTTGTTATCGTTGTTGTAGTAGTAGTGGTGGTGGTGGTGTTGGTGGTGGTGTTATGGCTATTGTTGTTCCAATCTAAACAACTTGTGCGCACTGATTGTCTGGTCATCAGAAATGGCTGTGTAGTTAAGGAGTCATCAGTGATGGCTGTGTAGTTAAGGAGTCATCAGTGATGGCTGTGTAGTTAAGGGGTCAGCAGTAATGGCTGTGTAGTTAAGGGGTCATCAGTGATGGCTGTGTACTTAAGGAGTCATCAGTGATGGCTGTGTAGATAAGGAGTCATCAGAAATGGCTGTGTAGTTAAGGAGTCATCAGTGATGGCTGTGTAGTTAAGGGGTCATCAGTGATGGCTGTGTAGTTAAGGGGTCAGCAGTAATGGCTGTGTAGTTAAGGGGTCATCAGTGATGGCTGTGTACTTAAGGAGTCATCAGTGATGGCTGTGTAGATAAGGAGTCATCAGAAATGGCTGTGTAGTTAAGGAGTCATCAGTGATGGCTGTGTAGTTAAGGGGTCATCAGTGATGGCTGTGTACTTAAGGAGTCATCAGTGATGGCTGTGTAGATAAGGAGTCATCAGAAATGGCTGTGTAGTTAAGGAGTCATCAGTGATGGCTGTGTAGTTAAGGGGTCATCAGTGATGGCTGTGTAGTTAAGGGGTCATCAGTGATGGCTGTGTACTTAAGGAGCCATCAGTGATGGCTATGTTGTTAAGGAGTCATCAGTGATGGCTGTGCAGTTAAGGAGTCATCAGTGATGGCTGTGTAGTTCAGGAGTCATCAGTGATGGCTGTCTAGTTAAAGAGTCATCAGTGATGGCTGTGTAGTTAAGGGGTCATCAGTGATGGCTGTGTACTTAAGGAGTCATCAGTGATGGCTGTGTAGATAAGGAGTCATCAGAAATGGCTGTGTAGTTAAGGAGTCATCAGTGATGGCTGTGTAGTTAAGGGGTCATCAGTGATGGCTGTGTACTTAAGGAGTCATCAGTGATGGCTATGTTGTTAAGGAGTCATCAGTGATGGCTGTGTAGTTAAGGGGTCATCAGTGATGGCTGTGTAGTTAAGGAGTCATCAGTGATGGTTGTGTAGTTAAGGAGTCATCAGTGATGGTTATGTAGTTAAGGAGTCATCAGTGATGGCTGTGTAGTTCAGGAGTCATCAGTAATGGCTGTGTAGTTAAGGAGTCATCAGTGATGGCTATGTAGTTAAGGAGTCATCAGTAATGGCTGTGTAGTTAAGGGGTCATCAGTGATGACTGTGTAGTTAAGGAGTCATCAGTGATGGTTGTGTAGTTAAGGAGTCATCAGTGATGGCTGTATAGTTAAGAAGTCATCAGTGATGGCTGTGTAGTTAAGGAGTCATCAGTGATGGCTGTCTAGTTAAAGAGTCATCAGTGATGGCTGTGTAGTTAAAGAGTCATCAGTAATGGCTGTGTAGTTAAGGAGTCATCAGTAATGGCTGTGTTGTTAAGGAGTCATCAGTGATGGCTGTGTAGTTAAGGAGTCATCAGTGATGGCTGAGTAGTTAAGGAATCATCAGTATTGGCTGTGTAGTTACGGAGTCATCAGTGATGGCTGTGTAGTTAAGGAGCCATCAGTGATGGCTGTGTAGTTAAGGAGTCATCAGTGATGGCTGTGTAGTTAAGGAGTCATCAGTATTGGCTGTGTAGTTACGGAGTCATCAGTGATGGCTGTGTAGTTAAGGAGTTATCAGTAATGGCTGTGTACTTAAGGAGTCATCAATGATGGCTGTGCAGTTAAGGAGTCATCAGTGATGGCTGTGTAGTTAAGGGGTCATCAGTGATGGCTGTGTAGTTAAAGAGTCATCAGAGATAGCTGTGTAGTTAAGGATTCATCAGTAATGTCTTTGTAGTTAAGGAGTCATCAGTGATGGCTGTGTAGTTAAGGAGTCATCAGTGAAGGCTGTGTAGGTAAGGAGTCATCAGTGATGGCTGTGTAGTTAAGGGGTCCTTGGTGATGGCTATGTTGTGAAGGAGTCATCAGTGATGGCTGTGTAGTTAAGGGGTCATCAGTTATGGCTGTGTAGTTAAGGAATCATCAGTGATGGTTATGTAGTTACGGAGTTATCAGTGATGGCTGTGTAGTTAAGGCGTCATCAGTAATGGCTGTGTAGTTAAGGAGTCATCAGTGATGGCTGTGTTGTTAAAGAGTCATCAGTAATGGATGTGTAGTTAAGGAGTCATCAATGATGGCTGTGTAGTTAAGGAGTCATCGGTAATGGCTGTGTAGTTAAGGAGTCATCAGTGATGGCTGTGTAGTTAAGGAGTCATCAGTGATGGCTGTGTAGTTAAGGAGTCATCAGTGATGGCTGTGTTGTTAAGGGGTCATCGGTGATGGCTATGTTGTTAAGGACTTATCAATGATGGCTATGTAGTTAAGGAGTCATCAGTGGTGGCTGTGTAGTTAAGTAGTCATCAGTGATGGCTGTGTAGTTAAGGGGTCATCGGTGATGGCTATGTTTTTAAGACTTATCAATTATGGCTATGTAGTTAAGGAGTCATCAGTGATGGCTGTGTAGTTCAGGTGTTAATGCTACTGGGTGAGTCGCTATTTCACCAATATCCTCTGATATCGGGATTTTGTCTCTTTACCCACTCTGCTGCTCTCCATTTATTGAGTACTCCCATGTTTAGTTGTCTCCCCGGTTGCCGCACCACAGACTCCCCCTCTCTCTCCACTTTTCTAAAAAATAAATAATACACAAAATGCCAGCACCAACAGTTTTGCAACAGATGTCAACATGAATGGGCCTGTTATTTTTATCTAAGACATATTTTCCAATTCCGCCCCGCCCGTCCCCTCAATCTATCAGTTTTGCAACAGATGTCAACATGAATGGGCCTGTTATTTTTATCTAAGACATGTTTTCCAATTCCGCCCCGCCCGTCCCCTCAATCTATTCTCATTCTTTCTTCTGATGAAGGACTAGCGTCCGAAACGTTAAAACCCTCTTCCTGCTATATCAAGCGTTAACCTAATATATCCCTTCCATATACTATACCGATTGGATCGTCAAGTATGAAATTTGTCGTGATTTGTATTTTTCAACAAATTTCATACTTGACGACCCAATATCTCTGTTTGAAATACATATAGAACACAGCTACGCAACAGTGGCTATATCTTCAGAAGTATTAATAGGGACCAATGGTCTGATAAAGACAAGCCTCAAGGGGGAAAGGAAATATGTTCTTCGATAAAAGGCTATAATTTTAATTGTTTCTACTTTTGTCACAAGGCCAGTAATTATCCCAGTGTATTACTGGTACTTTATTTTATTGACCGATAAGGATGAAATGCAAAGTTAACCTCGGCGGGATTTGAACTCAGTCCGTAAAGGGACATAACTCTATGCTACAAAGCATGGCGTCAGACCCTCTATTGATACTGCCAATCCAGCGCCAATAAAAGGCTATAATTTTAATGAAGTTTTATTAATCGATGAATGTGACGTCATAAGGAACACTATTATTTGAAATGCCAGAGGTTCTGAAACCTTTTGGGCCACTCCTTCACCGCCATGTAATACCCTCAGCGCCCCAACCCTATTTCGAAAGAGACCTGCCTACATGCAAATTGTAAATAGTATATAATAAATAAAATCGTTAATTTATTTATAATAAATAATATATATACTATGTATATAAATAGATATTATATATTTTTTATTTTATTATATTTATATTTTTGTATCATTTGATATTTAATATACTATTATATCATCTTTACCCCCCCCCCCCCCCCCCACCACCACCACCCCCCCTTAGGCACCAGTACCCCACAGGACATTCTCAATGCACACCAGGGGCCGGTAGCGCCCACTTTGAGAATCTCTTCTCTAAACGATGTAAGCACACGAAGAAATAGATCAAGATAGATTATTGCTTTAAATTAAAACTATTAAAATTACAATGGGGTAAAAAGAAATATACACACTCGGGTCCCAAATAATATTGGGGGAGGGGGTAAGCGGGGAGGGGTGGAAAATCGGGAATGTTTTAGGTTCTCTCTATTGAGTTTTTTTAAAACCAGAACTAGTCGCTTAGCTTACATATTGAGACCCCAACCCATCCTATATATTTTATAACATATGGGATTTCTAGTAATGTACTTTTTTGTCATGTATAATGTTTTTTAATGTCTAAAGAAAATTAGTTGTTGCAGGAATGCTACTACTTAAAATAATATTTCACCGGAGATAGATTAGTAACATTTAATAAGCGGATGTGGGGATGCTGGGTTGAAACATTCTGAAAAATTAAAAAGCGGGGCTGGGGGTGGATGATTATTCAAGACCCGAGAGTAAAACATTTATCTTAATATCTGAAGGGAGATAACTACTTCGAAAATATCTATATTAAACATAAGGGAATTTCTCTATGAGGAGCTTCAAATTGTGTTTATAGATTTGATAAATGCAAGGCAGATACAAGTAATAATCATAAGCTATTATACGTACATGACCGGACGGAAATCCAACATTGAAAGACTGATCAACATTCATAAATACATACACATTGTTATATTTACATAAAGAGGAACACACATTTATATACAATGTTTATATATATATATATATATATATATATATATATATATATATATATATATATATATTTATATATGAAAAGGGTCGGGGTCCTGACTCTTTTCCTATTACCCACTCTACTATCCTAAGTACCGAGTATTCTGGTGCGTTATGGTCCACCTGGTTCCTTACCACACTTTCCTTGTTTTATATATATATATATACAACATAAGTTACAATTAAATGGTGTTTAAAACATTTAATAGCTTACGATCGTCTCATCCAGACATAAGTCTGATATCATCAGAGCATACAAAGTTAAAACAAATATAATCCTATTCACTTGAACATTTAGCAGGATACATTATAGCTGAGGAGAATAAGTAGAAGTATTAACATCAATATATTATAGAGCAAGAGTATAAAAGTTGAACAGACATAATAATTGTAATGAAAAATTATAATAAAGCCATAATATAAGTAATTGAAGGTATAGGTTATAGATATGAATATGAAAGGTATTAATATATAAATACATAAAATGCCATGGTTATTAATTATAGCAAAATATTGTAGCAAAAATATTGTAGCAAAAACATCAATTACAGGTGCTATATGTAATGCAAGTAGAATGGTATAATGAAAGCATATAATGTAGGTATTGAAAATTATGATATAAATATCAAAGGATATGTATATTTCAGGCAAAACGTTTGCATAATATTAGTCATAGTATTAATGTATTAGAATATAGAGTTTAAACATACAAAGTTTTAAAGCATAGAGTTCAAAAATATAGAGTTCAACAAAATATAATTAAAAAATATAGAGTTTATGGCTATATTAATAATGTATTACCACTTTGATGTTCGTGTGGTTCTGTCATAATAAAAGTTTTAATTCTATAAATACAATCAATATTGTTTATTTCCATTCAGCAAACAATATTGAGTGATTATAGATAGTTAAGATACTTAATGTTCTACATTTTCTATAGAGTAGTATATGCTGGAAGTTGAAATACAAATATGAGTTAGTAACGGTTCCTGTATTAACCGTTAAAGTTTAAATGGAGGAAATTATACATCAACTAAGGCAGGTAATTCACATGGGATATAGGCCTAATAATTATTATGGGTTTATAAAGGTTTACAATTATATAGTAAGTATTATTAAACTTATAGATATAGAGCTACTGACTTATAAGATAAAATAATATTAAAAAATATTTTAAAATTGTTATGTATTACAATGTTATAAACATTGTCATTAGTTATATATCTATTCTTTACTATAAAGATTGTTAAAATATTATAATCTTTAGATTGTTAACGTATTATATTTAATACAAATTTTTTATATGTATAATAGAAAGACATTTTTAATAGTAAAGAATTTTTTGACAGACCAAAGTCGGTACATACACCTGTTAAATATATAATACACATAATGTAACTATTATTCATAATCCACTGAATATATACTATATTTATTTTTATATTTACTATAAGAATGATCAGTAACATTCGTATATGATCCGCCCTAAAGATAAGTAAGGATATTAATTCACAACAATTATTAATTCAGGTGGATTGACAGTATCGGTAGAGGGTCGGACGCCATGCTTTCCAGCATAGTTACATCCCTTTGCGGTCTGAGTTCAAATCCCGTCGAAGTTAACTTTGCCTTTCATCCTTACGGGGTCGATAAAATAAAGTACCAGTAATGAACTGGAATAATTGCTGGCCTTGTGCCAAAAGTAGAAACAATTATTAATGAATATATATCATATCATAAGTTAAGTATTAAAGGAAAATAATTAAAGGGAAAAGTAATAAAATAATTGAAGGGAAGATAATTAAAGAAGAATAATTATAAATATGGAAGGTATATTATTTATTTATTCCATTAGAGGTGTTATTAAGGGAATGAGGTATAAATCTAAGTTATATAGTAGTAAAAATAATAATAAAATAATAATAGAATTGTAAGGAATGTAGTAATAATATTAAGGGGGTGGTAATAGAGAGATTGTTATAATCAAAATAAAAATGTACCTAGGTTTAATAGAGTAGTTAAGGTA
This sequence comes from Eledone cirrhosa, assembly GCA_964016885.1. Classification (NCBI taxonomy): domain Eukaryota; kingdom Metazoa; phylum Mollusca; class Cephalopoda; order Octopoda; family Eledonidae; genus Eledone; species Eledone cirrhosa. The sequence continues at coordinate 235,517,598 of OZ024743.1, read as the reverse complement.
TATTATAAACAATATGATGGGTTAATGCGCGAAATAGGGAGAAAGGTTGCTGGTATATGATAGTCTAATATATTAATTAGATGATTTAAAGCTAAAGGTATAAATAATATTGGAAAGGTGGGTTTATATCCGAGTGCGAGACTCAAGAAGACGAAGATTACAAAGTTTGTTGGGAGGTTTATAAGAGGTGGCTTGAGCTAACCCATTCCATTGTAAGGTGTAACGTTTATAATTAGTTTTCAAAGAGGGTTTAAAGGTAGATAAAGAAGTAGCATGTTTGAGTTTAGAATTTTTGAACGTATGAAGATGGGAATTATATCTCGTCTTAAAACTATTCGAGGTAGAACCTATATAAGTTTTAGAAATTGTAGTTGTGGTGACAGTACAGGAATAAACAAGATCCTTAATTAGCCAATATTTTCCCAGAGCGCAAATTTTATTCGGTCTACAGTTACAGTTATTATAGTTATTGGTAGATTGGTTTTGAGGGTGTATGAGTGTAGGGTTATTAGAGTTAGATAAGCGAGTGTTGGGATTATTATTATTATTATTATTATTATTACAGTTGCATTTATCTTGCTTTATGTTCATACGAGTTATCACCAAGTCACAACCAGTGACCTCAAGTGACAACAAGGTCCGCCATGTTCAAGAAAGAACATATATACTCACACATGCATCCTTAGTGTTTAGACTTGTGATGTACTTATATTGACAGGATCTTCCTTAGTATATGGGCAGTTCCCATTAGTACTATCTTTTGTATTTCTCCTATACGCGGGTTTCCTGGGATTTGCGATAAGTAGTCGTTAGACCCCTTAGGTATCATTCCCAGAGCGCCTACAACCACTGGTATTGTTTTAGTTCTCAATTTCAACATTTTTCCAATTTCTATCTCCAGGTCCTTATACTTGCTCAATTTTTCAAATGTGTTTATAGATACATTCTTGTCTATTGGAACAGACATATCAATTAGCAGGCATACCCTCCTTTGAAAGTCCTTCAATATTATATCAGGTCTATTTGCATCTATTTTTCGGTCTGTTTGGATGCTAAAGTTCCACAAGATTGAGATGTGATCTTTTTCAAGTATGAGAGGTGGTTGATGCTCCCACCAATTCTTTTGATGGGGCAGGTCAAAATGCTTACTCATTATCCAATGTATGTATTGTGCAGCTCTGTCATGCCTGTTTAGGTATTCGGTTGGAGCTATAGGACTGCACATTGAAATTATATGGTCAATGGTCTCTGGTTGTTTTTTGCATACACGGCATAATGGGCTGCACCCATTTTTTATTATGTTGGCTTGGTAATTTTTTGTTGGCAGACACTGGTCTCGTGCCGATATAATCAGTCCTTCAGTCTCCGATTTCAGTCCTGTTTAGGTATTCGGTTGGAGCTATAGGACTGCACATTGAAATTATATGGTCAATGGTCTCTGGTTGTTTTTTGCATACACGGCATAATGGGCTGCACCCATTTTTTATTATGTTGGCTTGGTAATTTTTTGTTGGCAGACACTGATCTTGTGCTGATATAATCAGTCCTTCAGTCTCTGATTTCAGTCCAGAGGATGCCAACCACTGATGGGTTAAAGTTTTGTCAACATCAGGATTGTTAGCTCGCTCTGGGTATTTTCCATACAGAGGCTTTTCTTGCCATTTCTTAGCCAGTTTCTGTAGCAGTTCTTTCTTTGCAGTTACTTTTACCTGCTTTGCTTTTTCTGTGTTTTCCATTTCAGCAGTAAATGGGACTTCTGAAATTTGTAGTCCATTACTGTATCTTTGTGCATCTTTTGTAATGGAATATGATCTTTTGGTGCTTTCGTGTTTCAAAACGAGTTTGATCATCCAATCATGTGATTCCCTTAGATATGTGGATAATCCAATTGTTGCAGTTTTCAACGCAATGTCTAACTCGATTAACCCACGTCCTCCTTCTTTCCTAGGGAGATATATTCTATCTATGTCTGCCTTAGGGTGATGCATTCTGTGCATGGTTATTATTATTATTATTATTATTATTATTATTATTATTATTATTATTATTATTATTATTATTATTATTATTATTATTATTATTATTTTTATTATTGTTCTTTGAGTCTCAGTCATTGATGTTATTTAACTGGAAAGTTTGTTGAAATGAATATCAAGCCGCTACCTGCAGCCTCAGATATTCAGGACGTATCGGAGGGTTCTTGCTGTTCCCAGCAAGCATGCCTTTTGAAGTGTTCCAAAAAGCGGGACTGGACTAATCTTCTTTAACCATCCTTGGAAACTCTTTGATATAGTACCTAGTGCGCCTATGACAATCGAGACGACCTTGATTTCATGGCAGTTCTAAATCCTTTTTAACTCCCACTTTAAGTCCTGGAATCGGTTAATTTTCTCCCTCTCCTTTTCTTGCACTCTCCTGTCAAATGGGCATATATATATATATACGTATGTGTGTCTATGTGTATATATGTGTATGTATATATATAAATGTAGTTTATTATATGAACAGAAAACAGAGAGGCAAATGATATGGTTTTTAGTTTCACACTATATATATATATATATATATATATATATATATATAGTACAGTACACCAGTACACCACACTCCCTCCATAGAACCACACACACCCTTCTCTCCCCGCTCCACACTCACTCATCACACTAACACCCCTACTAATACACACACACACACACACACACCCTCCTCACTCCAACTTTCACACCTACCCATCCTCGCCCCCTTACCATTCCACCGACTGCTGCTATGCCCTTCTGACCACCTCCCAGCACCAACAGACCACAGCACTCCCACTGCTGACCACTTCCTGTTGCACTCCCTCTTCCGACCACCGCTTCATGGATTACCCACACGAAGAAATTGACTTATAACCAATCCTCCAAACATCCTTGGAACTTACCAACTTTTCAACCATCCTCGTACGTCATCACCTATATAACTCACCCACACACACACCCCAAAAAAAATTTTTTCTCCACACGCCACCCACACCCACAGCACGCTTAAACCCCACACACACGTGCTTCCCACCACATATTTACACCCTCAGCCTCCTGATTCCTCTCCCCCACCCCCTATCCACACACGCACAGACACTCCGACCCACAAAAACACCCCCCACACACACATCTTCCTGAACATGCAACCCCGTTCTTCCCCCAACCCTTACTTTCACATACACACACACACACACACGCACACACCTACACACACACACCACCTTCAGCCCTCCCCGCTCGGACACCCCGTCTCCCTCTCCCCACTCCACCCGCCACCACCCCTACTCACCCACACCCTTCCACCACCTGTTTACCCCCCTTTTAATTTCAGTTTATTTTGATCATGCCTTTATTTTTAAATTTTCTCATTCCTTGTATTTTGATCATGCTTTATTTTTATTTTTTATCTTTATTTGTTAATTTTTCATTCGCACCGTTTCCTTTCGCTATGTGTCTCTCCACCACTCCCCTACACACCTTTTGAACTCTGTTCCCACACACTTCTCACCTGAGGAAGGGCTTATGCCCGAAACGTCGTCCCCCACCTACCCCCCACTCTCCTGAGCGTGAAATTAATAAACATTTATTGTACTGCCTCTCTGTTTTGTCCCTGTTCAAATTTTTCCATTATATATATATAGAGAGAGAGATATAGATATATAAATAGACAAAGAAACAAGAATCGCCTTCATCAGTAGTCTGCTGATCATCGTTGGTATTTCTTCGCATTAAAGACTAGATACCTAACATCAGTGCGAGCGATAACTATATTACGTTATCGGGACAGAGGAAAGGAAACAAACAACATGGTAGTAATGCAACGTAAAGAGAGGAAAAGAGAGACAAGTCAATGAATCTTGAGGGCTTAAGTCCCACAAATCAAATGACGAGAAGAAATAGACGCGTCCGAGCCACGAGAAGATTGAGAGAGGAAAGAAATTCAAGCAGGTCAGACGGGAGGAAGTGAGAGAGGAGGAGTAGCAGAGAATGAGTGAGTGAAAGTGTGAGGAAGGGGCCAGCCGAGAGTAAGTGACCAGCAGCGGGAGTGGAGGAAAGCAAGAGGTGAAGGAGAGAGAAGGGGGAGAGAGAAAGAGGATATCAGTAAGGTGACTGAAAAAATACGAACTACAGCGAAGGGAAAAAATATGTGAATGAAAAATGGCGTGCAGTGTTGTTACGAATATGAACATATGAATAAAAATAGACCAAGAAACAAGAGTGTGTGTGTGTGTGTTTATATATATATATATATATATATATATATATATATATATATATATATATATATATATATATATATATATATATATATATATATTTATATATATTTATTAAAATAACAGATTAAAGTTTAAGCAAAGAATCGCTGCTTTCACCCTTAACGGGATCTTCTGAAACTAACAAAGTCAATCTGTAAACGCAGAACTGGATATTTCAAAAAACGTTGCAACCGGAGGAAGACAGGAAGACGATACTTTGGTTCGTGGTAACGTTCGCTGGCAAAGAACGGGAAAAAACAAGTAATACGTCATTAATAGGAGCGGTGAAAAACAATTACGCGCAAAGACAAAACCACGTTTATGGTATAAAAGAGGTCGTGGACTAATGTTCTCTTAGGTGGTGCATAGAGACGTTCTCTGGCAATGAACGAAAAAACGAAGATAATAAGTCATATGTGGAGCGTGGAGAACAATAGCACGCAAAGACAAAACCACGTAAATGGTATAGCAGAAATCGTAGACTAAAATTCTAACTAGGAGACCAAATGAATCTCCGCTACGGAGTTAAGAACAAAGTAAATAAATACAATACAGAAGTAATAGAAACAAATAAATACATACACGCAAACAGATACGTACATACACAAGCATACGCAAAACCTTTCCATGGGTATACAAAACCACGCACCTATAAATATGTGTGTGTGTGTATGCTTGTGTACAAATAAATAAATAATTATATAAACGTATATAAGTAAATAAATACGTATATAACAAGCACACACGCATACCTACATATAAATACACGAATGTTCGGAGACGTAAGTCAACTAAACAAGAAGTACACATATACACACACCCACCATACGTACGAACCTGCACACTCACGCGGACGCAAAACTCCCGTATACACATAGCCAAACCCTAAATACCAGGATATGTAAAAATTATACGCTATAACAGTCAAATATACGTACGAGAAGGTATACATACCTTCACAAAACATACGGGTAATATATACTTACCTATGCAAATAAGTAAAGGAATAAACAAAACATATACTTAGCTCCCACATCAAGACGTAAAATATCCACGTATAGATCGTGCTATCCGTTAGGGTATAACGTGGGGCTGTAATACAGGAAAGTTTTGTGCAATTTATGTTTACAAGCCGAAATTGCCTCAGATTTTTTGTTTAAGATGTGGTCTGTAGCGTAGAGTATTTCCAGGGCCTCAGCGGCGCAGAGGTCACATGGTCTTTTATTTCCGTTATACGATCTAGCCCTAGCTAGGATCTCCCAGTGTAACTTATATTGGGTGTGGTTGTCTTTTAGACTCCAGATATAAGCTGAAAGTGACGTCATATTCCTTCTTAGAGGGTAACGAAAAGAATGGGTATGCATGTAAAGACGCTGCTTGAAACTATTGGCGGTTAACCCTATGTAGGCCCTACGGGACGTGGGTGTTACAACCTTACATTTGTAGACAATGTTACTAGAGAGGCATTTCCCGGATAGGGGGCAATCAGCCCGATTCCTACAATTACTGTTGGTACTAACTACAGGGTTGCACGTGTTCCTACGGCTAGGTAGTTTAGCTAAATTTGAAGCTGTGATGTTATGTGCAAGGTTAGGAGTCGTAGAGTAAGAAATTTTAATAGTATTTCTATTAAAAATGTTACTATATTTATGTGTAGGGGGAAAATGCTTCGTAATAAGGGAAAGAAAGATCTTAGCTAATGGTGTGGCCACCTCCATATTATATGGTGGGTTAAACCAACAAATGCGACGGGATCTATTTCTTCTAGGTCTATTTTCGTACTCTGTATATGCTACCTTATCGACAAATCCACTTCGAGCAAGAGCTTCATTGTAATAAGTGGAATGGTCGTTGAAAATGCGCTCGTTGGTGGAAAGACGGGAAAGCCTCAACGAAACGTTTCTTACCAGGTTCTTGGTTATGCTGGCAGGATGGTTGGAATGCTTACTTATGTAATTAAGCGTATCATTCGGCTTTCTATACGGTAATACAACCCATTCAATAAATTGAGGGCAACGTCGAGGTAATTAACGACCGAGAGATTGGCCTCAACCTGTATAGAGAGGTTGAAGCCTTTAAAGAAGGCTGTGAGAGCGTGTGTATATATATATATATATATATATATATATATATATATATATATATATATATTTATTAAAATAACAGATTAAAGTTTAAGCAAAGAATCGCTACTTTCACCCTTAACGGGATCTTCTGAAACTAAAAAAATCAATCTGTGAACGCAGAAGTAAATATTTCAAAAAACGTTGCTACCGAAGGAAAACAGGAAGACGATACTTTGGTTCGTGGAAACGTTCCCTGGCAAAGAACGGATAAAAACGAAGATAATACGTCATTAATTGGAGCGGTGAAAACAATTACACGCAATATATTTGATATATATCTTATATATTATATATCTTATATATTTGATATATATTTATCCTTATCGAGCCCTCTTTGGATTTTGTCTTCAAATTTATTATTATTACTATACAGTATATATATATATATGTGTGTGTGTGTATATATGTGAAGGCGCATGGCTTAGTGGTTAGAGCATTGGGCTTGCAATCGAAAGGTGAGTTCAATTCTCAGACCGGGTGATGTGTTGTTTCCTTGAGCAAGACACTTTATTTCACGTTGCTCCAGTTTACTCAGCTGTAGAAATGAGATGAGGAAGTATTGGCCTGTCCGCCCAGCCAGTGGGATGGCGTTATCTTATGGCTAAAACAGCACGACGTGTTGTGACCAGTGGCGCTGAATGGACGCCCAACAGGCTGGTCGGTCAAGGTGATCAAGGTGATATGTGTATATATATATATATATATATATATATGTGTGTGTGTGTGTGTGTGTGTGTGTGTGTGTGTGCGCGCGTATGTATGTACACATATTTGTATGTATGTGTATATATATGTGTATATATTTGTATATGTGTATGTGTGTATGTACCATTATGTATGTTTGTTGTGTGTGTGCCTGCCTGTGTGTGCGTGTGTGTATGTGTGTGTACGTGTGTAAGTGGGGGAGTGTGTGAATGTGCTTGTCGACACGTGGAATATATATTAAGAGAAACTTCACAAGAAGGGGAATCATCCCAACACTTGAATCTGTTGATGGAACCCTTTCTACCTCTGTCACCCTTATTCCAGCCTTAAAGAATTAGCTTCTAAAGAATTTCCCTTTTCTTTAAGCCATTGAACCCCACCCATCGTGTAGACACCTGTCTTGCAGGCATTGTTAGTCTAAGTGATAAACTAGGATTGGTATTCCAAATATGATTTGGTTTACAGTATTCTTCCTGCCTTTGTTAATACTATAGATTTAAAGAATTAGCTTTTAATGAACTTCCTTTTCTTTAAATCCTTCAAGCAGTGACCTCCACCCATCCCAATCCATTTATGTTATATATATATATATATATATATATATATATTTAACATAAATGGTATATATATATATATATATATATATATATATATATATACCCTTTATGTTATATATATATATATATATATATATATATATATACCCTTTATGTTATATATATATATATATATATATATATATATATATATATATATATATATATATATATATAACATAAATGGTATATATATATATATATATCATTTATGTTAGGCTGTTTACCAGTGGGTAGAACCGGTGTTTCGCGTTGCTAAACGATGATGCAACAAATTAATTAAACCACTTAACCTTATGTAAATCATCCCCCGTAGATGTGGTATTGAATTCGTGACCCTACGATCGTGAGCCAAACACCCTAACCAAGAATCGAACGCACGACCTTACGATGATGAGCCGAACACAGTTACCACTAAGCCAGGCATTTTCCGCCATGTTACTCGTACATCAATCAGTCACGACAGCCACGGATATTAGATATGCTTAAAGGTTAACAGAGATACAATAACCTTTTTCTAATTTGTAAGCAATATAAAGCTATAATATAATTGATGTTGTCACAGACAAATTACTTCAAGTCATTAATTGGGAAAGTCTGTTGAGATCACCATACACGGCATCAAGCAGGCGTCTAATCTTTTATTAGTTTTATGGAGACTAACAGAAATTGGCATATATCAACTTCTGTCATAGCACTATATTTCCTAATGTATTGTATCAATACAAAACCTAAATATGTTCGGTTTGGGTTTATATTTTTGAATGAAATATTCTTCTCTACACAGTGGAGAAGATTCTCTACACAGTGGAGAGAGTTCTCTACACAGTAGAGAAGGTTATTTATACAGTGGAGAAGTTTCTCTACACACCG
>OZ024743.1:235479019-235504019 GCA_964016885.1 Eledone cirrhosa | reverse complement strand
ACAACTCTCTACAACTTCTACAACTTCTACAACTCTCTACAACCCACTACATTCTCTACAACTCTCTACAGCTCTCTACTCTCACTACAACTCTCTACAACTCTCTACTCTCTCTACAACTCTCTACAACTCTCCACGCTCACTACAACTCTCTACAACTCTCTACTACTCTCTACTACTCTCACTACTACCCACTACAACTCTCTACTCTCACTACAACTCTCTACAACTCTCTACAGCTCTCTACTCTCACTACAACTCTCTACAGCTCTCTACTCTCACTACAACTCTCTACAACTCTCTACTCTCTCTACAACTCTCTACAACTCTCCACGCTCACTACAACTCTCTACAACTCTCTACTACTCTCACTACTACCCATTACACCTCTCTACTCTCACTACTACTCTCTACTACTCTCACTACTACTCACTGCAACTCTCTACTCTCCCTACAACTCTCTATAATTCTCTACAACTCTCTACTCTCACCACTACTCTCTACTACTCTCTACAACTCTCTACTCTCACCACTACTCACCACTACTCTCTACAACTCTCTACTCTCACCACTACTCTCTACTACTCTCTACAACTCTCTACTCTCACCACTACTCACCCTACTCTCTACAACTCTCTACTCTCACCACTACTCTCTACTACTCTCTACAATTCTCTACTCTCACCACTACTCACCTCTACTCTCACCACTACTCTCTACTACTCTCTACAACTCTCTACTCTCGCCACTACTCTCTACTACTCTCTACAACTCTACTCTCACCGCAACTCTCCACTACTCTTTACAACTCTCTACTCTCTATTATCCTCTGTCACCCTGTCATGACATTACCACTTCAAAGATGAAATGCCATTCAAATGAAATATAAATTCCAAATGACTTTTTCACTTTTCACCTTTAATTTTCATTAATATTGTGAAAGGCCAAAACGTTAAGAGACGACCAAGTTTACAACATAACGACCAGAGTTGAAGAAATAGGCTTCTCTTGCTGTCTTCTACGTCACAGTCATTACAGCACTTCTGATATTTATAGGGAAATTTATGGGAGGGATGTGCGTTTGTGGTGTGTTTGTGGTGTGTGTGTTTGTATGTTTGATGTATGTGTGTGTGTGTGTCTTTGGATGTGTCTGTGTGTGTCTGTATGTGTGTCTGTGAGTGTTTGTGGTGTGTTTATGGTGTGTTTGTGAGTGTCTGTGGTGTGTGTGTGTGTGTGTTTATTTGTGTATCTGTCTGTATGTGTATGTGTGCGCACGACCCAGTGTATATGTGCCTGTTTGTATTTGAGTGTGTGTATGTCTGTGTGTTTATCTGTGTGTCTGTGTGTGCATGTGTATTTATGTGCGTGTCTGTGTGTGTGTCTGTTGGTTTGTGTGTCTGTGTGTGTGTCTGTTGGTTTGTGTGTCTGTCTGTCTGTGTGTGTGTCTGTTAGTTTGTGTGTGTGTCTGTCTGTTTCTGTGTCTGTGTTTGTGGGTGTGTCCGTGTGTCTGTTGGTTTGTGTGTGTCTCTGTCTGTGTATCTGTGTGTCTCTGTTGGTTTGTGTGTGTCTGTTGGTTTGTGTGTGTGTATGTTTGTGTGTATGTGTGTGTCTGTGTGTGTCTGTGTGCGTGCCTGTCTGTGTATTTGTGTGTGTGTCTGTTTGTGTGTGTGTCTGTGTATGTGTATGTCCCCTATCTTTTCACACAGACGATCAAACTGCACATGAATGTAGAAGGGAAGATAAAAAGATGGTGAAGCCATTTTGATATTAATGTCTAATAAATAGTAAAGACATTAACTGTGCTGTTCTCTGATTGAAATATTGTTGAGGTCGATTTCACCTTGTGCCTTATTCCTTATCAGTGAGGGTGGAGTCTTCGACTTGGCCTGAGCATGGACTCAAACTCAAATGAAATGAAATAGATTAAATATCAAACCGCTTGAAAATGTGGCTATCGATACAATTGACTCACGTAGTTACGTATGCAGCTGCCTGGCTCCGAAGTGACTGGAAATATAAACGATGACATACATACACAAACGTATACATACATAAATATATGCATACACACATACATATCTACATATCTACCTAAATACCTATATACCTACCTGCATACATACTTACATACATACATGCCTGCTTGCATACACACATATTTATATATAGATAGATATGTACACACACACAAACATATTTATGTATATATAGAGAGAGAGAAAGGGTGATATATATATATATATATATATATATATATATATATATATATAGAGAGAGAGAGAGAGAGAGAGAGAGAGAGAGAGAGAGAGAGAGAGAGAGAGAGAGAGAGAGAGAGAGAGATAAACAGACACATTCACATTTATATAAACAGACACATTCACATTTTACCAAGCAATCGGTGTCATATAACTGAAACAATTAGGTATATGCATACTTGGGGCTGAAATGTTAATTTAAACATAGAAAGTTAATGTCAATAAATAGACAAAACTTTGGTATTTCTGTTTCCAGGGATTAAAACGGATTAACTGAAAATAACTTTAAATGACGACGGAATCAGCATCAACATTCCTTTAGAAATTCAGAAAAATCCATCATTTCGTCATCCTAAACTGGTCCTTTAATTTGTCGACAACGAAAGGATGGAAGTCAAATTTGACCTTGGCAAGATTTGAACTCAGAGCGCATATACCCGGAAGAAATACCGCAAGGCAATTTATCGTACAGCGGGTGTTTTCAACTTTTTCACAAACAAGGATTTATTTTCTCTAAATAAATTACCCCAGTGACCATTAAACCCCTTACAGATTATTCTTTAGCTTAGAGTGTTATTATTATAACCCTCGAAAGTGAGACATGTTTATATTTAGAGCAGAATGGATACCCAATAGTGTGTATTATATTTATAACAAAGTACGTGAAATTGTTATACAGGGAGGATAAAAATAAAAGAGAGAAATGTTTATTATTGGAGAAAAATGGATACTTAAGGAGTTATATACATGACTCCGTAACTCATGGTGTTGTTGTAAGGGTGTCATATGGCGTTTCTTGGGTGTTTTAAAACCTGTCTGAATACTGCCGATTCCTGCCAGTGTGATAGAGAGAAAGCGAGAAAGAGATATAGAAGAAGAACCAAACCCCAGTACTTGACTGGTACATTTTATAGGCCTCGAAAGTGTAAAAGAATTCTCGATGTTGTGTGCATGTTATATTTCTAACAAAATAGTTGAAACATTGCACTTAGCATTGGGAACATCGTCACCACTGTTTTACACTCTATCTCTGGCAATTTACCTGAATTGATTGGACTTTTCAGAAAGTCAGCGATTGATGTTCTTTCGTTTGAATTTTTAGCAGTATTAGTTGTAGATGTTATCGCCACTTTAGCAGGGTGGTAGAATCAGTGGTCGTTAGTTGCCAGTGTGGTAAGTGATAGTATCCTCGTTGGATTATCTGGTTGACATAGACGTGAGGGAAGGTCCCTCGATCTATTTACCATCTATTTACAATATTCCTTTCGTCAGGTCGCCAATTCCAGCAGCATGGATTAAAGATGTTATTGAGACACGAGTAACATAATAACGACTTCAACCGCAGTAATTAGAGATGAAATGTATGTTTATTTATATGGTTGAAGTTACAGATAAAAAGAGGTTACAAAAGGGAATGTGCCATTGCGCCGTTAAGCCGGCGAGGCTAGGGGAGCAATATCTCACTGTTACATTATGCGTGTTGCTGGCATGAAGTTTCCGGTACAAGCTAGAGATTCTTCAAATCTTCGCGTGGAATTTCTTCCTCAGGGCGCGTAGGAATACATCCTCTTCTACTGGCGCTGATTGGCTGAACTGAGCCAAATCACGCACAGAGAATGTATGTGAGCCCGCGGAATGTAGGTCACTACATCACCTCCAACCAGATTTTCAGCCGAAAATCGATAACGAAGAAACCAAGGACTCACATATTAAATCAGCAAGAACAAATGCTGAAAGAGCACATCAGTGAAAAAAATAATTGAGCAGAAGGTTGCATGCAAGAACAAAAAATGAGGCGCTACGGACCGTGTTGAGCCGCTGTGTCAAATTACCAGTTGTTTTGTTGTTTATACGTGACCGCCAAAGGTCTAACAAAAAACGGATAAAGTCTGACATGGGCGAAGTTGCTGTTCTTGCATTAAATGTTAATGGTAAGCGTTGTACCAGTAGCTGTGAACGAAGCTATTATGGTAGTTTACCAGTGCTGGCCCCCAGATGTATTGTCGAATGTGCTGTGGAGCCAGGAAAAAATGGCTGGTTGCTTTGTAAAGAACAAAAGGCAAGTTTAATCTGTAGGTGGGTTGCAGTGTAAATTCCATAATTCGGGCGAATCCACAGAAGTGGCTGAAATATTGACAAATCCAGTTCAATTTGTTGCCTTCCCAGCGAGTCGGGCAAAAACAACAAGACGGATGGCCGTCATGGACGATCAGTGTGCAACGAGATGCGAAGCTGTTTGAGTTCAGCGGCAATTAGTATTCTGGTGTTGCGGTGACTGTTTGAATCCAGTGGATTAAGCTCTGTGAGCTGCCAGCATCTCAACCAGGTGAAAAGGGACTCGCAGAATATTACGTTTGAAGAACATATACCAAGAACAACATGTTGGTGTGTGATAAAAAAAATGTGTGCATATGCAGGCATGTAAAACAGCAAAGAATGTGAATGAACAAAAACCATGAGCAAGCAAATAGCAAAAGAGCACAAAACAAGTAAATGCATTCTACAAAGAAATATGTGAACGTAACAAACTGATAATTCAAAGTCAATCTAGGGGAGCAGAGAAATTGCTCAATAAGTTGAAAGTTTTTCAAAGTCAAATAGTTCACACATCACCAGTGTACAGACACTAGTTCTATCTGAAAACTGAAAAAGAAGTTTGTTAATGCCGTTAGGGGTTAGATGTATGGTGTTTTTGTGAGATTTCGTGGCCATCTTACCGTCCCGCCACACGGTAGTGTTGCTTATTGTTAAAGTAATGTCAAAGAATCTTCTGTAGAGTAGGAGTCACCAAATATGGCAGTCACGTCTGACGCCATAATGGTGAGAAAACTACTGTCTCAATTTCTCGCGTCCCTGTGGTAACGAGACAGAAGATATGGTGGTTGCGTCGGTAAAGTTACAAGCCGTTTTGAAATTTCCGATGTGTGGTGGTTGGCGTTGGTAAGGTTATGAAGCTGCCACTCACTGTTCCCTGTATTGGTCAGTGGTTAAACAACGCTGTCGCTGCTGCTGTCATTGTTGTTGTCAAGCGTAGCCATGACATGTCGGTAGCCATCTTGAAATTTTTTCGTGGCGAAAAAGTTTTTGAAATACTGCTAATTTTTCAAAAATCTTAAAAGGAATATTCTGGATTTTCGCAAGTTGCGACGTGGCAATAAAAGTTAAACTGAATGAATAAGAAGGGCTGCGTGATATTCTTACGTCGGTCACCACTTTAGCAGTATTAGTTGTAGATGTTATCGCCACTTTAGCAGGGTGGTAGAATCAGTGGTCGTTAGTTGCCAGTGTGGTAAGTGATAGTATCCTCGTTGGATTATCTGGTTGACATAGACGTGAGGGAAGGTCCCTCGATCTATTTACCATCTATTTACAATATTCCTTTCGTCAGGTCGCCAATTCCAGCAGCATGGATTAAAGATGTTATTGAGACACGAGTAACATAATAACGACTTCAACCGCAGTAATTAGCGATGAAATGTTTGTTTATTTATATGGTTGAAGTTACAGATAAAAAGAGGTTACAAAAGGGAATGTGCCATTGCGCCGTTAAGCCAGCGAGGCTAGGGGTGCAATATCTCACTGTTACATTATGCGTATTGCTGGCTTGAAGTTTCCGGTACAAGCTAGAGATTCTTCAAATCTTCGCGGGGAATTTCTTCCTCAGGGCGCGTAGGAATACATCCTCTTCTACTGGCGCTGATTGGCTGAACTGAGCCAAATCACGCACAGAGAATGTATGTGAGCCCGCGGAATGTAGGTCACTACAAATTCAATTCAATATAACTCAGTAGCTAAAATGAAAATTATCGAATAATTTATTGAGGCGGTAATAGACACGATGTGATCTTAGATCTATTTGTGTAGGTAAATGTGTGTATAAACATAAATATCAGCTAACTATACGATAGCTACTCCAGTGATACATGCCCGGACAATGTGGGGGAACGCCCTCTGGCGTGCAGAACTCTGCAGGACAAAACAGGACAGAACTCTGCAGGACAAAACAGAGAAAGCGTTATTCCTAGGGAGACACGTTGAAACAGAATTCCAGCTGACGAGGCTCACTCCTGCGGCTGGGCCAACTCCAATAGCAAAGAGTTACGGCCCTTTGTGGTCTGAGTTCAAATCTCGCCGAGGTTAACTTTGCCTTTCATCCTTACGGGGTCGATAAAATAAAGTACCAGTAATACACTGAGATAATTGTTGGCCTTGTGCCAAAAGTAGAAACAATTATAAGGCTCTACCGTTATATGTGTAACGACAAACATCTGAGAAAGCGGCCGACTCTTCAACAGCCTGCGTTTTTCAGCTTGTCGGATAACAAAACATTAACCTGTCATAAAATGCACCAGGTCGCTGCTGGAGAAGGTGAGAAGGTATCACTGCATGTCACATCCTAAATGAGGGGGTTACCACCATAAAATGTGAAACTTATATTAGTTTTTGTTGAAAATTGCCAATAACTGAGACAAACTAAGATATTTTAAACATCGTAGATCTTTAGTAAACATATTTTAGTTCTAAACTACTTCTATATAACCTCATTAGGCAAGAGAAATGTTTTATTTATAATTGGCTCCGTTGTGGTTCACTACAATAGAATTTGCTATTATGAACATTCTGAAAATAAATCTTTCAGATTCTTTTGTTAAAATAATTTCCCTGGTGGTGGGTTGCCAAAATCGTTAGAAGGTCGGACGAGATTCCTTGTAATATTTTTTCCGTGTCTATATTTTCTGATTTCGAATCCAGCCGAGGTTAGCTTTGCCTTTCATCCTTACGGCGTCGTTAAAATAAAGTACCAGTCACGCACTGGTGTTTATTTAATCGATTTTTCCTTCCCCTAAAGTAGAAACTATTATTATTATTATTGTTGTGTTATTTCGTTTAGCTCAGTTCTGTTTCTCTGTTGCCGAGTTCAGCCCTTGAACCTAGGACAATAGAGGTTTTCATTGTAGAGAGAGAACTTGTCTGACAATGTGTACTGTTCCTAGCAGCTCGATCTTTTTTAGCTCATATTTGCTGATCTTGCAAGGAAGGATTCTAAGGTGCAGGTCTGAGGATTTGGGTATTAATCCTAATGCTCTGTTACCACAGGGATAGTGTTTGTGGTCATCATCCACATGTGGTTGATCTCTATTTCCAGGTTTTTGTATTTTGACAGTTTTTCCATTGTTTTTATAGATGTATTCTTGTCAGCTGGGTCGGAAATATCTATAAGGTTAAATGTCCGATCTGTTTTGATTTTTATGATGATATCTGGTCTGTTGGCAGAGATTTCTTGGTTGGTTATCATAGGCATATCCCACAAGATGGATATGCTGACCTTTTCCATGACTGCTTTTGGTTGATGTTCATACCATTTGTTAGAAGTTTGGATGTCATGAGAGCGGCAGAGCATTCAGTGCACATATCTAGCAATGCAGTTGTGTCTTTCTACATAGTCAGTTTTTGCCAGCTCTGGACACCCGGAGATAACATGATCTACCATTTCTTCATGTTTGTAGCATATTCTGCATAGAGGGCTAGTCCCATCTTTTACTATTCTGTGTCTATAGGCCCGAGTATTTAGAGATTGGTCTTGTGCAGCAATTAAGAGTCCCTCAGTCTCTGCTTTCAAACCAGCACTTCTGAGCCCGGATAGTGAGCCATACTGATCAATGGCATTGTCAGAATTTCGTTGTTGTTATTATTATTTGGCAGTATCGGTAGAGGGTCGGACGCCTTGCTTTGACGCATAGAGTTACGGCCCTTGCCATTCTGAGTTCAAATCCCGCCGAGGTTAACTTTGCCTTTCATCCTTACGGGGGTCGATAAAATAAAGTACCAGTAATGTACTGGGTAATTGCTGGTCTTGTGCCAATAGTAGAATCAATTATTATAATAATTATTATTATTAGTGGTGTCTGTATTTTTTGTTGTGTATGTTTTTGTGTTTTCTTGGGGCTTTTTTTCGTGAGTTTTCTCTGTTTTTTTTTTTTTTGCACTTTTGGGTCTTCCTTCATCTTCGCTGCTGGAAGACAAAGGGTCTATGGCTGTAAGTGTCTCTGTATCTGTGTGTACGTTTATTGTTTTATCTATGTGTATAATTGGGGGGGTAGGGGGAGTGGGAGAGCTTTCCTCGTTTTCCCCTTGGATTGGTTTCGGTGTTGGTGGTGGTCCGGCTGTTTTTGATGTTGGTGTCCGTGTCTTTGTTGGTGTTGTTTTTGGTGGTGGTGGTGCAGCTTTCCGTGCTGACACTGGCGTTGGCAACAAAGGAGGTTGCGACCCCTGCATTTTTGCGCCGAAGGCAGAAGGCTTGCAGATGCGTTGCTTCCCCGCAGACGAAGCAGTGTGGCCTTCTTCCCTCAGTGATTAGTTGGATTGTTGTCCCGTCCTGCAGGCGGGCAAAATCCGAGATGTTGTTCATGTCCTCCGGTTTCATTTGGAGAAGAATCTCCAAATTCATTCCGGACTAGTCTTCTTTCTCTGTCCTTTTGATATCCAGGAGGGTAGTGTCTCTCCCCTCCTCGATTACGCATCCCAACAGCCACCATATGTTCATTCCTGGTGGGATGCTGGGAATGCGGACCTTTACTGTCCTTTTACCCTTGTAGAACGGGTGCATGACCAACAGCAACATCGACACCACCCCCACAATCTCCGAAACGCAAACAACCTAAACAAACACAAGTACAAATAAACACACAAATACCTGAAATTGCAGACACCACACCTACAACAAACACAGACATACCCGAAACAACACCACCAAAACCATCACCACCACATTCACCAAAACGAAAACAAATAAAAGCACACCAACAAAATGTTAAAAACTTCGTGCTTGTCAGAAGGGCCAACGATAAACTGATGGCCTTCTTAGCACGAAGCGAGGACATTCAAACAGAGGGAGAGATTTTTGAAATGAGCACATTTTGCGTGCCAGAAGATTTGCTTCTGGTCCGAATGTCACTCGATTCCTTCAAAGAAATTCGAGAGAGCTTTCCTCAAGACGTGGGAACCCCGAATGCGAAACCCACATCTAGACTTTTAAAGGGGTTCCCAAAAGAAACCCCACCAACCATGGAGGTCGAACCACCCGACCTTCACAAGACCCCGGGAGGTAAGTAAACCTTCCCTCTCTCTTTTAGCTTGCCAACATGGCCATATTAAGAGTAGGAAGTTTAAATGTTCGCTGCCTGGGGTCACCCTGGAAGCAGGGTCGCCTGCTCAACGACCTCAGGTCTCTAGAAATGGATGTGATTGCCGTCAGCGAGACCAGAATTTCCGACACGCGCGCACTAGCTCCCATTTTCGACGACTATGAGATCTTCTCATCTGTTAGCAGGCCGGGAATGGGAGGTGGGGTAGCACTCTACTGTAACTGGCAGCAGAATGGAAGTATTCCCAGTTCTCTGAGCAGGGGAGTGGTGACGCTGATAAGGAAAGACGAGAACAAGAGGGATACATTAGACAACTTCAGGCCCATAACTCTGCTCAACACAGAGTTTAAGATTTTGGCCAAGGTATTAGCAAAGAGATTGGCGCTTGTCGTCGAGGATTTGGTTGGAAAGGCGCAAACTTGCGCAATCCCAGCCAGTCCATACTCGACAATCTCCACCTCATGCGATACATCATAGAGAGGGTAGAGTGTAAACCTGGCTTCGGTGGGGCACTGATCAATTTAGATCAATCGAAAGCATTCGATAGGGTCGACCAACGGTACCTGGAGTTTGTCCTCAAAGCAGCTGGCTTCGGCCCTGTCTTCAGAAGCTGGATCGCTGCAATGCACAGCGGCACACGCTCGGTGATCAAGGTTAATGGCCACCTCTCGGAACCATTAAGGGTGCCCTCTCTCTTCCATTCTGTACGTATTGACTCTCGAGCCTTTACTGCGGAAGCTGGAGCTGTTGCAGGGCATCCCGCTCGAACCGGGACGTGGAAGGGCGGTATCAGCTTATGCGGACGACATCATCTTGATGGTGTCGAACACCTCAGAAATCGAGGTGGTCGGCACCTTATTGAAAGAATATGAAAGGTTGACAGGAGCCAAACTTAACCCGGAAAAGTCGGTGGGCTTGCAGCTCGGAACCTGGAGAGGCAGGCCCATGCCGTCCAACAGCGTCGTGGGGCGCTGGACGGACGGACCGGTAAAGTTGCTCAGAGTTTGGTTCGGAGCAGACCTCCAGGTGGAAAAGGATTGGGACGAGGTAACCAGCAGAGTAGCCAGTCTCACCCAAAAATGGGCTGGGAGGAAGATATCACTGAAAGGTCGCGCGGAGGTGGCGAATGCGTACATCGCGTCCGTCTACTACCGCCTGACCGTCGTGCCTTGCCCCCGTCTGCGCCTCGTCAAGTTGGAACGGCTCCTCTTCAAATTCTTGTGGAAGGGAAAAGTTCCGTTGGTGAGGCGGTCGATCTGCTGCCAGCACCCTCTACGCGGAGGGTTGGGCATGCCGTGGCTAATGATGCGCAGACATGCGTTGAGGCTGCAACATCTCCAGATATTCTGTCTAAACGGTGAACAGGTGTGGTCGCCGTTTATCAGACGGGCCTTTCTGCAGCTCATTTCTTTGACTGAGCTGCAGTCCTGGGTCAAGAAGAGACCTAGACTGGGTGACTGGCACCTGGAATGTTACCAGGCACTCACTGCCCTCTACCAAGCGGGAAATGCGATCAGTGGAACTTCCACTCTCGAGTTCTATAGAGGATTAGTGGTGTGCAAGTGCGATGACGCACCCGGAAAAGATTTGGGCCTCGACGAAGTCGAACTGACCAGTCTGTACCGGAGGACTTGCGAGCCGGAGACGTTGGACAATTTCCAGAAATCCCTCGCTTGGCAGTGCTACCGGGGGGGGGGGGGGGGGCACTGCGGGTTCGGGATAAACTCTACAGGCACGGAAGTGCTGTCAGACGGACTTGCCCAAGATACGCACAGAACGACGAAACCGTTCTGCACGCACTTGTCCAATGTCCGTGCATTACTGACTTGTGGAATTATTCGCGTGTGGAACGAATCCGGCTATCGGCCGAGTCCATAGTGAAGATAGACCCGCCGCCTTCCTTAGGTCAGAAAGAGCAGGAAATTTTCCTCTGTCTGGTGGCAGTTGCGAAAGAGGTTGTATGGTGGACCAGATTAAAAGGACTGAAGACAGACACTTTTCTCTTCGGCCAATCCCTCATCAACTTCTTCAAGTTTCACCTGGAAAGGAAGGTGAGGGTGGAGAGAGAAGTGCTGCCCCCCCCAGTACATTTGCTAAAAGGTGGGTGAATGTGGCGAGAATGGCTCGTATGAATGGGCCTACTCTGACCATGCGCCTATAGGCTAGCTAACTTGAGGAGAGGGGTACTCTCCCTGGGTGCCCTAGAAGCGCTGGGTGGTTCAGGATTGGTGGGGTACCCGACTCACCCCAGGGTCGTCCACCCCCTATTGGGGAATTTATTTTGTTATATTTATGCATAGTTTATTTTATATTTTTATATCTTCATTGTTAAATTAGTCTTTCCATTGTGCACTTTTACTCGACCTTATTGTAAACCCCCACTGTCCCTGTCTTTGTATTGTCCCCTACATGTCGGCCCTTGTGGCTAATAAATTAAATCATTATTATTATTATTATAGCGGTGGATTGGCAGTATCAGTAAAGAGTCGGACGCTATGCTTTGCAGCAAAGAGTTACGGCCCTTTATGGTCTGAGTTCAAATCCCGCCAAGGTTAACTTTGCCTTTCATCCTTACGGGGTCGATAAAATAAAGTACCAGTAATGTACTGGATAATTGATGGCCTTGTGCCTAAAGTAGAAACAATTATTATTATTATTGAATGCCATGGTAGACGGAGGCTCGGCTCTGTAAGGTATAGTAATTTTTAACCGCTATAACAATTGTAAATTGTTTAAAACTTTAATCAATTTGTAGATAAAAACACCCTCCTCCTCGTGAGAGGGGTCTTTCTGCCCGTTATTTGGCCCTTCGGGGTTAAATAACCGCTTATTGGGGTTTTGTGCCCAATATTCATTTTAAACCCAAAAAAACATGGCTACTAAAAAGAATTTTCACAAGTCACTCCCACTCATTCCGTCTTCTTCTTCCTCAATCGTCACTACATCAGAGAGAAGATTGTCTCTCTCCCTTCCTTCTCTAAATGTGGTGTCGCCTCTTTCGCAAGCGACGCCATTAAATAAAAATAAAAATATAGTTTCTGATAGCTTTCACCAAGAGCACGTGCATACCGTGGAACATTTCTCCACGACGACGACAACGACGAAAAATGTATGCGGTAAATACGGAAAGCCATTTCATTCGTCTGACGTCATGAAGAATAGCAGTAGCAGCCGTAATAACAGCAGCAGCAGCAACAGTGACAAGGAAAACACTAGTAGCAGCCGCAACAACATCAGCAGCAGCATAAACAACAACAGCAGCAGCAGCAACAACAACAACAACCACCACAGCAACAGCGGTCGTAGTACCAGCAGCAACAACAAAAGTAACAGCAGCTCTGACGACAACAACAACAAGAAAGAAAAACCAATCTTGTTTGCAGGTATTGCAAAGAACCTGGAAACCATCCTTATAACACATGAGGAATTACAGGAAGCAAAGAAGATGGTGACGAAAACCGGACACCGAGCAATCTGCAAGGCAGCCGAAACATTTTTCGAAACCCAACAGCACTGTACGGTCACGTACCGTACAGTAAGCACAAAATCACGTAGGGTTGAAAGAGCCATAGAGGCTCAAATACAAAAAGCCTTAGGGTCTGTGTGGCAGCGGACAACGCATATCACCCGAGGCAAGAAATATGCCACCGTGGACGTGCTTTTTGCCACACCTCAGGAAGCAAAGGCTCAATCCTTAGTGACCCTAAGGAGCGAAGAAATGGTGTTGGTGCCCTCCTACTGCGGCAAAAAATTGTGAGGGTCAAACTGACCCCCCGGGATGGCCCCTTCTTGGCTGGCCGCGTCTGTCCTCGTCGGAATCGAGGACAAAACAACTGTACTGCAAGTACAGAAAAAAGTACGAGAAGATTGGGTAGGCACCTCCATTGAGATGTCAATCCAAACCAACCAGGAGTGCATCGAAGCTATACCGGATGCACTCAACTGCCCATAAGTGTTGAGGGCAAACGCCCGAAATGCTTTCGCTGTGGATCGAAGACTCACCTCAGGGCCTTCTGCAATGAGAAGACCCTGAGAAAGGAGAAACCCCCCCTCCTTCCGAAACCGGCTCCACTACTACCAGCAACAGAACAGGCGGCAAGCAGGAAGGATAGGTCCGTGGCACCCATACCCACGCCACGGAAACCAAGAACAGCAGCAGCAGTGGAAGTATTAACAACAACAACAGTAATACCAACTGCAGCTGCAACAGACTCCACTGCAAACATCACCAACAACAACAAGTGAAAGAGTGGAGCTGGTACCCCTCCCCCACCTCACAGAATCGGATATGGAGTGTGAGGTGGGTGAGGGATGGCAAAAGGTCGCAAGAAAGCACAAACGCAGAAGCAGCGCATCGTTGCCTTCGAAAGGGGAGGAAAGAAATGAAAAAAAGGGTAAAGGCTACTGCAAAGAGACTTACAGCAGCAACACCACCCACACTAGCACCACCCACACTAGCACCACCCACACTAGCACCACCATCACCACCGGCGGCAACCCCACCGCCAACAACAACACCTTCAACACCACCACCACAAGCACCAACATCGCAAACACAACAACAAAACACACACATCCAGCAACAACGACAAGAAAATAGCAGAACCACACCTCACCCCCAGAAAAACAAATGCACAGCAATAAATACACACAAGAAACTAATGACTTACATAATTGAACACACAGACATTTCATAGCACGACTACATAATACCAGCACCAATCAAAACACCAACGAACATAAGACTGGTAAGAATAGCACAGAAACAATACACAAACATTAAAACGAAATTCCCCAACGCAGTTGGTGATTTCAGAGACCTAGGAGGGACACTCAACCGGAGAGTATATTCGGATATACTCACAGAAGAGCCGACGACCAGCCGAAGGGACGATTCAACGGTCCCTTCACCAGACGATCAAGTGAAAAGGGATGGAGAAACCATGCTTCCTCTACGAGAAGTAAGGTAAGTGGTCTTTCTCATCTTTTCCACTCCATTTCAACATGACCTCACTCAGAATAGGCAGCATAAATGCGCGTGGCTTGGGGTCGTCATGGAAGCAAGGCCACCTGCTCAACGACCTCAGGTCACTAAACATAGTTGTAGTGGCCATCAGCGACACCAGAATCTCCGAAGCACGGGCCTTCGCACCGATCTTCGGCGGGTATGATGTGTACGCATCTCCCAGCCGTCCTGGATCGGGGGGAGGAGTTGCTGTGCTTTTTCGGAGAGGTTTGGATCTCGCCATACGGGCCATCTTCCTGGACCCAGAAGGTAAGTTGGTGGTGCTGGACGTGACCAGCGGAGACGGGCAAGCTTTCAGGCTAGTGGCCGTCAATGCCCCGACAGGAGCAGGGCGGCCTGATTTCTTCCGGCGTCTGGAGACCTTTCTAGGAAGTCCCGCTTTTTAGTGTGAGTGGGCGACTGGAACGGGATCTTAGATGCACGCTGGGACTGTGTGGGATTAGCGGATAGGGGAGGAGGGTGCAAGATCCCCACCAACCTGCTCGGGCGTTTTGAACTGTCTGACAGGTGCCGATTGGATTTCCCGAATGTGCCAATGTGGACTTGGACAAACCGCATAGGGTCATCCAGATCATATCTAGATAGAGTATTTTGTAGGGAAATAGATAGGTCTAGCATAGGCTGTCCACAATTCAAGATAGTCAGCTACACGGACCACAAATTCGTGATTTGTGTGCTTGACTTAGATAGGCCTATGAGACGAGGCCCCGGTTACTGGAAGCTAAACGCGTCCTTTCCAGAGCACAAGGCCTCCAGAGACCGGATTAGCCAACTAGTTAAGCGAGCGTTGACGGGGGCCATCGTCAACAACAAGTGGTGGTTTGCTCTGGAAGAGCGATTAGGTTTAGTAAGGCTTTAGCTATAGAGAAAAATAGAGCAGAGGGAGAACTAGTTAGAAAATTAGACGAGGCGCTTAGCAAAGGCATCGCGACCGACTTGCGGCGAAATTGGCCCTTGACCAATTCTCCAATGCAAAGCACGAAGGCTGCGTTGTCAGAGCTAGGATGCGTGCTCTCAGACACGAGGGGACGAAAGCCGTTCAATGGGCCCGAGTGGCGGAGGCGCGTCGTGGCAACAAAGCCACGATCCGGTCTTTGGTGGACCACGACGGGCGCATGCTACTCGATCCCGGGAAAATGTGTGAAGCTTTTCAGCGACACTTCGCTCAGCTGTTCGGGGGCAGTGGCGGGCCGGATCGAGGGATAGACTTTAGTGTCTATCTCGACGGACTGCCGTGGCTCTCGGCCACTGAGGCGGAGTGTTGCGAAAATCCGATAACAGCCGCTGAAGTACGGGAGGCAATGACTAGTTGCACAAAGGGCAAATCGCCTGGTTTGGATCGTCTGCCCTATGAACTTTACGTACAGATGCCAGACTTGTTTGGAGGCCTCTTGGCGGACGTCTACTGCAACTGGCAACAGAAAAGGAGAATTCCCAGTTCTGTGAGCCGAGGAGCGGTGGCACTGCTGAGAAAGGATCCGAACAAGGGGGATAACATAGATAACAGAGTTCAAGATTTTGGCCAAGGTGCTAGCAAAGAGGTTATCGTTTGTCGTTGGTGGTCTGGTGGGAGAGGCGCAGACATGCGCCATTCCCGACAGATCCATCCACGACAACCTCCACCTCATGCGATACATCGTAGAGAGGGTAGCTAGGGAACCTGGCACGGGTGGGTCCTTGATCAATTTAGATCAGTCGAAAGCTTTCGATAGGGTCGACCATCGTTACCTAGCGGCAGTCCTGAAGGCGGCTGGCTTTGGGCCCGTCTTCAGAGGCTGGATCGCCGCCATGCACAGCGACATCTGCTCTGTGGTGAGAGTGAACGGTCACCTTTCGGAACCGTTCAACATCATGCGCTCGGTCCGCCAAGGATGTCCTCTCTCGTCCCTCTTGTACATATTGACTCTCGAGCCATTACTGCACAAACTGGAGACGTTGAGGGGGCTCCCGCGCGGACTAGGATGCGGAAGATCCGTGTCAGCATATGCGGACGATGTCACCGTAGTGGTGTCGAACGCCAAACACATCGAAGCGATCGGCACTACACTAAGAGAATACGAAGCGGTGACAGGAGCAATGATCAACCAGGAAAAGTCAGTGGGCCTGAAGCTCGGCACCTGGAGAGGCAGGTCCATGCCGTCCAACATCGTCGTCGGGCGCTAGACGGACGGACCGGTTAAATTGCTAGGGGTCTGGTTCGGTCCGGAACTCCAGACGGACAAAAACTGGGACGAGGTGACGAGCAGGTTGGCTTCTCTCACCCAGAAATGGGCGGAGAGGAAGCTATACTTGAAAGGTCGAGCGGAGCTGGCTAACGCGTACATCGCGTCCGTCATCTACTACCGCCTCACCGTCGTACCTTGTCCTAAGCCCCGCCTGACTGCGCTGGAGCGTTTTCTCATTCGCTTTTTGTGGAAGGGACGCGCTCCGATGGTCAGGCGGTCTATCTGCTGTCAACACCCGCTACGTGGAGGGTTGGGCATGCCGTGGCTGATGATGCGCAGACACGCGCTCAGACTACGATATCTCCACCTCTTCCTCGACGGTGCTCAGGTGTGGTCGCCGTTTGCTAGACGCCTTTTTCCCCAGCTCGTTTCCTTGACGGAGCTGCAGTCCTGTGTCAAGCGAAGACCGAGAGGGAGTGCTTGGAGACTGGAATGTCTTCAGGCGCTCACAGCCCTCGACCAATCGGGCAATGTGATCGGTAGAAACTCCACCTCGGCGTTCTATAGAGGATTAGTGGAGGGGAAGAGAGACGACGTACTTGGGGAAACTCTAGTCGTCATACTATGACATAACTTATGTATTTGCTAGCATTAGCGTACATCTGTACGCATATGTTAGTAGATATACTAAATTATATATATATATATATATATATATATATATATATATATATATATATATATATATATATATATATACAGTATATATTTCATTAATATGGTTTTCGTAACATAACTTTAAAAATGGTTCTTACGTAAAATTGTTGAAAAACTTTTATTTATCTAGGAACATTTTAAAGTGATCATTTTTGAGGACGGCTTGTATATGTGAAGGTATGTATATTTCCTCTGATAATTTGTAATATTTTTACATAGATCTATCTGATATACATACCAACACACATATACATCCTAGAAACGATCGTAAAATGATGATTTTTTTAATATAAGGAACTTGGTCTTTGTTTTTATTTCATTGTTTTTATTAATTTATTTTGACTCTGTTTTCCTATGATTTTTATCGAAAATTTTTGAATGCATCTTCTCTTTCCATGATATTTGGATTACATTGAGTTCTTCATACGGATTGGACACTACCGTATATTTTGATAGATTTATCTATCTATCTATCTATATACATATCCGATGTTGATGTTCGTTAATTCCTGTGCTGAAATACGATTCTCGGTAATTTATATTTGTATATATATATATATATATATATATATATATATATATATATATATACTGTATGTATATATTACTGCAATACAGTGCAGCTGTAATAAGGAACATGTATTTTATTCTCGCAAGCCTCTTGATTCCCTCCTTGCCAAGACTGTCTGTTGTTTTAAGTAACAAAACCACTTCAAAATGTTCCTAGATAAATTAAAATTTTTCAACAATTTTACGTAAGAACCATTTTTAAAGTTATGTTACGAAAACCATATTAATGAAATGATTAATATCTTTTGTGAATCGCTGCACATTTTTCATTAATTCACCTGGAATATATTTCATTAAAAATAATATAGTTGATATACGTAGACCCTGAGCAAGATGGTTGGATAACATACTTGAGCTTGGTTGATCACACTTGGGGATCCAGCCGGATCAATTGGAGACGGTTGCTTCTGACAGGATCCTCTGGAAGGTGTGTTACAGGATTCTGACTCCACGACCCTCTCAGGATTAAGCAGGAGAAGAAGAACATACGCAGTATCTTTCTATTAAGTTATGTAACAAAAACCATCTTAATGAAATAAGTGCTATATTTAGTAATTCTTCATTAATTAATTCCAAACTAAGATACTTCATGAGAAATACACTAATGAAGGAAGTTGATTACATATAGAAAATGAATGATAGATTATTAAGGAAAACAACTGTATTGCTGTTTATTTTAACGAAAGGAATACAATTTATTGAGTTCATATATCTCATTAATTAGATGAATGAAATTAATTAGCTAAATTATTGCTAATCTTTAAAGTGTTATAATCTCCTTTGATAGATTCCATTAAATCTGTTTCACTACTGTTGTCTAGTTGTGGAATGTTGCCAAGTGTTGTTACAAGCTTTACTGTGATGGAGGGAATACATTGCACCATACTTTATATTACTACATGTCTATATTACTACATGTCTATATTACACTAGTTCTTATATAACGTCAGTGTCATGATGACCATGATGATGATGATGATGATGAGGAGGAGGAGGAGGAGGAGGAGAAGCAGGAGGAGGAGGAGGAGGAGGATGCTACCACCATCGACATAATCATCGTTGTCGTCAGCATCGCTACCTCCACCATCACCATCATCATCAACATCAACATTACCATCATCATCATCCTAGTCGTCGTTACCATCGTCACCAGCACAAAACATTAAACTCTTAATATTAAGGATGAAACATATGTAAATTAAGATATAGTTAGCAGTGTTTGGTTTTATTTTTCAAATTATTTCCTGCTCCACGTGAATTCATAAACGTTCATTTGATACCTTTGTATGAAATATTTTGTAGCCTGTTGTACAGTTTATTGTGATAAATCTCGTGTTTTTTAGCTTTGTAACTTCTTCACCAACAATTATCTGTTTTCGTATTTGAAAACGTATTAATTTATACTATACTACACTATATATATATATATATATATATATATATATATATATATAAGGAAAAGATATCAAAAATTCAACTGGAGTCTTTTTAGGAATATCTATTTATTTCCTTTACCGGTTTCACAGTTCTTATGCTTTTCAAAAGTGGAATTATAGTTATATTGGTGGTACTTCTTCTAAATTTAAAGAAAGGCGGTACAACCATCACAACTCGTTTAAAAGAAAAGATAAAAGATTTAGCACGCCTCTCTCTGAATTTATTTGGTCGCTTAAAAATAATAATATTGAATATTCCCTTTCTTGTGCTTTGCTTTATGAAAATATATCTATATCTAAGGAATGTGACCTCTGTACCACAGAGATTCTCCACATCATTCAAAATAGGCAATTAATTATATATATAAATACATAATTGCTCGGAAATCTTCTGTTTTTCTATTCATAAGTTTAGCAGAACGTTTCATAAGGTATTTAATTAAATTTTAAATAAAATTTAATAGATTATTAAATAAATAATATAAAACTTTCTTTATATATAGTTTTTCTGCTTTTTTTGTTTATAAATCGTTAATAAGCTAAATAAAACAATTATTATAATATTTCTTCATCATAACTTTTACATCTATTTTAACTTTAATTAGTATTTAAACGAATTAATGTTAATACAAATTGACATATTAGTCTATAATACATGCATTTTTCGTTCTAAATAATTAGGCCAGAACAAATAAATCTTTTCTTTTGAACCAATATATTAATCCCATTTAATGATAACCTAGCCTGTTAAAAGTTAACAAATTGTTAGATATTGTTTCCACTTGTTTATTGAATGAAAATAACATTACAAATGCGTAAATAACATTATAAATATAACAAATATATTTTAAATATTTACATAAATAACATTACACATGCTTTTGCCTTTCATCCTTACGGGGTCAATAAAATAAAGTATCAGTAATGTACTGCGTAATTGCTGGCCTTGTGCCTAAAGTAGAAACAATTATAAATTGCTCGCGATTCTTTCAGAAGGATATATTCCTTTAATGTTGCAATATTAAAGAAAATGTAAAGGAAGGGGTGAACAACCGAGCCAACACCAGAGCAAAAGACAGCAACGTCTAATGATATTTGAGGCAAGCCTGCACACTCGCAGTGTTACCTCGGGTGATGGCGAGGCTAATGCACTGGAACAACCAAGCGCCCTTGCGAGATTCGCCAGTTACCTCTATTAGGCGAGCCGCCAGTGAAGAGAGGAACATCGCAGTCAGCGGCCCGACTTCCCCAAACGTCTCGAAAGCCACAGAATGAAAATACTGGCCGACAGATCACAGTATTTGAGGGTCTTACTCCGCTCGGCTGCGGAAGCTGTGGCTCTCGTCCTAACCGCAGCATCCAGGATGTGGGAAAAAACAAAAGAATCACTAACAGTGACGTCCCAGACAGGACACCTGTCACTCTAATAATATTTACTAAATTAAATTGTTTACTTAAATTACGATAAATTGTCTACGAAATTTATAATTTCTTAATTTTTCTTTATTATATAGTTAAATTATTAATTTGCATCTTCGAATATATATTTTTTAGTATAGTATCTAATTTAATCTAACTTAAGTTATAAATAAATAGACTAACAGTCAATATTTGTTTTTGTTTTTATTTTTCAACAAATCTGGTATCATCATACTCTCGCCAGTTTGTAAACGTCAAAACCAACTGTAATATTTCTCCCACTCATATAATACCTTCTGTGTTGAGGATTTTATATCTCATATGCTTGTTGACTACAGATCTGAACAGCTCGTCTGACCGCCTGCATATCAAATGACTTCTACATCTCTAGTGAACATGTTTTGGCTTGTGCTATACACAAGCCTTGCATCTTTGAAATACGTATAATAAAATAATTGCTCTAAAGAAACTGTCGCCTCTGTGGCCCAATGGATAAGGCACCGCCCTCCTAAGCCGGGGATTGCGGGTTCGAATCCCGTCAGAGGTACTAGTAATTTTTGTTTCTTACTGGCTGGTCAATTGAGCCACTATTTTTTTCAGTGACTTTGTGGGCGTAGCATAATCGAATCGCGAAGAATTTCGTATTGTAAATGGGTAGAGGGTCGGACGCCATGCTTTGAAGCAAAAGAGTTACGGCCCTTTATGGTCTGAGTTCAAATACCGCCGAGGTTAACTTTGCCTTTCATCCTTACGGGGTCGATAAAATAAAGTACCAGTAATACACTGGATAATTTCTGACCTTGTGCCAAAAGTAGAAACAATTATTATTATAATAAAACTCAGGTTAAACATATACCGTTGAGTGCTTGAACTTTTTTATATATAAGTCAGCTGATCATAAATCAACTAACTCTTTTTCATTGAACAAATATATATATATATGTTTATATATATATATATATGTGTGTGTGTGTGTTTATATATATATATATACATATATATATATATGTGTGTGTTTATAGATATAGATATATATATATATACATATATATATGTGTGTGTGTTTATATATATATATGTGTGTATTTATATATATATATGTGTGCGTTTATATATGTATATGTGTGTGTGTTTATATATATATATATATATATGTGTGTGTGTGTGTTTATATATATGTGTTTATATATATGTGTGTGTTTATATATATGTGTGTGTTTATATATATATATAATATATATATATATATATATATATATATATATATATATATATATATATATATATATATATATATATATATATATATAATATATGTGTGTGTGTGTTTATATATATATATATACACATATATATATATATACACATTGCATCATAGTTTATATAAACTTATGTATCCCATTTAGTTAGTCATGTAAGGACGAAACTTTGAAATTCTGTCTCGTAAGATTTTATTGTAAAATATAATACTGGACATAATTGGTAACTTTAAACATCCGTCCTATGATTAGAGATGTAGTTATAGTTTGGGATGTAGTGTAGCTGTAGTGATTGTAGTGTAGCTGTGGTGGTTGTAGTGTAGCTGTGGTTGTTGTCGTTGTAGTGTAGCTGTGGTTGTTGTATATCTGTGGTTGTGATGGTTGTAGTGTAGCTGTGGTTGTTGTGCTTGTAGTGTAGCTATGGTGGTTGTAGTGTAGCTGTGAGGGTTGTAGTTGTAGTGAAGCTGTGGTTGTAGTGGTTGTAGTGTAGCTGTGGTTGTTGTCGTTGTAGTGTAGCTGTGGTTGTTGTATATCTGTGGTTGTGATGGTTGTAGTGTAGCTGTGGTTGTTGTGCTTGTAGTGTAGCTATGGTGGTTGTAGTGTAGCTGTGAGGGTTGTAGTTGTAGTGAAGCTGTGGTTGTAGTGGTTGTAGTGTAGCTGTGGTTGTTGAAGTTGTAGTGTAGCTGTGGTTGTTGTGGTTGTAGTGTAGCTGTGGTCGTTGTGGTTGTAGTGTAGCTGTGGCTGTAGTGTAGCTGTGGTTGTTGTGGTTGTAGTGTAGCTGTGGTTGTTGTGGTTGTAGTGTAGCTGTGGTTGTAGTGGTTGTAAACATACACTATTAACACACTACATTAAACTTCTGTATAGATCATACAACATTAACATGACTACATTAGACCTCGATATAGACCATACATCATTAACACATTACATTAGACCTCTATATAGACCATACACCACTAACACACTACATTAGACCTCTATATAGACCATACACCACTACCACACTACATTAGACCTCTGTATAGACCATACACAATTAACAGTACTACATTAGACCCCTATATAGACCATACACCATTAACACACTACATTAGACCTCTGTATAAACCATAGACCATTAACATTACTACATTAGACCTCTATATAGACCAACCACCACTAACATTACTACATTAAACCTCTATATAGACCATACACCACTAACATTACTACATTAGACCTCTATATAGACCATACACCACTAACACACTACATTAGACCTCAATATAGACGAAACACTACTAACATTACTACATTAGACCTCTATATAGACCATACGCCACTAACACACTACATTAGACATCTATATAGATGAAACACTACTAACATAACTCGATTAGACATCTATATAGACCATATACCACTAACACACTACATTTGACCTCTATATAGACCATACACCACTAACACACTACATTATACCTCTATAAAGACCATAGACCATTAACACACTACGTTAGACATCTATATAGACCATATACCATTAACACACTACCATAGACCTCTATATAGAGCATACACCACTAACAATAATACATTAGACCTCTATATAGACAATACACCACTAACACACTACATTAGACCTCTATATAGACCATACACTACTACCACACTACATTAGACCTCTATATAGACGATACACCACTAACATTACTACATTAGACCTCTATATAGACCATACACGACTACCACATTACATTAGACCTCTATATAGACAACACACTACTA
Source organism: Eledone cirrhosa (assembly GCA_964016885.1). Classification (NCBI taxonomy): domain Eukaryota; kingdom Metazoa; phylum Mollusca; class Cephalopoda; order Octopoda; family Eledonidae; genus Eledone; species Eledone cirrhosa. Next base: position 235,480,260 of record OZ024743.1, on the reverse strand, counting down.
ACACACTACATTAGACCTCAATATAGAGCATACACCACTAACACACTACATTAGACCTCTATATAGACCATACACCATTAAAACACTACATTAGACCTCTATATAGACGATACACCACTGACATTACTATATTAGACATCTATATAGACCATACACCACTAACACACTACATTAGACCTTTATACAGATCATACACCACTAACGTTACAACATTAGAACTCTATATAGACCATACAGCATTAAAACACTACATTAGACCTCTATATAGAAAATAAACCACTAAGATTACTGCATTAAACCTCTATATAGACCATACACCATTAAGACACTATATTAGACCTCTATATAGACCATACACCACTAACATTACTACATTGGACCTCTATATAGACCATACACCACTAACACACTATATTAGACCTCTAAATAGACCATACACCACTAACATACTACATTACACCTCTATATAGACTATACACCACTAACATAACTACATTAGACCTCTATATAGACGATACACGACTACCACATTACATTAGACCTCTATATAGACCATACACCACTAACACACTACATTAGACTTCTATATAGACCATACACCACTAACACACTACATTAGACGTCTATATAGACCATACACCACTAATACACTACATTAGACTTCTATATAGACCATACACCACTAACATTACTACGTTAGACCTCTATATAGACCATACACCACTAACATTACTATATTAGACCTCTATATAGACCAAACACCACTAACATAAGTACATTAGACCTCTATATAGACCATACACCACTAACACACTATATTAGAACTATATATAGACCATACACTACTAACACACTCATCAGACATCTATATAGACCATACACCACTAACATAACTACATTAGACCTCTATATAGACCATACACCACTAACACACTACATTAGACCTCTGTATAGACCATACATCACTAACAATACTACATTAGACCTCTGTATAGACCATACATCACTAACAATACTACATTAAACCTCTATATAGACCATACACCATTAACACACTACATTAGCCCTCTATATAGACGATACACCACTAACATTACTACATTAGACCTCTATATAGACCATACACCACTAAGATACTATATTAGAACTCTATATAGACCATACATCACTAACAATAAAACATTAGACCTCTCTATAGACCATACACTACTAACATTACTACATTAGTCCTCTATATAGAC
>OZ024743.1:235449019-235476519 GCA_964016885.1 Eledone cirrhosa | reverse complement strand
ATTGGTGTAATGAGGTATGGAATCAGATTGGTGTAGATGTACGGTAGCTCATTGCTGTAGAGGTATGGTAGCATATTGGTGTAATGAGGTATGGTAGCATATTGGTGTAGTGAGGTATGGTAGCACATTGGTGTACTAAAATATGGTAGCAGATTGGTGTAGTGAGGTATGGTAGAACATTGGTGTACTGAGGTATGGTAGCACATTGGTGTAGTGAGCTATGGTAGGAAATTGGTGTACTGAGCTATGGTAACACATTGGTGTATTGGGGTATGGTAGGACATTGTTGGTGTAGTGAGTTATGGTAGCACATGGGTGTACTGATGTATGGTAGCACATTGGTGTAGTGAAGCATGGTAGCACATTGGTGTACTAAAGTATGGTAGCATATTGATGTAGTGAGGTATGGTAGTACATTGGTGTACAGATATATTAGATATATATAGAGAGGTACAGTATAATTATAGAGGTATGGTAGCACATTGGTGTAGAAGAATGGTAGCATATTGGTGTAGAGAAGTATGGTAGGACATTGGTGTAGTGAGGTATGGTAGGACAATGGTGTACTGAACTATGGTAGCACATTGGTATAGTGAGGTATGGTAGCACATTGGTGTAGAGGTATGGTAGCACCTTGTTGTAATGAGGTATGGTAGCACATTGGTGTAGTGGGGGTATGGGAGCACACTGGTGTAGTGGAGTATGATAACACATAGCTGTAGTGAGGTATGGTAGCACATTGGTGTAGTGAGGTATGGAAGGACATTTGTGTACTGAAGTATAGTAGCACATTGGTGTAATGAGGTAGGGAATCAGATTGGTGTAGATGTACGGTAGCACATTGGTGTAGAGGTATGGTAGCACATTGGTGTACTGAGGTATGGGAGCACATTGGTGTAGAGGTTTTGGTAGCATCTTTTTGTAATGAGGCATGGTAGCACACTGGTATAGGGGGAATGATAACACATAGGTGTAGTGAGTTATGGTAGCACATTGGTGTACTGTGGTATGGTAGCACATTGTTGTAGTGATGTATGGAAGGACATTGGTGTACTGAAGTATGGGAGCACATTGGTGTAATGAGGTATGGAATCAGATTGGTGTAGATCTACGGTAGCACATTGGTGTAGAGGTATAGTAGCACACTGGTGTACTGAGGTATGGTAGTACATTGGTGTATTGAGGTATTGTAGCACATTGGTGTATTGAGGTATGGTAGCACATTGATGTACTAAACAACCACCTACAACAACAACACCACCAACAACAACACACCAACAACAACAACAACCACCACGACCAACAACAACAACAACAACAACACCAACAACAACAATAATACCACCACCAGCGCCACCTCCACCACCACCACCACCTCCACCACCACCCCCAACAACAACAACGACAACACCAACAACAACAACAATATAATGAACACCAAAAAACTAAAGTTATTTTTCTTTATTTTTAATCAATTTGCTTTATCAATAGTTTCAGTAATTTTACTTTAACAGTATTGTTATAGAAGTATGGTAGCACATTGGTGTAGTGAAGTATGGTAGTACATTAGTGTAGGAGGTATGATAGCACATTGGTGTACTTATCTATGGTAGTACATTTGCGTACTGAAGTATGGTAGCACATTGGTGTAGTTAGGTATGGTAGCACATTGGTGTACTCAAGTATGGTAGCATATTTGTGTAGTTAGGTATGCTAGCAGATTGGTGTACTGAGTATGGTAGCACATTGGTGTAGTGAGGTATTATATGACGTTGATGTACTGAAGTATGGTAGCACATTGGTGTAGTGAGCTATGGGAGCACATTGGTGTAGTGAGGTATGTTAGCACACTGGTGTAATCAGGTATGGTACCACATTGGTGTAGCAAGGTATGGTAGCACATTGATGTAGTGAAGTATGGTAACACATTGGTGTAGTAAGGTATGGTAGCACATTGGTTTAGTGAGGTATGGTAGGATATTGTTGTAGTGAGGTATGGTAGCACATTGGTGTAGTGAAGTATGGTAGCACATAGTTGTAGTGAGGTATGGTAGCACATTGGTGTACTAAAGTATGGTACCACATTGGTGTAGTGAGGTATGGTAGGATATCGTTGTAGTGAGGTATGGTAGCACATTGGTGTAGTGTGTGTATGGTAGCAGATCGGTGTAGTGAGATATGATAGCACATTGGTGTAGTGAAATATGGTAGCACATTGGTGTAGTGAGGTATGATAGGACACTGGTATACTGGGGTATGGAAGCACATTGGTGTAGTGAATTATGGTAGTACATTGGTGTACTGGGGTATGGTAGCACATTGGTGTATTGAAGTATAGTAGCACATTGGTGTAGCGGGGTATGATAACACATAGGTGTAGTGAGCTATGGTAGCACATTGTTGTACTGAGATATGGGAGCACATTGGTGTAGTGAGGTATGGAAGGATGTTGGTATACTGAAGTATGGTAGCACATTGGTGTAATGAGGTATGGAATCAGATTGGTGTAGATGTACGGTAGCACATTGGTGTAGAGGTATGGTAGCACATTGGTGTACTGAGGTATGGTAGCACATTGGTGTATTGAGGTATGGTAGCACATTGGTGTACTAAAATATGGTAGCAGATTGGTGTAGTGAGGTATGGTAGGACATTGGTGTACTGAGTTATGGTAGCACATTGGTGTATTGAGGTATGGTAGCACATTGGTGTATTGGGGTGTGGTAGCACACTGGTGTACTAAAATATGGTAGCAGGTTGGTGTAGTGTGGTATGGTAGGACATTGGTGTACTGAGGTATGGTAGCACATTGGTGTAGTGAGGTATGGTAGGACATTGGTGTACTGAGTTATGGTAGCACATTGGTGTAGAAAGTATGGTAGCACATTGCTGTAGAAGTATGGTAGCGCATTGTACAGTTACATTTCTGCTGTTCTATAAATACGTGTAAGAAACGGTTTTGTAAGGTGGCGTTGTCTGTGGTGGTGGTGTTGGTGATGTTAGATATAGTGATTGTAGTGGAGGTAGTGCTGGTGGTGATGGTGGTGCTGGTGCTCGTGGTGGTGCTGGTGGTACTGGTTATGTTGGTTGTACTAGTGGTGTTATTGATGGTACTGGTGCTTGTTGTATTAGCTGTGCAAGGGATGCTGGTGGTTGTGATACTTATGGAGGTGGTAGTGGTGGTGTAGGTAGTGATGTTGGTGTTGCAGATAGTTGTAGTGGTTGTTGTTTGTTGTAATAATGGTGGTATTTTTGATGGTAATGGTTGTAGTGGTAGTTGTAATCATGGTGATGTAGGTAGTGATGTTGGTGTTGCAGATGGTTGTAGTGGTGGTAGTTGTAATGATGGTGGTATTTTGGATAGTAGTGGTTAAAGTGGTGGATGGTAGTTGTAGTTTGTGTATCAATTAACAAGACAACCATGTCAGATCTCACATATCCACTGTTTCCCTAGTCCCTGTTCCTGTGGGAATCAGCAAAAACACACACCACCAGAAACACCAGGAGTAGTGGGAGTAGTAGTTGTAGTAGTAACAGTAGAAGTAGTAGTAGTAGTAGTAGTAGTAGTAGTAGTAGTAGTAGTAGCACCAGTAGTAGTAGTGGTAGTAGCATTAGTAGCAGCAGTAGCAGTAGTGGCAGTAGTAGTAGTAGTAGTAGTAGTAGTAGTAGTAGTAGTAGTAGTAGTAGTAGTAGTAGTGGTAGTAGTAGTAGTAGTAGTAGTAGTAGTAGTAGTAGTAGTAGTAACAGTAGTAGCACCAGTAGTAGTAGTAGTAGTAGTAGTAGTAGTAGTAGTAGTAGTAGTAATAGTAGTAGTAGTAGTAGTAGTAGTAGTAGTAGTAGTAGTAGTAGTAGTGGTAGTAGTAGTAGTAGTGTATGTGAAGTAATAAAGATGGTTGTTATAAGATGTTTAGTAAAATTACGCAATAATTTTACTGCAGACAAATATAATCGATAAATTAGTTAAAATATCTTTACTGTGGTGGTGGTGGTGGTGGTGGAGGTGGTAGTGGTGGTAGTGGTAGTGCTGGTGGTAGTGGTGGTGGTGGTGGTGGTGATAGTGGTGGTGGTGGTAGTGGTGGTGGTAGTGGTAGTGCTGGTGGTAGTGGTGGTGGTGGTGGTGATAGTGGTGGTGGTGGTGGTAGTGGTGGTGCTTGTGGTGGAGGTGTTGGTGGTAGTGGTAGTGGTGGTGATGGTGGTGGTGGTGATAGTGGTGATAGTGGTGGTAGTGGTGGTGGTGTTGGTGGTGGTGGTGTAGTGGTGGTGCTGGTGATGGTGAAAATAGTGGTGGTGATGGTAGTGGTGGTAGTGGTGGTAGTGGTTGTGGTGATGGTGGTGGTGAGAATAGTGGTGGTGGTAGTGGTGGTGGTGGTGGTGGTGGTAGTGGTGGTAGTGCTGGTGGTAGTGCTGGTGGTAGTGGTGGTGGTGGTGGTGGTGGTGGTAGTGGTGGTGGTTGTGGTGGAGGTGTTGGTAGTGGTGGTAGTGGTGGTGATGGTGGTGGTGGTGATAGTGGTGATAGTGGTGTTAGTGGTGGTGGTGCTGGTGTAGTGGTGGTGCTGGTGATGGTGAAAATAGTGGTGGTGATGGTAGTTGTGGTAGTGATGGTAGTGCTTGTGGTGATGGTGGTGGTGAGAATAGTGGTGGTGGTGGTAGTGGTGGTGGTGGTGGTGGTGGTGAGAATAGTGGTGGTGATGGTAATGAGAGTATTACAAAAGTACAACAATAGTAGTGGTAGTGTTGGTGGTAGTAGCAGTAGTAATAGTATCAGTAGTGGTGTTAGTAGTAGAAGTAGTAGTATTTGTGGTGGTAGTAGTAGTAGTGGTAGTAGCAGTAATGGTGTTAGTAGTATTGGTAGTAGTAGTAGTAGTAGTTGTGGTGTTAGTAGTAGTGGTATTAGTAGTAGTTGTAGTAGTAGTACTATTTGTAGTAGTAGTAGTAGTAGTAGTAGTAGTAGTAGTAATAGTAGTAGTAGTAGTGGTGGTGGTGGTGGTGGTGGTGGTAGTAGTAGTAGTGGTAGTGGTAGAAGTAGTAATAGTAGTAGTAGTAGTAGTGGTGGTAGTAGTAGTAGTAGTAGTAGTAGTACTAGTAGTAGTAGTAGTAGTAGTAGTAGTAGTAGTAGTAGTAGTAGTAGTAGTAGTAGTAGTAGTAGTAGTAGTTGATAGTCAGTATTGGTAAACGGTTTAACCGACTTTTCAACTCTTCAACTATGTCATGGACCAGTTATCATAGGTTTTATTATTATTAATTGGCAGATTCGGTATGGCGTCGGACACCATATTTTATAGCATGGATTTACGGCCCTTTATGATCTGGTTTAAAATCCCACCGAGGTTACCTTTGTCTTTCATCCTTGCAGGGTTGGTAAATTAAAGTACCAGTAATACACTGAAGTCGATTTAATCAACTTTTACCTCTCCCAGGCCTTGTGCCTATATAAGTAACCATTATCATCGTCATCATCATTATCTGTAGCTCAGCGGTTTACCAAAGAAGGGAGGTAACTCCCAGCTGTGCCCAGTGTTCCCTAATAAGGGAGGTAACTACCAGCTGTCCACAGTGTTCTCTAATAAGGGAGATAGCTACGAGCTGTCCACAGTGGTTCCCTGATAAGGGAGGTAATTACAAGATGCCCACAATGTTCCCTAATAAGAGAGGTAACTACCAGCTGCCCACAGTGTATCCTAATCAATAATTTACTGTCCCTCTTTATCATGCAGCTTAAATCATCCTTGAACAGGGGATTCTGATTTAGGCACGAGCCTAAAAATTAGGGGGGAGGGGAATGTCAATTAAAAGTCGACCCTAGTATATTACTGTTACTATATTATACACTAGTATATTACTACTACTATATTATACCCTAATATATTACTACTACTATATTATACCCTAATATATTACTACTACTATATTATACCCTAGTATATTACAGTTAATATATTATACCCTAATATAGTACTGTTACTATGTTATAACCTAGTATATTACTGTTACTATATTATACCCTAGTATATTACTGTTACTATATTATACACTAGTATATTACAACTACTATATTATACCCTACTATATTACTGCTACTATATTATACCCTAGTATATTACTACTAATATATTATACCCTAGTATATTACAGTTAATATATTATACCCTAATATAGTAGTTATAACCTAGTATATTACTACTACTATATTATACCCTAGTATATTACTGTTAGTATATTATACCCTAGTATATTGCTGTTACTATATTATATCCTAGGATATTACTACTACTATATTATACCCTAGTATATTACTGTTACTATATTATACTCTAGTATATTACTGTGACTATATTATAGCCTAGTATATTACTACTACTATATTACTGTTACTATATTATACCCTAATATAGTACTGTTACTATATTATACCCTAGTATATTACTACTACTATATTATACCCTAGTATATTACTGTTACTATATTATACCCTAGTATATTACAGTTACTATATTATAGCCTAGTATATTACTGTTACTATCTTATACCCTAGTATATTACTGTTAGTATATTATACCCTAGTATATTACTGTTACTATATTATACCCTAGTATATTACTACTAATATATTATATCCTAGTATATTACTACTACTATATTATACTCTAGTATATTACGACTACTATATTATACCCTAGTATATTACTGTTACTATATTATACCCTAGTATATTACTACTACTATATTATACCCTAGTATATTACTGTTACTATCTTATACCCTAGTATGTTACTACTACTATATTACTGTTACTATATTATACCCTAGTATATTACTACTACTATATTATACCCTAGTATATTACTGTTACTATATTATACCCTAGTATATTACTGTTACTATATTATACCCTAGTATATTACTCCTACTATATTATACCCTAGTATATTACTGTTACTATATTATACCCTACTATATTACTGTTACTATCTTATACCCTAGTATGTTACTACTACTATATTACTGTTACTATATTATACACTAGTATATTACTACAACTATATTATATCCTAGTATATTACTGTTACTATATTACACACTAGTATATTACTCCTACTATATTATACCCTAGTATATTACTACTACTATATTATACCCTAGTATATTACTGTTACTATATTACATACTAGTATATTACTACCAATATATTATACCCTAGTATATTACTACTACTATATTATACCCTAGTATATTACTACCAATATATTATACCCTAGTATATTACTACTACTATATTATACCCTAGTATATTACTGTTACTATATAATATCCTAGTATATTACTACTACTATATTATACCCTAGTATATTACTGTTACTATATTATACCCTAGTATATTACTACGGCTATATTATACCGTAGTATATTACTATTATAATATTATACCCTAGTATATTACTGTTACTATATTATACCCTTGTATATTACTACTACTATATTATACCCTAGTATATTACTACTACTATATTATACCCTAGTATATTACTGTTACTATGTTATAACCTAGTATATTACTACTACTATATTATACCCTAGTATATTACTACTACTATATTATACCCTAGTATATTACTATTATTATATTATACCCTAGTATATTACTGTTACTATATTATACCCTAGTATATTACTGTTACTATATTATACCCTAGTATATTACTGTTACTATATTATACCCTAGTATATTACTACGGCTATATTATACCGTAGTATATTACTATTATAATATTATACCCTAGTATATTACTGTTACTATATTATACCCTTGTATATTACTACTACTATATTATACCCTAGTATATTACTACTACTATATTATACCCTAGTATATTACTGTTACTATGTTATAACCTAGTATATTACTACTACTATATTATACCCTAGTATATTACTATTATAATATTATACCCTAGTATATTACTGTTACTATATTATACCCTAGTATATTACTGTTACTATATTATACCCTAGTATATTACTGTTACTATATTATAACCTAGTATATTACTTTACTATATTATACCCTAGTATATTACTGTTACTATATTATACCCTAGTATATTACTGTTACTATATTATACCCTAGTATATTACTACTACTATATTATATCCTAGTATATTACTGTTACTATATTATACCCTAGTATATTACTGTTACTATATTATACCCTAGTATATTACTGTTACTATATTATACCCTAGTATATTACGACTACTATATTATACCCTAGTATATTACTGTTAGTATATTATACCCTAGTATATTACTGTTACTTTAATATACCCTAATATATTACTACTACTATATTATACCCTAGTATATTACTACCAATATATTATACCCTAGTATATTACTACTACTATATTATACCCTAGTATATTACTGTTACTATATTATACCCTAATATATTACTACTACTATATTATACCCTAGTATATTACTACCAATATATTATACCCTAGTATATTACTACTACTATATTATACCCTAGTATATTACTGTTACTATATTATACCCTAGTATATTACTACTACTATATTATATCCTAGTATATTACTGTTACTATATTATACCCTAGTATATTACTACTACAATATTATACCCAAGTATATTACTGTTACTATATTATACTCTAGTATATTACTGTTACTATATTATACCCTAGTATATTACTACTACTATATTATACCCTAGTATATAACTACTACTATATTATACCCTAGTATATTACTGTTACTATATTATACCCTACTATATTACTGTTACTATATTATACCCAAGTATATTACTGTTACTATATTATACTCTAGTATATTACTGTTACTATATTATAACCTACTATATTACTGTTACTATATTATACCCTAGTATATTACTACTACTATATTATACCCTAGTATATTACTGTTACTATATTATACCCTAGTATATTACTGTTACTATATTATACCCTAGTATATTACGACTACTATATTATACCCTAGTATATTACTGTTACTATATTATACCCTAGTATATTACTGTTACTATATTATACCCTAGTATATTACTACTACTATATTATAACCTAGTATATTACTACTACTATATTATACCCTAGTATATTACTACTACTATATTATACCCTAGTATATTACTGTTACTATATTATACCCTAGTATATTACTACTACTATATTATACCCTAGTATATTACTGTTACTATCTTATACCCTAGTATGTTACTACTACTATATTACTGTTACTATATTATACCCTAGTATATTACTACTACTATATTATACCCTAGTATATTACAGTTACTATATTACACACTAGTATATTACTACTACTATATTATACCCTAGTATATTACTGTTACTATATTATAGCCTAGTATATTACTGTTACTATATTATACCCTAGTATATTACTCCTACTATATTATACCCTAGTATATTACTGTTACTATATTATACCCTACTATATTACTGTTACTATCTTATACCCTAGTATGTTACTACTACTATATTACTGTTACTATATTATACACTAGTATATTACGACTACTATATTATACCCTAGTATATTACTGTTACTATATTATACCCTAGTATATTACTGTTACTATATTATACCCTAGTATATTACTACTACTATATTATAACCTAGTATATTACTACTACTATATTATACCCTAGTATATTACTACTACTATATTATACCCTAGTATATTACTGTTACTATATTATACCCTAGTATATTACTACCAATATATTATACCCTAGTATATTACTACTACTATATTATACCCTAGTATATTACTGTTACTATATAATATCCTAGTATATTACTACTACTATATTATACCCTAGTATATTACTGTTACTATATTATACCCTAGTATATTACTACGGCTATATTATACCGTAGTATATTACTATTATAATATTATACCCTAGTATATTACTGTTACTATATTATACCCTTGTATATTACTACTACTATATTATACCCTAGTATATTACTACTACTATATTATACCCTAGTATATTACTGTTACTATGTTATAACCTAGTATATTACTACTACTATATTATACCCTAGTATATTACTACTACTATATTATACCCTAGTATATTACTATTATAATATTATACCCTAGTATATTACTGTTACTATATTATACCCTAGTATATTACTGTTACTATATTATACCCTAGTATATTACTGTTACTATATTATACCCTAGTATATTACTACGGCTATATTATACCGTAGTATATTACTATTATAATATTATACCCTAGTATATTACTGTTACTATATTATACCCTTGTATATTACTACTACTATATTATACCCTAGTATATTACTACTACTATATTATACCCTAGTATATTACTGTTACTATGTTATAACCTAGTATATTACTACTACTATATTATACCCTAGTATATTACTATTATAATATTATACCCTAGTATATTACTGTTACTATATTATACCCTAGTATATTACTGTTACTATATTATACCCTAGTATATTACTGTTACTATATTATAACCTAGTATATTACTTTACTATATTATACCCTAGTATATTACTGTTACTATATTATACCCTAGTATATTACTGTTACTATATTATACCCTAGTATATTACTACTACTATATTATATCCTAGTATATTACTGTTACTATATTATACCCTAGTATATTACTGTTACTATATTATACCCTAGTATATTACTGTTACTATATTATACCCTAGTATATTACGACTACTATATTATACCCTAGTATATTCCTGTTAGTATATTATACCCTAGTATATTACTGTTACTATATTATACCCTAATATATTACTACTACTATATTATACCCTAGTATATTACTACCAATATATTATACCCTAGTATATTACTACTACTATATTATACCCTAGTATATTACTGTTACTATATTATACCCTAATATATTACTACTACTATATTATACCCTAGTATATTACTACCAATATATTATACCCTAGTATATTACTACTACTATATTATACCCTAGTATATTACTGTTACTATATTATACCCTAGTATATTACTACTACTATATTATATCCTAGTATATTACTGTTACTATATTATACCCTAGTATATTACTACTACAATATTATACCCAAGTATATTACTGTTACTATATTATACTCTAGTATATTACTGTTACTATATTATACCCTAGTATATTACTACTACTATATTATACCCTAGTATATAACTACTACTATATTATACCCTAGTATATTACTGTTACTATATTATACCCTACTATATTACTGTTACTATATTATACCCAAGTATATTACTGTTACTATATTATACTCTAGTATATTACTGTTACTATATTATAACCTACTATATTACTGTTACTATATTATACCCTAGTATATTACTACTACTATATTATACCCTAGTATATTACTGTTACTATATTATACCCTAGTATATTACTGTTACTATATTATACCCTAGTATATTACGACTACTATATTATACCCTAGTATATTACTGTTACTATATTATACCCTAGTATATTACTGTTACTATATTATACCCTAGTATATTACTACTACTATATTATAACCTAGTATATTACTACTACTATATTATACCCTAGTATATTACTACTACTATATTATACCCTAGTATATTACTGTTACTATATTATACCCTAGTATATTACTACTACTATATTATACCCTAGTATATTACTGTTACTATCTTATACCCTAGTATGTTACTACTACTATATTACTGTTACTATATTATACCCTAGTATATTACTACTACTATATTATACCCTAGTATATTACAGTTACTATATTACACACTAGTATATTACTACTACTATATTATACCCTAGTATATTACTGTTACTATATTATACCCTAGTATATTACTGTTACTATATTATACCCTAGTATATTACTCCTACTATATTATACCCTAGTATATTACTGTTACTATATTATACCCTACTATATTACTGTTACTATCTTATACCCTAGTATGTTACTACTACTATATTACTGTTACTATATTATACACTAGTATATTACGACTACTATATTATACCCTAGTATATTACTGTTACTATATTATACCCTAGTATATTACTGTTACTATATTATACCCTAGTATATTACTACTACTATATTATAACCTAGTATATTACTACTACTATATTATACCCTAGTATATTACTACTACTATATTATACCCTAGTATATTACTGTTACTATATTATACCCTAGTATATTACTACTACTATATTATACCCTAGTATATTACTGTTACTATCTTATACCCTAGTATGTTACTACTACTATATTACTGTTACTATATTATACCCTAGTATATTACTACTACTATATTATACCCTAGTATATTACAGTTACTATATTACACACTAGTATATTACTACTACTATATTATACCCTAGTATATTACTGTTACTATATTATACCCTAGTATATTACTGTTACTATATTATACTCTAGTATATTACTCCTACTATATTATACCCTAGTATATTACTGTTACTATATTATACCCTACTATATTACTGTTACTATCTTATACCCTAGTATGTTACTACTACTATATTACTGTTACTATATTATACACTAGTATATTACTACAACTATATTATATCCTAGTATATTACTGTTACTATATTACACACTAGTATATTACTCCTACTATATTATACCCTAGTATATTACTACTACTATATTATACCCTAGTATATTACTGTTACTATATTACATACTAGTATATTACTACCAATATATTATACCCTAGTATATTACTACTACTATATTATACCCTAGTATATTACTACCAATATATTATACCCTAGTATATTACTACTACTATATTATACCCTAGTATATTACTGTTACTATATAATATCCTAGTATATTACTACTACTATATTATACCCTAGTATATTACTGTTACTATATTATACCCTAGTATATTACTACGGCTATATTATACCGTAGTATATTACTATTATAATATTATACCCTAGTATATTACTGTTACTATATTATACCCTTGTATATTATTACTACTATATTATACCCTAGTATATTACTACTACTATATTATACCCTAGTATATTACTGTTACTATGTTATAACCTAGTATATTACTACTACTATATTATACCCTAGTATATTACTACTACTATATTATACCCTAGTATATTACTATTATAATATTATACCCTAGTATATTACTGTTACTATATTATACCCTAGTATATTACTGTTACTATATTATACCCTAGTATATTACTGTTACTATATTATACCCTAGTATATTACTACGGCTATATTATACCGTAGTATATTACTATTATAATATTATACCCTAGTATATTACTGTTACTATATTATACCCTTGTATATTACTACTACTATATTATACCCTAGTATATTACTACTACTATATTATACCCTAGTATATTACTGTTACTATGTTATAACCTAGTATATTACTACTACTATATTATACCCTAGTATATTACTATTATAATATTATACCCTAGTATATTACTGTTACTATATTATACCCTAGTATATTACTGTTACTATATTATACCCTAGTATATTACTGTTACTATATTATAACCTAGTATATTACTTTACTATATTATACCCTAGTATATTACTGTTACTATATTATACCCTAGTATATTACTGTTACTATATTATACCCTAGTATATTACTACTACTATATTATATCCTAGTATATTACTGTTACTATATTATACCCTAGTATATTACTGTTACTATATTATACCCTAGTATATTACTGTTACTATATTATACCCTAGTATATTACGACTACTATATTATACCCTAGTATATTACTGTTAGTATATTATACCCTAGTATATTACTGTTACTATATTATACCCTAATATATTACTACTACTATATTATACCCTAGTATATTACTACCAATATATTATACCCTAGTATATTACTACTACTATATTATACCCTAGTATATTACTGTTACTATATTATACCCTAATATATTACTACTACTATATTATACCCTAGTATATTACTACCAATATATTATACCCTAGTATATTACTACTACTATATTATACCCTAGTATATTACTGTTACTATATTATACCCTAGTATATTACTACTACTATATTATATCCTAGTATATTACTGTTACTATATTATACCCTAGTATATTACTACTACAATATTATACCCAAGTATATTACTGTTACTATATTATACTCTAGTATATTACTGTTACTATATTATACCCTAGTATATTACTACTACTATATTATACCCTAGTATATAACTACTACTATATTATACCCTAGTATATTACTGTTACTATATTATACCCTACTATATTACTGTTACTATATTATACCCAAGTATATTACTGTTACTATATTATACTCTAGTATATTACTGTTACTATATTATAACCTACTATATTACTGTTACTATATTATACCCTAGTATATTACTACTACTATATTATACCCTAGTATATTACTGTTACTATATTATACCCTAGTATATTACTGTTACTATATTATACCCTAGTATATTACGACTACTATATTATACCCTAGTATATTACTGTTACTATATTATACCCTAGTATATTACTGTTACTATATTATACCCTAGTATATTACTACTACTATATTATAACCTAGTATATTACTACTACTATATTATACCCTAGTATATTACTACTACTATATTATACCCTAGTATATTACTGTTACTATATTATAATATAGTAGTCGTAATATACTAGGGTATAATATAGTAACAGTAATATACTAGGCTATAATATAGTAGTCGTAATATACTAGGGTATAATATAGTAACAGTAATATACTAGTATATAATATAGTAGTAGTAATATACTAGGGTATAATATAGTAGTAGTAATATACTAGGGTAGAAGATAGTAACAGTAATATACTAGAGTATAATATAGTAACAGTAATATACTTGGGTATAATATAGTAACAGTAATATAGTAGTAGTAATATACTAGGGTATAATATAGTAACAGTAATATACTAGGGTATAATATACTAGTAGTTATATACTAGAGTATAATATTGTAGTAGTAATATACTAATATTATACTCTAGTATATTACTACTACTATATTATACCCTAGTATATTACTGTTACTATATTATATCCTAGTATATTACTGTTACTATATTATATCCTAGTATATTACTACTACTATATTATATCCTAGTATATTACTGTTACTATATTATACCCTAGTATATTACTTTACTATATTATATCCTAGTATATTACTGTTACTATATTATACCCTAGTATTATACTACTACTATATTATACCCTAGTATATTACTGTTACTATATTATACTCTAGTATATTACTGTTACTATATTATACCCTACTATATTACTGTTACTATATTATACCCAAGTATATTACTGTTACTATATTATACCCTAGTATATTACTACTACTATATTAAACCGTAATATATTACTACTACTATATTATACCCTAATATAGTACTGTTACTATATTATACCCTAGTATATTACTTTACTATATTATATCCTAGTATATTACTGTTACTATATTATACCCTAGTATATTACTGTTACTATATTATAACCTAGTATCTTACTACTACTATATTATACCCTAGTATATTACTGTTACTATATTATACCCTAGTATATTACTGTTAGTATATTATACCCTAGTATATTACTACTACTACTATATTAAACCGTAATATATTACTACTACTATATTATAGCCTAGTATATTACTACTACTATATTATACCCTTGTATATTACTACTACTATATTATACTCTAGTATATTACAGTTACTATATTATAGCCTAGTATATTACTACTACTATATTATAGCCTAGTATATTACTACTACTATATTATACCCTAGTATATTACTACTACTATATTATGCCCTAGTATATTACTGTTACTATATTATACCCTAGTATATTACTACTACTATATTATACCCTAGTATATTACTACTACTATATTATGCCCTAGTATATTACTGTTACTATATTATACCCTAGTATATTACTACTACTATATTATACCTTAGTATATTACTGTTACTATATTATACCCTTGTATATTACTGTTACTATATTATACCCTACTATATTACTGTTACTATCTTATACCCTAGTATATTACTACTACTATATTATACCCTAGTATATTACTGTTACTATATTATACCCTAGTATATTACTACTACTATATTATATCGTTTCACTTCTTCTATTATAACTATGGCACCTTTTTTCCACATTTATTTTCTCTTTAATTTATCAAATATATATATATATATATATATAGTATTAAGGGTACTATTTATGGTTATGTATGCAATAAAACCTTTAATGGTAATATATTATATATACACAAACCCTAAATAGTGAAAGATAGTCATTAATTACTATCCTATTACCAGTAAGATAAATAGCTCAATGTAATAACATCAGTTGTTTTACAGAGCAGTTATATAGAGATTACAATAATCAAAGTTCAGTTTAAGTCATTTATTTGCTTACATTTATACAACCACAGGAGCCAGTCAGAACCAACGACTTGTTTGACATTCTTTCATCAGTTCAGTTTTCCAGCACCTTCCTTACGATCCTTGCGATTCCTATTAATGTGGTTTTCTATAATATATTTGTTCGAATTTCGATCCCAATATTACAATATTGCTTGTGTTTCCATTAATAAAAAATGGTGGAGTGTGGGGTAGTTTGTATTGTTCCAATTGGTGGAATGTACTTATTCCATTTATCTGTCTCGCATCTGATGGAGGCAGCTATCATTTACCAAACATCTGTTGGTCTAAATTATTCCAAGGAGCGGGCAGACATATCACATTACTGTATTACTGTCAGCCTCATGCAATAAGATTATAAATGATTAAAGTTGCTGTCAGCTAGAGATAGTTTTACTAACCCAACTCTAATCCAGCAACTGCTTCTTATCTGCATTTGTTAACCAATCTATCTTGCACATTTTCCTTTCTTATATATTTACTCAAGATTTTTAACGTCTATTTTTTGGTTCGTTTTTTTTTTATTTTGGTTCGTGTTTCTATTTTTGTCTTCTTTCAAAAATTCTTTTTTCGGTGGTTCTTCTGTCTAATATTGGTTTTGATTGATTTTCCAAGTAAAAGTGGCGATAATTAAAGAATTGGTGATTCTATTTAAGGAAGTACTTCGTTACATGAAAAAAAAACCAGAAAACTTTACTGAAACTTTCTAATGGTAAAACAGGAGGAAGTGACAGATATGAACGAGAATTAAAACATCCGCACTGATGATACTTACATGTACAGAAACACGTACACACTGTGTAGAAAGTCACACATACACATATATCCATGTACAGAAACATGTATACATTGTACACACTGTATAGAAAGTTACACACACACGCGTGCGCGCGCGCGCACACACACATATATATATATACATATATATATATATATATATGTGTGTGTGTGTGTGTGTGTAGAGAGAGAGAGAGAGAGGGGAGAAGGAAAGAGAATGATGAATTTATATATATATATATATATGTTTGTGTATGTATAAAAATATATTTACTCAAATACACACACACATATATATATGTGTGTGTAGAGAGAGGGGGGAGAAAGAGATAGATGAATATACATATATGTTTGTGTATATATATATATATATATATATATATATATATACATATATTTACGCAAATACACACAAGTTCAGGCGTAGATATATAAACAATCGTTACATAGAAACATACATTCACATAGATATAGGGAGGAATACAGACGACCATATATACACACATAGAGGGTGTATAAATTTATATACATTCAAAATAGTTTAAATTCTCTGGTGAAAACTGAGAGAGGGCGCTTGCCCTGGTGGTCAGGGTGGCCGTGGTCTTTTGTGTGGTTTTCGCCACGCGTGACCCTCAGAAGTTTCCCCCCTATTAGGGAATTTTTGTTATTTGAATTTTTTTGATATTTCTATCTTCTTGTTATAACCTTTTTACACGGCCAAAACCCACTTTGAATCGTCCTGTAATATAGGCCGGTAGAGTTTATACTATTGATCTAATTTCTCTTTTTAACGTTCTGATATAAAGTTATCCCGGTGACCGTTTAAGAATGGTATCAACCAAAGTGAATGTAAGCAGAGTCAGATGAAGCGATCATATAGTGGAACTCCATGTATCCATCACAGTATGGCGACAAGTGTTATAGGTGGCGTTCAAATGCAATTTATCTGTGTGGTTCACAGAACATACAGGTCGCTAAAGCAAAGTGTAGTGGAAGCAGGTGAAAGCAATAATCATCGTATATATCAGTAGAACATAACGTTTACGTGTGTGTGTGTTAGTCTACATAGACCCACGCACACACACACACACACACATATATATATATATATATATATATATATATATATATATATATATATATATATATATAATGGAAAATTTGAACAGGAACAAGACAGAGAGGCAGTACAACGAATGTTTATTAATTTCACGCTCTTGAGAGTGGGGTGGTGGTGGGGAACGACGTTTCGGGCATAAGCCCTTCTTCAGGTGAAAAGTGTGTGGGAAGAGAGTTCAAAGGGTGTGTAGGGGAGTGGTGGAGAGACATATAGCAAAAAGGGGGTGGGAGGAAAATACATACATGTATCTGCGTGTTCCACTCGTCCGTGTTATCCCTTACGATTACAATATCATCTACCCCAGTCTCATGCCGTGATCACTACCTCCGCATCATAGCTGTGGGGCTGTGAATCCATGCAATCCCAAGTTTCCCAGCATACCACGTGGTGTAACGAATGACTTAAATTCTCCAAGTCAAATAGGTATAATAATAATAATGAAATTATTGTGTAAAGTGCTCAGGTGCACTACAACTCGTCAAAGGTGTATGTATAGTACATAGAATAATACACAAATTTCAGGGAAGTGAATAGTGTATGAGTCATGGTATACATGTGTATATGTGTATGGAGGGGGAACATTAGCTGTAGTGTTGGCGGATCTCGGGAAGCATGGAGGCCTTAAAGGATGCAGTGTCTCGACAGCTAACAACCGATGCAGGTAGTTTGTTCCATGTTTCAGCAACTCTGAGCGTGAAAAAATGTTTCCGAAAGTCATGGGAACTGTACAGTTTTCTGACTTTGTGGGCATGTCCACGTGTGTTAGACACATGGAAATCAAAAAGGTACTCAGGGTTGTTGTTGGCAAGATGGTTAACAATTTTGTGGGTGTTTACCAAGTCAGTTGCCAGGCATCGGAGCTTCAATGTATCCATGCCCAGGGAAGCAAGGCGCTCAGAGTATGGTAGATACCTGATGGAGGGTATTCGCTTGGTTGCACGTCTCTGAACAGTTTCCAGGCGGTCAATGTTCTGAGCAAGATAGAGGTTCCAGACTGGTGATGCAAATTCTAAGTGTGGTCGCACCATAGCCATGTACAGCCTTAAATAGATATCTGGAGAGCGGCTGACAAAGGTCTTGCTGAGTGATGCTAAGATACCCTCGGCCCTCTTGACAATTTTAGAGACGTGCTTCGTCCAACGCAAATCGCTGCTGATCGTAATACCCAGGTCACGTTCACAAGAAGACTTCTTGATATTAGTGCTGTGGAGGGAGTATGTGGACGCTGGGTTTTTACTCCCAAAATGCATGGTGGTGCACTTGTCCACAGCTAGCTTGAGTTGCCAGTCTGAGATCCATTGTTGCATTGTGTCCAAGTCAGACTGCAAGCAAGATCTATAGTGTTCAGGATCTGTCCTTTTTATCTCAAGGTACAGCTTGATGTCGTCTGCGTACTTTAGTACCGTGGCATTCTTTAAGTTGGCATCTATGTCATTAATATATGCCACAAACAAAAGGGGGCCAAGAACAGATCCCTGTGGTACACCAGATGACATCTCATATGATGAGGAATGCTGTCCCAGAACCGTGACTACCTTTCTTCGACTGAGAATGAAGGACTTCAACCAGTTAAAAAGATCATCCTTCACACCCATTGCAGAGAGTTTTGCCATAAGCCTTTTGTGTGGCACAGAATTGAAGGCTTTCGCAAAGTCAAGGTAAACAACATCCACCCATGAGCCGCCATCAGTGATCCGGGTGATGTCCTCAAGAAACTCTATAAGTTGATCACAGCAGCTGGAGTTGGGGATAAATCCAAATTGCGAGGACCGGATAAGACTGTGAGAGCTCCAGAAGTTCCAAAGTGTTTCTCTGACACAGGATTCCATCAGTTTGGCGATGCAACTAGTAAGACTGACTGGACGATAGTTCACAGGTGATGTGCGGTCACCCTTTTTGAACAGAGGAAAGGTATAGATGTAATTATACGTATCGAGCTGCAAGGTACATTCGGCGCATCCACAGTATCGCTTACTATATTCCAACCTGGTACAAGGGTAATCCAATATGCTTAAATTTAATTAATTAAATCAAATCAATTGACCGTTTAATTCCAGTGTTTACAGCGTTCCGGGGCCTCTGTGTTCTTCACTTTGCCCACATTCAAAGATCAACACTCAGAATATGATGACGTAGTAAACATTTCGAGTGGACATCATAACGCTCCTAGCAGGCCGGCCATTCCCTTGGGGGAAGAGTAAGGGAGGTCAGTCTGGTCGTCTATTTACGTGAAAAGGGGGACAACTCTAGATTGTACCCACTTTGACCAAACCAGCCAGGGACAATCAATGCAATATCAAATACCTCCCTGGTATGAGCTGTTTACTCATACTGAGGCCGGTTATGGAAATCAATGTCGGGTTCACTCAAAGCACGAGATATTAATAATCACTAGAGTCTGCTATAGGAGCAATCCTTTTGGGACCCATATATATATACCACTGTTGTTCGCAGTATTTCTACATTGATTGATCTCTATGAACGCAGGGTGATCTTACCACACTAAAATGTACCATTTCTCAAATTCCAGGTCAAATCCAGCGAGATCGAAGTTGGGGTCCCCCTTCATATCAGTTGGGTGCGGGAACATTAAGGGGTATGCAAGTTGAAGAGATAAATGAATGCTAAAGAAAAAGATAAATGAGTGCTAAAGAAAAGAAAAAGAAAAAGAACCTAAGTTAAGAACGGCTTATCTAGATACTCGGCTTAAAATAGAAGAAAGACTTAGGATTCTGTGCTGACAGGAGGAAAATATCTCAGATTTCCTATTGAGCAGGTTTTGTCTGGGGTAAACTATGGCGTGAGTTTCCAGAAGGCACAGGTTACACATTTTGCTCGGTGGGCGATAAGGTGCAGACTTGGCCACCTGTCTCCAATTAAGAGTATAGGAGGTGCCGGCTTTTTTTTAACAGAAATATAGCCTGCCAACGAGGTTGTATTCTTAAGCCTATCATGCCTAAAGGTGCTTCTATGTGAGTTATATATATATATATATATATATATATATATATATATATATATATATGCAGAGGTTATATTTAATTTGTTGGGATACAACAAGCTAAAATATTTTTATAACTGATATAAAGCACTCAACAAATTATTGGAGTAAATATACAATATATTAACAAATGGAAACTATATTTATAAAACCATATTTATTTTATTATACATATTTCAAGGGCCACCAATGCAGATTATGGTGCGCTTTCATCAGATAAAATATAATACAGATTAGTTTTATAAATAAATATTGACATACCCTGAAAAAATGCAACCTTAACGGTTGGAGCTTCCTGGATAGTGGAGATATTAGATTTATTGTTATGATTTAGTATGCAAATTAGTGTCGGAAAGGTTTAAATAACAGTATATTTAAATTAAACCGTTGGAAGAGAGAAAAAAGAAAGAGAGAAAGAATTGTTTATATATATTTTTGCCAGTGGGAGAGAGTAAACGTGACTATATTTATATATATATATATATATATATATATATAAATATATGTACTGTATATATATATATATATATATATATATATATATATATATATATATATATATATATATATATATATATATATACATATATATATAGAGAGAGAGAGGGGTGAAGAGGGAAATGCTTGACAATAACAACAATAGTAACAACAACAACAATAGTAAGAAGAACAGTAAAAAAAATTAGACAAGAGTAGGTAACTAACAAGGAAAAGGATGTATTATTTCTGGGTATATTACAGAGAAAAGTCACCTTGAGATAAAATTGTTTGCCACATATTGATATATATATATTGATTTATTGATATTTTATTTGAGTGACCCGAATCTTCCTGGTCGTTCTTTTTCGGCTGTACGGGTGATTTTAGGCATAATCTCTATGTGTTGGTAATTTAACGATGGTTATAGCTCTGATTTATCCAAATTATTGAGCCCTCTGCCACACATATCGGATATTGTTTATCGTTAATTCGTGAGCTGTTTTTCCGATTCTCGATTATTCTACTATATTTAGCTCTAGACCTTAGCTATTGACCAGTTAATTTTATTGATTATTTTTTTTGTCGATCTTATTGACTGATGAATAGCTCCTGTTTATTTTAACACGTCTGTTGAGCACTCTGATTCGATATGTGATTTTTTGTATTCTTAAATAATTTGCACATTACCGAAATATTTCGCTAATATAGAGGTTATCTCCCTTGCTGGGTAACATGTGCGTTTCTGGCTAAGGGTCCTTTCTATATTATCGGACGGAACCCGTTGAGAAAGCTCTTCCGCGTCCAGTCCTTCTCTAGAAGTCTTATATATTTTTCATGTGGGCTGATAGTGAATGGATTAAGGAATTGCAGAAACCCAAGAAGCTAGATTTAACACCCTTCTAGCGGGTCCGGGTAAGTTTTTTACATTCATTTAATATATTAATTTATTAATATTTTATTTGAGTGACCCGAATCTTCCTGGTCGTTCTTTTTCGGCTGTACGGGTGATTTTAGGCATAATCTCTATGTGTTGGTAATTTAACGATGGTTATAGCTCTGATTTATCCAAATTATTGAGCCCTCTGCCACACATATCGGATATTGTTTATCGTTAATTCGTGAGCTGTTTTTCCGATTCTCGATTATTCTACTATATATATATATATGTGTGTGTGTGTGTGTGTGTGTGTGTGTGTGTGTGTGTGTGTGTGTGTGTGTGTGTGTGTGTGTGTGTGTGTGTGTGTGTGTGTGTGTGTGTGTGTGTGTGTGTGTGTGTGTGTGTGCGTGTGTGTGCGTGCGTGCGTGCGTGCGTGCGTGTATTTGTGAGTGTGTGTCTGTGCGAGTGTGTGTGTGAGTAAGTGTCTGTGTGAGCTTGTGTGTTTGTGTGTGTGAGAGAGTGTGTGTTTGTGTGGGTGTGATATACGTATATGCAATCTTACATATATACATTTATAAGTTTATATGTACACACACACACAAATATATATCGTACAATATCTGAACATCAACTCATAAATACGTTTTTACATAGTTTTGAATGATGTTCGAAATGACATTTTTAATGCAATTATTTGTTAGCATATGGATAACAGAGACACCTGGTGTCAGCAACAATATAATAGATACTCCGTCGGTTTCGACGATGAGCATTCAGTTGTTTGATCCACTGAACGTCCATCTGGTGAAGGCGCATGGCTTAGTGGTTAGAGAATTGGGCTTGCAATCGAAAGGTTGTGAGTTCAATTCTCAGACCGGGTGATGTGTTGTTTCCTTAAGCAAGACACTTTATTTCACGTTGCTCTAGTTACTCAGCTGTAGAAATGAGATGATAGGACTGTGCAACGTGATATCTACCAGTGCAACGTGAGGACGGACACCTCCAACAAATCTTATATCGGATTAACCGCTATTAACCATTTATAGCAGATGTGTTAGACCCCTGTAATTTTGTATCAATTTAGTTACTACTCCAATTCTACAATTTCAAAATTTCTTATTTAGTATTTTCTATTCTCAACTTATTAACCTGTGATTGTAAGATAGCATTGGCGGAATACGCTTTACTAATTATTTATAGCAGCTGTGTTAGACCTCTGAAAAGTTTGCAATATACTTTTTCACGGTGGATTGGCAGTATCGGTAGAGGGTCGGACGCCATGCTTTGAAGCATAGAGTTACCTCCCTTTATGATCTGAATTCAAATCCCGCCGAGTTTAACTTTGCCTTTCGTCCTTACAGGGTCGATAAAATAAAGTACCAGTAATACACTGGAATAATTGCTGGCCTTGTGCCAAAAGTAGAAACAATTAGTTTTTTTCACTACCCACTTCTTATTTAGTATTTTCCATTCTCGACTTATTAACCTTTTCTATAGCTTTGGCCGTACAAGCAACACCTACTAATTATAGCAGCTGTTTCTAGACTCTACTGTTTTTGTTTTTTTTATTCATTTCTCACTATCTAATTTTATATATTTTTTTATATTTCTTTCTATTATTTTTTATTGTCTCCTACTCTCATTTGTCTTACCTATTCTATAACTTCCCTCCTCCATTTTCTCCAGAACAATTTTTTCGACTTTTCATACACTATCCATAGTGTATAGATTTCACTTTCAATGCTTGACCGGCTACACTCACTCCCTCATTGTTCTACAGGCAAGTTCATCCACCCCTACCTCCCACCAAATGCCATGACAGACTTATTTGTGTTTACAACAAATTTTGACCAATCCTCTTGACAACTACAATCTACCCATATAAGGAAGTACCCCTTGACAAGTTCGGCTATTTATTTACCAGGCTAAAAATTATAATTTAGTCCAGAAATAGCCGTCGAAACGGCTTGAGCTCTGCCGTTGGGGTCATACTTTTTCCTATATATATATATATATATATATATATATATATATATATATATATATATATATATATATATTACAATTGAATATATGAGAGGGGTGAACACCGATACAAGTATACATTTGTTCGAATTGCAAATGACCAAGTTAGCTAGGTTGAAAAAATACTAATTTAAAACAATATGGTTTGCCTGTCTTGATTTAAAGTAATAAATCAATAAAAATAACTGTTTCTACCTTAGGCACAAGGCCAGCAAATTACCCAGTGCATTACTGGTACTTTATTTTATCGACCCCGTAAGGATGAAAGGCAAAGTCAACCTCGGCGGGATTTGAACTCAGATCGTAAAGGGACGTAACTATGCTGGAAAGCATGGCGTCCGACCTTCCACCGATACTGCCAATCCACTGCCCTAAATCAATAAAAATAACAAACCTATATCAGGCAACTGCCGTTTGTAAAAGACTATTTTGAGTTTCTAACTCAATCTATGATATATATATCACAGAAAAAGGAGAATCAGTGTTGCAACGAAAGGAATTTATTGGACATATTACAAATGTTTCTCGGGCGACCAGCTCGAGGCACGATCGATATGGTGATCACACCTGACTCTGAAATCAACACGGTCGTCAGATACGTCTCGATTCTACGAAGCAGATTTTCCAATTATATATATATATATATATATATATATATATATATATATATATATATATATATATATATATATATATATATATATATATATATATATATATATATATATATATATAATCAGGAAAGAAAGTTGACATGGTTTGCTATATAAAAAAGGTTTTTTAATCTCATTGCTGACAATTGTTTCTCTGAACTGGTAGGTCTAGAGATCGCTATTCGCTTGTTTTCACGTTACTCGATCACCAATACAAAATTATAAACAGTCAGTTCTTCGGAGCATACGATCGAGTAACGTGAAAACAAGCGAATAGCGATCTCTAGACCTACCAGTTCAGAGAAACAATTGTCAGCAATGAGATTAAAAACCTTTTTTGTATAGCAAACCATGTCAACTTTCTTTCCTGATTTATTATTACTCCAAGTGTTTACAACATAGGAATTACAGCATACCCGCAGCATCACTATGAAAACGCCTTGTTGAGTCAAACCAAGCCAAGCGTTGATATCATCCACTACCCGGAATACCATAACTGGACTACACCTAAGTGGACTGCATTTAACTATTATTTGTTACCCCGTATATATATATATATATATATATATATATATATATATATATATATATATATATATATATATATATATATATGAATGGAAAGGGACAAGGTGGTGTGTTGTAGTTACTAATAAAGGGTGTTTAGAAATGTAAAGGAAACACATAGACATAGACAATTCCCTCTTCAGTTGTCTGCAGTGGGTCTCAGATGTTTCGGACATTAAAGACAATACATCTATCCACAGTGCGTTAATAACTTCAGGAAGTTATTACGGAAAGAAAAGACAAAAAAGAGACGATAGCGAAGAGAAAGAAAATAAACAGAAGAGAACCCCCCCCCCCCCCCCCCCGCCAGAAAACATACCGACAGAGAGGGGGAAACACAGATACATACGAGGGTAAGTAGAAGGAGTAATGCTAGAGCTGTGAAATCTTGCTTGCATTAATTTCAACTTTCCAGCCTAACCTCGTATAGTGTTAAGTGGCTGAGTATTCCACTGGTCCGCGGGCCATTAACGTAATTCCCAAGCCGAGTCAGCGAGTCACAATGTGTGACAACTGGTACACTCCACCTTTAATTATGGTGTTAAGTTCAAATCCCGCCGAGGTTAACTTTGCCTTTCATCTTTACAGGGTCGATAAAATAAAGTACCAGTAATACACTGGGATAATTGCTGGCCTTGTGCCAAAAGTAGAAACAATTATAGTGTTAAGTGTATTTCACAGAGACGTGTACCCAAAACGTCACATCCAGATCACATCAGTGTAACACAATATATGTATGAGGTTAGATCCTTGGTTTACAGCTACTCTCCACCTGATTAACTTCCACACAATATTCGTCTACTCAATTTCCCTTAAAAGGTATGGCCCCATCTCCTGCTATGTTGATGACATTGCGCAATGGGATTAAACGTGGAATATCATACCTGGGAAGTGAACTTCTTACTCCTCCATCACATGTCCACGTAAGAGTTCAAAAGAAATCAATTTGTTCAAGGTTCTCTCTCTCTCTCTCTCTCTCTCTCTCTCTCTCTCTCTCTCTCTCTCTCTCTCTGTGTCTCCGTCCCTCTCCCTCTCTCTCCTTCTCTCTCTCTACCTCTCTCTCTACCTCTCTCTCTCTCTTTCTCTCTCTCTCTCTCTCTGAATGTATGTATATATATATATATATATATGTAAAAGGTAAAGAGAGATAACAAAGTGAACGACGCAATACAATGAAGAAATATATTATCAGTTTTACGCTTAGTTAAACTTTTCTGCTGAGAAACATATTCATCATACATATTACATGTTATGGTACTTAAATCAGTATATATCTGATCGAAATTCTTAATT
>OZ024743.1:235349019-235444019 GCA_964016885.1 Eledone cirrhosa | reverse complement strand
AGTTAACTTTGCCTTTCATCCTTACGGGGTCGATAAAATAAAGTACCAGTAATCTACTGAGTATTTGCTGGCCTTGTGCCAATAGTAGAAACAATTAATATGTCAGGGCGGTGGATTGGCAGTATCGGTAGAGGGTCGGACGCCATGCTTTGCAGCAAAGAGTTACGGCCCTTAATGATCTGAGTTCAAATCCCGCAGAGCTTAACTTTGCCTTTCATCCTTACGGGGTCTATAAAATAATGTACCAATAATACACTGGAGTAATTTCTGGCCTTGTGCCAAAATTAGAAACAATTAATATGTCTTATATTGAAGTCAAAAGTTCTGTTTGGTATATCTTTGAATCTCTGCAAGTCGCCGCATCGTAATTGAGTTTTTTTTAAAGAAAATTCTAGAATGAGGCGGCTTGGTGCAGGGGCGGGGAGCAATATAACGAATTTCTAGAAACATCAATATTAAAATAAATATATATAAAATAAACATACAAATAAACAAGGAAGGAATGTAAACTTAAATAAAATATAAATGAACGAATTGTTGAAGGAGAGTTATAAAGACGGAGTTACTGAAAATTAAGTTTAAAACCACCTGTTTCTCTGGCTAACTTAATAGAAATAACTTGAAACTGAGAAATAAACAGTGATTGAAGTAAAAATCTGCGTAATTAATGTACACACACACATACATACACACACAGACACACATACACACACACACAAATATATATATATATATAATTGTTTCTACTTTTGGCACAAGGCCAGCAATTTTGCCGTGCATTACTGGTACTTTATTTTATCGACCCCGTAAGGATGAAAGACAAAGTTTAACCTCGACGGGATTTGAACTCAGATCATAATTGGAGGTAACTCTATGCTTCAAAGCATGGCGCCCGACCCTCTACCAATACTGCCAATCCACATATAATAATTGTTTCTACTTTAGGCACAAGGCCAGCAATTACCCAGTGCATTACTGGTACTTTATTTTATCGACCCCGTAAGGATGAAAGGCAAAGTCAACCTCGGCAGGATTTGAACTCAGATCGTAAAGGGACGTAACTAAGAGCTATCTAAAGAACTTTTTTTGACGGCTTGTAACTCCTTCATTCATTCATTTGCTTATATATATATATATATATATATATATATATATATATATATATATATATATATATATATATATATATATATATATATATATATATATATATAAATTTCAAGTTATCAATAATGTAGTGATAATATATCGTCACGTTAGAGATGAACAGCGTACGTGTAGGTTTGCTCAACGAGTATAAATTATATTCCGGAGAAAATGTAGAAAAGATGAATATAAAATGAAAGTGCTTTTATAAAGGAATTTATTAGGTATTGACATATGTTTCTGTAACAGACGGAATACCTATGTATCGCTGCTTGCGTAATCATATAATGTTAGCAAGTATTCGATAGCAAATGTATAATCCGTTGTCACTTCTTCAGAGATATTGGATAAATTGGAAAAAATCAGAAAAATTGAAGTATTTATATTAGTTGTAAGAAAGGAAGAAGAGAGGAGATAGTATATGACAGATGGCAATTCAATTTGCTGGTAAACAAATATATAGAAGTGTTTTTAATGAGAATACAATGAGTATATGGCTTATTTTATCGAAATAAGAATTTTTGGGAGTGCCTATTTTAATCTATATTTGACCAATTGAACAATGGACAGGGCTGGTCATTTGGTGTAGTAGTATTAATACAGATATAAAGTGTCAATTAAGGAAGAGGGAGATTTTCACTGCTACTGTATAACAACAATGCTGGTTGCCTGCTGGTATATGCATTAGGGAATTGAATTAAGAAATCTCATTTTATCTATAGCAGTTTATATTAAATGGTAAAGAATAGAAAAGTTGATAGAATTAAGACTAATAGAGAATGTTAATATGTATTTTGACAATCAAACGGAGATGGAGACAGGCGTACAATCCTGGTAGCGTTTGTAATATGAAAATGTAGATTTCAAGCGATGGTTACAGTATAACGATCGCTCTATTCTGTTATTTAATAAAATATTTTTGGATTTCATAATACAAAATAATTCCATATTACACAATTTACAAAATTCCTGTCCTTGGAAATATGCAGGGGCAGAACTATTATATCCCATTTTAGGTTAAATTGTTGGTTATTTTCGCGCAGCTGCCAAGCCTTGTCTGCGAGTGTTGTTACATAACGCTGGTTTTCATGTTTTATCGAGTAACGATGTCTATAAAGGCGAGATTTGAAGGAGGTAGCTGTAGACCCCACATAGTACCACTTCTGGCTACCCGATTCGATAGTACATTTGTATATGATGTTGCGTTCAAGACACTGGTTGTTCAACGGACACATTTACAGTTATAATTTTGCGTTGTTGCATTACCATGGATGGGTTGATGAGGTTGCTTAGGCAGGACGGGATGTTGTTTGTTGTTTTGTGATGTTATAGCCGATGTTTTACGTGTATTGTTATGTGTTGGAAGGCGTTTATACAACCGTTTTGCGTTAAGCTTTTTTATATGTTGTTCAATATTAGGGGCGGTTGAATATGAAAGTCGAATAGTGTTAGGGTTTAAGATTTTATTATATTTATGTGATGTTGGAAAATGTTTTTTAACTAATCGAAAGAATTGTGAGGGTAGATTGTTTTTAATAGAGTTGTTATAGACCGGGTTGTACCATATATACTCTTTACATCGCCTTCTGTTTGGTGGTGTGCGACTATTAGTGTGTCTATTGCGGTGGTGTATGTATGGTGGTGATTCTATGCTATTTCTACCTCTATGAGATTTATTTTGGGTGTTTTGGTGATCGTCGACTATATACTCTATATTATCTAGGTGTCCAGCCTTCCTAAGTGCATCATCATAATATTCGGCATGTTCTTTGAAGGTTTGCTGGTTGGGCGACAGGCGGGAGATTCTAAGGGAAATATTTCTAGGGATGGATTTAATTATAGAGGGTGGATGGTTAGAACCCGTA
Source organism: Eledone cirrhosa (assembly GCA_964016885.1). Lineage (NCBI taxonomy): Eukaryota > Metazoa > Mollusca > Cephalopoda > Octopoda > Eledonidae > Eledone > Eledone cirrhosa. The sequence continues at coordinate 235,441,008 of OZ024743.1, read as the reverse complement.
TTTACATATTTAAGGTTCTCATTTAGTTTATGGAACGGTTTAATCGTACCAGTATTGAGATTCAAAGTAACATCAAGGAAATTAACCTCTTTGAGGTTATATTCAAACGTAATATTTAATCCTAGTTCCTTAAAAAGCTTTCTAATATTTTTACGCATCCTTTCTAAATTCTGGTTATTCATATGCTTAACTAATAGGAGCGCATCGTCACGGTAGAGTCCACCGTGGAGATCCTTGAATTTTCCTTGTAGTCTGTGGGTGATATAAATTCCCACAAGATCAGTTACTTCCGCCGAATCATTGGAACCCATAGTTATATCAAAATTGCGAACCCAGTAGTTATCATCAAATTTAACAATAGTTTTCCTCGCTTCCATAATACTAATTTCATCATCCGTAAGGTCAGAATTAGCCTTAGCGAACGAAAGAGCTTCATGCAGAGTATCAGGTGAGATTGAAGAGTAATACTCATCAATATCGAACTGAATAAATTTTGATTTCTTATCAGTAATGCTATTAAACCACCTTATTGCCTCATAGGTGTTACCCCATAGTTTAATATCTACTTTAGCCTTAACTTGGGGGATAATTCTGTCTAGTATATATTTGCTAATTTTGCCTGTATCAGATTTAGAGGGGCATATAAGTCTAATTTTAGGGTTAGTATCGAAGTTTACCTTGTGGTCCTTCAGGTTGAAGGATAGTGTAGCTGGTGTTAAGGGTTGCGTTCTATCGTCAATACAAAGTTTTTTTAACAATTTCACATGCCGAGTTGTTGATGCTTTTAAGTGTAGCTTTAGTTTTCTTGTATTTTTTATGCAATTCCTTACGGATGAAGTTATTGTAAGTGTCCACATCCATGGTATATACGTTTGATGTTTTGTCTGCTCTAACAATAATTCCATTGGCGTTTTTTAGATTATTGAGCAGTGCCGTGATGTCATTCTGTAGTTTATTGTTTTTCTGTTTTGTAAATTTGATCTCCATGATCGTATCCATTAGGTCTTGTTCAAATGCATCCAAAAGTGGGTTTGAGGGTGGGTTTTGTAAGATTTAAATCCAAATTTATCCTTAAGATCCGATGTTTGGTTTATACGGCTTTTGTCAAAATGGAATGTTTTCCATCTGATTCGTCGAATAAAATCATTGGTCCTTCGTATCATACCTAGAATATATTCCTTTTTTGCCTGAATAGGTATACTTTTTAACGACATATCCAATTGGTGCCTTTCCATTTTAGAGACGTATGCTGAATTAGTTGCTCAACTATATAGGAGACTATTAAAATTTCAAGTTATCAACAGGATTGTACGCCTGTCTCCATCTCCGTTTGATTGTCAAAATACATATTAACATTCTCTATTAGTCTTAATTCTATCAACTCTTCTATTCTTTACCATTTAATATAAACTGCTATAGATAAAATGAGATTTCTTAATTCAATTCCCTAATGCATATACTAACAGGCTACCAACATTGACCAGCCCTGTCCATTGTTCAATTGGTCAAATATAGATTAAAATAGGCACTCCCAAAAATTCTTATTTCGATAAAATAAGCCATATACTCATTGTATTCTCATTAAAACCTTCTATATATTTGTTTACCAGCAAATTGAATTGCCATCTGTCATATACTATCCCCTCACTTCTTCCTTTCTTACAACTAATATAAATACTTCAATTTTTCTGATTTTTTCCAATTTATCCAATATCTCTGAAGAAATGACAACTGATTATACATTTGCTATCGAATACTTGCTAACATTATATGATTACGCAAGCAGCGATACATAGGTATTCCGTCTGTTACAGAAACATATGTCAATACCTAATAAATTCCTTTATAAAAGCACTTTCCTTTTATATTCATCTTTTCTATATATATATATATATATATATATATATATATATATATATGCAAAATTGACCAGAAATAACAAAACAAACTACAGAGTAAAATGAAGGAATATATTAGTTTAACACTTGATATAGTAGGAAAATACAATACACTACACTACTATGTATATATACAATGAGATCGAAATAACTGGATATCGATCTAAACCTATACACACACACACACATATATATATATATACACACACGTTGTTTTTGGTTTTGCCGTGTTTCCGTTCGTTGTCTTGTCCTATTTTTGTTAATTATCCTAAGATCATACACACACACACACAAACACACACACACACACACACACACACACACACACACACACACACACACACACACACACACACACACACACACACACACACACACACATATATATATATATATATATATATATAGAGAGAGAGAGAGAGAGAGAGAGAGAGAGAGAGAGAGAGAGAGAGAGAGAGATATCAGAAGCCGGAGTCAATATATGACAAGATCTGAATTCTAAGTTACAGGTGTGATCCATTTAATGTGTTTTGACGCAGCTTATATTTACAGTTTCACTGGCACCCGTTGGGCCAAATCATGTAATGATACTTGTCAAAGATGTCCCGCAGTAGGATCGGACAGAATGTGGGCTTCATGCTTTTGAAAGGCACCTCGTATCCACTCAGCCATGTGTCAACCCACCTCACAATATATACAGATGTTCTGACAATACTTTAAGGTTTAGTGCAGGCATGGGTAACACCTTTTGAGTAGTCGGTCTCATAGGATGTGGGTCATCATAAGGTGGGCCACATGGGATGGGGACATCGTAAGGTGGGCCACATAGGATGTGGGTCATCATAAGGTGGACCACATAGGATGTGGGTCATCATAAGGTGGGCCACATAGGATCTGGACCATCATAGGGTGGGCCACATAGGATGTGGACCATAAGAAGGTGGGCCACATAAGATGTGGTTCATCATAAGGTGGACCACATAGGATGTGGGTCATCATAAGGTGGGCCACATAGGATGTGGGTCATCATAAGGTGGGCCACATAGGATGTGGGTCATCATAAGGTGGACCACATAGGATGTGGACCATCATAAGGTGGACCACATAGGATGTGGTTCATCATAAGGTGGGCCACATAGGATGTGGGTCATCATAAGGTGGACCACATAGGATGTGGGTCATCATAAGGTGGACCACATAGGATGTCGGTCATCATAAAGTGGACCACATAGGATGTGGACCATCATAAGGTGGACCACATAGGATGTGGACCATCATAAGGTGGGCCACATAGGATGTGGACCATCATAAGGTGGACTATCATAGGGTGGGCCACATAGGATGTGGACCATCATAAGGTGGACTACATAGGATGTGGACCATGATAAGGTGGACCACATAGGATGTAGGTCATCATAAAGTGGGCCACATAGGATGTGGACCATCATAAGGTGGGCCACATAGGATGTGGACCATCATAAGGTGGGCCACATAGGATGTGGACCATGATAAGGTGGGCCACATAGGATGTGGACCATCATAAGGTGGGCCATATAGGATGTGGACCATCATAAGGTGGACCACATAGGATGTGGACCATCATAAGGTGGGCCACATAGGATGTGGACCATCATAAGGTGGGCCACATAGGATGTGTACCATCATAAGGTGGGCCACATAGGATGTGGACCATCATAAGGTGGGCCACATAGGATGTGGACCATCATAAGGTGGGCCACATAGGATGTGGACCATCATAAGGTGGGCCACATAGGATGTGTACCATCATAAGGTGGGCCATATAGGATGTGGACCATCATAAGGTGGGCCACATAGGATGTGGACCATCATAAGGTGGGCCACATAGGATGTGGACCATCATAAGGTGGGCCATATAGGATGTGGACCATCATAAGGTGGGCCACATAGGATGTGGACCATCATAAGGTGGACAGCACTACTAAAACAATTCAAGGCAATTTGGAAATTAGGCGTGCCATTCAGAACGCCAAACAGGCCACATGCGACTCGCGGGCCGCAGTTTGCCCATGACTGGTTTAGTGGTTAGGATATGTGTAAATTCAAATCTCGGAAGAGTGTTGTTTCCTTGAACAAGAAACTTCATTTCACGTTGCTCCAGTCTACTCCTGTGGAAAACATTAGCTGTAAGCATGTACCTCTAAATCTTCCACATAATTCCGTTAACATTGCACGTGTCTGTGAAATGTTTGAGCCCGTTAATTTCATCAACAGGCTGTTCCATTGATCTGAAACTGAAACGCTCATTGTCCAATACGTATCAATAGTGATTCCTGTTCGAACAAGTTCACTACATTCGATTATGTTGATTTGAAATTCAGAGTCAATTTATCTTTTATATATCCATCAGGCTGATTAATATATACAATTCAATAACCACGTACGTCATATTAGCTCCATCGATCTCAGTCTTCGGGTGATTTGTCTGTAAGACAAGATCATCATGTACCAATAAACCCAGCGTCATATCCCCTCACTACCATAAACACCACCACCACCACCACCACCACCACCACAACACCACCACCACCACCACCACCACCACTACCACCACAACAACACCACCACCACCACCACCACCATCACCACTACGACCACCACCACCATCACTACCACCATCACCACCACTACCACCACCACCATCACTTCCACCACAACACCACCACCACAACACCACCACCACCACCACCACCATCACCACCACCACCACCATCACCATCACCATCACCACTACCACCAACACCACCAACACCACCAACACCACTACCACCATCACCACCACCACCACCACCATCACCACCACCACCACTACCGCTACCACCACCACCACCATCACTACCACCATCACCACCACCACTACCACCAAAACCACCACCACCACCACTACCACCAACACCAACACCACCACCACAACACCATCACCATTACCATCACTGTCAACCATCACCCCACCACCAACATCACACTACCAACATCACACCACCACTACCACCACCACCACCACTACCGCTACCACCACCACCACCACTATGACCACCACCACCATCACTACCACAACACCACCACCACTACCACCACCACAACCCTATCACCATTACCATCACTGTCACCCATCCCCTCACCACCAACATCACACCACCACCGTTACCACCGCTACCACGACCACCACCACAACAACAACACCATTACCATCACTGTCACCCATCAGACCCCCACCACCAACATCACACTATCAACATAACACCACCATCATACCAATATCACCACAACCACCATTACCATTACCACCACCATCACACCATTATCACCACCACCACAATCACACCATTATCACCACCACCACCATCTCACCACAACAGTTTACAATATATATAAGTATCATGATATTTCGGGGTGAAAACTCCTTTTTTCGTTTAGCATCTTCATATGTATAAAGCACTGGCTTTCATAAAACATACATGTTACATACACCCCCTACACAGTTATCAGGACATGTATATATATATATATATATATATATATATAAGTATGTATACGTACATACATATATGTATACAGACGTACAGTTGTATGCATATATATATATATATATATATATATATATATATATATATATATATATACACACACACATATACATACATGCACACATATATATATGTACGTATGGATTCACCGAACATTTATTATAATGCTCGGTGTGTTTGTAAACAAACAACCCGAATTAAGCCGTACAGTGTCTAGCAACCATCGGTGCTCATTTGTTCAACACTGACAAAGGAACGCTGTACTAGTTTCAAGCTTATTAGCTATCGTCAGCAACGTATACCTTCCTGCCAGATGGTTGAACGTCTGAAAGTATATACTTTCTTTATGCATATTAACGGCTGAGCAGCCTAATTTGCATATCGAGTGAGTTAATCGGCCGGGGTACCGAAAACGATAAACGGAAAAAATGAAACGAAATTTCATTTCTCAATCTTAGTACGGCTGTTACTTAAATATAAGTATGTATACGTACTAACATATATGTATACAGACGTACAGTAGTATGCGTATATATATATATATTTATATATATATATATATATATATATATATATATATATATATATATATATATATATATATATATATATATATATATATATATATATACACACACATATACATACATGCACACATATATATATGTACGTATGGATTCACCGAACATTTATTATAATGCTCGGTGTGTTTGTAAACAAACATCCCGAATTAAGCCGTACAGTGTCTAGCAACCATCGTTGCTCATTTGTGCAACACTGACAAAGGAACGCTGTACTAGTTTCAAGCTTATTAGCTATCGTCAGCAACGTATACCTTCCTGCCAGATGGTTGAATGTCTGAAAGTATATACGTGTTTACAAACACACAGAGCATTATAATAAATGTTCGGTGAATCCATACGTAGATATATATATGTGTGCATGTATGTATATGTGTATATATATATATATATATATATATATATATATATATATATATATATATATATATATATATATATATATATGCATACTACTGTACGTCTGTATACATATATGTATGTACGTATACATACTTATATTTAAGTAACAGCCGTACTAAGAGTGAGAAATGAAATTTCGTTTCATTTTTTCCGTTTATCGTTTTCGGTACCCCCACCGATTAACTCACTCGATATGCAAATTAGGCTGCTCAGCCGTTAATATGCATAAGGAAAGTATATACTTTCAGACGTTCAACCATCTGGCAGGAAGGTATACGTTGCTGACGATAGCTAATAAGCTTGAAACTAGTACAGCGTTCCTTTGTTAGTGTTGAACAAATGAGCAACGATGGTTGCTAGACACTGTACGGCTTAATTCGGGATGTTTGTTTACAAACACACCGAGCATTATAATAAATGTTCGGTCCATACGTACATATATATACATATGTTGTTGATGTGTATAACTTTGTCAATACTCTGATATGCCCAGTTCCTGGTTGGGTTGTTATTTCACTGAGGAACTGGAATCATATGAATTCAAACAAACGAATTTCAGTGTCAAAGGGCCTCTTCTCCTTTCATTGGTCAGTTGTTAGAACATTCCTCATTCAAAAGTCTATATAAATTCGTTCTGAGGCAAGCCAATCTGTAGTTGTTGTTCTTGTTATTGTTAGGTACATCTGACCTCAATTCTTGTGTTGGTAGTGTTGTTATTGTTGGATTTAGCTAAAAAAAAATTGATAAAGTGGTAGAAGGAATAAGATGGTAAAGGAACAAAATAACGAAAAAATGTCAAACTTCCCATGGTCAGTTTTGAGGGCATTCCTCAGTCCAAAGTCTATAGAGATTCTTTCTGGGGTGAGGCTCCCTGTAGTGTTTGTGTTTGCTATTGTTAAGTACATCTGACTTCTACCCTTATTTTGGTAGTGTTGTTGGTGTTGTGATGAATTTGAACTTCGAAACCCAAATATGTTTCGCAACGATGGTATAAAAAGTGAAATATAAAAAGTGAAATATTCAAATCTTCTGTGCTTATCAACAGGAATCCAGTAAAATTAGTACATTTCACCTCCAAAAATGTTGTAGGACTGATTCACACGAGGTATAATCAGCTATACTAGCTGATTATATTCTTCACTTTTTATACCATCGTTGCGAAACATATTTGGGTTTCGAAGTTCAAATTCATCTACGGAGCAGGTTTGGATTTTGAAATTTAAATTTGTCCAGGAATCACGGCTTTTGCCAATATAAGCTTGTCTTTATTGACTTATATCGAGACAGACAAATTGTATTCATTTTAATTAGTTTATTTCATTCTAGCTAACTTCGTCTTTTGCAATACAAACAGGTATGTGTTTATCATATATTAATATATATTAACTTGTATTTCACTGCTCAGAAATGCATCTTTCTTTGATAATTAATTGTAAATGACTTTGAGTTTAAACTCTAAATATAATATAATATTAATGCTCCTTACTGTAGAGCTAATTTTTAATCCTATATAAACGGCTGTTATTTCTAGCACTGTGAGTATGGGATGGCTAGTATAGCTGATTATACCTCGTGTGAATCAGTCCTACAAAATTTTTGGAGGTGAAATGTACTAATTTTACTGGATTCCTGTTGATAAGCACAGAAGATTTGAATATTTCACTTTTTATATTTCACTTTTTATACCATCGTTGCGAAACATTTGGGTTTCGAAGTTCAAATTCATCTACGGAGCAGGTTTGGATTTTGAAATTTAAATTTGTCCAGGAATCACGGCTTTTGCCAATATAAGCTTGTCTTTATTGACTTATATCGAGACAGACACATTGTATTCATTTTAATTAGTTTATTTCATTCTAGCTAACTTCGTCTTTTGCAATACAAACACGTATGTGTTTATCATATATTAATATATATTAACTTGTATTTCACTGCTCAGAAATGCTTCTTTCTTTGAGCTAATTAATTGTAAATGACTTTGAGTTTAAACTCTAAATATAATATAATATATATATATATATATATATATATATATATATATATATATATATATATATATATATATTAAAAAAATAGAGGTGTAACACACGAGTTGTGATATATTAGTAAAAGGAAAAGAAAATGCTGACAAATTTTTCCCAGTGAAAAATAGTTTAATTAGGAATAAGTATAAATTAGTAATAAGTATTGGTTAGTATTCAGTTTTAGTTTTAAGTTTTTACCGGTTGCGCATTTCTAATGCTTTTCAAAAATAATTTTGAGATAGAGCGCTCGTGATGTTTGCTCTAATCTGATCAGTTTTGGAAATTCTTCCTGTTTTATGTGAAAAAAGTCGCTCCAGAGGTATTAAGATTTGGTTGGTTGTTGAATGTCACATGAATGAGTACTATAAATGTTGTGCCCATTCGTGTTGCAAAAATTCTTGTAGTCAAAACAATTTTGATTGGTCGGTAGAGGTCACGTGAATGTTAAAAATTGATTTTGCGCCAAATGTAGGTTTGTCGAAGAGTGTCCTTTTTCGCCTGGTTGAGAAGTCACTGAAAAATAAGTTTATTAAGACAAATATGTGTGTGTGTGTGTGTGTGTGTGTGTGTGTGTGTGTGTGTGTGTGTGTGTGTGTGTGTGTGTGGATGGACCAGTATTTTTATGATATTGGTAAAAATGGTGTACATTATTCGATATTTTCTGTAATTTGCAAAAACGATTCTCTCAAAAGAACATCAAAAACATTAATAATAAAAGGGGTGAAATGATGTATAGTATTGTCATAACACCAAGGTGTGTGTGAGTGGGCGTCCAGATTGTACGTACTGCAAGGGGAATCCATTAGGCCCTGCCGTATGGGAATACTTGTGTACAAATATCTATGTGCCCATCAGTGTGCAATGCATGTGTGCGTATATGTATGTGTGTGTCGGCACGTTTATATCTATAAACATCAAAAGGTATGTAAATTTGTGTATATTTGTGTTGCACCATAGAACATGTGTGTTTACGTATGTCATTGTGTTTATATGTGGATAGAAATGTATGTAGGATGTATGCTTATGTAGGTATGTATGTTGACGTGTGTATGTTGTGGGTTCGTCTTAGGTAGAAGTGTTTAGAGGCGGTCCGTATTTGTTAATAAAATGAGATTCCCTGCTGATGCGCTGGATGTGGGTGGCATTATCTTTGTAGAGGGGAAAGATTCTAAAGTTGTGATGATTTTGGGCGGCACAGGTATCACTCAGTGGTATTTTTCTGTATTCCCGTATTTTAATTTGGGATCTATGGAGAGTCATGCGTTGGCGAAGGCTGTTTTTAGTCTGGCCTATGTATTGTTCTCGACAACCTGAGCAAGTTAATACATATAGTAGATTTTCTGATGCGCATGTGAAATTGTGTTTTACTATAAAACGTTGTCCTTCTTTGAAATAGAATTCCGAACCCTCTATTAGGTTGATGCATATGCCACAGTTGGGTCTATCGCATTTTTTTACTGTGGGTTTCGTTGTTGTGGTTGGCAGTACTTTGGCATGTGTTAGGATGTTTTTCATTGACCTAGATTGTCTTTTGCTCTTTATGATATCGTGTGTTCGAAGGATTTGGTTCATTCTATGGTCCTTTTTTAACACAGGGATGTTCTGGAGGATGGTGTCAAAGGCCTCATTGTTTAGGGGGTTGTGTGTGGAGATGTATGGAAGAGCTTTTAGTTTCGGTTGATTTACTTTAGGGTGTCTAAGGTCCTGGGTACTGAGTTTTAGGGAACGTTGGATTCCATTGTCAATTAGTGATGCAGGGTAACAGAACTATTACAATTAAAGAAGCTGATAAATGGAGTACAGTAGTCCTAATGGAGACAGAATTCTATATAAACTTAGCGCTCTCCACTTTGGAAAACGAAACATACTACGAAAAGGCTGAACACTACGATCAACAGAAAATTATGAGAAACCTAAAAACTCTGATCAACCAATACAAAGAAGGACTCACTAACAAGGAATTCAGCTTCATCACAGACGAAGTAAGGCATGCAAGGAAGCCACAGACATAGTCATCAATGTCCCCTCACCCAATGATCTCAAATGTAGACCTATAATAGCAGGCCCCGCTTGCGAAACCCACCGTCTTAGCAACTTCATTGATACGCTTCTCAAGCCTTTTCTCAAACACATCAAAAGCTATATAAGAGACGACCTAGATATGCTCAATCACCTCCCTAATATGCCCCTTTCTGAACAAACCCTACTAGTGACGTTCGATGCAGTCAACCTATACTCCAACATCCCCCACAACCTAGGAATAGAAGCTATCCAATTCTGGCTGGATAATTACCACAATGAACTCCCACAACGCATCAAAAAAGAATTCGTGATAGACGGACTCAAATTTATCTTGGAGAACAATTACTTCGTTTTCAATAACAAATCCTACAGGCAGAAATCTGGGACTGCTATGGGAACGAAAACAGCCCCCACTTATGCCAACCTAGTCATGGGATACCTGGAAATCATCCTCTACACTAAAGTACTAAACACATTTGGAAACACTCTCCACTTACACAAAGAAAAGAACTGGAAGCGATATCTAGATGACTGCTTCATCCTTTGGCACGAAAACATCGAGAAACTTAAAGAATTTCACACCCTTATAAATGGGTTCAACACGAATATTAACTTTATGATGGAATACAGCCATCAACAACTCCCCTTCCTCGACATCCTCATTAAGATTCATAACAAAAGAATAGAAACAGACATATACTACAAGCCCACAGACGCCAAGCAATATCTTCCTTTCAACTCTTGCCACCCTAGACACGTTAAAATTAATATTCCCTAGAACTTAGCCAAGAGAATCTGTACTATAGTCTCCAATAAAAACACCTGCAGGGCCTAATGGAATCCCCTTGCAGTACGTACAATCTGGACACTCACTCACACACACCTTGGTGTTATGACAATACTATACATCATTTTACCCCTTTTATTATTAATGTTTTTGATGTTCTATTGAGAGAATCGTTTTTGCAAATTACAGAAAATATCGAATAATGTACACCATTTTTACCAATATCACAAAAATACTGGTCCATCCACACACACACACACACACACACATATATATATATATATATATATATATATACACACACACACACACACATACACACGCGTACACTAACATACAAATAGACATACACACACACACTTCTCCGTATAAAACACGAGCTGAAAAATATCTTTCAACGTGTTAAAATATCCCCCACACACGTACACACACATTCCTACTGACCGAATTTATTCCCTCTACCACGAACCACTCTGCTACACACACACACACACACACACACACACACACACACACACACACACACACACACACACACACACACACACACACACACACACACACACACACACACACGCATATTTGTCTTAATAGACACCTGAACTGTTGACCTTTCAACATGACTGAAAATCACACATATCCCTACTGACCATTATCACAACAATGAACTTATTTTTCAGTGACTTCTCAACCAGGCGAAAAAGGACACTCTTCGACAAACCTACATTTGGTGCAAAATCAATTTTTAACATTCACGTGACCTCTACCGACCAATCAAAATTGTTTTGACTACAAGAATTTTTGCAACACGAATTGGCGCGAAATTTATAGTACTCATTCACGTGACATTCAACAACCAACCAAATCTTAATACCTCTGGAGCGACTTTTTTCACATAAAACAGGAAGAATTTCCAAAACTGATCAGATTAGAGCAAACATCACGAGCGCTCTGTCTCAAAATTATTTTTGAAAAGCATTAGAAATGCGCAGCCGGTAAAAACTTAAAACTAAAACTGAATACTAACCAATACTTATTACTAATTTATACTTATTCCTAATTAAACTATTTTTCACTGGGAAAAATTTGTCAGCATTTTCCTTTCCTTTTACCAATATATATATATATATATATATATATATATATATATATAAACATTCGTGTGATCAAGTATATTTTATTATACATATTTCAGAGGTACTGAGCTATTTTCAACAGCACGTCCTCATCAGATAAAATAAAATGATGCATGACATACCTTGACTAAGTAGATGGTTAAAATTCAGTCATGGCAGTGAATAAGTTAGGATAAAACTCAATATTTATATACCTTAAGATTGAGACATGAAAAAATTACATATAATACAGAGGGTGCGTGTGAGAAAGCTTATAAAGACACATAATAATAAACAACTACTAATATAATATAAAACTTATATAACTGTTAGAAATTTAAATAAGTTAACTTATTGATGATAATATAAATGATGCCAAAGTTAATAAGACTTGAGTGGATCTGGAAAGCAGCTGTATTCTGTAGATTGAAACTTGGTGAGCTAACTAGGTATCGAACTAGGTGTCGAACTAGGCTAACTAGCTGTCTAACTAGGCTAACTAACTGTCTAACTAGGCTAAATAACTGTCAAACTTATGTCGTATTTATTAGATTTAAACTTCTTACGTATTCAACCCTCAAACAGCTGTCAGTCTTTTCTATCTCTCTCTCTCTCCCTCTCTGTCACACATACACTCACACACACTATACCCGTGAGACAGACGCCCACACACACTTGCGCATATATGCATATAATGGCTGCAACTCTATTTCGAGTAATGCCATCGCTTGATATTTAAGCATGAACATCATGGACGTGGCTTTTTAGTCCTGCTAGGAACTTGCCTATGGCCAGCAATTCTATGCATCGCAAAAAATGTCACATAAGAAGCTCTTACACATGTTACGCCCAAGTTGGGCTCCTCAGAGGCTCACAAGAAAATAAAGGCTTCAATTAGGAACCCTGAATGGGTATGAGTACGATTTTAACATCGAAATTCATATCTCGGTGTTACAAAGTTATATATATATATATATATATATATATATATATATATATATATATATATATATATATATATATACAGACTCACACATATACACACACTTATGCAAATCTATATATATATAGAAATAAACATATATACATATATATATATATATATATATATATATATATATATACAAATAAATTATCGAGAATCAGAATATATATATATATATATATATATATATATATATATATATATATATATATATATATATATAGAAGTGGTTACACAACAGTTAGTTCACCATACCGAGAACAATTGTTTCACCTTAGCGGATCCTCAGCTCGAATGGGCATGGTTATAGGAAGAGGAAGCACAACCGTACGAACGCGCATGCGCAAAAACCCGGTCACTTCACACAGGCAATACTAGACTGCGTGCGAGAGGTGTAAGGGAGATAACTGCGAAATTTCGAAAAGTTTTTTGGTTGAAAATAAAATTACAAAGAATCAGTCCGGAGCCTTGTAATTATGCAATAGGTGTTTGGCGACGTGTGGACAACGTGTGAAAAATTCACTCCTTGTGTTTAGGCAATCACTATTGCGTAATCTCTTTAGAATAGTTATTCGTTCGTTAATACATAAGCCACACGTCGGATTTCCCCTTGCGTATGGCTTGGACTTAGTGATGGCTTTCCATTGAATGGAGTAGTCTATACTTGAGTCCTTGAGGGACCATACGTGGCTCGCGAGTTTCGTGGATGAACGTCTGTCCGGGTACCTGAAGGTAGACTGGTGGTTCAGGAAACGTTCCTTGAATCGGCTCTCCGCCATACCCACATAGGATTTGACCTCCTGTGGTTCGTTTGGTCGGTTGTAAGTGACCACAGCTTCATAGATTACAGCTGGTGTGTTGCATTGCTGTTGAAGGGGGCCAGCTTCAGGCTTACGGCAAGAGCACCCTGGTGGGGTGTTGCTGGTGATGTGGGCCTTCATGTTCTTAGCGCAGGAGTATCCTAGTTTAACTTTGTGTCGGTTAAAGATGGAGCGGTATTTATGACCTATGGGGAAGTGTCTATCTAAGAGGGCTAGAAATGTTTTTCCTACATTGATTTTAACGTTGAGTGAGAAGGGGGAGAGAACCAGATAGTTTGTCTATTGTTGCGCTTACTTTTATATATATATATATAGACTAAAATCCAAAGAGGGCTCGATAAGGACAATATATATATATATCAAATATATAAGAACCGTAGAGCAAATATTTATTAAAATAACAGATTAAAGTTTAAGCAAAGAATCGCTGCTTTCACCCTTGACGGGATCTTCTGAAACTTCAGATCTTCAGAAGATCCCGTTAAGGGTGAAAGCAGCGATTCTTTGCTTAAACTTTAATCTGTTATTTTAATATATATATACTGTACATCTATATCTATCTATATCTATATCTATATCTATCTATCTATATATATATATATATATATATATATATATATATATATATATATATATATATATATATATATATATATATATATATATATGCACACACAATCCCTCCCTCTGTTTGCTGCAATGTAACACGTATCATGATATACCTAATTTGTTAACGTTTTATAAAAAAAATCATACATTACAACTTTTGTTCGAGATTGACTTCTCTCATCTTTTTCGGAAATCCTAAACCTCTTCTTTGTATATATATATATATATATATATATATATATATATATAATAATAATATTATAATAAAATGACAGGAGACTGGACTTGTGTAAATCCTTGAATGTTTATTATACTATGATCATTTCAATGACCGGGTTCCGTATGAATCCGGTGATATCATCAGGTATTCGAAATACAATAAATGAATGTAATAGGTAAAATCCATGGGGCTGAAAATCAAAGACAGGAGGACGACCGACCATCTAGCATCTTCCACTTTAGCCGGTCGCCCTCAAGTGTTGGCTATTCGGTCTACTTGAGGCCATCTGATGAGGTGGATAAAGCTTTTAGTATGCTACTACCCTGCCGGTCAAATAGAAAGGGAGAGGAAGATAAGTCAGCGTTAATATCATGCTACACGAAAAAAGACAGAAAGAAGGGAGAAGAAAAGGAAGAAGAAACGTCAGCGTTAATGTCGAGCTACAAGAAGCAAGGCAGAAAGAAAGAGGAAGAGAAGTCCGTACTAATGTCAAGCTAGTCAGGCCAGGAGTGGCACAAAACATTTTTATTCTAAAGGACCCGTATCTTAACAGAGATATATATTATAACAGAGGTAAATATAGTGGGGGTCTGCATGTTATAATGTGTGAGCAGAAGATTGAACGTTAATTTTTGTTTAGGCCTACCTATTGTCTGCTATAGGCGAGCAATATTCTTCTGTTGAGGCTGTATTAAGCGAGATCTGCCTATGCGTAATAAGAGGCGGCCATCTTGTTACCCATAGGCAGATCTCGCATAATGCAGCCTCGACAGAAGAATATTGCTCGCCTATAGCAGACAATAGATAGACCCAGGACACCATAGTGAAATACCAATATATGGAACATTACATTCATGTAACCATCTTTCTTTACCTTACTATATATTCCTCATTCCATCGTACCTTTATCAATATTTCATTATCTCTTTTGAAGTTCCGATGAACTGCTCCATTTTTACCTAAGTTAATTATTTTCATCTGAACCAGATCAATAATGATCTATAATCATTTGATCCAGAAACATTATATGGAGTAGCGAAACAATTGTAAACGGACATTATTATTATTATTATTATTATTATTATTATTCCTTACATTAAACTACAACTATGTTGACAATCTTTAAATAATGTCTTCCTCGTGAAATTTGTGGTCTTGTTTTGCTTAACTAATGATTATTTCCATCTCTGTGCACCTAACCTCTGCATGAACCCAGCCATCTAGTTGCCTTCCACTACATATTGCACATTGAGCACATGCCTTTACGCTTTTGGCTTCTAACTAATTCCCCAATCTCTCTTCTCCTCTCCTATCTCCATCTCTCTCTTTAAGATTGGTTTACCCTTGAACTGTGTATATATATATATATATATATATATATATATATATATATATATATATATATATATATATATATATATATATATATATATGTAAAATGTAAACAAATAACAACACAATCGGTAGAGTATATGGAAGGGATATATTAGGTTAACGCTTGATATAACAAGAAGAGGGTCTTAACGTTTCGGACGCTAGTCCTTCATCAGAAGAAAGAATGAGAAATAAAATAGATTGAGGGGACGGGCGGGATGGAATTTGAAAAAAGGTCTTTAGATAAAAATAACAGGTCCATTCGTGTTGACATCTCTTGCATATATACAATGAAGTTAAGTTTATTGAGGTGTGACGCACGTTTCGCTATTGATCAGCCCAAGGTTCTATCTGTATCGATCTAGCCCGACTCTGGAATCAAAAGCTCGTCGGACTTCTATTCTAGTAATAACAGAATGATACTCTTACGGCTTTGAAAAAGTATATAACAATTCACATTCATTTATGGTGGTCAGTTTTAGTTTGTATTGATTGGTGGTTTTGTTAGAAGGAATGTTTGGGTATGTGTGATAGGTGAGGGGGAGGATTATATATATATATATATATATATATATATATATATATATATATATATATATATATATATATATATATATATATATATATATTAGGGAATTCGGAAGGAAAAGCAAAGGAAAAAAAGAGTGCTCTATGTATAGAACAGAGCTATTTAATTAGAAAGTGAACAACACAAAATATAACTACTCCATTATCAAAGGTTTGATGTTAACATCTCTGTCTGACGACCGATCCAGACTTATATTATTATCGTCTGTAATCCAGAAACCTTTGGTAACGGAGTAGTTATATTCTGTATTGTTCACTTTCGAATTATATATATACACATATATATATATATATATATATATATATATATATATATATATATATATATATATATATAGTGGTGGAACACTGAAAGGTAATATCCGTAGTGGTAGAGCACTCAGTCCATGGGACGAGTTAGGTAGAAGTGGTTACACAACAGTTAGTTCACCATACCGAGAACAATTGTTTCACCTTAGCGGATCCTCAGCTCGTAATGGGCATGGTTATAGGAACAGGAAGGACAACCGTACGAACGCGTATATATATAGGAACAAGTATGACCCCGACGGCAGAGCTCAACCGTTTCGACGGCTATTTCTGGACTGAAATAGCCATCGAAACGGCTTGAGCTCTGCCGTCGGGGTCATACTTGTTCCTATTACCCACTCTACTACCCTAAGTATTGAGTACTTTGGTGCGTTATGGTCCATCTGGTTCCTTACCACAATTCCTTCGTTATATATATATATATATATATATATATATATATCATCATCACCGTTTTACGTCCGTTCTTCCACGTTAGCATGGGTTAGACGGGTTGTCCTGTTGTGGGCAGTGTCTGGTCGGCTGACCATGCCTTGCTCATACAGGAACTGATTTGGCTTGATTTCTACAGCTGGATGCCCTTCCTAACACCAACCTCATTTACAGTGAGTGCTGGGTGCTTTTTCGTGGCGCCTACACGTCCACTTTACAGTGTGGGCTGGGTGCTTTTTTTGCCGTGGCACCTCCACGACCACCTTGCGGTGGGGGGGGGGGGCATATTGTTTATATGCTTCAGCATGTACCCATGGGAGGTCGGGTACCCTGTATTACTGCGTGACGCCAGAAGTCACGGTCGTGTGTCATTGACTTTGAGAGGTGTAGTTGGGTAAGGTCGGCTTTTATCACCTCATCCCAAGTCATCTTGGGTCTCCCCACTCCGCGGTTTCCATCAACTTCTAGTGCTCTGCACCTTTTTATGCAGCTGTCATCCTTCATACGCATCACATGTCCATACCAGCGTAACCGCCTCTCCTGCACGCAGCATTTGATTCCTCTTATGCTCAGTCTCTCTCTCAATTCCTTTATGCTTTGTCGTTCACGTATATTACTGTTACACATCCATCGGAGCATGCAGGCTTCGTTTCTCTCTAATCTACGTAAGTCTTCCACCTTCAGCGCCCAGGTCTCACTACCATGCAACATCGCTGTTCGGATACACGCATCATACAGTCTGCCTTTCATTCTGAGGGAGAAGCCTTTTGCAGCTAGCAGTGGTAGTAGTTCCCTAAACTTCTTCCATCCCGTTCTTACCCTAGTTATTGTACTTTCTGAGCACCCACCTCCGTTGCTAATTCGGTCACCTAGGTAGCAGAAGCTGTCTACTGTTTCTACAGGGCCCTCCCAGAGATTGGTGGTACTTGTTTCCTGTGGCTGTTTGCTTGCTGTTTCAGCACAGCTGCTGCATATATATATATATATAGGGTAAAGCCCCTCTTCGGTCACGAATGACCATGGGATTTGCACCTAGAAAGCTCCCCTCCGAGGCACAAGTCCAGGCAAGGTTGTTTGTAGAACACCAGCAGTCTCCCATGTATACCAGTCTCCCACCTCCACGCCACCGATGTTGTCCAGTGGAAATGCAATGGATGATACAGCTTGGCACCTGTTGTGTACGGGTTCGCAAGTAAGAACAAGTGTAAAGACGGTAGGAAGTTGTATTAAACAACGTAAGTATAACTGTACGCAGGATGGCACGGAGCTGCAAACAAAGCACGATATACAGAGTATAGTGTCACGTTCACATGCGTGTGCGCACACGTTGGGTCCAAGATCTTATTGGACGGGCGAGCCAATCAATATGAAGACTGTGTGTGATTGGCCGATGAGTGGCCAATAAGTGACTGGAACATGTTACGCGTAATGAAAGAAAGGGAATAAATACGGATAGGCGAGAATAGGAGAGAAACATTAATGTAGACACAACAGCGCCAGTGACGTCGCGACTCATTTCTACAGCTGAGTGAACTGGAGCAAAATGAAATAAAGTGTCTTTCTCAAGAAAATAACACACAGTTCCTTTCGGGAATCGAACTTACAACCTTATGTCTCTCTCTCTCTCTCTCTCTCTCTCTCTCTCTGTATATATATATATATATATATATATATATATGTAAAAGGTAAACAGAAATAACAACACAATCGGTACACTATATGGAAGGTATATATTAGGTTAACGCTTGATATAGCAGGAAGAGGGTCTTAACATTTCGGACGCTAGTCCTTCACAAGAAGAAATAATGAGAAATAAAATAGATTGAGGGGACGGGCAGGGTTGGAATTGGAAAAAATGTCTTTAGATAAAAATAACAGGTCCATTCCTGTTGACATCTCTTGCAAAACTGTTGGTACTGGCGTTTTGTGTATGATTTATTTTTTAGAAAAGTAGATGATGGAGCGCGTCTACCTAAAATGGAAAAAAAAACGTTTTGTAAAAAGAGCTATACTTGTGCACGTGCGTAAGCATGTGTGTGTGTGTGTGTGTGTGTGTGTGTGTGTGTGTGTGTGTGTGTGTGTGTGTGTGTGTGTGTGTGTGTGTGTGTGTGTGTGTATCTGTATGTTTGTGTGTATCTGTATGTTTTGACAGCCTGATTGTCACAATAGATGATGGGTAATATATGATGTCTCTTGTAATCAACATTGAACACCGCAAATGATTCATTCCCACTTTGAAGTCCAACAAATGCTTGAAACTAATTTGACATATTTATATAAGAATATGACTGAAATATTTAGAAGGAGATTTATATATTAAATTTATTGCAGATAGATTCATCTTTCATAATGTGTTGCACTTGTGAAAGCTTTTAAACGTTGTTAATAACAAGAAAACAATATAACGCTGAGCCAAGGTCAATGAACTAATGACAAAACAAATATAATTTGAGCAGGGTCAATGAACTAAAAACAAAAAAATAAATTTGAGTCCATGTGAATGAGTTAAAAACAAATAAAAAAATGAAATTTGAACTGGCGTCAGTGAACTAGAAAACAATTATTAGACACTAGCTGAGGTACCCGGTAATACCCGGGAGCGGGGGGTATTCCCAGTTCCCATTAAAATGCCCAATGCCTCTTAGACCAAAAATGGAATCAAAATATAGGACAGATAATCAGAAGCGAAGACAAATTCATTTACGAAACAATAATACAAACAAATATTGTTGATTGCATTGTCAGGCGAGAAAATGTTTGTCAGAGAAGTTGAGTATTGCTATAAGGAAAAAAATAGAACCCCATTAGAGTGTCTTAATATTATTGAAATTTGCTTAAATTTTGTGAATAGGCATCATATCTTGTCTTTTACCTATGGTTTAAATTTCATATAAATCGAAGGGAAAAACTTTCAGCGGGGGTTTTGTGCCTCCGGGTTTTGTACCCTGGGTAATGTAGTTTCAGAATATATATGGTTATGGGGGAGTCTATCTCCAAAACCAAAGGAGGAGTTCGTGAAATCTTGTTCCATTTATTGGCCAAAATTTTCCCTATAGGGGGTTTAACCCCCATTAGGGTGTCGTAATATTATCGAAATTTGCTGAAATTTTGTGAATAGGCATCATAGCTTGTCATTTACCTATGGTTTACATTTCATATGAATCGAAGGGAAAAAATTAAGCGGGGTTTCTCAGCGGGGCTTTGAACACGCGGGGAACCGTTTGATTAAAATGAAATATATGTAAGAAATGAAATGGGCATGAGCCCCCACACACGTGTCAAGTTTCATCAAGATCGGTTTGGTAGTTTTTGAGTTTTAAGTTCACAAACAAACAGACAGAAATTGCCATTTATGTATATAGACTAGCAGAAAACCACCCGGTGGGCGGTTTTCTGCTAGCAAATCTAGTGTATATACTGATATTGTTGATATTTGGATGAGAAATGTTTTCGGCACCACATGTTCACCGTCTCTCGGTGTGTCTTTTATGCATGTACGAGTATAAATATATATGTTATCTATACGGTGAAATCTTTGAAATAAATATATATGTTAAAACGAAAAAGGAAAAAATAAATAACTGGCGGTTAGAAAAAAATATTCCTATGAAATTTTAATCATACCATTAGGTGTGAATAAGGAAATATTTTTTTATTGTCAAAACAAATGTTCAAAAGTTAAGCTTCAATTTTTTGAATTATTTCCAATTTTTTCATGAAATTGAACACTGGACATTGGCTGCTGGAAATGGAAATTAAATCGTATTTAATTGTATTTAAATTTCTAACCTTATTTTATTATTTATATTTTTTCAATAAGAAATTTAAAAAAACAACAACAAAAATTGAAGAAAAAATTGAACAAATCAAACGTAGGTTATGGAACTGCGCAATCTGATTAATAAATTACCTCATCAGCAGCAAAGCAACCTTCTTCAAATGGTCCTTATTATCAGCAGCAACAACCACAAATTCAATGGCAACCTTCTTCAAACCACAAATTCAATGGCAACCTTCTTCGCATGGTGTCAAGTCAGAACCGCCTTGAACTGGTTAATTCTGGCTTGTGCAAGGTGTCTCTATAGCAACCAGCGATTCCCTCGGCCTCAGTGACCAAAGTCAGTGGAGAGGGGAAGGTAATGTTTCTATAAAGGAAGGGGAAGGTAATATTTCTGTAGCACGTGTTTTAGCGTCTATTCACTCTCTCACTCTCTCCCTCTCTCCCTCCCGCTATCCCCCTCTCGTAGTCTGTCTCTTTCTTTCACTCTCACTCTCTCTCTACGCACGTGTTTCCACTGTCGGACAGACAGACAGAGAAATTGCTGGTTATATATATAAGTAGATTAATGAATTAGAAATAAAAACAATCATAAGAACTTGAGCCGGGGTTAAAGGTCTAATAATATAACAAAGGAAATGTGGGCAGAGACAAATGATTTAAAAGCAAAAAATTGAATTTTGAGCCAGGTTCAATAACTAAAAACAAAATAAAAATATTACTATGAATAAAACAATCCAAAAAGAAAACGTTGAGCCGGGGTTATTTGTACATTTCATCTTTTCAGATGAATGTTTCTTTTCAGTTGCAACAGTGTTTTTACTTTTCACTGTTTGGATACCAGTGTAAACCAGACGGTGCCAGTTTCGGTGATTTAAGGGCAAGTAATTCTCAAAAGTCAACCTAAGTGTTGAGCTTATTTTATAGATGGATTTAAACTGCCCTCTTTCTACCTGCATAGATTCCCAGATAGAGTTTACCATATGGAGCTGTTCCAGGATGTGGGTGCTTGATATTTGAGAGACATGTTCAATCCATCTCACATGGGTTTTCTGCAATTGAGTGTACAATCTTAGAATGTATCAGAGCACCCGTCTTATTGGTAGACATGGAGTATGCAAAGGAGACAGGTATGGTGGAATAGTTGAGTTCTCTTACGTTGTATCATAGTAAACAGTTATCCACTAAAGACACTGTATCACAGTAAACAGATGTCTATTGAAAACTAAATACTAGATACTAGACACCATCCACTAGATACCATCCACTAGATACCATCCACTAGATACCATAAACTAGACACTATCCACTAGATACCATCCATTAGATACCATCCACTAGACACCATCCACTAGATACCATTCACTAGATACCATCCACTAGACACCATCCACTAGATAACATCAACTAGACACTATCCATTAGATACCTTCCACTAGATACCATCCACTAGATACCATCCACTAGATACCATCCCCTAGACACCATCCCCTAGACACCATCGACTAGAGACCATTCACTAGATACCATCCACTAGATACCACCCACTACACACTATCCACTAGATACCATCCACTAGATACCATCCACTAGACACCATCCACTAGATACCATCCACGAGACACCATCCACTAGATAACATCAACTAGACACCATCCACTAGCCACCATCCACTAGATACTATCCACTAGACACCATCCACTAGGCACCATCCACTAGATACCATCCACTAGACACCATCCACTAGATACCATCCACTAGATACCATCCACTAGACACCATCCACTAGACACCATCCACTAGCCACCATCCACTAGATACTATCCACTAGACACCATCCACTAGGCACCATCCACTAGATACCATCGACTAGATACCATCCACTAGATACCAGCCACAAGATACCATCCACTAGATACCAGCCACAAGATACCATCCACTAGACAGCATCCACTAGATATCATCCACGAGACACCATCCACTAGACAACATTCACTAGATAGCATCCTCTAGATACCATCCACTAGACACCATCCACTAGATACCATCCACTAGATACCATCCACTAGATACCATCCACTAGATACCATCCACTAGATACCATCCACTAGGCACCATCCACTAGATACCATCCACTAGATACCATCCACTAGGCACCATCCACTAGATACCAGCCACAAGATACCATCCACTAGATACCAGCCACAAGATACCATCCACTAGACACCATTCACTAGACACCATCCATTAGACACCATCCACTAGACACCATCCACTAGACACCATCCACTAGACACCATCCACTAGATACCATCCACTAGATACCAGCCACTAGATACCAGCCACAAGATACCATCCACTAGATACCAGCCACAAGATACCATCCACTAGAAACCATCCACTAGACACCATCCACTAGACACCATCCACTAGACACCAACCACTAGATACCATCCACTGGATACCATCCACTGGATACCATCCACTGGATATCATCCACTAGAAACCATCCACTAGGTACTATCCACTAGACACCATCCACTAGATACCATCCACTAGATACCATCCACTAGACACTAAACACCATCCACTACACACAATACATAGATACCATCTACTAGACAATAGACACTAGATAGCATCAACTAGAAACCATCAAATAGATACCATCCTCTAGACACTATATAGCATCAACTAGACACCATCCACAGGATACCATCCACTAGACACCATCCACTAGACACTAGATGCCATCCATTAGACACTAGACATCATCCAGTAGCTACCATCCACTAGATACCATCCACTAGATACAATCCACTAGACACTAGACACTAGACACAATCCACTAGATACCATACACTAGACACTAAACACCATCCACTAGACACTAGACACTAGACACCATCCACTAGATACCATCCACTAGACACCATCCACTAGACACCATCCACTAGATACCATCCTCTAGATACCATCCACAAGACATTAGATACCATCCACTAGACACCATCCATTAGATACCATCCACTAGATACGATCCACTAGACACTAGACACCATCCACTAGACACCATCCACTAGACACCATCCACTAGATACCATCTGCTAGACACCATCCACTAGAGATTAGACACTAGACACTAGATACCATCCACTAGACACTAGATAGCATCAACTAGACACCATCCACTAGATACCATCCTCTAGAAACTAGATAGCATCCACTAAACACCATCCACTAAACACCATCGACTAGACACCATCCACTAGACACCATCAACTAGATACCATCCACTAGACACTAGACACCATCCATTAGACACTAGACATCATCCAGTAGATAGCATCCACTTGATACCATCCACTAGACACCATCCACTAGACACCATCCACTAGATACTATCCACTAGACACCATCCACTAGACACCATCCACTAGAAACCATCCACATCCACTAGATACCATCCTCTAGATACCATCCACTAGACATTGGATAACATCCACTAGACACTAGACACCATCCACTAAACACCATCCACTAGACACCATCCACTAGATACCATTCACTAGATACCATCCACTAGACACCATCCACTAGATACCATCCACTAGATACCATCCACAAGATACCATCCAATATACACCAGAAATCATCCACTAGACACTAGATACCATCCACTAGACACCATCCACTAGATACCATCCACTAGACACAAGACACTAGACACTAGACACCATCCACTAGACACCATCCACTAGACACCATCCACTAGACACCATCCACTAGACACCATCCAATAGATACCATCCACTAGACACTATCCACTAGATACCATCCACTAGACACCATCCACTAGATACCATCCACTAGATACCATCCACTAGACACCATCCACTAGACACCATCCAATAGACACCATCCACTAGACACTATCCACTAGATACCATCCACTAGACACCATCCACTAGATACCATCCACTAGATACCATCCACTAGACACCATCCACTAGACACCATCCAATAGATACCATCCACTAGACACTATCAACTAGATACCATCAACTAGACACCATCCACTAGATACCATCCACTAGATACCATCCACTAGATACCATCCACTAGACACCATCCACTAGATACCATCCACTAGATACCATCCACTAGACACCATCCACTAGACAGTAGACACTAGATACCATGCACTAGACACAATCCACTAGATACCATCCACTAGACACCATCCACTAGATACCATCCACTAGACACCGTCCACTAGGCACCATCCACAAGATACCATCCACTAGAAACTAGGCACCATCCACAAGATACCATCCACTATAAAATAGGCACCATCCTCTAGACACCATCCACTAGACACCATCCACTAGACACCATCCGCTAGCTACCATCCACTAGACACCATCCACTAGACACCATGCATAGATACCATCCACTAGATACCATCCACTAGATACCATCTACTAGACACCATCCATAGATACCATCCACTAAATACCATCCACTAGAGATTAGACAATAGACTCCATCCACAAGAAACCATCCACTAGACACCATTCACTAGATACCATGCTCTAGATACCATCCTCAAGATACCATCCAATAGACACTACATACCATCCACTAGGCACAATCTACTAGACTCCATCCGCTAGATACCATCCACTAGATACCATCCACTAGATACCATCCACTAGACACCATACACTAGATACCATCCACTAGACACCATCCACTAGACACCATCCACTAGATACCATCCACTAGATACCATCCACAAGACACCATCCACTAAACACTAGATACCATCCACTAGGCACCACCTACTAGACACCATCAACAAGATACCATCCACTAGACACCATCAACTAGATACCATACATTAGACACCATCCACCAGACACCATCCACTAGACACCATCCATTAGATACCATCCACTAGATACCATCCACTAGATACCATCCACTAGACACTACACGCCATCCACTAGACACAATACATAGATAACATCTACTAGATACCATCCACTAGACACCATCCACTAGATACCATCCACTAGATACCATCCACTAGACACCATCCACTAGATACCATCCACTAGATACCATCCACAAGACACCATCCACTAGACACCATCCACTAGACACCATCCATAGATACCATCCACTAGATACCATCGACTAGACAACGTCCCTAAATACCATCCACTAGACATCACCCATAGATACCATCAACTAGATACCATCCACTAGACACCATCCGCTAGATACAATCCGCTAGACACCATCCACTAGACACCATCCACTAGACACCATTCACTAGACATCATCCACTAGACACCATCCACTAGACACCAACCACTAGACACCAACCACTAGACACCTTCCACTAGATACCATCAACTAGATACCATCCACTAGAGATTAAACACTAGACACCATCCACTAGATACCATCCACTAGATAACATCCACTAGATACCATCCACTAGACATTAGACACTAGACACCATCCACTAGACATTAGATACTCGACACCATCCACTAGACACCATCCACTAGATACCATCCAATAGATAACATCCACTAGACACCATCCACTAGACACCATCCACTAGATACCATCAACTAAATACCATCCACTAAATACCATCCACCAGACACTATCCACTAGATACCATCCACAAGATACCATCCACTAGACACCATACACTAGACACTATCCACTACATACCATCCACTAGACACCATCCACTAGACACCATCCACTACATACCAGCCACTAGATACCATCCACTAGACAAGATCCACAAGATACCATTCACTAGACACCATCCACTAGATACCATCCACTAGACACTAGACACCATCCACAAGACACTAGATACCATCCACTAGAAACTAGATACCATCCATTAGATACCATCCATTAGATAGCATGCACTAGACACTAGACACCAATCCACTAGATCCCATCCACTAGATCCCATCCACTAGACATTAGACACGATCCACTAGACACCTTCCAGTAGACATTAGACACTAGACATAACACACTAGACGCCATCCAATAGACACCATCGACTAGATACCATCCACTAGATACCATCCACTAGACACCATCCACTAGATACCATCCACTAGATACCATCCACTAGACAGCATCCAATAGACACCATCCAATAGATACCACCCAATAGATACCATCCAATAGATACCACCCAATAGACTACATCCACTAGATAGCATCAACAAGACACCATCCACTAGATACCATCCACTTGACACTAGACGCCATCCACTAGATACCATGCACTAGACAACATCCACTAGATACCATCTACTAGAAACCATCCACTAGACACCATCCACTAGACAGTAGATACTAGATACCTTGCACTAGACACTATCAAACTAGATACCATCCACTAGATACCATCCACTAGACACCATCCACTAGACACTAGACACCATCCTCTAGACACCATCCACTAGATGCCATCCACTAGACACCATCCACTAGGCACCATCCACTAGACACCATCCACTAGATACCATCCACTAGATACCAACGACTAGACACCGTCCCTAAATACCATCCACTAGACATCACCCATAGATACCATCAACTAGATACCATCCACTAGACACCATCCACTAGATACAATCCGCTAGACACCATCCACTAGACATCGTCCACTAGACACCATCCACTAGACACACACCACTAGACACCCTCCACTAGATAACATCAACTAGATACCATCCACTAGACATTAGATACTCGACACCATCCACTAGACACCATCCACTAGATACTATCCAATAGATACCATCCGCTAGACACCATCCACTAGACACCATTGACTAGATACCATCCACTAGACACATCCACTAGATACCATCCACTAGATACCATCCACTAGACACCATCCAATAGATACCACACAATAAACTACATCCACTAGATACCATCAACAAGACACCATCCACTAGACACTAGACGCCATCCACTAGATACCATGCACTAGACAACATCCACTAGATACCATCTACTAGACACCATCCACTAGATACCATCCTCTAGATACCATCCACAAGACATTAGATACCATCCACTAGACACCATCCATTAGATACCATCCACTAGATACGATCCACTAGACACTAGACACCATCCACTAGACACCATCCACTAGACACCATCCACTAGATACCATCTGCTAGACACCATCCACTAGAGATTAGACACTAGACACTAGATACCATCCACTAGACACTAGATAGCATCAACTAGACACCATCCACTAGATACCATCCTCTAGAAACTAGATAGCATCCACTAAACACCATCCACTAAACACCATCGACTAGACACCATCCACTAGACACCATCAACTAGATACCATCCACTAGACACTAGACACCATCCATTAGACACTAGACATCATCCAGTAGATAGCATCCACTTGATACCATCCACTAGACACCATCCACTAGACACCATCCACTAGATACTATCCACTAGACACCATCCACTAGACACCATCCACTAGAAACCATCCACATCCACTAGATACCATCCTCTAGATACCATCCACTAGACATTGGATAACATCCACTAGACACTAGACACCATCCACTAAACACCATCCACTAGACACCATCCACTAGATACCATTCACTAGATACCATCCACTAGACACCATCCACTAGATACCATCCACTAGATACCATCCACAAGATACCATCCAATATACACCAGAAATCATCCACTAGACACTAGATACCATCCACTAGACACCATCCACTAGATACCATCCACTAGACACAAGACACTAGACACTAGACACCATCCACTAGACACCATCCACTAGACACCATCCACTAGACACCATCCACTAGACACCATCCAATAGATACCATCCACTAGACACTATCCACTAGATACCATCCACTAGACACCATCCACTAGATACCATCCACTAGATACCATCCACTAGACACCATCCACTAGACACCATCCAATAGACACCATCCACTAGACACTATCCACTAGATACCATCCACTAGACACCATCCACTAGATACCATCCACTAGATACCATCCACTAGACACCATCCACTAGACACCATCCAATAGATACCATCCACTAGACACTATCAACTAGATACCATCAACTAGACACCATCCACTAGATACCATCCACTAGATACCATCCACTAGATACCATCCACTAGACACCATCCACTAGATACCATCCACTAGATACCATCCACTAGACACCATCCACTAGACAGTAGACACTAGATACCATGCACTAGACACAATCCACTAGATACCATCCACTAGACACCATCCACTAGATACCATCCACTAGACACCGTCCACTAGGCACCATCCACAAGATACCATCCACTAGAAACTAGGCACCATCCACAAGATACCATCCACTATAAAATAGGCACCATCCTCTAGACACCATCCACTAGACACCATCCACTAGACACCATCCGCTAGCTACCATCCACTAGACACCATCCACTAGACACCATGCATAGATACCATCCACTAGATACCATCCACTAGATACCATCTACTAGACACCATCCATAGATACCATCCACTAAATACCATCCACTAGAGATTAGACAATAGACTCCATCCACAAGAAACCATCCACTAGACACCATTCACTAGATACCATGCTCTAGATACCATCCTCAAGATACCATCCAATAGACACTACATACCATCCACTAGGCACAATCTACTAGACTCCATCCGCTAGATACCATCCACTAGATACCATCCACTAGATACCATCCACTAGACACCATACACTAGATACCATCCACTAGACACCATCCACTAGACACCATCCACTAGATACCATCCACTAGATACCATCCACAAGACACCATCCACTAAACACTAGATACCATCCACTAGGCACCACCTACTAGACACCATCAACAAGATACCATCCACTAGACACCATCAACTAGATACCATACATTAGACACCATCCACCAGACACCATCCACTAGACACCATCCATTAGATACCATCCACTAGATACCATCCACTAGATACCATCCACTAGACACTACACGCCATCCACTAGACACAATACATAGATAACATCTACTAGATACCATCCACTAGACACCATCCACTAGATACCATCCACTAGATACCATCCACTAGACACCATCCACTAGATACCATCCACTAGATACCATCCACAAGACACCATCCACTAGACACCATCCACTAGACACCATCCATAGATACCATCCACTAGATACCATCGACTAGACAACGTCCCTAAATACCATCCACTAGACATCACCCATAGATACCATCAACTAGATACCATCCACTAGACACCATCCGCTAGATACAATCCGCTAGACACCATCCACTAGACACCATCCACTAGACACCATTCACTAGACATCATCCACTAGACACCATCCACTAGACACCAACCACTAGACACCAACCACTAGACACCTTCCACTAGATACCATCAACTAGATACCATCCACTAGAGATTAAACACTAGACACCATCCACTAGATACCATCCACTAGATAACATCCACTAGATACCATCCACTAGACATTAGACACTAGACACCATCCACTAGACATTAGATACTCGACACCATCCACTAGACACCATCCACTAGATACCATCCAATAGATAACATCCACTAGACACCATCCACTAGACACCATCCACTAGATACCATCAACTAAATACCATCCACTAAATACCATCCACCAGACACTATCCACTAGATACCATCCACAAGATACCATCCACTAGACACCATACACTAGACACTATCCACTACATACCATCCACTAGACACCATCCACTAGACACCATCCACTACATACCAGCCACTAGATACCATCCACTAGACAAGATCCACAAGATACCATTCACTAGACACCATCCACTAGATACCATCCACTAGACACTAGACACCATCCACAAGACACTAGATACCATCCACTAGAAACTAGATACCATCCATTAGATACCATCCATTAGATAGCATGCACTAGACACTAGACACCAATCCACTAGATCCCATCCACTAGATCCCATCCACTAGACATTAGACACGATCCACTAGACACCTTCCAGTAGACATTAGACACTAGACATAACACACTAGACGCCATCCAATAGACACCATCGACTAGATACCATCCACTAGATACCATCCACTAGACACCATCCACTAGATACCATCCACTAGATACCATCCACTAGACAGCATCCAATAGACACCATCCAATAGATACCACCCAATAGATACCATCCAATAGATACCACCCAATAGACTACATCCACTAGATAGCATCAACAAGACACCATCCACTAGATACCATCCACTTGACACTAGACGCCATCCACTAGATACCATGCACTAGACAACATCCACTAGATACCATCTACTAGAAACCATCCACTAGACACCATCCACTAGACAGTAGATACTAGATACCTTGCACTAGACACTATCAAACTAGATACCATCCACTAGATACCATCCACTAGACACCATCCACTAGACACTAGACACCATCCTCTAGACACCATCCACTAGATGCCATCCACTAGACACCATCCACTAGGCACCATCCACTAGACACCATCCACTAGATACCATCCACTAGATACCAACGACTAGACACCGTCCCTAAATACCATCCACTAGACATCACCCATAGATACCATCAACTAGATACCATCCACTAGACACCATCCACTAGATACAATCCGCTAGACACCATCCACTAGACATCGTCCACTAGACACCATCCACTAGACACACACCACTAGACACCCTCCACTAGATAACATCAACTAGATACCATCCACTAGACATTAGATACTCGACACCATCCACTAGACACCATCCACTAGATACTATCCAATAGATACCATCCGCTAGACACCATCCACTAGACACCATTGACTAGATACCATCCACTAGACACATCCACTAGATACCATCCACTAGATACCATCCACTAGACACCATCCAATAGATACCACACAATAAACTACATCCACTAGATACCATCAACAAGACACCATCCACTAGACACTAGACGCCATCCACTAGATACCATGCACTAGACAACATCCACTAGATACCATCTACTAGACACCATCCACTAGATACCATCCACTAGACACCATCCACTAGATACCATCCACTAGACACGATCCACTAGACACCATCCACTAGATACCATCCACTAGACACCATCCACTAGATACTATCCACTAGACACTAGACACCATCCACTAGATACCATCCACTAGATACCATCCACTAGATACCATCCAATATACACCAGATATCATCCACTAGACACTAGATACCATCCACTAGACACCATCCACTAGATACCATCCACTAGACACTAGACACTAGACACCATCCACTAGACACCATCCACTACACACCATCCACTAGACACCATCCAATAGATACCATCCACTAGACACTATCCACTAGATACCATCCACTAAACACCATCCACTAGATACCATCCACTAGATACCATCCACTAGACACCATCCAATAGATACCATCCACT
Source organism: Eledone cirrhosa (assembly GCA_964016885.1). Classification (NCBI taxonomy): domain Eukaryota; kingdom Metazoa; phylum Mollusca; class Cephalopoda; order Octopoda; family Eledonidae; genus Eledone; species Eledone cirrhosa. The sequence goes on along the minus strand of OZ024743.1, from coordinate 235,407,843 downwards.
AGACACTATCCACTAGATACCATCCACTAAACACCATCCAATAGATACCATCCACTAGACACTATTAACTAGATACCATCAACTAGATACCATCCACTAGATACCATCCACTAGATACCATCCACTAGACAGTAGACACTAGATACCATGCACTAGACACAATCCACTAGATACCATCCACTTGACACCATCCACTAGATACCATCCACTAGACACCGTCCACTAGGCACCATCCACTAGATACCATCCACTAGATACCATCCACTAGAAACTAGACACCATCTACTAGATACCATCTATAAGACGCCATCCTCTAGACACCATCCACTAGACACCATCCACTAGACACCATCCGCTAGCTACCATCCACTAGATACCATCCACTAGACACCATCCACTAGATACCATCCACTAGATACCATCCACTAGACACCATCCACTAGACACCATCCACTAGACACCATCCACTAGCCACCATCCACTAGATACTATCCACTAGACACCTTCCACTAGGCACCATCCACTAGATACCATCGACTAGATACCATCCACTAGATACCAGCCACAAGATACCATCCACTAGATACCAGCCACAAGATACCATCCACTAGACAGCATCCACTAGATATCATCCACGAGACACCATCCACTAGACAACATTCACTAGATAGCATCCTCTAGATACCATCCACTAGACACCATCCACTAGATACCATCCACTAGATACCATCCACTAGATACCATCCACTAGATACCATCCACTAGATACCATCCACTAGGCACCATCCACTAGATACCATCCACTAGATACCATCCACTAGGCACCATCCACTAGATACCAGCCACAAGATACCATCCACTAGATACCAGCCACAAGATACCATCCACTAGACACCATCCATTAGACACCAGCCACTAGACACCATCCACTAGACACCATCCACTAGACACCATCTACTAGATACCAGCCACTAGATACCAGCCACTAGATACCAGCCACTAGATACCAGCCACAAGATACCATCCACTAGATACCAGCCACAAGATACCATCCACTAGAAACCATCCACTAGACACCATCCACTAGACACCATCCACTAGACACCAACCACTAGATACCATCCACTGGATACCATCCACTGGATACCATCCACTGGATATCATCCACTAGAAACCATCCACTAGATACCATCCACTAGACACCATCCACTAGGTACTATCCACTAGACACCATCCACTAGATACCATCCACTAGATACCATCCACTAGACACTAAACACCATCCACTACACACAATACATAGATACCATCTACTAGACAATAGACACTAGATAGCATCAACTAGAAACCATCCAATAGATACCATCCTCTAGACACTATATAGCATCAACTAGACACCATCCACAGGATACCATCCACTAGACACCATCCACTAGACACTAGATGCCATCCATTAGACACTAGACATCATCCAGTAGCTACCATCCACTAGATACCATCCACTAGATACAATCCACTAGACACTAGACACTAGACACAATCCACTAGATACTATACACTAGACACTAAACACCATCCACTAGACACTAGACACTAGACACCATCCACTAGATACCATCCACTAGACACCATCCACTAGACACCATCCACTAGATACCATCCTCTAGATACCATCCACAAGACATTAGATACCATCCACTAGACACCATCCATTAGATACCATCCACTAGACACTAGATAGCATCAACTAGACACCATCCACTAGATACCATCCTCTAGAAACTAGATAGCATCCACTAAACACCATCCACTAAACACCATCGACTAGACACCATCCACTAGACACCATCAACTAGATACCATCCACTAGACACTAGACACCATCCATTAGACACTAGACATCATCCAGTAGATAGCATCCACTTGATACCATCCACTAGAGACCATCCACTAGACACCATCCACTAGATACTATCAACTAGACACCATCCACTAGACACCATCCACTAGAAACCATCCACATCCACTAGTTACCATCCTCTAGATACCATCCACTAGACATTAGATAACATCCACTAGACACTAGACACCATCCACTAAACACCATCCACTAGACACCATCCACTAGATACCATTCACTAGATACCATCCACTAGACACCATCCACTAGATACCATCCACTAGATACCATCCACAGGATACCATCCAATATACACCAGAAATCATCCACTAGACACTAGATACCATCCACTAGACACCATCCACTAGATACCATCCACTAGACACAAGACACTAGACACTAGACACCATCCACTAGACACCATCCACTAGACACCATCCACTAGACACCATCCACTAGACACCATCCAATAGATACCATCCACTAGACACTATCCACTAGATACCATCCACTAGACACCATCCACTAGATACCATCCACTAGATACCATCCACTAGACACCATCCACTAGACACCATCCAATAGATACCATCCACTAGACACTATCAACTAGATACCATCAACTAGACACCATCCACTAGATACCATCCACTAGATACCATCCACTAGATACCATCCACTAGACACCATCCACTAGATACCATCCACTAGATACCATCCACTAGACACCATCCACTAGACAGTAGACACTAGATACCATGCACTAGACACAATCCACTAGATACCATCCACTAGACACCATCCACTAGATACCATCCACTAGACACCGTCCACTAGGCACCATCCACAAAATACCATACACTAGAAACTAGGCACCATCCACAAGATACCATCCACTATAAAATAGGCACCATCCTCTAGACACCATCCACTAGACACCATCCACTAGACACCATCCGCTAGCTACCATCCACTAGACACCATCCACTAGACACCATGCATAGATACCATCCACTAGATACCATCCACTAGATACCATCTACTAGACACCATCCATAGATACCATCCACTAAATACCATCCACTAGAGATTAGACAATAGACTCCATCCACAAGAAACCATCCACTAGACACCATTCACTAGATACCATGCTCTAGATACCATCCTCAAGATACCATCCAATAGACACTACATACCATCCACTAGGCACAATCTACTAGACTCCATCCGCTAGATACCATCCACTAGATACCATCCACTAGATACCATCCACTAGACACCATACACTAGATACCATCCACTAGACACCATCCACTAGACACCATCCACTAGATACCATCCACTAGATACCATCCACAAGACACCATCCACTAAACACTAGATACCATCCACTAGGCACCACCTACTAGACACCATCAACAAGATACCATCCACTAGACACCATCAACTAGATACCATACATTAGACACCATCCACCAGACACCATCCACTAGACACCATCCATTAGATACCATCCACTAGATACCATCCACTAGATACCATCCACTAGACACTACACGCCATCCACTAGACACAATACATAGATAACATCTACTAGATACCATCCACTAGACACCATCCACTAGATACCATCCACTAGATACCATCCACTAGACACCATCCACTAGATACCATCCACTAGATACCATCCACAAGACACCATCCACTAGACACCATCCACTAGACACCATCCATAGATACCATCCACTAGATACCATCGACTAGACAACGTCCCTAAATACCATCCACTAGACATCACCCATAGATACCATCAACTAGATACCATCCACTAGACACCATCCGCTAGATACAATCCGCTAGACACCATCCACTAGACACCATCCACTAGACACCATTCACTAGACATCATCCACTAGACACCATCCACTAGACACCAACCACTAGACACCAACCACTAGACACCTTCCACTAGATACCATCAACTAGATACCATCCACTAGAGATTAAACACTAGACACCATCCACTAGATACCATCCACTAGATAACATCCACTAGATACCATCCACTAGACATTAGACACTAGACACCATCCACTAGACATTAGATACTCGACACCATCCACTAGACACCATCCACTAGATACCATCCAATAGATAACATCCACTAGACACCATCCACTAGATACCATCCAATAGATAACATCCACTAGACACCATCCAATAGATACCATCCAATAGATAACATCCACTAGACACCATCCACTAGATACCATCCAATAGATAACATCCACTAGACACCATCCACTAGATACCATCCAATAGATAACATCCACTAGACACCATCCACTAGACACCATCCACTAGATACCATCAACTAAATACCATCCACTAAATACCATCCACCAGACACTATCCACTAGATACCATCCACAAGATACCATCCACTAGACACCATACACTAGACACCATCCACTACATACCATCCACTAGACACCATCCACTAGACACCATCCACTACATACCAGCCACTAGATACCATCCACTAGACAAGATCCACAAGATACCATTCACTAGACACCATCCACTAGATACCATCCACTAGACACTAGACACCATCCACAAGACACTAGATACCATCCACTAGACACTAGATACCATCCATTAGATACCATCCATTAGATAGCATGCACTAGACACTAGACACCAATCCACTAGAACCCATCCACTAGATCCCATCCACTAGACATTAGACACGATCCACTAGACACCTTCCACTAGACATTAGACACTAGACATAACACACTAGACGCCATCCAATAGACACCATCGACTAGATACCATCCACTAGATACCATCCACTAGACACCATCCACTAGATACCATCCACTAGATACCATCCACTAGACAGCATCCAATAGACACCATCCAATAGATACCACCCAATAGATACCATCCAATAGATACCACCCAATAGACTACATCCAATAGATAGCATCAACAAGACACCATCCACTAGATACCATCCATTTGACACTAGACGCCATCCACTAGATACCATGCACTAGACAACATCCACTAGATACCATCTACTAGAAACCATCCACTAGACACCATCCACTAGACAGTAGATACTAGATACCTTGCACTAGACACTATCAAACTAGATACCATCCACTAGATACCATCCACTAGACACCATCCACTAGACACTAGACACCATCCTCTAGACACCATCCACTAGATGCCATCCACTAGACACCATCCACTAGGCACCATCCACTAGACACCATCCACTAGATACCATCCACTAGATACCAACGACTAGACACCGTCCCTAAATACCATCCACTAGACATCACCCATAGATACCATCAACTAGATACCATCCACTAGACACCATCCACTAGATACAATCCGCTAGACACCATCCACTAGACATCGTCCACTAGACACCATCCACTAGACACACACCACTAGACACCCTCCACTAGATAACATCAACTAGATACCATCCACTAGACATTAGATACTCGACACCATCCACTAGACACCATCCACTAGATACTATCCAATAGATACCATCCGCTAGACACCATCCACTAGACACCATTGACTAGATACCATCCACTAGACACATCCACTAGATACCATCCACTAGATACCATCCACTAGACACCATCCAATAGATACCATCCACTAGATACCATCCACTAGACACCATCCAATAGACACCATCCAATAGATAACACCCAATAGACATCATCCAATAGATACCACACAATAAACTACATCCACTAGATACCATCAACAAGACACCATCCACTAGATGCCATCCACTAGACACTAGACGCCATCCACTAGATACCATGCACTAGACAACATCCACTAGATACCATCTACTAGACACCATCCACTAGATACCATCCACTAGACACCATCCACTAGATACCATCCAATATACACCAGATATCATCCACTAGACACTAGATACCATCCACTAGACACCATCCACTAGATACTATCCACTAGACACTAGACACCATCCACTAGATACCATCCACTAGATACCATCCACTAGATACCATCCAATATACACCAGATATCATCCACTAGACACTAGATACCATCCACTAGACACCATCCACTAGATACCATCCACTAGACACTAGACACTAGACACCATCCACTAGACACCATCCACTGCACACCATCCACTAGACACCATCCAATAGATACCATCCACTAGACACTATCCACTAGATACCATCCACTAAACACCATCCACTAGATACCATCCACTAGATACCATCCACTAGACACCATCCAATAGATACCATCCACTAGACACTATCCACTAGATACCATCCACTAAACACCATCCAATAGATACCATCCACTAGACACTATTAACTAGATACCATCAACTAGATACCATCCACTAGATACCATCCACTAGATACCATCCACTAGACAGTAGACACTAGATACCATGCACTAGACACAATCCACTAGATACCATCCACTTGACACCATCCACTAGATACCATCCACTAGACACCGTCCACTAGGCACCATCCACTAGATACCATCCACTAGATACCATCCACTAGAAACTAGACACCATCTACTAGATACCATCTATAAGACGCCATCCTCTAGACACCATCCACTAGACACCATCCACTAGACACCATCCGCTAGCTACCATCCACTAGACACCATCCACTAGACACCATGCATAGATACCATCCACTAGATACCATCCACTAGATACCATGTACTAGACACTATCCATAGATACCATCCACTAGATACCATCCACTAGATACCATCCACTAGAGATTAGACAATAGACTCCATCCACAAGACACCATCCACTAGACACCATCCACTAGACACCATTCACTAGATACCATGCTCTAGATACCATCCTCTAGATACCATCCAATACACACTAGATACCATCCACTAGGCACAATCTACTAGACTCCATCCACTAGATACAATCCACTAGATACCATCCACTAGATACCATCCACTAGACACCATCCACTATATACCATCCACTAGACACCATACACTAGATACCATACATTAGACACCATACACTAGATACCATCCACTAGACACTACACGCCATCCACTAGACACAATACATAGATACCATCTACTAGATACCATCCACTAGACACCATCCACTAGATACCATCCACTGGAAACCATCCACTAGACACCATCCACTAGACACCATCCACTAGACACCATCCATAGATACCATCCACTAGATACCATCGACTAGACACCATCCCTAAATACCATCCACTAGACAACCCTCCACTAGACACCCTCCACTAGATACCATCAACTAGACACCATCTACTATATACCATCCACTAGATCCCATCCACTAGACACCTTCCACTAGACATTAGACACTAGACGCCATCATCTAGACACCATTGACTAGATACCATCCACTAGACACCATCCACTAGATACCATCCACTAGATACCATCCACTAGATACCATCCACTAGACACCATCCACTGGATACCATCCACTAGATACCATCTACTAGACACCATCCAATAGACACCATCCAATAGATACCACCCAATAGACACCTTCCAATAGATACCACCCCTTAGACTACATCCACTAGATAGCAGCAACAAGACACCATCCACTAGATACCATCCACTAGACACTAAACGCCATCCACTAGATACCATCCACTAGACACTAGACGCCATCCACTAGATACCATCCACTAGACACTAGACGCCATCCACTAGATACCATGCACTAGACAGTAGATACTAGATACCTTGCACTAAACACTATCAAACTAGATACTATCCACTAGATACCATCCACTAGACACAATCCACTAGACACTAGACACCATCCACTAGATACCATCCACAAGACGCCATCCTCTTGACACCATCCACTAGATACCATCCACTAGACACCATCCACTAGACACCATCCACTAGGCACCATCCACTAGGCACCATCCACTAGACACCATCTACTAGATACCATTCACTAGACACCATCCACTAGACACCATCCATAGATACCATCCACTAGATACCATCGACTAGACACCGTCCCTAAATACCATCCACTAGACATCACCTATAGATACCATCCACTAGATACCATCTACTAGACATCGTCCACTAGATACCATCTACTAGACATCGTCCACTAGACACCATCCACTAGATACCAACCACTAGGCACCTTCCACTAGATACCATCAACTAGATACCATCCACTAGAGATTAGACACTAGACACCATCCACTAGTTACCATCCACTAGATAACATCCACTAGATACCATCCACTAGACATTAGATACTCGACACCATCCACTAGACATTAGATACTCGACACCATTAACTAGACACCATCCACTAGATACCATTCAAAAGATACCATCCGCTACACACCATCCACTAGACACCATCCACTAGACACCATCCACTAGATACCATTCAAAAGATACCATCCGCTACACACCATCCACTAGACACCATCCACTAGATACCATCCACTAAATACCATCCACCAGTCACTATCCACTAGATACCATCCACAAGATACCATCCACTAGACACCGTACACTAGACACCATCCACTAGACACTAGACACCATCCACTACATACCATCCACTAGATACCATCCACTAGACACCATCCACTACATACCATCGACTAGACACCATCCACTAGACGCCATCCACTACATACCATCCACTAGACACTACACACCCTCCACAAGACACCATCCACTAGATACCATCTACTAGACACCATCCATAAATACCATCCACTAGACACCATCGATAAATACCATCCGCTAGATACCATCTATTAGACACTAGACACTAGACACCATCCATAGATACTTCTCACTAGACACCATCCACTAGACACCATCCACTAAACACCATCCACTAGACGCCATCCACTAGATACCATCCACTAGACACCATACACTAGATACCATACATTAGACACCATACACTAGATACCATCCACTAGACACCATCCACTAGATTTCATCCACTAGACACTAGATACCATTCACATGACACCATCAACAAGATACCATCCACTAGACACCGTCCACTAGATACCATACATTAGAGACCATCCAAAAGACACCATCCACTAGACACCATACACTAGATACCATCCACTAGACACTACACGCCATCCACTAGACACAATACATAGACACCATCTACTAAATACCATCGACTAGATACCATCCACTAGACACCATCCACTAGATACCATCCACTAGATACCATCCAATAGACACCATCCAATAGATACCACCCAATAGACACTATCCACTTGATACCATCCACTAGACATTAGATACTCGACACCATCCACTAGACACCATCCACTAGATACCATCAACTAAATACCATCCACTAAATACCATCCACCAGACACTATCCACTAGATACCATCCACAAGATACCATCCACAAGATACCATCCACTAGACACCATACACTAGACATCATCCACTATCCACTAGACACCATCCACTACATACCGTCCACTAGACACCATCCACTAGACACCATCCACTACATACCATCCACTAGACACCAGCCACTAGACAAGATCCACAAGATACCATTCACTAGACACCATCCACTAGATACCATCCACTAGACACCATCCACAAGACACTAGATACCATCCACTAGACACTAGATACCATCCATTAGATACCATCCACTAGATAGCATGCACTAGACACTAGACACCAATCCACTAGATCCCATCCACTAGATCCCATCCACTAGACATTAGACACGATCCACTAGACACCTTCCACTAGACATTAGACACTAGACATAACACACTAGACGCCATCCACTAGACACCATCCACTAGATACCATCCACTAGATACCATCCACTAGATACCATCCACTACATACCATCCACTAGACACCATCCACTAGATACCATCCACTAGATACCATCCAATAGACACCATCCACTAGATACCATCCACTAGATACCATCCACTAGACACCATCCAATAGACACCATCCAATAGATACCACCCAATAGACACCATCCAATAGATACCACCCAATAGACTACATCCACTAGATACCATCTAAGAGACACCATCCACTAAATACCATCCAATAGACTACATCCACTAGACCCTAGACGCTATCCACTAGATACCATCTACTAGAAACCATCCACTAGACACCATCCACTAGACAGTAGATACTAGATACCATCCACTAGACACCATACACTAGACACCATCCACTAGACACTAGGCACCATCCACTACATACCATCCACTAGATACCATCCACTAGACACCATCCACTACATACCATCGACTAGACACCATCCACTAGACGCCATCCACTACATACCATCCACTAGACACTACACACCCTCCACAAGACACCATCCCCTAGACACCATCCACTAGATACCATCTACTAGACACCATCCATAAGTACCATCCACTAGACACCATCGATAAATACCATCCGCTAGATACCATCTATTAGACACTAGACACTAGACACCATCCATAGATACTTCTCACTAGACACCATCCACTAGACACCATCCACTAGACACCATCCACTAAACACCATCCACTAGACGCTATCCACTAGCTACCATCCACTAGACACCATACACTAGATACCATACATTAGACACCATACACTAGATACCATCCACTAGACACCATCCACTAGATTTCATCCACTAGACACTAGATACCATTCACTAGACACCATCCACTAGATACCATCCACTAGATACCATCCAATAGACACCATCCAATAGATACCACCCAATAGACACTATCCACTTGATACCATCCACTAGACATTAGATACTCGACACCATCCACTAGATACCATCAACTAAATACCATCCACTAAATACCATCCACCAGACACTATCCACTAGATACCATCCACAAGATACCATCCACAAAATACCATCCACAAGATACCATCCACAAGATACCATCCACTAGACACCATACACTAGACACCATCCACTAGACACTAGACACCATCCACTACATACCATCCACTAGACACCATCCACTAGACACCATCCACTACATACCATCCACTAGACACCAGCCACTAGATACCATCCACTAGACACTAGACACCATCCACAAGACACTAGATACCATCCATTAGATACCATCCACTAGATAGCATGCACTAGACACTAGACACCAATCCACTAGACCCCATCCACTAGATCCCATCCACTAGACCCCATCCACTAGATCCCATCCACTAGACATTAGACACGATCCACTAGACACCTTCCACTAGACATTAGACACTAGACATAACACACTAGACGCCATCCACTAGACACCATCCACTAGATACCATCCACTAGATACCATCCACTAGATACCATCCACTAGATACCATCCACTAGACACCATCCACTAGATACCATCCACTAGATACCATCCAATAGATACCATCCAATAGACACCATCCACTAGATACCATCCACTAGATACCATCCACTAGACACCATCCAATAGACACCATCCAATAGATACCACCCAATAGACACCATCCAATAGATACCACCCAATAGACTACATCCACTAGATACCATCAAAGAGACACCATCCACTAGATACCATCCACTAGACTACATCCACTAGACCCTAGACGCTATCCACTAGATACCATCTACTAGAAACCATCCACTAGACACCATCCACTAGACAGTAGATACTAGATACCTTGCTCTAGGAACTATCAAACTAGATACCATCCACTAGATACCATCCACTAGAAACAATCCACTAGACACTAAACACCATCCACTAGACACCATCCACTAAACACCATCCACTAGACGCCATCCACTAGATACCATCCACTAGACACCATACACTAGATACCATACATTAGACACCATACACTAGATACCATCCACTAGACACCATCCACTAGATTTCATCCACTAGACACTAGATACAATTCACATGACACCATCAACAAGATACCATCCACTAGACACCGTCCACTAGATACCATACATTAGAGACCATCCAAAAGACACCATCCACTAGACACCATACACTAGATACCATCCACTAGACACTACACGCCATCCACTAGACACAATACATAGACACCATCTACTAAATACCATCGACTAGATACCATCCACTAGACACCATCCACTAGATACCATCCACTAGATACCATCCAATAGACACCATCCAATAGATACCACCCAATAGACACTATCCACTTGATACCATCCATTAGACATTAGATACTCGACACCATCCACTAGACACCATCCACTAGACAGTAGATACTAGATACCTTGCTCTAGACACTATCAAACTAGATACCATCCACTAGATACCATCCACTAGAAACAATCCACTAGACACTAAACACCATCCACTAGACACCATCCACTAAACACCATCCACTAGACGCCATCCACTAGATACCATCCACTAGACACCATACACTAGATACCATACATTAGACACCATCCACAAGATACCATCCACTAGACACCATCCACTAGGCACCATCCACTAGACACCATCCACTAGATACCATCCTCTAGACACCATCCACTAGACACTATCCATAGATACCATCCACTAGATACCATCGACTAGACACCGTCCCTAAATACCATCCACTAGACATCACCCATAGATACCATCAACTAGATACCATCCAATAGACACCATCCACTATATACAATCCGCTAGACACCATCCACTAGACATCGTCCGCTAGATACCATCCACTAGATACCAACCACTAGACACCCTCCACTAGATACCATCAACTAGATACCATCCACTAGACACTAGACACCATCCACTACATACCATCCACTAGACACCATCCACTAGAACACCATCCACTACATACCATCGACTAGACACCATCCACTAGACACCATCCACTACATACGATCCACTAGACACTACACACCCTCCACAAGACACCTTCCACTACACACCATCCACTAGATACCATCTACTAGGCACCATCCATAAATACCATCCACTAGAAACTATCTACTAGACACCATCCATAAATACCATCCACTAGACACCATCCATATATACCATCCGCTAGATACCATCTATTAGACACTAGACACTAGACACCATCCACTTGGTACGATCCACTAGATACGATCCACTAGACACTAGTCACTAGACACCATCCACTAGATACTTCTCACTAGACACCATCCACTAGACACCATCCACTAGACACCATCCACTAAACACCATCCATTAGACACCATCCACTAGATACCATCCACTAGACACCATACACTAGATACCATACATTAGACACCATACACTAGATACCATTCACTAGACAGCATCAACAAGATACCATCCACTAGACACCATCCACTAGATACCATACATTAGACACCATCCAAAAGACACCATCCACTAGACACCATCCACTAGACACTACACGCCATCCACTAGACAAAATACATAGACACCATCTAATAAATACCATCGACTAGATACCATCCACTAGACACCATCCATTAGATACCATCCACTAGATACCATCCAATAGACACCATCCAATAGATACCACCCAATAGACACTATCCACTAGATACCATCAACTAGACACCATCCACTAGATACCATCCAATAGACACCATCCAATAGATACCACCCAATAGACACTATCCACTAGATACCATCGACTAGACACCATCCACTAGATACCATCCTCTAGAGACTAGACGCCATCCACTAGACACCATCCACTAGACACTAGACACCATCCACTAGATACCATTCACAAGACGCCATCCTCTAGATACCATTCACAAGACGCCATCCTCTAGACACCATCCACTAGACACCATCCACTAGACACCGTCAACTAGACACCATCCATAGATACCATCCACTAGATACCATCGACAAGACACCATCCCTAAATACCATCCACTAGACATCGCCCATAGATACCATCCACTAGATAACATCCACTAGACACCATTCACTAGATACCATCCGCTAGACACCATCCACTAGATACCATCAACTAGATACCATCCACTAGAGATTATACACTAAACACCATCCACTAGACATCATCCACTAGACATTAGATACTAGACACCATCCACTAGACATTGGATACTCGACACCATCCACTAGATACCATCCATTAGACGACATCCACTAGATACCATCCACTAGATACCAACCACTAGACACTAAACACCCTCCACAAGATACCATCCACTAGACACCATCCACTAGATACCATCTACTAAAAACCATCCATAAATAGCATCCACTAAACACCATCCATAAATACCATCCAATAGATACTATCTACTAGACACCATCCATAGATACCATCCATAGATACCATCCGCTAGATACCATCTATTAGACACTAGATACCATCTATTAGACACTAGACACCATCCACTAGACACCATCCACTTGGTACCATCCACTAGATACCTCCCACTAGACAGCAGCTACTAGATACCATCCACTAGACACCAGCCACTAGATACCATCCACTAGACAAGATCCACAAGATACCATTCACTAGACACCATCCACTAGATACCATCCACTAGGTACCATCCACTAGATACCATCCACTAGATACCATCCAATAGATACCATCCAATAGACACCATCCACTAGATACCATCCACTAGATACCATCCACTAGACACCATCCAATAGACACCATCCAATAGATACCACCCAATAGACACCATCCAATAGATACCACCCAATAGACTACATCCACTAGATACCATCAAAGAGACACCATCCACTAGATACCATCCAATAGACTACATCCACTAGACCCTAGACGCTATCCACTAGATACCATCTACTAGAAACCATCCACTAGACACCATCCACTAGACAGTAGATACTAGATACCTTGCTCTAGGAACTATCAAACTAGATACCATCCACTAGATACCATCCACTAGAAACAATCCACTAGACACTAAACACCATCCACTAGACACCATCCACTAAACACCATCCACTAGACGCCATCCACTAGATACCATCCACTAGACACCATACACTAGATACCATACATTAGACACCATACACTAGATACCATCCACTAGACACCATCCACTAGATTTCATCCACTAGACACTAGATACCATTCACATGACACCATCAACAAGATACCATCCACTAGACACCGTCCACTAGATACCATACATTAGAGACCATCCAAAAGACACCATCCACTAGACACCATACACTAGATACCATCCACTAGACACTACACGCCATCCACTAGACACAATACATAGACACCATCTACTAAATACCATCGACTAGATACCATCCACTAGACACCATCCACTAGATACCATCCACTAGATACCATCCAATAGACACCATCCAATAGATACCACCCAATAGACACTATCCACTTGATACCATCCATTAGACATTAGATACTCGACACCATCCACTAGACACCATCCACTAGACAGTAGATACTAGATACCTTGCTCTAGACACTATCAAACTAGATACCATCCACTAGATACCATCCACTAGAAACAATCCACTAGACACTAAACACCATCCACTAGACACCATCCACTAAACACCATCCACTAGACGCCATCCACTAGATACCATCCACTAGACACCATACACTAGATACCATAGATTAGACACCATCCACAAGATACCATCCACTAGACACCATCCACTAGGCACCATCCACTAGACACCATCCACTAGATACCATCCTCTAGACACCATCCACTAGACACTATCCATAGATACCATCCACTAGATACCATCGACTAGACACCGTCCCTAAATACCATCCACTAGACATCACCCATAGATACCATCAACTAGATACCATCCAATAGACACCATCCACTATATACAATCCGCTAGACACCATCCACTAGACATCGTCCGCTAGATACCATCCACTAGATACCAACCACTAGACACCCTCCACTAGATACCATCAACTAGATACCATCCACTAGACACTAGACACCATCCACTACATACCATCCACTAGACACCATCCACTAGAACACCATCCACTACATACCATCGACTAGACACCATCCACTAGACACCATCCACTACATACGATCCACTAGACACTACACACCCTCCACAAGACACCTTCCACTACACACCATCCACTAGATACCATCTACTAGGCACCATCCATAAATACCATCCACTAGAAACTATCTACTAGACACCATCCATAAATACCATCCACTAGACACCATCCATATATACCATCCGCTAGATACCATCTATTAGACACTAGACACTAGACACCATCCACTTGGTACGATCCACTAGATACGATCCACTAGACACTAGTCACTAGACACCATCCACTAGATACTTCTCACTAGACACCATCCACTAGACACCATCCACTAGACACCATCCACTAAACACCATCCATTAGACACCATCCACTAGATACCATCCACTAGACACCATACACTAGATACCATACATTAGACACCATACACTAGATACCATTCACTAGACAGCATCAACAAGATACCATCCACTAGACACCATCCACTAGATACCATACATTAGACACCATCCAAAAGACACCATC
The DNA here is from genome assembly GCA_964016885.1 of Eledone cirrhosa. NCBI lineage: Eukaryota > Metazoa > Mollusca > Cephalopoda > Octopoda > Eledonidae > Eledone > Eledone cirrhosa. The sequence goes on along the minus strand of OZ024743.1, from coordinate 235,391,223 downwards.
CACTAGACACCATCCACTAGACACTACACGCCATCCACTAGACAAAATACATAGACACCATCTAATAAATACCATCGACTAGATACCATCCACTAGACACCATCCATTAGATACCATCCACTAGATACCATCCAATAGACACCATCCAATAGATACCACCCAATAGACACTATCCACTAGATACCATCAACTAGACACCATCCACTAGATACCATCCAATAGACACCATCCAATAGATACCACCCAATAGACACTATCCACTAGATACCATCGACTAGACACCATCCACTAGATACCATCCTCTAGAGACTAGACGCCATCCACTACACACCATCCACTAGACACTAGACACCATCCACTAGATACCATTCACAAGACGCCATCCTCTAGATACCATTCACAAGACGCCATCCTCTAGACACCATCCACTAGACACCATCCACTAGACACCGTCAACTAGACACCATCCATAGATACCATCCACTAGATACCATCGACAAGACACCATCCCTAAATACCATCCACTAGACATCGCCCATAGATACCATCCACTAGATAACATCCACTAGACACCATTCACTAGATACCATCCGCTAGACACCATCCACTAGATACCATCAACTAGATACCATCCACTAGAGATTATACACTAAACACCATCCACTAGACATCATCCACTAGACATTAGATACTAGACACCATCCACTAGACATTGGATACTCGACACCATCCACTAGATACCATCCATTAGACGACATCCACTAGATACCATCCACTAGATACCAACCACTAGACACTAAACACCCTCCACAAGATACCATCCACTAGACACCATCCACTAGATACCATCTACTAAAAACCATCCATAAATAGCATCCACTAAACACCATCCATAAATACCATCCACTAGATACTATCTACTAGACACCATCCATAGATACCATCCATAGATACCATCCGCTAGATACCATCTATTAGACACTAGATACCATCTATTAGACACTAGACACCATCCACTAGACACCATCCACTTGGTACCATCCACTAGATACCTCCCACTAGACAGCAGCTACTAGATACCATCCACTAGACACCAGCCACTAGATACCATCCACTAGACAAGATCCACAAGATACCATTCACTAGACACCATCCACTAGATACCATCCACTAGGTACCATCCACTAGATACCATCAACTAGACACCATCCACTAAACACCATCGACTAGACAACATCCACTAGATACCATCCACTAGACACCATCAACTAGATACCATCCACTAGACACTAGACACCATCCACAAGACACTAGATACCATCCACTAGACACTAGATACCATCCACTAGACACTAGACACCAATCCACTAGACCCCATCCACTAGACATTAGACACTAGACATAACACACTAGACGCCATCCACTAGACACCATTGATTGACACCATACACTAGACACCATTGACTAGATACCATCCACTAGACACCATCCACTAGATACCATCCACTAGATACCATCCACTAGACACCATCCACTAGATACCATCCACTAGATACCATCCACTAGACACCATCCAATACACACCATCCAATAGATACCACCCAATAGACATCATCCAATAGATACCACCCAATAGACTACATCCACTAGATACCATCAACAAGACACCATCCACTAGATACCATCCACTAGACACTAGACGCCATCCACTAGATACCATGCACTAGACAACATCTACTAGATACCATCTACTAGAAACCATCCACTAGACACCATCCACTAGACAGTAGATACTAGATACCTTGCACTAGACACTGTCAAACTAGATACCATCCACTAGATACCATCCACCAGACACCATCCACTAGACACTAGACACCATCCACTAGATACCATCCACAAGACGCCATCCTCTAGACACCATCCACTAGATACCATCCACTAGACACCATCCACTAGGCACCATCCACTAGACACCATCCACTAGATACCATCCACTAGACACCATCCACTAGACACCATCCATAGATACCATCAACTAGATACCATCCACTAGACACCATACACTAGACACCATCCACTAGATACCATCCACTAGACATTAGACACTAGACACCATCCACTAGACACCATCCACTAGATACCATCCTCTAGACACCATCCACTAGACACCATCCATAGATACCATCCACTAGATACCATCGACTAGACACCGTCCCTAAATACCATCAACTAGACATGACCCATAGATACCATCAACTAGATACCATCCACTAGACACCATCCACTAGATACAATCCGCTAGACACCATCCACTAGATACCATCAACTAGATACCATCCACTAGATACCATACACTAGACACCATCCACTAGACACCATCCACTAGATACCATCCACTAGACACCATCCACTAGACACCATCCATAGATACCATCCACTAGATACCATCCACTAGACACCATCCACTAGACACCATCCATAGATACCATCAACTAGATACCATCCACTAGACACCATCCACTAGATACAATCCGCTAGACACCATCCACTAGACATCATCCACTAGACACCCTCCACTAGATACCATCAACTAGATACCATCCACTAGAGATTATACACTAGACACCATCCACTAGATAACATCCACTAGATACCATCCACTAGACACCATCCACTAGACACCATCCACTAGACATTAGACACTAGACACCATCCACTAGACATTAGATATTCGACACCATCCTCTAGGCACCATCCACTAGATACCATCCAATATATACCATCAGCTAGACACCATCGACTAGATACCATCAACTAAATGCCATCCACTAAATACCATCCACCAGACACTATCCACTAGATACCATCCACTAGACACCATCCATAGATACCATCCATAGATACCATCCGCTAGATACCATCTATTAGACACTAGACACTAGATACCATCCACTAGACACCATCCACTAGACACCATCCACTTGGTACCATCCACTAGATACGATCCACTAGACACTAGACACGATCCACTAGATACCTCTCACTAGACACCATCCACTAGACACCATCCACTAAACACCATCCACTAGACACCATCCACTAGATACCATACATTAGACACCATACACTAGATACCATCCACTAGACACTACACGCCATCCACTAGACACAATACATAGATACCATCTACTAAATACCATCGACTAGATACCATCCACTAAACACGATTCACGAGATACCATCCACTAGATACCATCCAATAGACACCATCCAATAGATACCACCCAATAGACACTATCCACTAGATACCATCAACTAGACACCATCCACTAGATACCATCCACTAGACACTAGACGCCATACACTACATACCATCCACAAGACGCCATCCTCTAGACCATCCACTAGACACCATCCACTAAACACCATCCACTAGACACCATCCACTAGATACCATACATTAGACACCATACACTAGATACCATCCACTAGACACTACACGCCATCAACTAGACACAATACATAGATACCATCTACTAAATACCATTGACTAGATACCATCCACTAAACACCATCCACTAGACACCACCCACTAGACACCATCCATAGATACCATCAACTAGATACCATCGACTAGACACCATCCTTAAATACCATCCTCTAGACATCACCCATAGATACCATCCACTAGATAACATCCACTAGACACCATCCACTAGATACCATCCGCTAGACATCATCCAATAGACATCATCCACTAGACACCATCCATTAGATACCATCAACTAGATACCATCCACTAGAGATTAGACACTAGACACCATCCACTAGTTACCATCCACTAGACGCCATCCACTAGACATTAGACACTAGACACCATCCACTAAACACCATCCACTAGACATTAGACACTAGACACCATCCACTAGACACCCTCCAATAAATACCATCCACTAGACACCATCCACTACACTAGATACCATCCATTAGACGACATCCACTAGATACCATCTACTAGATACCATCCACTAGATACCATCCACTAGATACCATCCACTAGACACCATTGACTAGATACCATCCACTAGACACCATCCACTAGACACCATCCATAGATACCATCAACTAGATACCATCCACTAGACACCATCCACTAGATACAATCCGCTAGACACCATCCACTAGACATCATCCACTAGACACCCTCCACTAGATACCATCAACTAGATACCATCCACTAGAGATTATACACTAGACACCATCCACTAGATACCATCCACTAGATAACATCCACTAGATACCATCCACTAGACACCATCCACTAGATATTAGACACTAGACACCATCCACTAGACATTAGATATTCGACACCATCCACTAGGCACCATCCACTAGATACCATCCAATATATACCATCAGCTAGACACCATCGACTAGATACCATCAACTAAATGCCATCCACTAAATACCATCCACCAGACACTATCCACTAGATACCATCCACTAGACACCATCCATAGATACCATCCATAGATACCATCCGCTAGATACCATCTATTAGACACTAGACACTAGATACCATCCACTAGACACCATCCACTAGACACCATCCACTTGGTACCATCCACTAGATACGATCCACTAGACACTAGACACGATCCACTAGATACCTCTCACTAGACACCATCCACTAGACACCATCCACTAGATACCATACATTAGACACCATACACTAGATACCATCCACTAGACACTACACGCCATCAACTGGACACAATACATAGATACCATCTACTAAATACCATTGACTAGATACCATCCACTAAACACGATCCACGAGATACCATCCACTAGATACCATCCAATAGACACCATCCAATAGATACCACCCAATAGACACTATCCACTAGATACCATCAACTAGACACCATCCACTAGATACCATCCACTAGACACTAGACGCCATACACTAGATACCATCCACAAGATGCCATCCTCTAGACACCATCCACTAGACAACATCCACAAGACACCATCCACTAGACACCATCCACTAGACACCATCCATAGATACCATCAACTAGATACCATCGACTAGACACCATCCCTAAATACCATCGACTAGACACCATCCCTAAATACCATCCACTAGACATCACCCATAGATACCATCCACTAGATAACATCCACTAGATACCATCCACTAGATACCATCCGCTAGACATCATCCAATAGACATCATCCACTAGACACCATCCATTAGATACCATCAACTAGATACCATCCACTAGAGATTAGACACTAGACACCATCCACTAGTTACCATCCACTAGACGCCATCCACTAGACATTAGACACTAGACACCATCCACTAAACACCATCCACTAGACATTAGACACAAGACACCATCCACTACACTAGATACCATCCATTAGACGACATCCACTAGATACCATCTACTAGATACCATCCACTAGATACCATCCACTAGATACCATCCACTAGACACCATTGACTAGATACCATCCACTAGACACCATCCACTAGATACATTCCACTAGATACCATCCACTAGACACCATCCAATAGACACCATCCTATAGATACCACCCAATAGACACCATCCACTAGATACCATCCACTAGACACTACACGCCATCCACTAGACACAATACATAGACACCATCTACTAAATACCATCGACTAGATACCATCCACTAGACACCATCCACCTGGTACCATCCACTAGATACGATCCACTAGACACTAGACACCATCCACGAGATACCTCTCACTAGACACCATCCACTAGACACCATCCACTAAACACCATCCACTAGACACCATACACTAAACACCATCCACTAGACACCATACACTAGATACCATCCACTAGACACCATTCACTAGATTTCATCCACTAGACACTAGATACCATTCACTAGACACCATCAACAAGATACCATCCACTAGACACCATCCACTAGATACCATACATTAGACACCATCCAAAAGACACCATCCACTAGACACCATCCACTAGATACCATCCACTAGACACTACACGCCATCCACTAGACACAATACATAGACACCATCTACTAAATACCATCGACTAGATACCATCCACTAGACACCATCCTCTAGATACCATCCACTAGATACCATCCAATAGACACCATCCAATAGATACCACCCAATAGACACTATCCACTAGATACCATCAACTAGACACCATCCACTAGATACCATCCAATAGACACCATCCAATAGATACCACCCAATAGACACTATCCACTAGATACCATCAACTAGACACCATCCACTAGATACCATCCTCTAGACACTAGACGCCATCCACTAGATACCATCCACTAGACACCATCCACTAGAGACTAGACACCATCCACTAGATACCATCCACAAGACGCCATCCTCTAGACACCTTCCACTAGACACCATCCACTAGATACCATCCACTAGATACCATCGACTAGACACCATCCCTAAATACCATCCACTAGACACCATCCACTAGACACCATCCACTTGACATCACCCATAGATACCATCCACTAGATAACAACCACTAGATACCATCCGCTAGACATCATCCAATAGACATCATCCACTAGACACCATCCACTAGAAATCAACCACTAGACACCCTCCACTAGATACCATCAACTAGATACCATCCACTAGAGATTAGACACTAGACACGATCCACTAGTTACCATCCACTAGACACCATCCACTAGACACGATCCACTAGACATTAGACACTAGACACCATCCACTAGACATTAGATACTCGACACCATCCACTAGACACCATCCAATAAATACCATCCACTAGACACCATCCACTAGACACCATCCACTAGACACCATCCACTAGACACCATCCATAACATACCATCCACTAGACACTACACACCCTCCACAAGACACCATCCACTAGACACCATCCACTAGATACCATCTACTAGACACCATCCATAAATACCATCCACTAAATACTATCTACTATCTACTAGACACTAGACACCATCCACTAGACACCATCCACTAGACACAATCTACTAGATACCATCTACTAGACACCATCCATAGATACCATCCATAGATACCATCCGCTAGATACCATCTATTAGATACTAGACACCATACATAAATACCATCCACTAGACACCATCCATAAATACCATCCATAGATACCATCCATAGATACCATCCGCTAGATACCATCTATTACACACTAGACACTAGATACCATCCACTAGACATCATCCACTTGGTACCATCCACAAGATACGATCCACTAGACACTAGACACTAGACACCATCCACTAGATACCTCTCACTAGACACCATCCACTAGACACCATCCACTAAACACCATCCACTAGACACCATCCACTAGCTACCATCCACTAGACACCATACACTAGATACCATACATTAGACACCATACACTAGATACCATCCACTAGACACCATTCACTAGATTTCATCCACTAGACACTAGATACCATTCACTAGACACCATCAACAAGATACCATCCACTAGACACCATCCACTAGATACCATACATTAGACACCATCCAAAAGACACCATCCACTAGACACCATCCACTAGATACCATCCACTAGACACTACACGCCATCCACTAGACACAATACATAGACACCATCTACTAAATACCATCGACTAGATACCATCCACTAGACACCATCCTCTAGATACCATCCACTAGATACCATCCAATAGACACCATCCAATAGATACCACCAATAGACACTATCCACTAGATACCATCAACTAGACACCATCCACTAGATACCTTCCAATAGACACCATCCAATAGATACCACCCAATAGACACTATCCACTAGATACCATCAACTAGACACCATCCACTAGATACCATCCTCTAGACACTAGACGCCATCCACTAGATACCATCCACTAGACACCATCCACTAGAGACTAGACACCATCCACTAGATACCATCCACAAGACGCCAACCTCTAGACACCATCCACTAGACACCATCCACTAGATACCATCCACTAGATACCATCGACTAGACACCATCCCTAAATACCATCCACTAGACACCATCCACTAGACACCATCCACTTGACATCACCCATAGATACCATCCACTAGATAACATCCACTAGATACCATCCGCTAGACATCATCCAATAGACATCATCCACTAGACACCATCCACTAGAAATCAACCACTAGACACCCTCCACTAGATACCATCAACTAGATACCATCCACTAGAGATTAGACACTAGACACGATCCACTAGTTACCATCCACTAGACACCATCCACTAGACACGATCCACTAGACATTAGACACTAGACACCATCCACTAGACATTAGATACTCGACACCATCCACTAGACACCATCCAATAAATACCATCCACTAGACACCATCCACTAGATACCATCTACTAGACACCATCCATAAATACCATCCACTAGACACCATCCATAAATACCATCCACTAGATACTATCCACTAGACACCATCCACTAGACACCATCCATAAATACCATCCACTAGATACTATCTACTAGACACCAACCATAGATACCATCCGCTAGATACCATCTATTAGACACTAGACACTAGACACCCTCCACTAAATACCTCCCACTAGACAGCAACCACTAGATACCATCCACTAGACACCAGCCACTAAATACCATCCACTAGACACCATCCACTAGACACCATCCACTACATGCCATCCACTAGACACCATCCACTAAACACCATCGACTAGACACCATCCACTAGATACCATCCACTAGACACCATCAACTAGATACCATCCACTAGACACTAGACACCATCCACAAGACACTAGATACCATCCACTAGACACTAGACACCAATGCACTATACCCCATCCACTAGATAGCATGCACTAAACATTAGACACGATCCACTAGACACCTTCCACTAGATATTAGACACTAGACATAACACACTAGATGCCATCCACTAGACACCATTGACTAGACACCATCCACTAGATACCATCCACTAGATACCATCCACTAGACACCATCCACTAGATACCATCCACTAGATACCATCCACTAGACACCATCCAATAGACACCATCCAATAGACACCATCCAATAGATAACACCCAATAGACACCATCCAATAGATACCACCCAATAGATACCATCAACTAGACACCATCCACTAGATACCATCCTCTAGACACTAGACGCCATCCACTAGATACCATCCACTAGACACCATCCACTAGAGACTAGACACCATCCACTAGATACCATCCACAAGACGCCATCCTCTAGACACCATCCACTAGACACCATCCACTAGATACCATCCACTAGATACCATCGACTAGACACCATCCCTAAATACCATCCACTAGACACCATCCACTAGACACCATCCACTTGACATCACCCATAGATACCATCCACTAGATAACATCCACTAGACACCATCCGCTAGACATCATCCAATAGACATCATCCACTAGACACCATCCACTAGAAATCAACCACTAGACACCCTCCACTAGATACCATCAACTAGACACGATCCACTAGACATTAGATACTCGACACCATCCACTAGACACTATCCAATAAATACCATCCACTAGACACCATCCTCTAGATACCATCCACTAGACACTAAACACCCTGCACAAGACACCATCCACTAGACACCATCCACTAGATACAATCTACTAGACACCATCCATAAATACCATCCCCTAGACACCATCCATAAATACCATCCACTAGATACTATCCACTAGACACCATCCACTAGACACCATCCATAAATACCATCCACTAGATACTATCTACTAGACACCAACCATAGATACCATCCGCTCGATACCATCTATTAGACACTAGACACTAGACACCATCCACTAAATACCTCCCACTAGACAGCAACCACTAGATACCATCCACTAGACACCAGCCACTACATACCATCCACTAGACACCATCCACTAGACACCATCCACTACATGCCATCCACTAGACACCATCCACTAAACACCATCGACTAGACACCATCCACTAGATACCATCCACTAGACACCATCAAGTAGATACCATCCACTAGACACTAGACACCATCCACAAGACACTAGATACCATCCACTAGACCCCATCCACTAGATAGCATGCACTAAACATTAGACACGATCCACTAGACACCTTCCACTAGATATTAGACAATAGACATAACACACTAGACGCCATCCACTAGACACCATTGACTAGATACCATCCACTAGACACCATCCACTAGATACCATCCACTAGATACCATCCACTAGATACCATCCACTAGATACCATCCACTAGATACCATCCACTAGACACCATCCAATAGACACCATCCAATAGACACCATCCAATAGATAACACCCAATAGACACCATCCAATAGATACCACCCAATAGACACCATACACTAGATACCATCAACAAGACACCATCCACTAGACACCATCCACTAGACACTAGACGCTATCCACTAGATACCATGCACTAGACAGCATCCACTAGATACCATCTACTAGAAACCATCCACTAGACACCATCCACTAGACAGTAGATACTAGATACCTTGCACTAGACTCTATCAAACTAGATACCATCCACTAGATACCATCCACTAGACACCATCCACTAAACACTAGACACCATCCACTAGATACCATCCACTAGACACCATCCACTAGGCACCTTCCACTAGACACCATCCACTAGATACCATCCACTAGACACCATCCACTAAACACCATCCATAGATACCATCCACTAGATACCATCGACTAGACACCGTCCCTAAATACCATCCACTAGACATCACCCATAGATACCATCAACTAGATACCATCCACTAGACACCATCCACTAGATACAATCCGCTCGACACCCTCCACTAGATACCATCAACTAGATACCATCCACTAGAGATTAGACACTAGACACCATCCACTAGAGATTAGACACTAGACACCATCCACTAGATACCATCCACTAGATAACATCCACTAGATACCATCCACTAGACATTAGACACCATCCACTAGATACCATCCAATAGATACCATCCACTAGACATCATCCACTAGGTACCATCAACTAAATACCATCCACTAAATACCATCCACCAGACACTATCCACTTGATAACATCCACTAGACACCATCCACTAGACATTAGACACCATCCACTAAACACCATCTAATAGATACCATCCACTAGACACCATCCACTAGATACCATCCATTAGACGACATCCACTAGATACCATCCACTAGATACCATCCAGTAGACACTAGATACCATCCACAAGATACCATCCACTAGACACCATCCACTACATACCATCCACTAGACACTAGACACCATCCACTACATACCATCCACTAGACACCATCCACTACATACCATCCACTAGACACCATCCACTACATACCATCCACTAGACACCATCCAGTAGATACCATCCACTAGACACTACACACCCTCCACAAGACACCATCCAGTAGACACCATCCACTAGATACCATCTACTAGACACCATCCATAAATACCATCCACTAGACACCATCCATAAATACCATCCACTAGATACTATCTATTAGACACCAACTATAGATACCATCCATAGATACCATCCGCTACATACCATCTATTAGACACTAGACACCATACATAAATACCATCCACTAGACACCATCCATAAATACCATCCACTCGATACCATCTACTAGACACCATCCATAGATACCATCCATAGATACCATCCGCTAGATACCATCTATTAGACACCATCCACTAGACACCATCCACTAGACACCATCCACTAGATACCTCTCACTAGACACCATCCACTAGACACCATCCACTAGACACCATCCACTAGATACCATCCACTAGACACCATCCACTAGATACCATACATTAGACACCATCCACAAGACACCATCCATTAGACACCATCCACTAGATACCATCCAATAGACACCATCCAATAGATACCACCCAATAGATACTATCCACTAAATACCATCAACTAGACACCATCCACTAGATACCATCCACAAGACGCCATCCTCTAGACACCATCCACTAGACACCATCCACTAGACACCATCCACTAGACACCATCCATAGATACCATCCACTAGACACCATCCACTAGATACCATCCACTAGACACCATCTACTAGACACCATCCACTAGATACCATCCGCTAGACATCATCCAATAGACACCATCCACTAGATACCAACCACTAGACACCCTCCACTAGATACCATCAACTAGATACCATCAACTAGATACCATCCACTAGAGATTAGACACTAGACACCATCCACTAGTTACCATCCACTAGACACCATCCACTAGACATTAGATACTCGACACCATCCACTAGACACCATCCAACAAATACCATCCACTAGACACCATCCACTACACTAGATACCATCCATTAGACGACATCCACTAGATACCATCTACTAGATACCATCCACTAGATACCATCCAGTAGACACCATCCACTAGATACCAACCACTAGACACCATCTACTAGACACCATCCATAAATACCATCCACTAGACACCATCCATAAATACCATCCACCAGATACTATCTACTAGACACCATCCATAGATACCATCCATAGATACCATCCGCTAGATACCATCTATTAGACACGAGACACTAGACACCATCCACTAGACACCATCCACTTGGAACCATCCACTAGATACCATCCACTAGACACCAGCCACTAGATACCATCCACTAGACATTAGACACGATCCACTAGACAAGATCCAATAGGTACCATCCACTAAACACCATCGACTAGACACTAACCACTAGATACCATCCACTAGACACCATCAACTAGATACCATCCACTAGACGCCATCAACTAGATACCATCCACTAGACACTAGATACCATCCATTAGATACCATCCACTAGATACCATCCACTAGACACTAGATACCATCCATTAGATACCATCCACTAGACACTAGATACCATCCACTAGACACTAGATACCATCCATTAGATACCATCCACTAGATACCATCCACTAAACACCATCCACTAGATACCATCCACTAGACACCATCCACTAGATACCATCCACTAGACACCATCCACTAGATACCATCCACTAGACACTACACACCATCCACAAGACACCATCCACTAGACAACATCCACTAGACAACATCCACTAGACAACATCCACTAGATACCATCCACTAGACACCATCCACTAGACACCATCCACTAGACAGTAGACACTAGATACCATCCACTAGACACCATCCACTAGACACCATCCACTAGACACCACCCACTAGATACCATCCACTAGATCCCTTCTACTAGATACCATCCACTAGATACCATCCAGTAGACACTATCCACCATTCACTAGACACTATCCACCATTCACTAGACACCATCCACTAGACACCATCCACTAGACACTAGACACTAGATACCATCCACTAGACACTATCCACTAGATACCATCCACTAGATACCATCCACTAGACACCCTCCTCTAGACTCCATCCACTAGATACCATCCACTAGACACCATCCACTAGACACCCTCCTCTAGACACCATCCACTAGACACCCTCCTCTAGACACCATCCACTAGACACCCTCCTCTAGAGACCATCCAGTAGACACTATCCACCATTCACTAGACACCATCCACTAGACACCATCCACTAGACACCATCCACTAGACACTAGACACTAGATACCATCCACTAGAAACCATCCACTAGACACCATCCACTAGACACCATCCATAGATACCATCCACTAGACACCATCCACTAGATACCATCCACTAGACACCATCTACTAGACACCATCCACTAGATACCATCCGCTAGACACCCTCCACTAGATACCATCAACTAGATACCATCAACTAGATACCATCCACTAGAGATTAGACACTAGACACCATCCACTAGTTACCATCCACTAGACATTAGATACTCGACACCATCCACTAGACACCATCCAATAAATACCATCCACTAGACACCATCCACTACACTAGATACCATCCATTAGACGACATCCACTAGATACCATCTACTAGATACCATCCACTAGATACCATCCAGTAGACACCATCCACTAGATACCAACCACTAGACACTAAACACCCTCCACAAGACACCATCCACTAGACACCATCCACTAGATACCATCTACTAGACACCATCTACTAGACACCATCCATAAATACCATCCACTAGACACCATCCATAAATACCATCCACCAGATACTATCTACTAGACACCATCCATAGATACCATCCATAGATACCATCCGCTAGATACCATCTATTAGACACTAGACACTAGACACCATCCACTAGACACCATCCATTAGATACCATCCACTAGACACTAGATACCATCCACTAGACACTAGATACCATCCATTAGATACCATCCACTAGATACCATCCACTAAACACCATCCACTAGATACCATCCACTAGATACCATCCACTAGATACCATCCACTAGACACCATCCACTAGATACCATCCACTAGACACCATCCACTAGATACCATCCACTAGACACTACACACCATCCACAAGACACCATCCACTAGACAACATCCACTAGACAACATCCACTAGACAACATCCACTAGATACCATCCACTAGACACCATCCACTAGACAACATCCACTAGACAACATCCACTAGACAACATCCACTAGATACCATCCACTAGACACCATCCACTAGACACCATCCACTAGACAGTAGACACTAGATACCATCCACTAGACACCATCCACTAGACACCATCCACTAGACACCACCCACTAGATACCATCCACTAGATCCCTTCTACTAGATACCATCCACTAGATACCATCCAGTAGACACTATCCACCATTCACTAGACACTATCCACCATTCACTAGACACCATCCACTAGACACCATCCACTAGACACTAGACACTAGATACCATCCACTAGACACCATCCACTAGATACCATCCACTAGATACCATCCACTAGATACCATCCACTAGACACCCTCCTCTAGACTCCATCCACTAGATACCATCCACTAGACACCATCCACTAGACACCCTCCTCTAGACACCATCCACTAGACACCCTCCTCTAGACACCATCCACTAGACACCCTCCTCTAGACACCATCCAGTAGACACCATCCACTAGACACTAGACACTATCCACCATTCACTAGACACCATCCACTAGACACCATCCACTAGACACCATCCACTAGACACTAGACACTAGATACCATCCACTAGAAACCATCCACTAGAAACTAGATACCATCCACTAGACACTAGATACCATCCATTAGATACCATCCACTAGATACCATCCACTAAACACCATCCACTAGATACCATCCACTAGATACCATCCACTAGACACCATCCACTAGATACCATCCACTAGACAGTAGACACTAGATACCATCCACTAGACACCATCCACTAGACACTAGATACCATCCATTAGATACCATCCACTAGACACTAGATACCATCCACTAGACACTAGATACCATCCATTAGATACCATCCACTAGATACCATCCACTAAACACCATCCACTAGATACCATCCACTAGACACCATCCACTAGATACCATCCACTAGACACCATCCACTAGATACCATCCACTAGACACTACACACCATCCACAAGACACCATCCACTAGACAACATCCACTAGACAACATCCACTAGACAACATCCACTAGATACCATCCACTAGACACCATCCACTAGACACCATCCACTAGACAGTAGACACTAGATACCATCCACTAGACACCATCCACTAGACACCATCCACTAGACACCACCCACTAGATACCATCCACTAGATCCCTTCTACTAGATACCATCCACTAGATACCATCCAGTAGACACTATCCACCATTCACTAGACACTATCCACCATTCACTAGACACCATCCACTAGACACCATCCACTAGACACTAGACACTAGATACCATCCACTAGACACTATCCACTAGATACCATCCACTAGATACCATCCACTAGACACCCTCCTCTAGACTCCATCCACTAGATACCATCCACTAGACACCATCCACTAGACACCCTCCTCTAGACACCATCCACTAGACACCCTCCTCTAGACACCATCCACTAGACACCCTCCTCTAGAGACCATCCAGTAGACACTATCCACCATTCACTAGACACCATCCACTAGACACCATCCACTAGACACCATCCACTAGACACTAGACACTAGATACCATCCACTAGAAACCATCCACTAGACACCATCCACTAGACACCATCCATAGATACCATCCACTAGACACCATCCACTAGATACCATCCACTAGACACCATCTACTAGACACCATCCACTAGATACCATCCGCTAGACACCCTCCACTAGATACCATCAACTAGATACCATCAACTAGATACCATCCACTAGAGATTAGACACTAGACACCATCCACTAGTTACCATCCACTAGACATTAGATACTCGACACCATCCACTAGACACCATCCAATAAATACCATCCACTAGACACCATCCACTACACTAGATACCATCCATTAGACGACATCCACTAGATACCATCTACTAGATACCATCCACTAGATACCATCCAGTAGACACCATCCACTAGATACCAACCACTAGACACTAAACACCCTCCACAAGACACCATCCACTAGACACCATCCACTAGATACCATCTACTAGACACCATCTACTAGACACCATCCATAAATACCATCCACTAGACACCATCCATAAATACCATCCACCAGATACTATCTACTAGACACCATCCATAGATACCATCCATAGATACCATCCGCTAGATACCATCTATTAGACACTAGACACTAGACACCATCCACTAGACACCATCCATTAGATACCATCCACTAGACACTAGATACCATGCACTAGACACTAGATACCATCCATTAGATACCATCCACTAGATACCATCCACTAAACACCATCCACTAGATACCATCCACTAGATACCATCCACTAGACACCATCCACTAGATACCATCCACTAGACACCATCCACTAGATACCATCCACTAGACACTACACACCATCCACAAGACACCATCCACTAGACAACATCCACTAGACAACATCCACTAGACAACATCCACTAGATACCATCCACTAGACACCATCCACTAGACAACATCCACTAGACAACATCCACTAGACAACATCCACTAGATACCATCCACTAGACACCATCCACTAGACACCATCCACTAGACAGTAGACACTAGATACCATCCACTAGACACCATCCACTAGACACCATCCACTAGACACCACCCACTAGATACCATCCACTAGATCCCTTCTACTAGATACCATCCACTAGATACCATCCAGTAGACACTATCCACCATTCACTAGACACTATCCACCATTCACTAGACACCATCCACTAGACACCATCCACTAGACACTAGACACTAGATACCATCCACTAGACACCATCCACTAGATACCATCCACTAGATACCATCCACTAGATACCATCCACTAGACACCCTCCTCTAGACTCCATCCACTAGATACCATCCACTAGACACCATCCACTAGACACCCTCCTCTAGACACCATCCACTAGACACCCTCCTCTAGACACCATCCACTAGACACCCTCCTCTAGACACCATCCAGTAGACACCATCCACTAGACACTAGACACTATCCACCATTCACTAGACACCATCCACTAGACACCATCCACTAGACACCATCCACTAGACACTAGACACTAGATACCATCCACTAGAAACCATCCACTAGAAACTAGATACCATCCACTAGACACTAGATACCATCCATTAGATACCATCCACTAGATACCATCCACTAAACACCATCCACTAGATACCATCCACTAGATACCATCCACTAGACACCATCCACTAGATACCATCCACTAGACAGTAGACACTAGATACCATCCACTAGACACCATCCACTAGATACCATCCACTAGACACTACACACCATCCACAAGACACCATCCACTAGACAACATCCACTAGACAACATCCACTAGACAACATCCACTAGATACCATCCACTAGACACCATCCACTAGACACCATCCACTAGACAGTAGACACTAGATACCATCCACTAGACACCATCCACTATACACCATCCACTAGACACCACCCACTAGATACCATCCACTAGATCCCTTCTACTAGATACCATCCACTAGATACCATCCAGTAGACACTACCCACCATTGACTAGACACTATCCACCATTCACTAGACACCATCCACTAGACGCCATCCACTAGACACTAGACACTAGATACCATCCACTAGACACCATCCACTAGATACCATCCACTAGATACCATCCACTAGATACCATCCACTAGACACCCTCCTCTAGACTCCATCCACTAGATACCATCCACTAGACACCATCCACTAGACACCCTCCTCTAGACACCATCCACTAGACACCATCCAGTAGACACTATCCACCATTCACTAGACACCATCCACTAGACACCATCCACTAGACACCCTCCTCTAGACACCCTCCTCTAGACACCATCCAGTAGACACTATCCACCATTCACTAGACACCATCCACTAGACACCATCCACTAGACACCATCCACTAGACACCATCCACTAGACACTAGACACTAGATACCATCCACTAGACACCATCCACTAGATACCATCCACTAGACACCATCCACTAGACACCATCCACTAAACACCTTCCACTAGACACCATCCACTAGATACCAGCCACTAGACCCCAACCACTAAACACCATCTAATAGACACTAGACACTAGATACCATCCACTAGACACCATCCACTAGATACCATCCACTAGACACCATCCACGAGACACCCTCCTCTAGACACCATCCAGTAGACACTATCCACCATTCACTAGACACCATCCACTAGACACCATCCACTAGACACCATCCACTAGACACCATCCACTAGACACTAGACACTAGATACCTTCCACTAGACACCATCTACTAGATACCATCCACTAGATACCATGTACTAGACATCCTCCTCCAGACACCATCCACTAGATACTATCCACTAGACACCATCCACTAGACACCATCCACTAGACACCATCCAGTAGACACTATCCACCATTCACTAGACACCATCCACTAGACACCATCCACTAGACACCATCCACTAGACACTAGACACTAGATACCATCCACTAGAAACCATCCACTAGACACTAGATACCATCCACTAGACACTAGATACCATCCATTAGATACCATCCACTAGATACCATCCACTAAACACCATCCACTAGATACCATCCACTAGATACCATCCACTAGACACCATCCACTAGACAGTAGACACTAGATACCATCCACTAGACACCATCCACTAGATACCATCCACTAGACACCATCCACTAGATACCATCCACTAGACACTACACACCATCCACAAGACACCATCCACTAGACAACATCCACTAGACAACATCCACTAGACAACATCCACTAGATACCATCCACTAGACACCATCCACTAGACACCATCCACTAGACAGTAGACACTAGATACCATCCACTAGACACCATCCACTATACACCATCCACTAGACACCACCCACTAGATACCATCCACTAGATCCCTTCTACTAGATACCATCCACTAGATACCATCCAGTAGACACTACCCACCATTGACTAGACACTATCCACCATTCACTAGACACCATCCACTAGACACCATCCACTAGACACTAGACACTAGATACCATCCACTAGACACCATCCACTAGATACCATCCACTAGATACCATCCACTAGATACCATCCACTAGACACCCTCCTCTAGACTCCATCCACTAGATACCATCCACTAGACACCATCCACTAGACACCCTCCTCTAGACACCATCCACTAGACACCCTCCTCTAGACACCATCCAGTAGACACTATCCACCATTCACTAGACACCATCCACTAGACACCATCCACTAGACACCATCCACTAGACACCATCCACTAGACACTAGACACTAGATACCATCCACTAGACACCATCCACTAGATACCATCCACTAGACACCATCCACTAGACACCATCCACTAAACACCTTCCACTAGACACCATCCACTAGATACCAGCCACTAGACCCCAACCACTAAACACCATCTAATAGACACTAGACACTAGATACCATCCACTAGACACCATCCACTAGATACCATCCACTAGACACCATCCACGAGACACCGTCCTCTAGACACCATCCAGTAGACACTATCCACCATTCACTAGACACCATCCACTAGACACCATCCACTAGACACCATCCACTAGACACCATCCACTAGACACCATCCACTAGACACTAGACACTAGATACCTTCCACTAGACACCATCTACTAGATACCATCCACTAGATACCATGTACTAGACACCCTCCTCCAGACACCATCCACTAGATACCATCCACTAGACACCATCCACTAGACACCATCCACTAGAAACGATCCACTAGATACCATCCACTAGATACTATCCACTAGACACCATCCACTAGATACCATCCACTAGATACCATCCACTAGATACTATCCACTAGACACCATGCACTCGATACCCTCCACTAGAGATTAGACACTAGACACCATCCAATAGATACCATTCACTAGATAAAGCCCACTAAAGACAACGTCAATTAAATATCCAGGTATCTACTCTGGTTGTGCCTTACCATTTCCTGAAATGGATTATGTTTTCCTCTCAGTAATGCCTCCAAAATCCTGAATCCTAACTAGGTAAAATAGAATTAAAGAGTGAAACGGAAGAACAACATGCGCAGCTAAATAATAAAATAGAAATTAAAAGCAAAAACACGAATTTGGTGTCAAATGATAACAAGCTATAATTAATTATTCTATTCATTTCCATCGATTTTTGTCTTGTGCATTGAGTGAAACAGACCGGAGGAGACGATGGAAGAGACGATAGAGCAGACGATGGAACAGAAGATGTAGCAGACGATAGAGCAGACGATGGAACAGACGCGGAGCAGAGGATAGAGCAGACGATTGAACAGACGATGGAGCAGTCGATGGAGAAGAAGATTGAACAGACGATGGAGCAGTCGATGGAGCAGACGATGGAACAGACGATGGAACAGACGATAGGAAATGGACGATGGAGCAGACGATAGAAAATGGACGAGGGTGGAGACGATGGTGGAGATGATAGACAATAGATGATGGTGGAGACGATAGAGAATAGAGGATGGTGGAGATGGTAGAATATAGAGGATGGTGGAGATGGGAGCATATGGAGGATGGTGGAGATGGTATAATATAGAGGATGATGAAGATGGTAGATTATAGAGGATGGTGTGATCGTAGAATATAGAGGATGGTGGAATATAGAGGGTGGTTGAGATGGTAGAAGATAGAGGGTGGGGTGATGGTCGAATATAGAGGGTGGTGGTGATGGTAGAATATAGAGGAAGGTGGTGATGGTAGGATATAGAGGATGGTGGTGATGGTAGAATATAGATGGTGGTGCTGATGGTAGAATATAGAGGATGGTAGAATATAGAGGGTGGTAGTGATGGTAGAATATAGAGGGTGGTGGTGATGGTAGAATATAGTGGATGGTGGAGATAGTAGAATATAGAGGATGGTGGAGATGGTATAATTTCGGGGATGGTGTAATGGTAGAATATAGAGAATGGTGGTGAAGGTAGAATATAGAGGATGGTGGAGATGGTACAATACAGAGGATGGTAGAATATAGAGGATGGTAGAGATGGTAGACTATAGAAGGTGGTGCTGATGGTATATTATAGAGGATGTCGGAGATGTTAGAATATAGAGGATGGTGGAATATAGAGAGTGGTGGTGATGGTAGAATATATAGGATGGTGGCGATGGTAGAATATAGAGGATGGTGGTGATAGTATAATATAGAGGATGGTGGAGATGGTAGAATATAGAGGATGGTGGTGATGGTAGAGGATAGAGGATGGTGGTGATGGTAGAATATAGAGGATGGTGGGGATGGTAGAATATAGAGGATGGTGTAGTGGTAGAATTTAGAGGATGGTGGTGATGGTAGGATATAGACGATGGTGGAGATGGTAGAATATATAGGATGGTGGAGATGGTAGAATATATAGGATGGTGGAGGTGGTAGAATATATAGCATGGTGGAGATGGTAGAATATAGAGGATGGTGGTGATGGTAGAATATAGAGGATGGTGGATATTGTAGAATATAGAGGATGGTGGAGATGGTAGAATATAGAGTATGGTGATGATGGTAGAATATAGAGGATGGTGTAATGGTAGAATATGGAGGATGTTGGTAATGGTAGAATATAGAGGATGGTGGAGATGGTACAATATAGAGGATGGTAGAATACAGAGGGTGGTGATGATTGCAGAATATAGGGGATGGTGGAGATGGTAGAATATAGAGTATGATGGTGATGGTAGAATATAGTAGATGGTGGTGATGGTAGTATATAGAGGATGGTGGTGATGGTAGAATATAGAGGGTCGTGGTGATGGTAGAATATAGAGGGTGGTGGAGATGGTAGAATATAGAGGATGTGGTGATGGTAGAATATAGAGGATGGTGGAGATCGAAGAATATATAGGATGGTGGTGATGGTAGAATATAGAGGGTGGTGGTGATGGTATAATATAGTGGGTGGTCGAGATGGTAGAATATAGAGGGTGGTGGAGATGTTAGAATATAGAGGATGGTGGTTATGGTAGAATATAGTGGATGGTGGAGATGGTAGAATATAGATGGTGGTGGAGATGGTAGTATATAGAGGATGGTGGAGATGGTAGAATATAGAGGATGGTAGAATATATAGAGGATGGTTGAGATAGTAGAATATAGAGGATGTTGGATATAGTGGAATATATTGGATGGTGAGATGGTAGAATTTAGAGGATGGTGGTGATGGTAGAATATAGAGGATGGTGGAATATAGAGGGTGGTAGAGATGGTAGAATATAGAGGGTGGTGGTGATGGTAGATTATAGAGGATGGGGAGATGGTAGAATATAGAGTATGGTGGTGATGGTAGAATGTAGAGGATGGCGAAGGTGGTAGAATATAGAGGATGGTGGAATATAGAGGGTGGTGGTGATGGTAGAACATAGAGGATGGTGGAGATGGTAGAATATATAGGATGGTGGAGGTGGTAGAATATAGAGGATGGTGGATATGGTAGAATATATTGAATGGTGAGATGGTCGAATTTAGAGGATGGTGGTGATGGTAGAATATAGAGGATGGTGGAGATGGTAGAATATAGAGTATGGTGGTGATGGTAAAATGTAGAGGATGGTGAAGGTGGTAGAATATAGAGGATGGTGGAACATAGAGGGTGGTGGTGATGGTAGAACATAGAGGATGGTGGAGATGGTAGAATATATAGGATGGTGGAGATGGTAGAATATAGATGGTGGTGGAGATGGTAGTATATAGAGGATGGTGGAGATGGTAGAATATAGAGGATGGTAGAATATATAGAGGATGGTGGAGATAGTAGAATATAGAGGATGTTGGATATAGTAGAATATATTGGATGGTGAGATGGTAGAATTTAGAGGATGGTGGTGATGGTAGAATATAGAGGATGGTGGATATGGTAGAATATATTGGATGGTGAGATGGTAGAATTTAGAGGATGGTGGTGATGGTAGAATATAGAGGATGGTGGAGATGGTAGAATATAGAGTATGGTGGTGATGGTAAAATGTAGAGGATGGTGAAGGTGGTAGAATATAGAGGATGGTGGAACATAGAGGGTGGTGGTGATGGTAGAACATAGAGGATGGTGGAGATGGTAGAATATATAGGATGGTGGAGGTGGTAGAATATAGAGGATGGTGGAGATGGTAGAATATAGAGGATGGTGGAGGTATTAAAATATAGAGGGTGGTAGAATATATAGAATGGTGATGATTGTAGAATATAGAGGATGGTGGAACATAGAGGAGGGTGGTGATGGTAGAATATTGAGGGAGGTGGGGATGGTAGAATATAGAGAATAGTGGTGATGGTAGAATATAGTGGATGGTGAGATGGTAGAATTTAGAGGATGGTGGTGATGGTAGAATATAGAGGATGGTGGAGATGGTAGAATATAGAGTATGGTGGTGATGGTAAAATGTAGAGGATGGTGAAGGTGGTAGAATATAGAGGATGGTGGAACATAGAGGGTGGTGGTGATGGTAGAACATAGAGGATGGTGGAGATGGTAGAATATATAGGATGGTGGAGGTGGTAGAATATAGAGGATGGTGGAGATGGTAGAATATAGAGGATGGTGGAGGTATTAAAATATAGAGGGTGGTAGAATATATAGAATGGTGATGATTGTAGAATATAGAGGATGGTGGAACATAGAGGAGGGTGGTGATGGTAGAATATTGAGGGAGGTGGGGATGGTAGAATATAGAGAATAGTGGTGATGGTAGAATATAGTGGATGGTGAGATGGTAGAATTTAGAGGATGGTGGTGGTGGTAGAATATAGAGGATGGTGGAGATGGTAGAATATAGAGTATGGTGGTGATGGTAAAATGTAGAGGATGGTGAAGGTGGTAGAATATAGAGGATGGTGGAACATAGAGGGTGGTGGTGATGGTAGAACATAGAGGATGGTGGAGATGGTAGAATATATAGGATGGTGGAGGTGGTAGAATATAGAGGATGGTGGAGATGGTAGTATATAGAGGATGGTGGAGGTATTAAAATATAGAGGGTGGTAGAATATAGAGGATGGTGGTGATGGTAGGATATAGACGATGGTGGAGATGGTAGAATATATAGGATGGTGGAGGTGGTAGAATATATAGCATGGTGGAGATGGTAGAATATAGAGGATGGTGGAGATGGTAGAATATAGAGGATGGTGGATATTGTAGAATATAGAGGATGGTGGAGATGGTAGAATATAGAGTATGGTGGTAATGGTAGAATATAGAGAATAGTGGAGATGGTACAATATAGAGGATGGTAGAATACTGAGGGTGGTGATGATTGCAGAATATAGGGGATGGTGGTGATGGTAGTATATAGAGGATGGTGGTGATGGTAGAATATAGAGGATGGTGGAATATAGAGCGTCGTGGTGATGGTAGAATATAGAGGGTGGTGGAGATGGTAGAATATAGAGGATGTGGTGATGGTAGAATATAGAGGATGGTGGAGATCGAAGAATATATAGGATGGTGGTGATGGTAGAATATAGAGGGTGGTGGTGATGGTATAATATAGTGGGTGGTCGAGATGGTAGAATATAGAGGACGGTGGAATATAAAGGATGGTGGTGATGGTAGAATATAGAGGGTGGTGGTGAAGGTAGAATATAGAGGGTGGTGGAGATGTTAGAATATAGAGGATGGTGGTTATGGTAGAATATAGTGGATGGTGGAGATGGTAGAATATAGATGGTGGTGGAGATGGTAGTATATAGAGGATGGTGGAGATGGTAGAATATAGAGGATGGTAGAATATATAGAGGATGGTGGATATAGTAGAATATATTGGATGGTGAGATGGTAGAATTTAGAGGATGGTGGTGATGGTAGAATATAGAGGATGGTGGATATGGTAGAATATATTGGATGGTGAGATGGTAGAATTTAGAGGATGGTGGTGATGGTAGAATATAGAGGATGGTGGAGATGGTAGAATATAGAGTATGGTGGTGATGGTAAAATGTAGAGGATGGTGAAGGTGGTAGAATATAGAGGATGGTGGAACATAGAGGGTGGTGGTGATGGTAGAACATAGAGGATGGTGGAGATGGTAGAATATATAGGATGGTGGAGGTGGTAGAATATAGAGGATGGTGGAGATGGTAGTATATAGAGGATGGTGGAGGTATTAAAATATAGAGGGTGGTAGAATATTTAGAATGGTGATGATTGTAGAATATAGAGGATGGTGGAACATAGAGGAGGGTGGTGATGGTAGAATATTGAGGGATGTGGGGATGGTAGAATATAGAGAATAGTGGTGATGGTAGAATATAGTGGATGGTGGAGATGGTAGAATATAGAGGATGGTGGAGATGGTAGAATATAGAGGATGGTGGTGATGGTAGAATATAGAGGATGGTGGAGATGGTAGAATATAGAGGATGGTGTAATGGTAGAATATGGAGGATGTTGGTAATGGTAGAATATAGAGGATGGTGGAGATGGTACAATATAGAGGATGGTAGAATATAGAGGGTGGTGATGATTGCAGAATATAGGGGATGGTGGAGATGGTAGAATATAGAGGATGGTGGTGATGGTAGAATATAGAGGGTTGTGGTTATCGTAGAATATAGAGGATCTCGGAGATGGTAGAATATAGAGAATGGTGGAATATAGAGGATGGTGGATATAGTAGAATATATTGGATGGTGAGATGGTAGAATTTAGAGGATGGTGGTGATGGTAGAATATAGAGGATGGTGGATATGGTAGAATATATTGGATGGTGAGATGGTAGAATTTAGAGGATGGTGGTGATGGTAGAATTTAGAGGATGGTGGATATGGTAGAATATAGAGTATGGTGGTGATGGTAGAATGTAGAGGATGGTGAAGGTGGTAGAATATAGAGAATGGTGGAGGTGGTAGAATATAAAGGATGGTGGAGTATAGAGTGTAGTGGTGATGGTAGAATATAGAGGATGGTGGAGTATAGAGGGTAGTGGTGATGGTAGAATATAGAGGATGGTGGAGATGGTAGAATATAGAGGATGGTGGTGATGGTAGAATATAGAGGATTGTGGAATATAAAGGATGGTGGTGATGGTAGAATATAGAGGGGGTTGAGATGGTAGAACATAGAGGATGGTGGTGATGGTAGATTATTGTGGATGGTGGAGATGGTAGTATTTAGAGGATGGTGGAGATGGTAGAATATATTGGATGGTGGTGATGGTAGTATATAGAGGATGGTGGAGATGGTAGAATATAGAGGATGGTGGAGATGGTAGAATATAGAGGATGGTGGAGATGGTATAATATAGAGGATGATGGAGATGGTAGAATATAGAGGGTGGTGGAGATGGGAGAACATAGAGGATGGTGGTGATGGTAGATTATTGTGGATGGTGGTGATGGTAGAATATAGAGGATGGTGGTGATGGTAGATTATTGTGGATGGTGGAGATGGTAGGATATATTGGATGGTGGGGATGGTAGAATATAGAGGATGGTGGAGATGGTAGTATATAGAGGATGGTGGAGATGGTAGTATATAAAAGATGATGGAGATGGTAGAATATAGAGGATGATGGAGATGGTAGTATATAGTGAATGATGGAGATGGTAGTATATAAAGGATGGTGGTGAAGGTAGAATATAGAGGATTGTGGTGATGGTAGAATATAGATTATGGTGGTGATGGTAGAATATAGATTATGGTGGTGATGGTAGAATATAGAGGATGGTGGTGATGGTAGAATATAGAGGATGGTAGAATATATAGGATGGTGGTGATGCTAGAATATAGTAGATGGTGGCGATGGTAAAATATAGAGGGTGGTAGAGATGGTAGGATATAGAGGGTGGTGGTGATGGTAGAATATAGAGGATGGTGGAATATAGAGGTTGGTAGAGATGGTAGAATATGGAGGGTGGTGGTGATGGTAGATTATAGAGGATGGGGTGAAGGTTGAATATATTAGATGGTGGAGATGGTAGAATATAGAGGATGATGGAGATGGTAGTATATAAAAGATGGTGGAGATGGTAGAATATAGAGGATGATGGAGATGGTAGTATATAGTGGATGATGGAGATGGTAGAATATAAAGGATGGTGGTGATGGTAGAATATAGAGGATAGTGGAGATGGTAGAATATAGATTATGGTGGTGATGGTAGAATATAGAGGATGGTGGAGATGGTAGAATATAGAGGATTGGGGAGATGGTAGAATATTTTGGATGGTGGTGATGGTAGAATATACTGGGTGGCGGAGATGGTAGAATATAGAGGATGATGGAGATGGCAGAATATATTGGATGGTGGTGATGGTAGAATATAGAGGATGGTGGAATATAAAGGATGGTGGAGATGGTAGTATATACAGGATGGTGGAGATGGTAGAATATAGAGGATGATGGAGATGGTAGAATATAGAGGATTGTGGAGATGGTAGAATATAGAGGATGGTGGAGATGGTAGAATATAGAGGATGGTGGAGATGGTAGAATATAGAGGGTGGTGGAGATGGGAGAACATAGAGGATGGTGGTGATGGTAGATTATTGTGGATGGTGGAGATGGTAGAATATAGAGGATGGTGGTGATGGTAGATTATTGTGGATGGTGGAGATGGTAGGATATATTGGATGGTGGGGATGGTAGAATATAGAGGATGGTGGAGATGGTAGTATATAGAGGATGGTGGAGATGGTAGTATATAAAAGATGGTGGAGATGGTAGAATATAGAGGATGATGGAGATGGTAGTATATAGTGGATGATGGAGATGGTAGTATATAAAGGATGGTGGTGATGGTAGAATATAGAGGATGATGGAGATGGTAGTATATAGTGGATGATGGAGATGGTAGTATATAAAGGATTGTGGTGATGGTAGAATATAGATTATGGTGGTGATGGAAGAATATAGATTATGGTGGTGATGGTAGAATATAGATTATGGTGGTAAGGATAGAATATAGAGGATGGTGGTGATGGTAGAATATAGTAGATGGTTGCGATGGTAAAATATAGAGGGTGGTAGAGATGGTAGGATATAGAGGGTGGTGGTGATGGTAGAATATAGAGGATGGTGGAATATAGAGGGTGGTAGAGATGGGAGAACATAGTGGAGGGTGGTGATGGTAGATTATTGTGGATGGTGGAGATGGTAGAATATAGAGGATGGTGGTGATGGTAGAATATAGATTATGGTGGTGATGGAAGAATATAGATTATGGTGGTGATGGTAGAATATAGATTATGGTGGTAAGGATAGAATATAGAGGGTGGTGGTGATGGTAGAATATAGAGGATGGTGGAATATAGAGGGTGGTAGAGATGGTAGAATATAGAGGGTGGTGGTGATGGTAGATTATAGAGGATGGTGGACATGGTAGGATATAGAGGATGATGGAGATGGTAGTATATAGTGGATGATGGAGATGGTAGTATATAAAGGATGGTGGTGATGGTAGAATATAGATGATAGTGGAGATGGTAGAATATAGATTATGGTGGTGATGGTAGAATATAGAGGATGGTGGTGATGGTAGAATATAGTGGATGGTGGAGATGGTAGAATATAGAGGATTGGGGAGATGGTAGAATATTTTGGATGGTGGTGATGGTAGAATATACTGGGTGGCGGAGATGGTAGAATATAGAGGATGATGGAGATGGCAGAATATATTGGATGGTGGTGATGGTAGAATATAGAGGATGGTGGAATATAAAGGATGGTGGAGATGGTAGTATATACAGGATGGTGGAGATGGTAGAATATAGAGGATGATGGAGATGGTAGAATATAGAGGATTGTGGAGATGGTAGAATATAGAGGATGGTGGAGATGGTAGAATATAGAGGATGGTGGAGATGGGAGAACATAGAGGATGGTGGTGATGGTAGATTATTGTGGATGGTGGAGATGGTAGAATATAGAGGGTGGTGGTGATGGTAGATTATAGAGGATGGTGGAGATGGTAGGATATAGAGGATGATGGAGATGGTAGAATATAGTGGATGGTGGAGATGGTAGAATATAGAGGATTGGGGAGATGGTAGAATATTTTGGATGGTGGTGATGGTAGAATATACTGGGTGGCGGAGATGGTAGAATATAGAGGATGATGGAGATGGCAGAATATATTGGATGGTGGTGATGGTAGAATATAGAGGATGGTGGAATATAAAGGAGGGTGGAGATGGTAGTATATACAGGATGGTGGAGATGGTAGAATATAGAGGATGATGGAGATGGTAGAATGTAGAGGATTGTGGAGATGGTAGAATATAGAGGATGGTGGAGATGGTATAATATAGAGGATGATGGAGATGGTAGAATATAGAGGGTGGTGGAGATGGTAGAATATAGAGGATTGTGGTGATGGTAGAATATAGATTTTGGTGGTGATGGTAGAATATAGATTATGGTGGTGATGGTAGAATATAGATTATGGTGGTGATGGTAGAATATAGAGGATGGTGGTGATGGTAGAATATAGAGGATGGTAGAATATATAGGATGGTGGTGATGCTAGAATATAGTAGATGGTGGCGATGGTAAAATATAGAGGGTGGTAGAGATGGTAGGATATAGAGGGTGGTGGTGATGGTAGAATATAGAGGATGGTGGAATATAGAGGTTGGTAGAGATGGTAGAATATGGAGGGTGGTGGTGATGGTAGATTATAGAGGATGGGGTGAAGGTTGAATATATTAGATGGTGGAGATGGTAGAATATAGAGGATGATGGAGATGGTAGTATATAAAAGATGGTGGAGATGGTAGAATATAGAGGATGATGGAGATGGTAGTATATAGTGGATGATGTAGATGGTAGTATATAAAGGATGGTGGTGATGGTAGAATATAGAGGATAGTGGAGATGGTAGAATATAGATTATGGTGGTGATGGTAGAATATAGAGGATGGTGGTGATGGTAGAATATAGTGGATGGTGGAGATGGTAGAATATAGAGGATTGGGGAGATGGTAGAATATTTTGGATGGTGGTGATGGTAGAATATACTGGGTGGCGGAGATGGTAGAATATAGAGGATGATGGAGATGGCAGAATATATTGGATGGTGGTGATGGTAGAATATAGAGGATGGTGGAATATAAAGGATGGTGGAGATGGTAGTATATACAGGATGGTGGAGATGGTAGAATATAGAGGATGATGGAGATGGTAGAATATAGAGGATTGTGGAGATGGTAGAATATAGAGGATGGTGGAGATGGTAGAATATAGAGGATGGTGGAGATGGTAGAATATAGAGGGTGGTGGAGATGGGAGAACATAGAGGATGGTGGTGATGGTAGATTATTGTGGATGGTGGAGATGGTAGAATATAGAGGATGGTGGTGATGGTAGATTATTGTGGATGGTGGAGATGGTAGGATATATTGGATGGTGGGGATGGTAGAATATAGAGGATGGTGGAGATGGTAGTATATAGAGGATGGTGGAGATGGTAGTATATAAAAGATGGTGGAGATGGTAGAATATAGAGGATGATGGAGATGGTAGTATATAGTGGATGATGGAGATGGTAGTATATAAAGGATGGTGGTGATGGTAGAATATAGAGGATGATGGAGATGGTAGTATATAGTGGATGATGGAGATTGTAGTATATAAAGGATTGTGGTGATGGTAGAATATAGATTATGGTGGTGATGGAAGAATATAGATTATGGTGGTGATGGTAGAATATAGATTATGGTGGTAAGGATAGAATATAGAGGATGGTGGTGATGGTAGAATATAGTAGATGGTTGCGATGGTAAAATATAGAGGGTGGTAGAGATGGTAGGATATAGAGGGTGGTGGTGATGGTAGAATATAGAGGATGGTGGAATATAGAGGGTGGTAGAGATGGGAGAACATAGAGGAGGGTGGTGATGGTAGATTATTGTGGATGGTGGAGATGGTAGAATATAGAGGATGGTGGTGATGGTAGAATATAGATTATGGTGGTGATGGAAGAATATAGATTATGGTGGTGATGGTAGAATATAGATTATGGTGGTAAGGATAGAATATAGAGGGTGGTGGTGATGGTAGAATATAGAGGATGGTGGAATATAGAGGGTGGTAGAGATGGTAGAATATAGAGGGTGGTGGTGATGGTAGATTATAGAGGATGGTGGACATGGTAGGATATAGAGGATGATGGAGATGGTAGTATATAGTGGATGATGGAGATGGTAGTATATAAAGGATGGTGGTGATGGTAGAATATAGATGATAGTGGAGATGGTAGAATATAGATTATGGTGGTGATGGTAGAATATAGAGGATGGTGGTGATGGTAGAATATAGTGGATGGTGGAGATGGTAGAATATAGAGGATTGGGGAGATGGTAGAATATTTTGGATGGTGGTGATGGTAGAATATACTGGGTGGCGGAGATGGTAGAATATAGAGGATGATGGAGATGGCAGAATATATTGGATGGTGGTGATGGTAGAATATAGAGGATGGTGGAATATAAAGGATGGTGGAGATGGTAGTATATACAGGATGGTGGAGATGGTAGAATATAGAGGATGATGGAGATGGTAGAATATAGAGGATTGTGGAGATGGTAGAATATAGAGGATGGTGGAGATGGTAGAATATAGAGGATGGTGGAGATGGGAGAACATAGAGGATGGTGGTGATGGTAGATTATTGTGGATGGTGGAGATGGTAGAATATAGAGGGTGGTGGTGATGGTAGATTATAGAGGATGGTGGAGATGGTAGGATATAGAGGATGATGGAGATGGTAGAATATAGTGGATGGTGGAGATGGTAGAATATAGAGGATTGGGGAGATGGTAGAATATTTTGGATGGTGGTGATGGTAGAATATACTGGGTGGCGGAGATGGTAGAATATAGAGGATGATGGAGATGGCAGAATATATTGGATGGTGGTGATGGTAGAATATAGAGGATGGTGGAATATAAAGGAGGGTGGAGATGGTAGTATATACAGGATGGTGGAGATGGTAGAATATAGAGGATGATGGAGATGGTAGAATGTAGAGGATTGTGGAGATGGTAGAATATAGAGGATGGTGGAGATGGTATAATATAGAGGATGATGGAGATGGTAGAATATAGAGGGTGGTGGAGATGGTAGAATATAGAGGATTGTGGTGATGGTAGAATATAGATTTTGGTGGTGATGGTAGAATATAGATTATGGTGGTGATGGTAGAATATAGATTATGGTGGTGATGGTAGAATATAGAGGATGGTGGTGATGGTAGAATATAGAGGATGGTAGAATATATAGGATGGTGGTGATGCTAGAATATAGTAGATGGTGGCGATGGTAAAATATAGAGGGTGGTAGAGATGGTAGGATATAGAGGGTGGTGGTGATGGTAGAATATAGAGGATGGTGGAATATAGAGGTTGGTAGAGATGGTAGAATATGGAGGGTGGTGGTGATGGTAGATTATAGAGGATGGGGTGAAGGTTGAATATATTAGATGGTGGAGATGGTAGAATATAGAGGATGATGGAGATGGTAGTATATAAAAGATGGTGGAGATGGTAGAATATAGAGGATGATGGAGATGGTAGTATATAGTGGATGATGTAGATGGTAGTATATAAAGGATGGTGGTGATGGTAGAATATAGAGGATAGTGGAGATGGTAGAATATAGATTATGGTGGTGATGGTAGAATATAGAGGATGGTGGTGATGGTAGAATATAGTGGATGGTGGAGATGGTAGAATATAGAGGATTGGGGAGATGGTAGAATATTTTGGATGGTGGTGATGGTAGAATATACTGGGTGGCGGAGATGGTAGAATATAGAGGATGATGGAGATGGCAGAATATATTGGATGGTGGTGATGGTAGAATATAGAGGATGGTGGAATATAAAGGATGGTGGAGATGGTAGTATATACAGGATGGTGGAGATGGTAGAATATAGAGGATGATGGAGATGGTAGAATATAGAGGATTGTGGAGATGGTAGAATATAGAGGATGGTGGAGATGGTAGAATATAGAGGGTGGTGGAGATGGGAGAACATAGAGGATGGTGGTGATGGTAGATTATTGTGGATGGTGGAGATGGTAGAATATAGAGGATGGTGGTGATGGTAGATTATTGTGGATGGTGGAGATGGTAGGATATATTGGATGGTGGAGATGGTAGAATATAGAGGATGGTGGAGATGGTAGTATATAGAGGATGGTGGAGATGGTAGTATATAAAAGATGGTGGAGATGGTAGAATATAGAGGATGATGGAGATGGTAGTATATAGTGGATGATGGAGATGGTAGTATATAAAGGATGGTGGTGATGGTAGAATATAGAGGATTGTGGTGATGGTAGAATATAGATTATGGTGGTGATGGTAGAATATAGATTATGGTGGTGATGGTAGAATATAGATTATGGTGGTGATGGTAGAATATAGAGGATGGTGGTGATGGTAGAATATAGTAGATGGTGGCGATGGTAAAATATAGAGGGTGGTAGAGATGGTAGGATATAGAGGGTGGTGGCGATGGTAGAATATAGAGGATGGTGGAATATAGAGGGTGGTAGAGATGGTAGAATATAGAGGGTGGCAGTGATGGTAGATTATAGAGGATGGTGGAGATGGTAGGATATAGAGGATGATGGAGATGGTAGTATATAGTGGATGATGGAGATGGTAGAATATAGAGGATGATGGAGATGGTAGAATATAGTGGATGGTGGAGATGGTAGAATATAGAGGATTGGGGAGATGGTAGAATATTTTGGATGGTGGTGATGGTAGAATATACTGGGTGGCGGAGATGGTAGAATATAGAGGATGATGGAGATGGCAGAATATATTGGATGGTGGTGATGGTAGAATATAGAGGATGGTGGAATATAAAGGATGGTGGAGATGGTAGTATATACAGGATGGTGGAGATGGTAGAATATAGAGGATGATGGAGATGGTAGAATATAGAGGATGGTGGAGATGGTAGATTATTGTGGATGGTGGAGATGGTAGAATATAGAGGATGGTGGTGATGGTAGATTATTGTGGATGGTGGAGATGGTAGGATATATTGGATGGTGGAGATGGTAGAATATAGAGGATGGTGGAGATGGTAGTATATAGAGGATGGTGGAGATGGTAGTATATAAAAGATGGTGGAGATGGTAGAATATAGAGGATGATGGAGATGGTAGAATATAGAGGGTGGTGGAGATGGTAGAACATAGAGGATGGTGGTGATGGTAGATTATTGTGGATGGTGGAGATGGTAGAACATAGAGGATGGTGGTGATGGTAGATTATTGTGGATGGTGGAGATGGTAGGATATATTGGATGGTGGAGATGGTAGAATATAGAGGATGGTGGAGATGGTAGTATATAGAGGATGGTGGAGATGGTAGTATATAAAAGATGGTGGAGATGGTAGAATATAGAGGATGATGGAGATGGTAGTATATAGTGGATGATGGAGATGGTAGTATATAAAGGATGGTGGTGATGGTAGAATATAGAGGATTGTGGTGATGGTAGAATATAGATTATGGTGGTGATGGTAGAATATAGGAGATGGTGGCGATGGTAGAATATAGAGGATGGTGGAGATGGTAGAATATAGAGGATTGTGGTGATGGTAGAATATAGATTATGGTGGTGATGGTAGAATATAGAGGATGGTGGAATATAGAGGGTGGTAGAGATGGTAGAATATAGAGGGTGGTGGTGATGGTAGATTATAGAGGATGGGGAGATGGTAGAATATAGAGGATGGTGGAGATGGTAGTATATAAAGGATAGGGAGATGGTAGAACATAGAGGATGATGGAGATGGTAGTATATAGTGGATGATGGAGATGGTAGTATATAGTGGATGATGGAGATGGTAGTATATAAAGGATGGTGTTGATGGTAGAATATAGAGGATAGTAGAGATGGTAGAATATAGATTATGGTGGTGATGGTAGAATATAGAGGATGGTGGTGATGGTAGAATGTAGAGGATGGTGGTGATGGTAGAATATAGTGGATGGTGGAGATGGTAGAATATAGAGGATGGTGGAGATGGTAGAATATAGAGGATGGTGGAGATGGTAGAATATAGAGGATGGGGGAGATGGTAGAATATATTGGATGGTGGTGATGGTAGAATATACTGGGTGGTGGACATGGTAGATTATAGAGGATGGTGGAGATGGCAGAATATATTGGATGGTGGTGATGGTAGAATATAGAGGATGGTGGAATATAAAGGATGGTGGGGATGGTAGTATATACAGGATGGTGGAGATGGTAGAATATAGAGTATGGTGGAGATGGTAGAATATAGAGGATGATGGAGATGGTAGAATATAGAGGATGGTGGAGATGGTAGAATATAGAGGATGATGGAGATGGTAGAATATAGAGGATGGTGGAGATGGTAGAATATAGAGGATGGTGGAGATGGTAGAATATAGAGGATGATGGAGATGGTAGAATATAGAGGATGGTGGAGATGGTAGAATATAGAGGATGGTGGAGATGGTAGAATATAGAGGATGGTGGAGATGGTAGAATATAGAGGATGATGGAGATGGTAGAATATAGAGGATGGTGGAGATGGTAGAATATAGAGGATGGTGGAGATGGTATAATATAGAGGAGGGTGGTGTTGGTAGAATATAGAGGATGGTAGAATATATAGGATGGTGGTGATGGTAGAATATAGGAGATGGTGGCGATGGTAGAATATAGAGGATGGTGGTGATGGTAGATTATAGTGGATGGTGGAATGTAGAGGATGGTGGAGATGGTAGAATATAGAGGATAGTGGAATATAGAGGGTGGTAGAGATGGTAGATTATAGAGGATGGAGGTGATGGTAGAATTTAGAGGATGGTGTAGAAGGTTGAATATATTGTATGGTGGTGATGGTAGAATATAGAGGATGATGGAGATGGTAGTATATAAAGGATGGTAGAGATGGTAGAATATAGAGGATGGTGGAGATGGTAGAATATAGATTATGGTGGTGACGGTAGAATATAGAGGGTGGTGATGATGGTAGAATATAAAGGGTGGTGATGATGGTAGAATATAGAGGATGGTGGAGGCGATAGAAAATGGCGGATGAGTTAAAAGAAACAACGTTGATGTTTGGTCTGTTGAAAGTTAATGTGTTTATATAAACCGTCTTTGACACAGAACCAGGAAACGACTGTTTACATATATATTGTTGTTGTTACTGTTGCTGTTACTGTTGTTGTTATTACTGTTGTGGTTGTTGTCACTGTTGTTGTTGTTGTTACTGCTGTTGTTGTTACTGTTGTGGTTGTTGTCACTGTTGTTGTTGTTGTTACTGATGTTGTTGTTGTTACTGTTGTTGTTGTTGTTGTTGTTGTTGTTGTTGTAGTTTTTGTTACTGTTGTGGTTGTTGTTACTGTTGTTGTTGTTACTGTTGTGGTTGTTGTTACTGTTGTGGTTGTTGTTACTGTTATTGTTGTTACTTTTGTGGTTGTTGTTACTGTTGTTGTTGTTGTTACTGTTGTGGTTGTTGTTATTGTTTTTGTTGTTGTTACTGTTGTTATTGTTGTTGTTACTGTAGTTATTGTTACTGTTGTTGTTGTTGTTACTGTTGTTGTTGTTACTGTTGTGGTTGTTGTTACTGTTGTTGTTGTTATTGTTGTTGTTGTTGTTGTTGTTACTGTTGTTACTGTTGTGTTTGTTGTTACTGTTGTTGTTACTGTAGTTGTTGTTGTTGTTACTGGTGTGATTGTTGTTACTGTTGTTGTTGTTGTTACTGTTGTTGTTCCTGTTGTTGTTGTTATTACTGTTGTGGTTGTTGTTACTGTTGTTGTTGTTACTGTTGTTGTTACTGTTACTCTTATTGTTGTTGTTGTTACTGTTGTGGTTGTTGTTGTTTCTACTGTAGTTGTTGTTGTTACTGTTGTGGTTGTTGTTGTTTCTACTGTAGTTGTTGTTGTTACTGTTGTGGTTGTTGTTGTTGTTGTTGTTATTACTGTTGTTGTTGTTGTTACTGTTGTTGTTGTTACTGTTGTTGTTGTTGTTGTTGTTACTGTTGTTGTTACCGTAGTTGTTGTTGTTACTGCTGCTGTTTTTGTTACTGTTGTTGTTCCTGTTGATGTTGTTGTTGCTGCTGCTGTTACTGCTGTTGTTGTTGCTCTTGTTGTTGTTACTGTTGTTGTTACTGTTGTTGTTGTTGTTGTTGTTACTGTTGTTGTTACTGTTGTTGTTGTTGTTATTGTTGTTGCTGTCTTGGTTCGTATGTTATGCTGTCGCCATGATTGTTTTCAGAGAAATACTACACAAAGAGATTTCTACAATGTGCACAAATACACATACAGACATGCATGCACATGTGTACACATACACATACAGACATGCATACACATACATATGTGTACACATACACATACAGACATGCACATGCAGAGAAGCAGGCACGTACATATGCATGTATGTACGCATGCAGACAAACATGCTATTACATATGTGTACACATACAGATACAGACACACATGCACGTACATATGTGTACACATACACATGCAGGCATGCATGCACATACATATACATATGCAGACATGCATACACATACACATGAAAGCATGTGCGCATATGTGTGCATGCATGTGAGCATATATTAGTGTGTTCATGCATGAACACACTAATATATGCTCACATACATGCACACATATACTTACACACACACACACACAGGTATGAATGAATATACATGCAAACATGGACACACATATGCAGGTATGTATATAAATACATGGATACATATATTTACACACACGTATGCATATATATATACATATATGCACGCAAATACGCATACATGTACACAAGTTCACGTATATACAAACACACAGATATATTCTTACACATACATTCACAATCATTCATGCAAGTATATACACACATCGATACAGGCACGTGTATATGTGTATGTGTATATATGTATGCGTAAATATGTGTATATGTGTATGTATATATGTATATGTGTATATATGTGTATATGTGTGTGTATATATATGTGTGTTTCTTTACTATGCTGTTCGTCAGTGCTATTTCTGTCACGACAAAACAACGACGGGCTTTGTACACAGAAATCATACCGACTATTCTGGTCACGTGAACTAAGCTTCTTCTTCTTCTTCTTCTTCTTCTTCTTCTTCTTTTTCTTCTTCTTCTTCTCATCCCCCTCTCTCTTGTTACCCCTCCCTCCATGTCTGTCTGTCACTCTCTGTACACACACACACACACATATATATATATATATATAACGAAGGAATTGTGGTAAGGAACCAGATGGACCATAACGCACCAGAGTACTTAATAATTAGGGTAGTAGAGTGGGTAATAGGAAAAAGTATGACCCCGACGGCAGAGCTCAAGCCGTTTCGACGGCTATTTCTGGACTAAATTAGAATTTTTAGCCTGGTAAATAAATAGCCGAACTTGTCAAGGGGTACTTCCTTATATGGGAAGATTGTGTTGTTAAGAGGATTGGTCAAAATTCGTTGTAAACACAAATAAGTCTGTCATGGCATTTGGTGGGAGGTAGGGGTGGATGAACTTGCCTGTAGAACAATGAGGGAGTGATTGGAGCTGGTCAAGCGTTGAAAGTGAAATCTGTACAGCAGATTCTAAGGATAGTGTATGAAAAGTCGAAAAATTGTTCAGGAGAAAATGGAGGAGGGAGGTTATAGAATAGGTAAAGCAAATGAAAGTAGGAGACAATAAAAAATAATAGAAAGAAATATAAAAGAAAAATATAAAATTAGATAGTGAGAAATGGAAAAATAAACAAAAACAGTAGAGCCTAGAAACAGCTGCTCTAATTAGTAGTTGTTGCTTGTACGGCCAAAGCTATAGAAAAGGTTAATAAGTTGAGAATGGAAAATGCTAAATAAGAAATTGTAGAAGTGAGTAGTGAAAAAATATAATGCAAACTTTTCAAGGGTCTAACACAGCTACTATAAATAGTTAGTAAAGCGTATTCCACCAATGCTATCTTACAACTACAGGTTAATAAGTTGAGAATAGAAAATACTAAATAAGAAATTTTGAAATTGTAGAATTGGATTAGTAACAAAAATGATACAAAATTACAGGGGTCTAACACATCTGCTATAAATGGTTAGTAAAGCGTATTCGGCCAATTCTATCTTAAAAATCATATATATATCTATATATACATACATATATATATATATATATATATATATATATATATATATATATATATATATATATATATATATATATATATATATATATATATACATAAACGGAAAAAATTAAACGAAATTTCATTTCCCACTCTTAGTACGGCTGTTACTTAAATATAAGTATGTACACGTACATACATATATGTATACAGACGTACAGTAGTATGTTTATATATACACATACAGGTACACATATATATATATGTACGTATGGATTCACCGAACATTTATTATAATGCTCGGTGTGTTTGTAAACAAACATCCCGTATTAAGCCGTAGTGTCTAGCAACCATCGTTGCTCGTTTGTTCAGCACTGACAAAGGAACGCTGTACTAGTTTCAAGCCTATTAGCTATCGTCAGCAACGTATACCTTCCTGCCAGATTGTTGAACGTATATACTTACCTTATGCATATTAACGGCTGAGTAGCCCAATTTGCATATTGAGTGGGTTAATCGGCCGGGTGCAGCGAAAACGATAAACGGAAAAAATGAAACGAAATTTTCATTTCCCACTCTTAGTACGGCTGTTACTTAAATATAAGTATGTACATGTACATACATATATGTATACAGACGTACAGTAGTATGCATAAGGTAAGTATATACGTTTAAGACTCTGGCAGGAAGGTATACGTTGCTGACGATAGCTAATAAGCTTGAAACTGGTACAGCATTCCTTTGTCAGTGCTGAACAAACGAGCAACGATGGTTACTAGACACTACGGCTTAATACGGGATGTTTGTTTACAAACACACCGAGCATTATAATAAATGTTCGGTGAATCCATATGTACATATATATATGTGTGCATGTTTGTATATATATATACATACTACTGTACGTCTGTATACATATATGTATGTACGTGTACATACTTATATATATATATACATATATATATATCTATATCTATATCTATCTATATATATATATATATATATATATATATATATATATATATATATATATATATATATATATATATATATATATATACATATATATATATATATACAAGGATCGGAATTAGAGTATTCCGCAGTTCACAGTAATAATAATATTAGCTCAAAGAAGAACAGAGAATTTTCAACTGAGCTCAAATACAAATATATTACACAGAGAGAAGTGTGTTACACAGTGAGATGTGTGTAAAGAATTATTACATATGAGTTTAACCGTTACTGTATGGAAAACAACACCTACAGGTTGGCAATTAAATAGAAAGAAAACTAAGTCAGAATCAAATCTCCGAAGTAGAGTTTTAAATTACCAACCTTATAACTATAAGCTTGCTGATACGAATCTAGTTCGTTTCGCCACTGAAATGTGTAGTGTAAAAGTACACAGGGTCCTCAGTCCACGAGTGTGGAATTGTTAGCTACACATCTAGCCTAATGGAAAGAGAGAACGCAAATATACACGCTGCCCAGAGCAGGGCGAAAACACGTGTTATTTGCATCAAATAACGGCTCTCATGAATTGGGGAAGATAAGGTTGGTAATTTAAAACTCTACTTCGGAGATTTGATTCTGACTTAGTGTTCTTTCTATTTAATTGCCAACCTGTAGGTGTTGTTTTCCACACAGTAACGGTTAAACTCACATGTATTAATTCTTTACACACATCTCACTGTGTAACACACTTCTCTCTGTGTAATATATTCGTATATATATATATGTGTGTGTGTGTGTGTGTGTATATAGAAATATATATGATAAATGTAATCTGAGTTTTTCGAATAATGATAATAATATTCGATTCGTTTGCAATTATCCAAACAACCTCTTTTTTAAGCCATGTCAGTAGAATGAACCCTCATTCTTGCTCTAGTGTTGGCAAGTAAACAGAACTGCAGACACTAATGTTTCTGGGTGATTACTCTTCATCAGTCCCGGTACCGCATTTTTGGTTTGTGTGGTGGGCGCCTTCCTTCACACAGTTCTCCACAGAAGTTGCTTTGGAATACGATCATCAGGCATCCGGACCACGTGACCTCACCACCCCAACCGATGCCGAAAGA
>OZ024743.1:235276519-235344019 GCA_964016885.1 Eledone cirrhosa | reverse complement strand
GCCCCTTGAGTAGGTAACAATACCCGTGGTCCCTAAACTGAGTAATTCGGGGAACTAGATCTCCGCGGGAAGTTGTTAAATGCGCCGCAATGGCCCCTTGGGTAGGTAACAATACCCGTGGTCCCTAAACTGAGTGATTCGGGGAACTAGATCTCCGCGGGATGTTGTTAAATGCGCCGCAATGGCCCCTTGAGTAGGTAACAATACCCGTGGTCCCTAAACTGAGTAATTCGGGAACTAGATCTCCGCGGGAAGTTGTTAAATGCGTCGCAATGGCCCTTGGGTAGGTAACAATACCCGTGGTCCCCTAAACTGAGTGATTCGGGGAACTAGATCTGAGTATCGGGATGTTGTTAAATGCGCCGCAATGGCCCCTTGAGTAGGTAACAATACCCGTGGTCCCTAAACTGAGTAATTCGGGGAACTAGATCTCCGCGGGAAGTTGTTAAATGCGTCGCAATGGCCCCTTGGGTAGGTAACAATACCCGTGGTCCCTAAACTGAGTGATTCGGGGAACTAGATCTCCGCGGGATGTTGTTAAATGCGCCGCAATGGCCCCTTGAGTAGGTAACAATACCCGTGGTCCCTAAACTGAGTAATTCGGGGAACTAGATCTCCGCGGGAAGTTGTTAAATGCGTCGCAATGGCCCCTTGGGTAGGTAACAATACCCGTGGTCCCTAAACTGAGTGATTCGGGGAACTAGATCTCCGCGGGAAGTTGTTAAATGCGCCGCAATGGCCCCTTGAGTAGGTAACAATACCCGTGGTCCCTAAACTGAGTAATTCGGGGAACTAGATCTCCGCGGGAAGTTGTTAAATGCGCCGCAATGGCCCCTTGGGTAGGTAACAATACCCGTGGTCCCTAAACTGAGTGATTCGGGGAACTAGATCTCCGCGGGATGTTGTTAAATGCGCCGCAATGGCCCCTTGAGTAGGTAACAATACCCGTGGTCCCTAAACTGAGTAATTCGGGGAACTAGATCTCCGCGGGAAGTTGTTAAATGCGCCGCAATGGCCCCTTGGGTAGGTAACAATACCCGTGGTCCCTAAACTGAGTGATTCGGGGAACTAGATCTCCGCGGGAAGTTGTTAAATGCGCCGCAATGGCCCCTTGAGTAGGTAACAATACCCGTGGTCCCTAAACTGAGTGATTCGGGGAACTAGATCTCCGCGGGAAGTTGTTAAATGCGCCGCAATGGCCCCTTGAGTAGGTAACAATACCCGTGGTCCCTAAACTGAGTAATTCGGGGAACTAGATCTCCGCGGGAAGTTGTTAAATGCGTCGCAATGGCCCCTTGGGTAGGTAACAATACCCGTGGTCCCTAAACTGAGTGATTCGGGGAACTAGATCTCCGCGGGAAGTTGTTAAATGCGCCGCAATGGCCCCTTGAGTAGGTAACAATACCCGTGGTCCCTAAACTGAGTAATTCGGGGAACTAGATCTCCGCGGGAAGTTGTTAAATGCGCCGCAATGGCCCCTTGGGTAGGTAACAATACCCGTGGTCCCTAAACTGAGTAATTCGGGGAACTAGATCTCCGCGGGAAGTTGTTAAATGCGTCGCAATGGCCCCTTGGGTAGGTAACAATACCCGTGGTCCCTAAACTGAGTGATTCGGGGAACTAGATCTCCGCGGGAAGTTGTTAAATGCGCCGCAATGGCCCCTTGAGTAGGTAACAATACCCGTGGTCCCCAAACTGAGTGATTCGGGGAACTAGATCTCCGCGAGGAGTTGTTAAATGCGCCGCGCTAAAGAACGAGATTCTATTACAAGATGTAAATATTCTCTATTGAAACTCTCATTAACCCTTCAGCATATAAAACGGCCATATCCGGCCAGAATTCTCTCACCTCTTTCTGTTCAAACTGGCTGTAAGCAGCCACACATACTAATGTTAAGATATTATTCTTAAAATAAATAATATCAAAATCTCATAGATTCAATATTATATGAGATAATTGTGTGAGATAAAGCCTTTACCAGAAAAATACAATAGTAAATATTGAGTAATGTAAATGGTAAAGAGTTAAAGTTCATATATAACAGCCATGGAAATAAAACATAAAGTGAGGGTGTGTCTGTCTCAAATACCACCCAACATTGACAAGAGGCACACAATTAAGGTTTCTCATTGGTAACTTGGCACCATTTATTGATTAAATAAAGAAACGTATTTCTTCTTCTTCTTCTTCTTCTTCTTCTTCTTCTTCTTCTTCTTCTTCTTCTTCTTCTTCTTCTTCTCCTCCTCCTCCTCCTTCTTCTTCTCCTCCTCTTCCCATTAATCCTGAGAGTGTCTTAGGGACAGAGTAGTCACCCCCCCCCCCACACACACACACACCTGTGGGATACATAACCGTTTACACGTTAACCTGACATGCAGCTGACTGAACGATTGAATGCTCATCGTCGAAAACGATGGAAGATCTATCACAGATTTGATGTAATAAGAATAGTGGTAGTACAAAGCTCTGTTAGTTCCACTATCACGTTACCATCTTCAGATGG
The DNA here is from genome assembly GCA_964016885.1 of Eledone cirrhosa. Taxonomy (NCBI): domain Eukaryota; kingdom Metazoa; phylum Mollusca; class Cephalopoda; order Octopoda; family Eledonidae; genus Eledone; species Eledone cirrhosa. The sequence continues at coordinate 235,341,515 of OZ024743.1, read as the reverse complement.
TGACATAGTGACGACAGTTTGGTAGAGACAATGTTGTCATGTAGATGTGGGTTGTGTGAGTGTGACAGTGATGGTGTGCGTGTGTGTGTGTGTGTGTGTGTGTGTGTGTGTGTGTGTGTGTGTGTGTGTGTGTGTGGAGGATCGTGGTGGGGATGGAGGTGTGTTGTACTGTTATTAGTTTCACTGAAATTACACTTTCATGATTAATCAGGCAAAGGTGTAATTTGGTGATGGGAGTTACTGTAGTTTAGTAATGAGAGAAGGAGTGGGAGGGAGATAGAGAAGGAGAGGGGCGATAGAGAGATAGAGAGAGGGAGAGAGATAGAGAGGGGGGGAGAGGGAGGGGTCAAAAGAGGGAGAGATAGGGGAGAAAGAGAGTCGAGAGAGTGAGAGGGAGAGATAAATGGAGAGGGGGAGAGAAAAAGTCAGAGAGAGAGAGTGAGAGAGAGTGTGTGTGTGTGTGTGTGTGTGTGTACGAGAGAGATAGTGTGTGAGAGAGAGAGAGAGTGTGAAGGAGGGAGACAAAGGAGAAGGATAAAAAGAGAGAAATGTTAGAGAGAGGGAGGGAAAGAGAAAGAAGAGCGGTAGATAGAAGTGGCCGAGGGGGAGAGATTATGAGTGTGCCTGGGGTAGGGAGAGAGAGACTGAGGAGAGAGAGAGAGAGAGACGATGGAGAAGAGACCGAAAGTGAGAGATTAAGAGTTTGCATAGAGTTGGGAGAGAGAGAGAGGGGGAGAGAGAGATTATGTGGGTGTATACAAAAGGTAGATAGTGTGGTTGAGTGGGTGTGTGTGTGTGAGAGAGAAAGAGAGCGAGGGGTAGAGTGGGAGAGAGAGAGAAAGTGTGTGTGTGTTTGAGAGAGAGAGAGAGAGAGGGTAGAGAGAAAGTGTGTGTGTGTGTGAGAGAGAGAGAGAGAGAGAGAGAGAGAGAGAGAGAGAGAGAGAGAGAGAGAGAAGGGGGTAGAGAGAAAGTGTGTGTGCGTACAAGATGAAGATAATAAGTGTCTGAATGTAAAAAGACAGTGTTTACATATATATATATATATATATATATATATATATATATATATATATATATATATATATATATATATATATATATGAATAAAATTAGTCCTTCATCAGTGATCTTCCAACTTTCATTGGTATTTCATCGCTTTAAAAATCAGACACCTCTGGTTGGCTCGAGCAATAACTAAATAAAGTTATTGGGACAAGTAAAATAGCGTGTGAAGCGAGCGAGACATGTAAACAAACAAAGATGGTATTGCAACGGAAAGATAGGAAGAGACAAGTACATGATGTCTATAAGCTTAAGCTTGGTGATACAGAGAGATACAGACCATCCGACATGGGTGAGATGTGAGCGAGAAAAGGGTTTCACACAGGTCAAACGGGAGGAAGTGAGAGAGGGGGAGAAGCAGAGAGTGAGTGAGTGGAAGTGTGAGGAAGAGGCCAGCCGAGAGAGAGTGTGATAGGCAGAGGGGGTAAAAAGAAGGTGAGAGATACAGAGAGAGGGGAAGCAGTAAGAAAGAAACAGACAATCGCAGCTGAGGAAAAAAATATAAATAAAAGAAAAATGGAGTGCTGCGTGGTTGCACATGGGTTACATATATATATAAATAGAGAGAGAGAGAGAGAGAGGGGGGGGGGAACTAAAGAGAACTTGGTTATCTTTCGAGAATGTTTTAGCACATATAGGCCACCATATAATCTTGCAAAATCAATTTTTAATGGCCGACCTTGCAGCTTTTGTTAACCTCACTGCGACACAAACGGATTATTGCCAAGAAGAGCTAACTTTTTTTAAATAATGAAAATATTATTTTAATCGAATTGGATTCATTTTACTGCTGTTGCTGTTGCAGTTATCTCCATGCTCGTCGTTGTAGTTGTTGTTGTAGTTGTTGCTGTTGTTGTTATTATTATTAGACTATATTTTTAATGTGTGCTAACACGGTATTATCGGGCACAGCTCTCTGTGTCTTGGCTATGTGTATGGTTGGTTTTGGTGTATTGAGAGAATGATTCGTTATACTGTTTACTGTATGTTGTATATCTTTATATGTCTGGTAACACTGTTTACTGTAAGCTGTATATATCTATCTATCTGGTAATGCTGTTTTCTGTAAGTTGTATATATTTATCTATCTGGTAATGCTGTTTTCTGTATGCTCTATATATTTAACTAGCTGGTAATGCAGTTTTCTGTATGCTATATATGTTTATTTATCTAGTAATACTGTTTACTGTAAGCTGTATATAATTATATGTCTGGTAATACTGTTTACTGTATGCTGTATATATTTATGTCTGGTAACACTGTTTACTGTAAGCTGTATATATGTATATGTCTGGTAATACTGTTTACTGTAAGCTGTATATATTTATATGTCTGGTAACACTGTTTACTGTAAGCTGTATATATGTATATGTCTGGTAATACTGTTTACTGTAAGCTGTATATAATTATATGTCTGGTAATACTGTTTACTGTATGCTGTATATATTTATGTCTGGTAACACTGTTTACTGTAAGCTGTATATATGTATATGTCTGGTAATACTGTTTACTGTAAGCTGTATATATTTATATGTCTGGTAACACTGTTTACTGTAAGCTGTATATATTTATGTCTGGTAACAGTTTTCTGTATGCTGTATATCTTTATATGTCTGGTAATACTGTTTACTGTATGCTGTATATATTTATATGTCTGGTAACACTGTTAACTGTAAGCTGTATATATTTATATGTCTGGTAATACTGTTTTCTGTAAGCTGTATATATTTATATGTCTGTTAACACTGTTTACTATATGCTGTATATATTTATATGTCTGGTAACACTGTTTACTGTAAGCTGTATATATTTATATGTCTGGTAACACTGTTTACTGTAAGCTGTATATATATTTATGTCTGGTAATACTGTTTACTGTAAACTGTATATATTTATGTCTGGTAATGCTGTTTTCTGTATGCTGTATATATTTATATGTCTGGTAACACTGTATGCTGTATATATTTATATGTCTGGTAACACTGTTTACTGTAAGCTGTATTTATTCATGTCTGGTAACATTGTTTACTGTATGCTGTATATCTTTATATGTCAGGTAATACTGTTTTCTGTATGCTGTATATATTTATATGTCTGGTAATACTGTTTTCTCTATGCTGTATATATTTATATGTCTGGCAATGCTGTTTTCTGTATGCTGTATATATTTATATGTCTGGCAATGCTGTTTTCTGTATGCTGTATATATTTATAGCTCTTGGTGTTTTGGTTATAGGATTTTCTATCTGTTTTAATCGAATAATCAAGATCGTATGTTTGTGGACATACAAAATAAAAGGTTAAGTGTATTATTCATATGTTAAAACACATTGTAGTTGTCAATTAGTTATACCAAAAATTGTTGTAAAATAACATTTCAGTGCTTATTTCCAATTTTTATATCGTAAATATCTGAAAGATGTACCAATGTTTATAGCATAATTCGTACAAGATTCTCATACTACAAGTGAATTATTATTGTAATAATTTTATAAAAAGAATTTTTTAAAGATATATAAACCCCCCAAAGTATGTGTAGATATTTATCTATTATTTTCTAGTCAGGATTTAATGGAAACATTCTAAAATACACACTGTGGTTTTCTGTTTATGGAATATAAATCTTGTGTAATTCTTGTGTTTTTGCCTTTTGATGTTAAACAAATTATTGTTTTATTGTATTTCCTGAAGAGATACGGCCTGAAGTAAATCATTTATTGTGGAGTTAATTAACTGAGAATGTTCGGTTTTTCTCCACTTTTGGTGAAATATTCTGGCTGCATTGAAACGTTCGTAGATAAATAAATAACAATCCTTGATCTTACTGAATTTTAAATTATAAATATAGGGAAATGTTCAAGACCCCGACGACAGAGCTCAAGCCGTTTCGACGGCTATTTCAGTCCAGAAATAGCCGTCGAAAGGCTTGAGCTCTGCCGTCGGGGTCTTGAACATTTTCCTATTATCCACTTTACTACCAAAGTATCGAGTACTCTGGTGTGTTATGGTTCACCTGGTATCTTACCATACTTCCTTCGTTATATAAATATATATATATATATATATATATATATATAAAAACAAATAACGAAACGAAATTAAATTTCGTTTCGTTTGTAACTCACTTTTGTATGACTGACGCTTAAACAATTAAGTTAAAAATGTACATCCACATATGTATACTGAAATACTAGTATGCATATGAATACACACACGTATACATATGTAGATGTACCGTGTTTTTCACTGGTCACTTTACTGTGAGTGTCCAGCTATTCTGTATGTAAACACACAGACAAACCGGTTTTTAGAGTCATACTGGTTTTTGAGGAAACACCTTTCCTCTATTCTCCAGAAAGCCAGACAAGGAATATTGAACTAGTTTCGATGTTGTTACATCTCATCAGCAATATTTACCTATCTTCCGGCCTTTCTAGAGAATCGTAAAAGCACATATCGTTATATGCTTTTTCTATGAAAATTAGTAGTGGGCAGACTAATTTGCATAGAGCGTGAGTACGTACCGGTTCAACGGAGACGATAAAAACAAATAACGAAACGAAATTAAATTTCGTTTCGTTTGTAACTCACTTTTGTATGACTGACGCTTAAACAATTAAGTTAAAAATGTACATCCACATATGTATACTGAAATACTAGTATGCATATGAATACACACACGTATACATATGTAGATGTACCGAGTTTTTCACTGGTCACTTTACTGTGAGTGTCCAGCTATTCTGTATGTAAACACACAGACAAACCGGTTTTTAGAGTCATACTGGTTTTTGAGGAAACACCTTTCCTCTATTCTCCAGAAAGCCAGACAAGGAATATTGAACTAGTTTCGATGTTGTTACATCTCATCAGCAATATTTACCTATCTTCCGGCCTTTCTAGAGAATCGTAAAAGCACATATCGTTATATGCTTTTTCTATGAAAATTAGTAGTGGGCAGACTAATTTGCATAGAGTGTAAGTACGTACCGGTTCAACGGAGACGATAAAAACAAATAACGAAACGAAATTAAATTTCGTTTCGTTTGTAACTTAATTGTTTAAGCGTCAGTCATACAAAGGTGAGTTACAAACGAAACGAAATTTAATTTCGCTTCGTTATTTGTTTTTATCGTCTCCGTTGAACCGGTACGTACTCACGCTCTATGCAAATTAGTCTGCCCACTACTAATTTTCATAGAAAAAGCATATAACGATATGTGCTTTTACGATTCTCTAGAAAGGCCGGAAGATAGGTAAATGTTGCTGATGAGATGTAACAACATCGAAACTAGTTCAATATTCCTTGTCTGGCTTTCTGGAGAATAGAGGAAAGGTGTTTCCTCAAAAACCAGTATGACTCTAAAAACCGGTTTGTCTGTGTGTTTACATACAGAATAGCTGGACACTCACAGTAAAGTGACCAGTGAAAAACTCGGTACATCTACATATGTATACGTGTGTGTATTCATATGCATACTAGTATTTCAGTATACATATGTGGATGTACATTTTTAACTTAATTGTATATATATATATATATATATATAGATATGTATAGAAATTTCGTATTTCTTAAGAAATACGGTATGTTTATACCTTAAACATTTAGGAGGCTGTAGCTATGCAAAAAACACCGGGGCTAACGCCCTCTGGTTGTGTCCAGCAGAAGCAAGGGGGACAATAGTCGATGCATTTCAGACTTAATTAGTCTTCGTCAGGATGATACCTCCCACGCTTGCGACTGCTGGACTTGAGAACAGTCGAAAATATATAGTTTTCTCGTCATACACACACACACACACACACACACACACACGCACATATATATATATTAATAATAATAATAATTGTTTCTACATTTGACACAAGGCCAGCAATTATCCAGTACATTACTGGTACTTTATTTTATCGACCCCGTAAGGATGAAAGGCAAAGTTAACCTCGGCGGGATTAGAACTCAGAATGGCAAGGGCCGTATCTCAATGCGTCAAAGCATGGTGTCCGAATCTCTACCGATACTGCCAATCCACCGCCCTTGATTATTAATATTAATAATAATAATAATATATATATATAGAGGTACCACAGTTCTGATAATGAAAGACCGAATCAAGGATAATGATGTTACCATCTATAGACCTATCACATGTCTGTCCGTAATGTGGAAACTGTTGACAAGCATTATGTCTGAGGAAATCTACCATCACCTCCACACAAACAACTTGTTACCGGACGAACAGAAAGGATGCCGAAAGAAGTCACGTGGTACAAAGGACCAGTTACTTATTGATAAGATGGTAATGAGGAATTGCAAGAGGAGACACACTGGTCTTGCCATGGGATGGATAGACTACAAAAAGGCATTTGACATGGTGCCTCATTCTTGGATCACCAAAAACCTGGAGATCTTCAAGGTGGCAGATAACATCAGACAGTTGTTGGGCAAAAGTATGAAGTCCTGGGAAACAGAGTTAACATCAACTGGAGAATCCTTGGGAAGCGTGAAGATCAAGAGAGGTATCTTCCAGGGAGATAGTGTGTCCCCTCTGTTGTTTGTCCTTGCCCTGATGCCCCTGACCAGTGTACTGCGAAAAGTGAGAGCAGGATACAGGTTGGGAAAGGGAGGGCTTACCATCAATCACCTCCTCTTCATGGACGATCTTAAGCTCTTCGGGAAGAGTGAGAAGGAGTTGGATGTGCTTGTTGACACTGTCCGTATTTTCACCAATGATATATGTATGCAATTTGGTATTAGTAAGTGTGGAGTCATTGTGATGAAGAGGGGTGAGTTGAGCAGAAGTAACGGAATCCAGGTACCAACGGGTGAGATGATAAAGGAAATTGACTCTGAAGAAGGATACAAGTATTTGGGCGTTCTGGAGGCTGATGACATCAAGAACAAAAAAATGAAGGAATTGATAAGAACTGAATACATTCGGAGAGTAAGGAGCGTATTAAAGTCACATCTGAACAGTAGGAATGCCATAAGTGCAGTAAATTCCCGAGCTGTGTCTATTATTAGGTACAGTGCGGGAATTCTGAGATGGAATGTTGCTGAACAAACAAAAATGGATAGGAAGACTAGGAAGCTATTGACTATCTACAATATGTTCCACAAGAGGAGTGATGTCGATAGACTCTACTTAAGGAGATCTGAGGGTGGAAGAGGTCTTATCAGCATAGAGGACTGTGTTCAGATGGAGAAAAACAACCTACACAAATACGTGACTGATAGTAAGGAGCCAATGCTCAGAACTGTACTGAAGGAGGGGACAATAGGCCAGGGGATGTCCAAGGAGGAAATAACATCAAGGAGAAAGAGCAGCCTTCAGGAAAAATCCCTTCATAGTACCTTGTTTGAGAAAACTGAATTTAGAGATCCACAGACATGGAACTGGTTGAAAAGAGGAGACCTTAAAAAGGCTACAGAAGCAATGTTAATGGCTGCGCAGGAGCAGGCCCTCAAAACGAAGTGGTTGAAACACCATATTTACAAGGAGGAGGCTAGCCCACTGTGCAGGATCTGTGGAGAGAGAGAGGAGACTGTGGCTCACATTGTATCCGAGTGTAAACACCTAGCCCAGACTCACTATAAGGGCTGGAGACATGATGTGATGGGCAGGGTGATCCACTGGCACCTATGCAAAGTAAACAATTTACCACATTCTGAGAAGTGGTATGAGCATAAGCCAGAGGCGGTGATAGAAAACGATCAGGTGAAGGTGCTGTGGGATTTTAGGATACAGAGGGACAAGAAACTGGAACACAATAGACCTGACCTGGTGGTTGTGGACAAAGAAAAAAGATCGTGCCTGATTGTGGATGTGGCCTGCCCATTCGACACGAGAGTGCAAGAGAAGGAGAGGGAGAAAATTAACCGATACCAGGACTTAAAGTGGGAGGTAAAAAGGATTTGGAACTGCCATGAAGTCAAAGTGATCCCGATTGTCATAGGCGCACTTGGGACTATCTCAAAAAGTTTCCAGGGATGGTTAAAGAAAATTGGCCCCTTCACGCTTTTTGGAACGCTTCAAAAGGCATGCTTGCTGGGAACAGCAAGAACCCTCCGATACGTCCTGAATATCTGAGGCTGCAGGTAGTGGCTTGATATTCATTTCAACAAACTTTCCAGTTAACTAACAACAATGACTGAGACTCAAAGAGTAATAACAACAATAATAATAATAATAATAATAAGGAAAAAAGATCGTGCCTGATTGTAGATGTAGCCTGCCCATTTGTCACGAGAGTGCAAAAAAAGGAGAGGGAGAAAATTAACTGATACCAGGATTTAAAGTGGGAGTTAAAAAGGATTTGGAACTGCCATGAAATCAAGGTCGTCCCCATTGTCATAGGCGCACTAGGTACTATCTCAAAGAGTTTCAAAGGATGGTTAAAGAAGATTAGTCCAGCCCCGCTTTTTGGAACACTTCAAAGGGCATGCTTGCTGGGAACAGCAAGAACCCTCCGATACGTCCTGAATGTCTGACGCTGCAGGTAGCGGCTTGATATTCATTTCAACAAACTTTACAGTTAAATAACATCAATGACTGAGACTCAAAGAACAATAATAATAATAATAATAATAATTTGGAACACTTCAAAGGGCATGCTTGCTAAGAAGACGCACGAGGTGGTAGAAGGTCATGAAATCGCTCCCGTAAGTTTTTGATTTTTAACATACTTAAATCAATTGTGAATAACAATTCTTAGTACAAGTGTTGCATAATCCACCGAATGAAGTCCCATAAAATTTCGGATCCATATTATATTGTTATATCGCTCAAATATTCAATTTTGTATTATATATTTTGTATTCAAAAAAAGAAAATGGTTATAAATGGAAGAAAACACCCTCTGTCTACACTATATAGAACAGCCAAATAACAGCAATTTCACCAACACCAGAAAGTTGATACACCACCTATCCCATCACACTAAATATAACAGCCAGATAACGGCAAGTTCACCACCACCACCATCAATCCCGGCATGATAATAATAATTACTATTATTATTGTCTCAAATTTTAACAAAATGTTTAATTCCAATTTTACGGGAATATGTCAACACAATATATATTAAACATACGAACACAAACTCATAGATACTACATATCACAAAACCCAGTAACCACAAAGCCACCGCCGCTACCACCCCATCCATCTTCTTGCTACCACTATCCCATCGCCGCCGCCACCACTCCTTCATTGCTACCACCACTATTCCCCTGTTAACTTGAGAGAGAAAGGGGAAGGTGGCGGTATCAGTAGACAAGGGAGAGGCTAGCAAAATATATAAATAGATTGACTTAGTGACCTGGCCACCGGCCAAACGTCAACATCAACAACTATGGGACTGCTGGCTCACCCCTTCCTCACCAACAATATAAAAAGCCCCGGCACCACCACCGACATAGCCAACAACAATAACAGGCAACTACAGCAAAAAGTATATTATATTATTGTAATGCACTGGGTGATTGCTGGCCTTGTGCCTGAAGTGGAGACAATTATTAATAATTTCATTCTTAAGCCACGCAATACTCACATTAAGGAACCACTTATGATAATAACAATTTAAAAAAAACAACAAAAAGAAAACCCCGTGACCAAGAAATACCGGGATGGCGGCCGGCGGGGAATAGCCGTGTCTCTAGGGGAGAATGACCCCTCTAGTCTTGGTTGACACTCGTTCTAGAAGTGGTAACACGAAATGATTACCCCTTGGCGGATAAGGATAAAACGCGACAAAATAAAGTAAATGCCTAATGATAAAATCTCATACCGGATCGGCCGTCACCCGGGTAAAAAAGGGCCGCGTCCCTCAGAGAGGAACCAGACTGGGGTCGAAAAATCAGCTAATGGTTCAAACCTTCCCATCACTTCGGAGCTGGAGACCTCCCATAACCGGAATACTCCTTCTGTTGGCCCTCCATGCTCACCACCAAGAAATCCAAAGAAAAAGAGAGAAAAATGGTCAAGGGAAGATAATAAAGAAGTCCTTGAGGCTTTCTACACTGCCATGTACTACCCATCAAATACATCGAATACAGAACAGACATATATCAACTGGAAAAAGAAACATCCCGAAAACAGAGGCTATATTGACAGTAACAAACTAGCCAATATACGAAGAAATATTGTAAGAAAAAAGTTACTAACTGATATAGAAATTGATCAGATCAAGCTATTAGCACAAAGTCAGCGAAGGGAAAATGAAACATGTGTCAGTGAAAACGAGGTAAACTGTAACACTTCGAACCCCAGGGTTGGGGCGGAATCACTGGCAACAGAACAAATTAAAGAAAGGATCGAAAAAGTGGAGGGAGTGCATGCTCAGGATGAAACTCCAAATGAAAATAATGAGATCGTAAATGATAAAGAAATGAATGAGAATGAACTTGCCAACTTGAAGGATGAAATTATGATCGAATGGATGAAAATGAAAGAATCTGACATGGGGCAACGAGACACCCTCCCTAAGATCCAGAACTCCAAACAGAACCAAAAGATAATACACAAGACTAACATAATTCTCAAAAACATTATCATCACAAACAAACTAAACATTACTGATTTAAATCATCTCTATTATGCATCGGCTAAAGTCACCACTCACTTATGTGGAGTGAAGATGAAAAAACAAAGGAATTCCCACAAGAAATCTACTTGGCAAGAGAACATCAATCGCCAAATAAACCTTCTCCGATCTGACATAGAAATTTTAACAAACTATAAAGTAGGTGAACATGTTAAACAAACTAAACTTAGAAAATTGAAAAAAAAGTACAGTATAAAATCAACATGTGACATAGACATGCTGATAGAAATAATCAAGCAAAAAGTGTCGGCCAAAGCTGCTCGTATAAGGCGCTTTGAAAAACGATCTAGATTCTATAAGGACAATAATATGTTCAAAAACAACCAAAGAAACTTCTACAGAAAAATTGGTAAGTCAACAATAACTGCTAAATCAATACCACCCAAGGAGGAAGTGCAAGAATTCTGGGAAAAGATCTGGGCCGAAGAAAAAGTTCATAACATACATGCCCCATGGATAGACAGACAAATGAAAGATACAGCTCACCTTGAGGAACAAATATGGGAAAATATAACAGTTGAACAGTTGCGCTTGGCTCTAAGAAAAACCAGCAAATGGAAATCTCCAGGAAAAGACAAAATACAAAACATTTGGATAAATGCCTTCACAGAGTCTCATGAGCTGTTAGCCCAACTTTACAATGAAATAGTTAAGGAGCCAGAAAAGATACCATCATGGCTAGTTAACGGCATTACATTCCTGCTTCCGAAGAATGATGAGACAAACAATCCCCAAAATTACAGACCGATAACTTGCTTGACCACAATGTATAAAATTTTAACATCAGTCCTAACTGAATACACATATGACCACCTGATAACAAATGACCTATTTCCCATTGAGCAGAAAGGGTGTAAACGAGGCTCATATGGCTGTAAGGATCGGCTTCTGGTTAACAAAATGATACTGGAAGATTGTCATAATAGACACAAAAATCTATCGATTGCTTGGATAGATTATAAAAAAGCATTCGATAGTTTGCCACACAGTTGGATTGAAAAATGTTTAGAGATTTTCAAAATATCCCCCGTTGTCAGGAGGTTTTTGTCATTCAGTATGAAGACATGGAAAACGACACTCCTTTTGAATAGTGAAACAAAATCACTGGAAGCTGGAGAAGTTAATATTAATTGTGGAATTTTTCAGGGTGACTCTTTATCACCGCTTTTATTCTGCATCGCACTTATACCATTAAGTAAAATGCTCAATGAAACAAAACATGGATATAAAGTCTATGACAAAACCATTAATCACCTGTTCTACATGGATGACCTGAAACTATTTGCAAAAAATGATGAACAATTGCAAGGGCTATTATCCACTGTGGAGCAGTTCAGTGATGACATTAAAATGGAGTTTGGACGAGATAAATGCGCCAAAGCAACGTTCACCAGAGGAAAGCTGCTGAAGAGTTCAGACATTAATCTTGATCGGGGGAACGTGATAAGAGAACTTGATCAAGAAAAAACTTACAAATATCTAGGTGTTTGTGAAGGAGACGGAATCAAGCACTCGACAATGAGGGAAAGGATAAGGAAGGAATGTTACCGCAGAGTAAGAGCAATCTTAAGAACGGAATTGATTGCAAGGAATAGGATCGATGCCATAAACACGCTTGCCATACCAGTAGTAACCTACAGTTACAATGTCATCAACTGGTCAAGCACAGAGATCCGTAGGCTCGATACAAAAATTCGAAAATTCTTAACCATGCACAGAATGCATCACCCTAAGGCAGATATAGATAGAATATATCTCCCTAGGAAAGAAGGAGGACGTGGGTTAATCCAGTTAGACATTGCGTTGAAAACTGCAACAATTGGATTATCTACATATCTAAGGGAATCACATGATTGGATGATCAAACTCGTTTTGAAACACGAAAGCATCAAAAGATCATATTCCATTACAAAAGATGCACAAAGATACAGTAATGGACTACAAATTTCAGAAGTCCCATTTACTGCTGAAATGGAAAACACAGAAAAAGCAAAGCAGGTAAAAGTAACTGCAAAGAAAGAACTGCTACAGAAACTGGCTAAGAAATGGCAAGAAAAGCCTCTGTATGGAAAATACCCAGAGCGAGCTAACAATCCTGATGTTGACAAAACTTTAACCCATTAGTGGTTGGCATCCTCTGGACTGAAATCGGAGACTGAAGGACTGATTATATCAGCACAAGATCAGTGTCTGCCAACAAAAAATTACCAAGCCAACATAATAAAAAATGGATGCAGCCCATTATGCCGTGTATGTAAAAAACAACCAGAGACCATTGATCATATAATTTCAATGTTCAGTCCTATAGCTCCAACCGAATACCTAAACAGGCATGACAGAGCTGCACAATACATACATTGGATAATGTGTAAGCATTTTGACCTGCCCCATCAAAAGAATTGGTGGGAGCATCAACCACCTCCCATACTTGAAAAAGATCACATCTCAATCTTGTGGAACTTTAGCATCCAAACAGACCGAAAAATAGATGCAAATAGACCTGATATAATATTGAAGGACTTTAAAAAGAGGGTATGCCTGCTAATTGATATGTCTGTTCCAATAGACAAGAATGTATCTATAAAAACATTTGAAAAATTGAGCAAGTATAAGGACCTGGAAATAGAAATTGGAAAAATGTGGAAATTGAGAACTAAAACAATACCAGTGGTTGTAGGCGCTCTGGGAATGATACCTAAGGGGTCTAATGATTACTTATCGCAGATCCCAGGAAACCCGCGTATAGGAGAAATACAAAAGATAGTACTAATGGGAACTGCCCATATACTAAAGAAGATTCTGTCAATATAAGTACATCACAAGTCTAAACACTAAAGATGCATGTGTGAGTATGTATGTTCTTCCTTGAACATGGCGGACCTTGTTGTCTCTTGAGGTCACTGGTTGTGACTTGGTGATAACTCGTATGAACATAAAGATAATATGTATGAACATAAAGATAATACGTATGAACATAAAGATAAATGCAACTGTAATAATAATAATAATAATAATAATAATAATAATAACAATAATAATGGTTTCTTTATTGGCCACAAGGGCTAACATGAAAAAAACATTAGAGACGGCACAGAACAGTACAGGACGATACAAAGTGGGTTTTGGTCGTGCAAACGGGTTATAACAAAATCGGACTAGAAATCAAAAAAATTCAAACAACAAAAATTCCCCAAGAAAGGGGAAACCTCCGAGGGTCACTCGTGGTGAAAACCACACAAAAGACAACGGCCACCCTGACCACCAGGGCAGGCGCCCTCTCTCACTTTTCCCACTCCTCACTCTACAGGTGCATACTCAGAGCGGGCCCGTTCACTCGGACCAGACTCGCCAGTTTTACCCATCTTTCAACTAGAAGACAGCACTTGCATCTCCACCCTGACTTTCCTCTTCAAGTGAAACTTGAAAAAGTTAATCAGGGATTGGCCGGAGAGGAAAGTATCCGTCTTCAACCCTTCCAACCTTGTCCACCACACAATCTCTTTTGCCATGGCCACCAGGCAGATGAAAACTGCCTGCCCTTCCTCCTCTTTAAAGTAGGATGGCGGGGCTATCTGCACAATGGACTCAGTCGATAACCGGATCCGTCCTACACGTTGCAATAGCTGTTCGACATAGCTCCACAAGTCAGTAATCCTCGGGCACTGAACGAGTGCGTGCAGGACGGTTTCGTCGCCCTGCACGCATCTCGGACAGGCTCGGCTGACAGCACCTCCGCGCCTGTAGAGCTTATCCCGAACCGGCAACGCTCCCCGGTAGCACTGCCAGGCCAGGGATTTCTGGAAGTTGTCCATAGGCCCCGGTCTGAAAGTTCTCTTGAAGAGAGCGAAAAGCTGATCGTCTTCGACGCCCAGGGTCTCCCCGAGAACGTCGTCGCTCTTTCCCTCCACTAGCCTTCTATAGAACGCCGAGGTGGATGTTCCAGCCATACTAGTGCCCAGCTGGTAGAGGGCGGTGAGCGCTTGGAGACATTCCAGCTTCCAAGCGCTATCCCTCGCTCTTTTCTTGATCCAGAACTGCAGCTCCGTCAAGGAGTCGAGCTGGGGAAAAGCGCGTCTGGCAAACGGCGACCACACCTGTTCACCATCAAGGAAGCACCAGAAATGTTGCAGCCTCAGCGCATGTTTGCGCATCATCAGCCACGGCATGCCTAGTCCTCCACGCAACGGGTGTTGACAGCAAATGGATCGTCTGACCATGGGAGCATGTCCACAAAAAGCGGAATAGAAGGCGCACCATTTTGGTCAAAGTTAGGCGGGGCCAAGGCACGACGGTCTGCTGGTAATAGATGATGGGACGCGATGTACGCATTCGCCACCCTCGCCCGACCTTTCAGAGACAGGCTCCTCTCGGCCCATTTCTGGGTGAGAGAGGCCACCCTGATCGTCACTTCGCTCCAGTTTTTCTCCATCTGGAGGTCCGGACCGAACCAGACCCCGAGACATTTAACCGATCCTTCCGTCCAGCGCCCACGACGCTGTGGTACGGCATCGACTTGCCTCTCCAGGTGCCGAGTTGCAAGCCCACCGACTTTTCCCGGTTTATCTTTGCTCCTGTCACCGCTTCGTATTCCTTGAGAGCGGTGCCGAGCATCTGGACGTGTTTGGTGCTCGACACCCCCACGATGACGTCGTCGGCGTAAGCTGACACGGATCTCCCGCATCTCAGTTCGCGTGGGACCCCCCTCATGGTCTCCAATTTGTGCAGTAATGGCTTGAGGGCCAGTACGTACAAGAGGGACGAGAGGGGACAACCCTGGCGGACCGAGCGCATGATGCTGAACGGCTGCGATAGGTGACCATTCACTCTCACAATCGAGCAGATGTCGCTGTGCATCGCAGCGATCCAGCCCCTAAAAACGGGCTCGAAGCCGGCCGCACCGAGGACCGCAGCCAGGTACCGATGGTCGACCCTATCTAATGCTTTAGATTGATCCAAGTTGATCAGGGCCCAACCCGTGCCAGGTTCCTTAACCACCCTCTCTATGATGTACCGCATGAGATGGAGGTTGTCGTGGGAGGATCTGTCCAGAATTGTGCATGTCTGCGCCTCTCCCACCAGATCACCGACGACAAGTGCCAATCTATTTGCTAACACCTTTCCCAAATCTTGAACTCTACGTCTAGCAGATTTATGGGCCTGAAGTTGTCTATAACGTCCCCCTTGTTCGGGTCTTTTCTCAGCAGCGCCACCGCTCCCCAGCTCACAAAACTGGGAATGCTCCCGTTCTGCTGCCAGTTGCAGTAGACATCTGCGAAGAGGTCGCCGAACAAGTCTGGCATGTACGCATAAAGCTCGTAGGGCAGACCATCCAAACCTGGCGATTTACCCCTCTTGCAGTCAGACATCGCTTCCCGTATTTCACCTGCTGTTATCGGCTTTTCACAGCACTGCGATAGCCGCGGCAGTCCGTCGAGGTATGCACCGAAGTTCATACTCCGATCCGGCCCGCTGCCGCTCCCGAACAATTGAGCAAAATGCTGTTGAAAAGCAGCAAACACCTGCTCAGGTTCGAGCAACATGCACCCGTTTTGATCAGGCAAAGACCGAATTTTGGATTTGTTACCACGTCGCGCCTCCACCACCCGGGCCATTTGAACGGCTTTCGTCCCCTCGCGTCTTAGAGTACGCGCTCTAGCTCTGACAACGCAGCCTTCAGGCTTTGCGTTGAAGAATTGATCGAGTGTCAATCTCGCCGCAATCACGTCTGTTGCGATGCCTGTCCTAAACGCCTCTTCTAACTTTCTAACTAGCTCTCCCTCTGCCCTATTTTCCTCTATCACTACTCCTTTGCTAAGCCTTATCGATTCTACTCTAATAGCCCTTTTCGCGGTAAACCACCACCTGTTGTTGACGATCGCACCTGTCAACGCACGCTTAACTAATTCGCTAATCCGGTCTCTGTAAGCTTTGCGCGCCGGGAACGACGCGTTCAGCTTCCAGTAACCGGGCCCTTACCTATAGAGTCTATCCAAGTCAACTTCCCAGATTACAAATGTGTGGTCCGTATAGTCGACTATTTTAAATTGTGGACATCCTACACTAGCCTTATCTGTTTCCCTACAGAATACCGTATTTAGATACGATCTGGATGACCCGATGCGGTTTGCCCATGGCCACATTGGCACATTCGGATAATCCAGTCTATACCTGTCAGACAGTTCAAAACGTCTGAACAGGTTGTTGAGGCTTTTACACCACCCCCACCCCCTGTCTACTATCCCCACATAATCCCACCATGCATCTAAGATACGGTTCCAGTCGCCCACTAACACTAAAGAGCGGGACGTTCCAAGAAAGGTCTCTAGACGTCTGAAGAAATCTGGCCGTCCTGCCCCTGTTAGGGCGTAGACGGCTACTATCCTGAAAGCATTGCCTTCGCTGCCGGTCACGTCCAATACCACCGACTTACCTTCTGGGTCCAGGAAGATGGCCCATATGGCGAGATCCAAGCCTCTCCGAAAGAGCACAGCAACTCCTCCCCCGATCCCGGACGACTGGGAGATGCGTATACATCGTAGCCGCCGAAGATCGGTGCGTAGACTGATGTCCACCACATATATGTTTAGTGATCTGAGGTCGTTCAGCAGGTGACCCTGCTTCCAAGATGACCCCAGGCCACCTACATTTATACTACCTATTCTAAGTACGGCCATGCTAGATGAGGAAATAGGGTAAGTGAGAAAGGATCACTTACCTTGATCGTGTGAGGAAGAGACAGTAGAACCTTCCCTTCGGCTGGTCATGGGTGTCTCCAAGATGATATCTGTATATATTCTTTTGGAGAGTGACCCCCTGAAATCCCTAACTTCGTTGGGGAATTTTTGCTTTAATTGTTTATAGTCTTCCGGTTTAATTGCGACAATTGTAATGTTTTTGGGTAATGTTCTTGGTGTTGGTGGGGTGTGGTAATTTAAGTCTGAAATATCGGTGTGCTGTTTTATATGTTCCATTAATCCTTTGTGTGAAATGTTTATGGCTGTGTACTTTTGGGAGGGGGGGGCGGTGGTTTTGTTGCTGTTGGGTGTGTGTACTTTGTTGTGTTTGCGATGTTGCTGTTTGTGGTGATGCTGATGGTGGTGTGGTTGTTGTTGTTGGTGGTGATGCTTGTGGTGGTGATGGTGGTGGCGTTGCTTCAAGTCTCCTTGCAGCCTTTACACCCTCTTTCTTTGCTTTCCCTTTTGGAGGGAGAAGCTGTGGTGTTTTTGCGTTTGTTTGTTTTTTTGTTTTTTTGACAACCGTTTTCCACTCCTCAGGCGCCTCACACTCCATGTTCGACTGTGAGAGGTCGGGGAGGGGTATGAGTTCTCCCCTCTCATTTGTCTTTGTTGCTGTTGGTGGTGGTGGTGGTGGTGGTGGTGGAGCCTGCTCTGTCGTTCTTGGCACAAGTACAAATGTTTCTGTTGCTTCAGCTGCCGCCGCCGTTTTTGTTGACGGTGACTTTGGTGTGGGTGCCACGGACCTTGTCTTCCTACTCTCTGTAGAAGATCCCGACTTTTTCGCTGACTGCTCTGTTTCTGATGGCAGCGGTTCTGGCGTTGGAAGGAGGGGGGCTTCGCCTTTGTTATTTTCTCTGGGCAGAAGGCCCTGAGGTGAGACTTTGATCCACAGTTGAAGCATTTTGGGCGCCTTCCTTCCACAGATATGGGAATTTGGGAGCCATTCCAGAGATCTATTATGTCGGGATTAGCGCTGATGCAATCCTGGTCGGTTTGGATGAGCATCTCCATTCCAATACCGGAACAGTCTTCTCTCCCCAACTTCTGTACCTGCATAATGGTTGTTCTATCCTCGATGCCCGCAAGAACAGACAGGACCAGCCAAGGCATGGATACGTAGTGCGGAACCTGGGTTACCCTGACCTTTGCAATTTTTTTTCCCGCAGTAAAACGGGATTAAAGTTATTTCATCACTTCGTAGGGTCCTCAGTGAGTGTGATTTTGCTTCCTGGTGGTAGCAAAAAGAACGTCCACGGTAGCATATTTCTTGTCTCGGGTGATGTGGGTTTTCCGTGCCCACACAATTCCTAAGGCCTTCTGGATTTGGGCCGCCGAGGCTCTCTCCACACGACGTGATTTCGTGGCAATCGTGCGGTATGACACTGTGCGTCGCTCTTGTTCCTCCGGGAAGTCGGTTGGTGGTTTCAAGGACACTGAAAATTCAGTTCTGGTTACCATGTGTCTTGCGACCGCCATCTCCTCCTCTATTATCAGGACTGTTTCTACGTTGCGAGCCACCTTTGCAAAAGAGATGGTCCCTTTTTCATTGGCATCATTGTTGCCGCCACTACTGCTGCTACTAGTCATGCTGTTTGTGCTGTTGCTACAAATGATGTAGTTGGTGTTGTTGCTGTTATCACTGTTGTAGTTGGTTGTGTCTTTGGTGCTGCCGTTGTTGTTGTTCTCGGTGCAATTTGTATTTTAGCAGGGTAGTAGAAGTATGAAGTGTTGTTAGTTGACAGTGCGGTAAAATGATAGTATCCTCGTTGGATTAAATATCGATATAGACGTGAGGGAAGGTCCCCTCGATCTATTTACCATCTTTGTATTTACAATATTCCTTTCGTCAGGTCGCCAATTCCAGCAGCATGGATTATTGATGTTATTGAGACGCGAGTAACATAATAATGATTTCAACAGCAGAAATTAGAGATGAAATGTATGTTTATTTTTGATGTAGCACAAACAATGTTTGTTAACTTATATGGTTGAAGTTACAGATAAAAAGAGGTTACAAAAGGGAATGTGCCATTGCGCCGTTAAGCCGGCGAGGCTAGGGTGCAAAATCTCACCGTTACATTATGCGTGTTGCTGGTTCGAAGTTCCCGGTACAAGAGAGAGATTCTTCAAATCTTCGTGGGGAATTTCTTCCTCAGGGCGCGTAGGGATACATCTTCTTCTACTGGCGCTGATTGACTGAACTGAGCCAAATCACGCACAGAGAATGTATGTGAGCCCGCGGAATGTAGGTCACTACAATACCTCCGAGCAGATTTTTAGCCGAAAATCGTAAACGAAGAAGCCAAAGACCCACAAGGAAGTCGATACAGATTATTGAATCAGCAAGAACAAATGCTGAAAGAGCACATCAGTTTAAAAAATAATTGAGCAGAAGGCTGCATGCAAGAAAAAAAATGAGGCGCTACGGGCCGTGTTGAGCCGCTGTGTCAAATGACCAGCTGTTTTGTTGTTTATACGTGACCAGTAAAGGTCTAACAAAAACGGATAAAGTCTGACATGGGCGAAGTTGCTGTTCTTGCATTTAATGTTAATGGTAAGTGCTGTACCAGTAGCTGTGGACGAAGCTATTATGGTAGTTTACCAGTGCTGGCAAGAAGATGATGAGTAGGCGAGAAAATGTTGGCCTCCCAGATGTATTGCCGAATGTGCTAGGGAGCCAGGAAAAAATGGCTGGTTGCTTTGAAAAGAAAAAACGGAAGTTTAATCTGTAGGTGGGTTGCAGTGTAAATTCCATAATTCGGGCGAATCCACAGAAGTGGCCGAAATGCTGACAAGTCCAGTTCTATTTGCTGTTTTCCCAGCGAGTCGGGCAAAAACAGCAAGACGAAGGCCGTCATGGATGATCAGTGTGCAACGAGATGCAAAACTGTTTGAGTTCAGCTGCAATTAGTATTCTCGTGTTGCGGTGCCTGTTTGAATCCAGTGGATTAAGCTCAATGAGCTGCTAGCATGTGACAGCACCTCAACCAGGTGAAAAGGGACTCGCAGAATATTACGTTTGAAGAACATATACCAAGAACAACATGTTGGTGTGTGACAAAAAAATGTGTGCATATGCAGGCATGTAAAACAGCAAAGTATGTGAATGAACAAAAACCATTAGCAAGCAAATAGCAAAAGAGCACAAAACAAGTAAATGCATTCCACAAAGAAATATGTGAATGTAACAAACTGATAATTCAAAGTCAATCTAAGGGAGCAGAGAAATTGCTCAATGAAAAGTTCAAAGTTTTTCAAAGTCAAATAGTTCACACATCACCAGTGTACAGACACTAGTTCTATCTGAAAACTGAAAAAGAAGTTTGTTAATGCCGTAAGGGGTTAGATGTATGGTGTTTTTGTGAGTTTTCGTGGCCATTTTACCG
This sequence comes from Eledone cirrhosa, assembly GCA_964016885.1. NCBI lineage: Eukaryota > Metazoa > Mollusca > Cephalopoda > Octopoda > Eledonidae > Eledone > Eledone cirrhosa. The sequence goes on along the minus strand of OZ024743.1, from coordinate 235,320,724 downwards.
TCCTGCCACCTTGTGTGGCATAAGGTTGTGTTGCTTATTGTTAAAGCAAAGTCAAAGAATCTTCTGTAGAGTAGCAGTCACCAAACATGGCAGCCACGTCTGACGCCATAATGGTGAGAAAACTACTGTCTCAATTTCTCGAGTCCCTGTGGTAACGAGACAGAAGGTATGGTGGTTGCGTCGGTAAAGTTACAAGCCGTTTTGAAATTTCCGATGTGTGGTGGTTTGCGTCGGTAAGGCTATGAAGCTGCCATCTCACTATTCCCTGTCGTTGGTCAGTGGTTAAACAATGTTGTCGCTGCTGCTGCTGCTGCTGTCGTTGTTGTTGTCGAGTGTAGCCAGGACTTGTCGGTAGCCATCTTGAAATTTCCTCGTGGCGAAAAATTTTTTAAATACTGCTAATTTTTCAAAAGAAAATTTGAAAGGAATATATTGTATCTTCGCAAGCTGCGAAAAGGTTGGCAACGTGGCAATAAAAGTTCAACTGAATAAAAAAGAAGGGCTGCGTTAAATTCTTACGTCGGTCACCACTTTAGCAGGGTAGTAGAAGTATGAAGTGTTGTTAGTTGACAGTGTGGTAAAATGATAGTATCCTCGTTGGATTAAATATCGATATAGACGTGAGGGAAGGTCCCTCGATCTATTTACCATCTTTGTATTTACAATATTCCTTTCGTCAGGTCGCCAATTCCAGCAGCATGGATTATTGATGTTATTGAGACGCGAGTAACATAATAATGATTTCAACAGCAGAAATTAGAGATGAAATGTATGTTTATTTTTGATGTAGCACAAACAATGTTTGTTAACTTATATGGTTGAAGTTACAGATAAAAAGAGGTTACAAAAGGGAATGTGCCATTGCGCCGTTAAGCCGGCGAGGCTAGGGTGCAAAATCTCACCGTTACATTGTGCGTGTTGCTGGTTCGAAGTTCCCGGTACAAGAGAGAGATTCTTCAAATCTTCGCGGGGAATTTCTTCCTCAGGGCGCGTAGAGATACATCTTCTTCTACTGGCGCTGATTGGCTGAACTGAGCCAAATCACGAACAGAGAATGTATGTGAGCCCGCGGAATGTAGGTCACTACAATATCATTGCTGTTGGTGTTGTCGCTATTTGTTTTCATGTTAGTGGTGTTAATATTGTTGTTGCATTTGTTGCCATTTTTTCTGTTGTCTGTATTTTGGTTGTCGCTGTTACTGTTGTGGTTGGTGTGGTCATTATTTTCAAAATTAGTATTCTCAATATCGTTGTCATTGCTGTCTTTGTTCACGTTGTTTGTGGTGGTGTTTGTTGTATCAATTTCTGTGTTCGCCGTAACACTCTTTTCAACTTTTGCGTCGTTGTCGCACGACAGCAGACATATCGCTGGGGGCGTGTCTCAGCCATATTTTTTTTCGATAATTTTTAAATGTAAAAGGTTCGAATATTTGGGCCAAAAGGCCCAAATATTATACTTTTCCCTTCACAGGGCAAAGTCCAAGGGCTTATATCCTTTACACAACAACAACAATTTAACAATAAATAATTATGGCAGGTAAATAAAAGGACTTACGGAAGCGAGCAAAAAGTTGTCCGATTAGACTAATAATAATAAGAAGAAGAATCTAGGAAAACAATAAATTGTTGTTGTATGTTTGTTTATTTTATTAAAAAAATATTTAAATTATTATTCACAAAAATTACAATTATTATTCACAAAAATTGCAATTATTATTCACAAAAATTGCAATTATTATTCACAAAAATTGCAATTAATATTCAGAAACATAATTATCCCGAATCAGAAAACAGCCTGTGTTCTTTAGTAGTATCCAGTCTGTAATGAAATAAAGTTTTATATTGTATTACTATTAATATTGAAACAATATCAAATTAATAACTTACAAAATATAACAATTTAGATATAGGTAAAATTCCTTAACATATCGATATATATATATATATATATATATATATATATATATATATATATATATATATATATATATATTAGCGTTAAATAAAGGAACGAAGTTACGTTGAATTAACTCCCTTAGTTGGAAATTAAACGAAACAGCAGTGAACGTTTGAACCTTTAACCAGAATGTTGGTAAGTCCAATAACATTCCCACTGAAGCATTTCTTTGAAAGAGAATATATATTTCATAGTTATATAAAAGTGACGATAACATTGCCATTTATTTTGACATCGACTAGAGATATGATGTTCTACATCCAGATAAATGTTCTTGACTAATCGGTTTAAAGTCACATCCCAGCCTCTTAAGCACTGTCGTAATGACTTATTTCATTACCCTTTCTACTACTACTACAATGGTATATAGCTTCCAAGGTGGCTGGTTTCATGTCACCTCCACTCAGACAATTCCAACTCAATCGTATCTCCATTTCTTATCACTCATATTGCGTCTGCCCTCCAGGATCCACAGAAACCCTCTACGCGTTACCTGTCCTACAGAGAATATCGGCCTTCTGGAATTTTCTCCATGTTCCCGTCATACCTACCGGCATCAACTTGCAGCAATTTATGTGAAAGATTATTAAAATTAATCTCATCGGTCATAAGGGAGCAATGAATGAATGCCATCACCTCTGTCATACTCTAACAAACATCACTAAATGGTAGCTATGCTAATGATGTTCCCCTGTTTCTTATATCACAGCAGTAATTACACAGGGAAATTGTAATGATTTCTTTGTGTAGTATGTCTAAAGGACTACAAATTACATACGAGGAAAGATAGAATTGTTAATATTTGAGACAATAAAGGAGTAATAAAAACCATACTCACTGGACCACATATTAAGTTGGTACATTTGACCTTCCCAGCTGAACATCGACATGTATTGCAATTATCTTGAGCCTTGAATATTTGGTCAGCTGTGTAGATTTTTCCGTTGTATTGGCATGTTTTAGGACAGTACATTTTAGTACATCCTACTTGACCAAACTGACCACATGTACATGTATTACAGTCATTTTTAAACGATTCTCCCACAGAATATGTTTGTCCGTTGAATACGCATGGTTTGGAGCATACTTTCTGTTCACATTGGACTCTTCCATCATCATGGCACTGACATTTGTTGCAATCATTGTAGAATATAGAACCAACATCATAACGTTTACCGTTGTATGAACATTGACAAGGGTTATTTGTACATTGGAACTGTCCATTTTGTTGACAAGTGCAGGTGTTACAACCTTTCCTGAATTGTTGTCCGAAATTATAGGCCATATTGTTGTAGGTGCAAGTACATGGGTTGCTTGTACATTGTATACGACCATCTATTTGACATGTGCATATATTGCAGTCCTTGCTAAATGTAGCACCAATGGGGTAAGATCTTCCATTTTCAAAACATTGACATGGCTTGTTAGAACATTGCACTGTACCGCTGGATAAACATTCACATTGGTTGCAATCATCATTAAATCTTTGACGAACTTGATAAACCTGTCCTTTATATGAACATTGACACGGGTTATTTGTACATTGGACCTGTCCATGTTGTCGACATGTGCATGTATTGCAGTCCTTGCTAAATGTAGCACCAATGGAGTAAGATCTTCCATTTTCAAAACATTTACATAGGTTGTCAGTACACACTATTCTGCCGTTAATGTCACACTTGCAAGTGTTACATTCTTTTTGAAAGGTAGCCCCCACTGGATATGTTCTTCCATTGGCAAAACATTGACATCGTTTGTTAGAACACCGTACAATACCACTAGATAAACATTCGCATTGGTTGCAATCCTCATTAAACCTCTGGCCAATATTGTAATTTTGTCCTTTATATGTACACTGACATGTATTCTTTGTACAATCCATTTGACCATTGGCTCTGCATACACATGTATTACACGACTGTTGGATCGTCTGTCCTACTGTGTAACGTCTACCTTCATACCAACATGTTGATCGTTGTCCGTAGTCACATATCTTATTTGAACACTGCGCTCGTCCACTTTCAAGACACAGACACGTGTTACAGTCGATGCTAAATGCACCTTCATACCTTCTTCCATTATGGATACATTCATCTGTAAAAAGAATAACAGTATCATCTCAATATATAGCTTTAATATACATCATTGATATTTCTATTTGTATAGAATCTATAACAATTAGATATAAAAATACTTAACAATATCAAAGTTAAACTCTTTCTTTGCATTAATGTAAAAAATTTCAAATATTTAATGCTGTATTTTCCACAGTGAGGTCCCTGAAAACATTCTGGGGTTTCGCAAGATAATTAGATTTCAATCATAATTATTTCTGTTTGTTTATAAAATGTTGTATTAGTTTATTGTATCTATAACAATTAGATATACTACTTAACGATGTAAAAGTTTAACTCTTTTCTTTAAAATTTCTAATGTCTTTTATTGCAGGGCCCTCAAAAATATGTTGTTTCACAAGATAATGAGTTTTAAACTTATATTAAATAAAAATGTTATTATATATTGAGTGCAACACCTTTTCTAGTTCAAAATATTTTCTTACATTAGTAAATTACAACAAATGTGATATATGGACACCTGAATCTATTACAATATCTTTGTATTAACACATCTATCGGAAAACAGTGTACGTGCACGTATCACCTCCAAACACACACACACATATACACATATACACACACACATATACACACACACACACACTTGATTAAGAGCAGAGACTCCCTTTTTTAGAATAGAATATGATTATTTCTTCACCATCTTCTCCAACAGAAGAGATTTTGTTCACTTTATATTCACCAATTTGTTTTCACTATTGGTTCCCTATCCTTAACAATGTGAGAGGCTTCATTAAATCTGATATTCCATCTAATTAGACCCCCATTAACCCCAGAAATATATGTCTTTCACAGTTACTGCAATAAGGAAAGTTTCTGTAGCATAGATATTTGTGATTTAGCGGGATGGCCAGTGTTATAACTTATCTTTTTAAATCATGTTCAATCAGAATCTATACTTTAAACACGAAATGTCATCTGCTACAAAGTCTACTCTCTTGAAATTTGCCGTTCATTTCTTTATCTTTTGGAACGATATCCAGTGTCTGTCCTTTTTTTTTTTTTTTTAGAGTTTCTTCTGTGGTCGAGACTTTACTTGTTTCTATTATCGTCCAGATTACATTAATGTAGACTAGAATTATTTCAAAATATATTTTGAAAAGCACCACTTTAGTCGGAACCTGCTGTGGAAGGTTCTGCAGGAGTATGGGATCGATTGTCAGCTTCTTTGCTTCCCTGATGTCTCTATACGAATATAGAGGAGAATTTCTATTCGGACAAATGGTGCTAGATCGATACCATTAAATGCGAGAGACGGATTCCGCTGGGGGTGCATACGGCCCCCTCTCCTGTTCATTACTTTTATGAACAAGATTGACATGTGTAGCCGGGTTGTAAATGGTATCACGACTGGCAGGTCTAAAATCAGTCGGCTGGAGTATCGTTGCTCGATAGAATGTGTAACTCAGAGATCATAATAATATGAAGAAAGAAACCAAGAAATATACAAAAATATAGTAATATGATTTACTTACAGTTGGTGTAGCAGTTTACGAATGAAAATGATGCTAATACTACTAGAATTTCGTACAACATGGTGGCCAGTTGGTTTATCTTCCTGTTGTAGAATTGTGATGGTCGTTATCTTATTCGAAACAAGGACAGGCTTAACAAATGTCTAAGAAGAACGCTTTATATAACCCCTGTTCAACGTGATCAACTGAATTAATTAATTAAACAACATTAATTTATTCAGTTTCACTTCTTTTGAATTTATTTTTACATTTTAAGAAACCACCATTTACCCCAAAATATCCTTGAAGATGTGGGTGCCACCTTTACCAGTGACATATTACAATAGCTTGGGAAACAAATTCCCAAGTTATTTATATTTCAAAGTAATTTGCTGCACATGTCAATCAATGTGTTTACAATGATTTGTAAACAATTTATAACACAAAACTACGTAGACAATATATACTTTGTTAGTGAAAATGTTAATGAATTAATTGTAATTTCTTCAATCAGGTTTCAATACAATTCTTGTAGATTTTCCGTAAAATATTTGTTTATACATTGAAAATACATTGAAATCTCGCCCAAAATATCTGAATTTGGATTTGAATTTCTGAAGTCAAACGGTGGAGGACCTCAAACACTTGAAACTTGTTAATAGCTACATATAATAGAAGACAAATATCTTTCTATATATGTATGTATATGCGCGCGCACGCGTTTGTGTGTATTTATTTATGTATATGTTTATGTACATAGATGCATACTTACACACACACACATATATATATATAACAACACAATTAAGAATTAACTAAAGATTGTAACTGTCAACTTATTTTTTAATATATAAATATATATATATATATATATATATATATATATATATATATATATATAAAGAAAAAAAGATGAAATCGAAAATGCAACTGGAGTCTTATTTTTTTTAAAATATATATATTTATTTAGTTCCTTTACCGGTTTCGCAGTTCTTCTGCTTTTCAAAAGTAGTGTTGAGATGGATGGTCTGTGGTTATTATATATATGTATATATATATATATATATATATATATATATATATATATATATATATATATATATATATATATATATATATGTGTGTATGTGGGGGGGTGTAGCAAGAGTTGCCTCCCTTGTTGTGACGATCACATCACCAGTAGCGCTCTCTAGACAGGAAGTAGCTGGAGTTACTTCCCGTTGAGGTGGCAGAACCTTCTTTGTCACTTCCGTCCAGGGACTCTATAAAGGAGAGAGCCGAAAGCTAACTCCCTCTCTTTTAACCTGCCTGGCCCTTCGGCCAGGCGCATTCCGCCGAGGGTGTACTCTCTGGCAACCTGAACATGGTAATGTAAAGATCTCTTGGTCTCTCGCTTTCTGACCAGTCAAAACGGTAAACAACTAACTTTAATTCATCCTTCCATCTCTCTTGGCATGTCAACTATTCTGCTCTACATAGCTCAACCTTGTTAAATAAACATTGTACATACAACCGAGTGTCTTGTTATATTCATACAACCCAGTGTCCTGTTATATATATATATATATACATATACATATAGATAGATAGATTTCTTTATTTGTTACAAGGGCGCAGAAGAAAAGGGGACAACACAAAGACACATGCCGGGGATTTTACATACAATCGTGTAAAAATATTGAAATAAACAGATTAAACAATCGAAATCCCCAATAGGGGGGAGGCGCCACAAATGGGTTGTTTTATACAACAACCCTCAACTTCAGGAGCGTGTTGTGCAAGTGCTCCTTTCTTCCTTTTGCTCTCTTCTTCAACCTACAGGTTTATATACAGAGAAGGCCCAATCACTCGGGCCATTTTTGCCATATTCACCCACCTTTCAGTAAATTTACTGGGGTGCAGTGCCTCTCTCTCCACTCTGATTCTCCTTCTAAAGTGGTACCTAAAGAAGGGAATGAGTTGTTGTCCGGAGAGAAAGGCATCTGTCCTCTCAATCTCGTCCACCATATACATTCTTTCACCATAGCCACTATACAGAGGAAAACCGCCTCTCTTTCGTTTTTGAAAGAGGTTGGCGGTTTGATCCTTACTATGGACTCGGCAGTCAACTGGATTTGTCCCATACGCGACAGCAGTTGTTCTGCGTAGTTCAACAGGTCGGTTACGCCCGGGCAGTGTACACTTGCGTGAAAGACGGTTTCAATGTCCTGCTCGAATATTGGACACGTCCACTTGGAAGGATCCCTGCCGGGGCGTCCGTGCCTGTAGATCTTGTCTCGAACTGGTAGAGCTCCTCGGTAGCACTCCCAGGCCAGGGACCTCTGAAAGTTGTCCATAGGTCCTGGGCGGAAAGTCCTACCAAACAGACTGGTGAGTTCGTCGTCTTCGACGCCCAGAGTCTCTCCGAACACGTCGTCACCCTTGTGACGTACTAACCCTCTATAGAATGTCGAAGTGGAGTCTCCACTGATTGCTGTGCCCGCTTGACAGAGGACTGAGCGCATTCAATGTTCCAGGCGCCCATCTTTTTCGGTCTCCGCTTGACCCAGGACTTCAGCTCCGTGGGCGAGACAAGTTGCGGGAAGGCCTGTCTCAAAAACGGTGCCCACACTGGTTGATCGGTGAGGAATACCTGTAGATGCCGTCGCCTCAGCGCATGTTTGCGCATCATTAGCCACGGCATTCCCAGCCCTCCGTTGGAAGGGTGCTGACAGCAGATGTACCTCCTCACCAGAGGAGCCTGCTTCTTCCAAAGGAACTGGAAGAGCATGCGTTCCATCATGGTGAGGTATTCACGGAGACAAGGCACGACGGTCAAGCGGTAGTAGATGACGGACGCTATGAAAGTGTTCACCACCTCCGCTCAACCTTTCAAGGATAGTTTACACTCTTCTGGGTGAGCGCAAATACCTTGGCCATGACCTCGTTCCAGATTTTCTCAATCTGGAGGTCCGGACCGAACCAGACCCCGAGCAATTTCACCGGTCCGTCCGACGACGCTGTCGGACGGCATCGGTTTGCCTCTCCACGTCCCGAGTTGCAAACCGACAGACTTGTCCGGGTTTAGTTTTGCTCCTGTGAGCCTTTCGTATTCCTGCAGTAAGTTGCCGATCGCCCCTATTTCCGAGGTTTACCGACACCATTATTGTCACGTCGTCGGCAGAAGCCGACGCTGCTTTCCGCAGTCCCGGTTCCAACGGGATGCCCTGCAGCAGCTCCAACTTCCGCAGTAGTGGCTCTAGAGTCAGTACGTACAGAATGGAGGAGAGAGGTCATCCCTATCGGATGTAACGCGTGATTGCGAACGGGTCCGATAGGTAGCCGTTCACCTAGAACATCGAGCAGATGTTGGTGTGCATTGTGGCAATCCAGCCTCTGAAGACGGGTCCGAAACCGACTTGAGAACCGCTTCCAAGTATCGATGGTCGACCCTATCGAACGCCTTACACTGATCTAAATTGATCAGAGCCCCACCGAAGCCGGCTTTACACCCACCCGCTCTATGATGTATCACATGAGATGGAGGTTATAGTGTATGAACCTGATCGGGATTGCAAACGTTTGCACTTTCCCTGTCAGGTTCTCGACGACAAGCGCCAAACTCGTTGCTTACACCTTGGCCAAGATCTTTAACTCTGTGTTGAGCAGAGTTATGGGCCTAAAGATGTTTAGTTCGTCCCCCTTCTTCTCCTCTTTCCTGATCGGCGTTACTACGCCCCTGCTTGCATGTCAAGATATATAAGACGGCAAAGTGTGATTTGAGGGAGATCTAGCTGCCATTGCTAGCATGTCAAGATGTATAAGACAATAAGGTTTGATTTGAGGGAGATCTGGCTGCTATTTCTAGCATGTCGAGATATATAAGAGAGTAAAGGGTGATTTGAAGGAGATCTGGCTGCTATTTCTAGCATGTCAAGATATATAAGACAGTAAAGTGTGATTCTAGGGAGATCTAGCTGCTATTTCTAGCATGTCAAGGTATATAGGACAGTAAAGTGTGATTTGAGGGAGATCTAGCTGCTATTTTTAGAATGTCAAGATATATAAGACAGTAAAGGATGATTTCAAGGAGATCTAGCTGCTATTTCTAGCATGTCAAACTATATAAGAAAATAAAGTGAGATTTGAGGGAGATCTGGCTGCTATTTCTAGCATGTCGAGATATATAAGAGAGTAAAGGGTGATTTGAAGGAGATCTGGCTGCTATTTCTAGCATGTCAAGATATATAAGACAGTAAAGTGTGATTTAAGGGAGATCTGGCTGCTATTTCCAACACATCAAGATATATCAGACAATAAGGTGTGATTTGAGGGAGATCTAGCTGCTATTTCTAGCATGTTAAGATACATACGACAATAAAGTGTAATTTGAGAGAGATCTAGCTGTTATTTCCAACATGTCAAGATATATCAGACTGTAAATTGTGATTTGAGGGAGATCTAGCTGCTATTTCTAGCATATCAAGATATATAAGACAGTAAAGTGTGATTTGAGGGAGATCTACTAGCTATTTCTAGCATGTCGAGATATATAAGGCAGTAAGGTGTGATTTGAGGGAGATCTAGCTGCTATTTCTAGCATGTCAAGATATATAAGACAGTAAAGTGTGATTTGTGGGAGATCTAACTGCTATTTTAAGAATGTCGAAATATATAGGACAATAAGGTGTGATTTGAGGGAGATCTGGCTGCTATTTCTAGTATGTCGAGATACATAAGACAGTAAAGTGTGATTTGAGGGACATCTAGCTGCTATTTCTAGCATGTCCAGATATATAAGACAGTAAAGGATGATTTGAGGGAGATCTAGCTGCTATATCTAGAAGGTCAAGATATATAAGACAGTAAAGTGTGATTTGAGGGAGATCTGGCTGCTATTTCTAGCATGTCAAGATATATAAGAGAGTAAAGTGTGATTTGTGAAGATCTGGCTGCTCTTTCTAGCGTGTCAAGATATATAAGACGGTATGGTGTAATTTGAGGGAGGTCTAGCTGTTATTTCTAGCATGTCAAGATATATAAGACAGTAAAGTGTCATTTGAGGGAGATCTAGCTGCTATTTCTAGCATGTCAAGTTATATAAGACAATAAGGTGTGATTTGAGGGAGATCTGGCTGCTATTTCTAGCATGTCAAGATATATAAGAGAGTAAAGTGTGATTTGAGGGATATATAGCTGCTACTTCTAGCATGTCAATATATATAAGCCATTAAAGGGTGATTTGAGGGAGATCTGGCTTCTATTTCTAGAAGATATAAGGGAGTAAATTGTGATTTGAGAGATAATCTAGCTGCTATTTCTAGCATGTCATGATATATAGGAGTGTAAAGTGTGATTTGAGGGAGATCTGGCTGTTCTTTCTAGCATGTCAAGATATATAACACGGTATGGTGTAATTTGAGGGAGGACTAGCTGCTATTTCTAGCATGTCAAGATATATAAGACAGTAACGTGTGATTTGAGGGAGATCTAGCTGTTATTCCTAGTATGTCAAGATATATAAGAGGGTAAAGTGTGATTTGATGGAGATCTGGCTGCTGTTTCTGGCATGTCACGATATATAAGACAGTATGGTGTGATTTGAGGGAGATCTAGCTGCTATTTCTAGCATGTCAAGATATATAAGACAGTAAGGTGTTATTTGTGTGAGATCTAGCTGCTATTTCTGGAATGTCAAGATATATAAGACAGGAAAGGGTGATTCGAAGGAGATCTAGCTGCTATTTCTAGTATGTCAAGGTATATTAGACAATAAGGTGTGATTTGAGGGAGATCTAACTGCTATTTCTGGCATATCCAGATATATAAGACAGTAATGGATGATTTGAATAAGATCTAGCTGCTATATCTAGAATGTCAAGATATATAAGACAGTAAGGTGTGATTTGAGGGAGATCTAGCTACTATTTCTAGCATGTCAAGATATATAACAGAGTAAAGTGTGATTTGAGGTAGATCTGGCTGCTATTTCTAGCATGTAAAGATATATAAGAGAGTAAAGTGTGATTTGAGGGAGATCTAGCTGCTATTTCTAACATGTCATGGCATATAAGACAATAAAGTGTGATTTCAGGGAGATCTAGCTACTGTTTCTAGCATGTCAAGATTTATAAGACAGTAAAGTGTGATTTGATGGAGATCTGGCTGCTATTTCTAGCATGTCAAAATATATAAGAAGTAAATTTTGATTTGAGGGACATCTAGCTGCTATATCTAGAATGTCAAGATATATAAGACAGTCAAGTGTTATTTCAGGAAGATCTTGCTGCTATATCTAGAATGACAAGATATATAAGACAGTAAAGTGTGATTTGAGGGAGACCTTGCTGCTATTTTTCGCATGTCAAAATATATTAGACAGTAAAGGCTGATTTGAAGGACATCTGGCTGCTAATTCTAGCATGTCAAGATATATAAGCCTGTAAAGGGTGATTTGAGGGAGATCTAGCTGCTATTGCTAGCATGTTGAGATATATAAGACAGTAAAGTGTTATTTGAGGGAGATCTAGCTGCTATTTCTAGCATGTCAAGATATAGAAGACGGTATGATTTGAATGAGATCTGGCTGCTATTTCTAGCTTGTCGATATATATAAGACAGTAAGGTATGATTTGAGGGAGATCTAGCCGCTATTTCTAGCATGTCATGATATATAAGACAGTAAAGTGTGATTTGATGGAGATCTGGCTGCTATTTCTAGCATGTCAAAATATATAAGACAGAAAATTGTGATTTGATGGACATCTAGCTGCTATTTCTAGCATGTCCAGATATTTAAGACAGTAAGGGATGATTTGAGGGAGATCTAGCTGCTATGTCTAGAATGTCAAGATATATAAGACAGTAAGGTGTGATTTCAGGAAGATCTTGCTACTATTTCTAGCATGTCAAGATATATAAGATGGTATGGTATCATTTGAGGGAGATCTAGCTGCTATTTCTAGCATGTTGAGATATATAAGACAGTAAAGTGTTATTTGAGGGAGATCTGGCTGCTATTTCCAACATGTCAAGATATATCAGACAGTAAATTGTGATTTTAGGGAGATCTAGCTGCTATTTCTAGCATGTCAAGATATATAAGACAATAAGGTGTGATTTGAGGGAGATCTAGCTGCTATTTCTAGCATGTCGAGATATATAAGACTGTAACGTGTGATTTGAGGGAGATCTAGCTGTTATTTCTAACATGTCAAGATATATAAGAGGGTAAATTGTGATTTGAGGGAGATCTGGCTGCTTTTTCTAGCATGTCAAGATATATAAGAAAGTAAATTGGATTTGAGGGAGATGTAGATGCTATATTTAGCATGTCAAGACATATAAGACGATAAGGTGAGATTTGAGGGAGATATAGCTGCTATTTCTATTTATGTCAAGATATATAAGACATTAAAGGGTGATTTGAGGGTGATCTGGCTGTTATTTCTAACATATCAAGATATATAAGAGAGTAAATTGTGATTTGAGAGAGATCTAGCTACTATTTCTAGCATGTCAAGACATATAAGACAGTAAAGGGTGATTTGAAAGAGATCTGGCTGCTATTTCTGGCCTGTCGATTTATATAAGACAGTAAGGTGTGACTTGAGGGAGATCTAGCTGCTATTTCTAGCATGTCATGGCATATAAGACAATAAGGTGTGATTTTAGGGAGATCTAGCTGCTATTTCTAGCATGTCAAGATATAGAAGACGGTATGGTGTAATTTGAGGGAGATCTAGCTGCTATTTTTAGCAAGTCAAGATATATTAGACAGTAAAGGGTGATTTGAAGGAGATCTAGCTGCTATTACTAGCATGTCAAGATTTATAAGATGGTATGATGTAATTTGGGGGAGGTCTAGCTGCTATTTCTAGCACGTCAAGATATATGACAGTAAAATGTTATTTGATGCAGATCTGGCTGCTATTTCTAGCATTTCATGATATATGAGACAGTAAGGTGTTATTTGAGGGAGATCTGGCTGCTATTTCTAGCGTGTCCAGATATATAAGACAGTAAAGAGTTATTTAAGTGAGATCTAGCTGCTATATTTAGAATCTCAAGACATATAAGACAGTAAAGTGTGATTTGAGGGAGATATAGCTGCTATTTCTAGCATGCCACGATATATAAGACATTAAAAGGTGATTTGAATGAGATCTGGCTGCTATTTCTAGCATGTCGATATATATAAGAATGTATGGTGTAATTTGAGGGAGGCCTAGCTGCTATATCTAGCATGTCATGGCATATAAGACAATAAGGTGTGATTTTAGGGAGATCTAGCTGCTATTTCTAGCATGTCAAGATATATAAGACAGAAAATTGTGATTTGATGGAAACTAAGCTGCTATTTCTAGCATGTCCAGATATATAAGACAGTAAAGGATGATTTGAGGGAGATCTAGCTGCTATATCTAGAATGTCAAGATATATAAGACAGTAAAGTGTGATTCTAGGGAGATCTAGCTGCTATTTCTAGCATGTCAAGGTATATAGGACAGTAAAGTGTGATTTGAGGGAGATCTAGCTGCTATTTTTAGAATGTCAAGATATATAAGACAGTAAAGGATGATTTCAAGGAGATCTAGCTGCTATTTCTAGCATGTCAAACTATATAAGAAAATAAAGTGAGATTTGAGGGAGATCTGGCTGCTATTTCTAGCATGTCGAGATATATAAGAGAGTAAAGGGTGATTTGAAGGAGATCTGGCTGCTATTTCTAGCATGTCAAGATATATAAGACAGTAAAGTGTGATTTAAGGGAAATCTGGCTGCTATTTCCAACACATCAAGATATATCAGACAATAAGGTGTGATTTGAGGGAGATCTAGCTGCTATTTCTAGCATGTTAAGATACATACGACAATAAAGTGTAATTTGAGAGAGATCTAGCTGTTATTTCCAACATGTCAAGATATATCAGACTGTAAATTGTGATTTGAGGGAGATCTAGCTGCTATTTCTAGCATATCAAGATATATAAGACAGTAAAGTGTGATTTGAGGGAGATCTACTAGCTATTTCTAGCATGTCGAGATATATAAGGCAGTAAGGTGTGATTTGAGGGAGATCTAGCTGCTATTTCTAGCATGTCAAGATATATAAGACAGTAAAGTGTGATTTGTGGGAGATCTAACTGCTATTTTAAGAATGTCGAAATATATAGGACAATAAGGTGTGATTTGAGGGAGATCTGGCTGCTATTTCTAGTATGTCGAGATACATAAGACAGTAAAGTGTGATTTGAGGGACATCTAGCTGCTATTTCTAGCATGTCCAGATATATAAGACAGTAAAGGATGATTTGAGGGAGATCTAGCTGCTATATCTAGAAGGTCAAGATATATAAGACAGTAAAGTGTGATTTGAGGGAGATCTGGCTGCTATTTCTAGCATGTCAAGATATATAAGAGAGTAAAGTGTGATTTGTGAAGATCTGGCTGCTCTTTCTAGCGTGTCAAGATATATAAGACGGTATGGTGTAATTTGAGGGAGGTCTAGCTGTTATTTCTAGCATGTCAAGATATATAAGACAGTAAAGTGTCATTTGAGGGAGATCTAGCTGCTATTTCTAGCATGTCAAGTTATATAAGACAATAAGGTGTGATTTGAGGGAGATCTGGCTGCTATTTCTAGCATGTCATGTTGTATAAGACAGTAAGATGTGATTTCAGGGAGATCTGGCTGATATTTTGAGCATGTCAAGATATACAAGAGAGTAAGCTGTGATTTGAGGGATATCTGGCTGCTATTTCTAGCATGTCAAGATATATAAGAGAGTAAAGTGTGATTTGAGGGATATATAGCTGCTACTTCTAGCATGTCAATATATATAAGCCATTAAAGGGTGATTTGAGGGAGATCTGGCTTCTATTTCTAGAAGATATAAGGGAGTAAATTGTGATTTGAGAGATAATCTAGCTGCTATTTCTAGCATGTCATGATATATAGGAGTGTAAAGTGTGATTTGAGGGAGATCTGGCTGTTCTTTCTAGCATGTCAAGATATATAACACGGTATGGTGTAATTTGAGGGAGGACTAGCTGCTATTTCTAGCATGTCAAGATATATAAGACAGTAACGTGTGATTTGAGGGAGATCTAGCTGTTATTCCTAGTATGTCAAGATATATAAGAGGGTAAAGTGTGATTTGATGGAGATCTGGCTGCTGTTTCTGGCATGTCACGATATATAAGACAGTATGGTGTGATTTGAGGGAGATCTAGCTGCTATTTCTAGCATGTCAAGATATATAAGACAGTAAGGTGTTATTTGTGTGAGATCTAGCTGCTATTTCTGGAATGTCAAGATATATAAGACAGGAAAGGGTGATTCGAAGGAGATCTAGCTGCTATTTCTAGTATGTCAAGGTATATTAGACAATAAGGTGTGATTTGAGGGAGATCTAACTGCTATTTCTGGCATATCCAGATATATAAGACAGTAATGGATGATTTGAATAAGATCTAGCTGCTATATCTAGAATGTCAAGATATATAAGACAGTAAGGTGTGATTTGAGGGAGATCTAGCTACTATTTCTAGCATGTCAAGATATATAACAGAGTAAAGTGTGATTTGAGGTAGATCTGGCTGCTATTTCTAGCATGTAAAGATATATAAGAGAGTAAAGTGTGATTTGAGGGAGATCTAGCTGCTATTTCTAACATGTCATGGCATATAAGACAATAAAGTGTGATTTCAGGGAGATCTAGCTACTGTTTCTAGCATGTCAAGATTTATAAGACAGTAAAGTGTGATTTGATGGAGATCTGGCTGCTATTTCTAGCATGTCAAAATATATAAGAAGTAAATTTTGATTTGAGGGACATCTAGCTGCTATATCTAGAATGTCAAGATATATAAGACAGTCAAGTGTTATTTCAGGAAGATCTTGCTGCTATATCTAGAATGACAAGATATATAAGACAGTAAAGTGTGATTTGAGGGAGACCTTGCTGCTATTTTTCGCATGTCAAAATATATTAGACAGTAAAGGCTGATTTGAAGGACATCTGGCTGCTAATTCTAGCATGTCAAGATATATAAGCCTGTAAAGGGTGATTTGAGGGAGATCTAGCTGCTATTGCTAGCATGTTGAGATATATAAGACAGTAAAGTGTTATTTGAGGGAGATCTAGCTGCTATTTCTAGCATGTCAAGATATAGAAGACGGTATGATTTGAATGAGATCTGGCTGCTATTTCTAGCTTGTCGATATATATAAGACAGTAAGGTATGATTTGAGGGAGATCTAGCCGCTATTTCTAGCATGTCATGATATATAAGACAGTAAAGTGTGATTTGATGGAGATCTGGCTGCTATTTCTAGCATGTCAAAATATATAAGACAGAAAATTGTGATTTGATGGACATCTAGCTGCTATTTCTAGCATGTCCAGATATTTAAGACAGTAAGGGATGATTTGAGGGAGATCTAGCTGCTATGTCTAGAATGTCAAGATATATAAGACAGTAAGGTGTGATTTCAGGAAGATCTTGCTACTATTTCTAGCATGTCAAGATATATAAGATGGTATGGTATCATTTGAGGGAGATCTAGCTGCTATTTCTAGCATGTTGAGATATATAAGACAGT
Source organism: Eledone cirrhosa (assembly GCA_964016885.1). Taxonomy (NCBI): domain Eukaryota; kingdom Metazoa; phylum Mollusca; class Cephalopoda; order Octopoda; family Eledonidae; genus Eledone; species Eledone cirrhosa. The sequence continues at coordinate 235,303,591 of OZ024743.1, read as the reverse complement.
AAAGTGTTATTTGAGGGAGATCTGGCTGCTATTTCCAACATGTCAAGATATATCAGACAGTAAATTGTGATTTTAGGGAGATCTAGCTGCTATTTCTAGCATGTCAAGATATATAAGACAATAAGGTGTGATTTGAGGGAGATCTAGCTGCTATTTCTAGCATGTCGAGATATATAAGACTGTAACGTGTGATTTGAGGGAGATCTAGCTGTTATTTCTAACATGTCAAGATATATAAGAGGGTAAATTGTGATTTGAGGGAGATCTGGCTGCTTTTTCTAGCATGTCAAGATATATAAGAAAGTAAATTGGATTTGAGGGAGATGTAGATGCTATATTTAGCATGTCAAGACATATAAGACGATAAGGTGAGATTTGAGGGAGATATAGCTGCTATTTCTATTTATGTCAAGATATATAAGACATTAAAGGGTGATTTGAGGGTGATCTGGCTGTTATTTCTAACATATCAAGATATATAAGAGAGTAAATTGTGATTTGAGAGAGATCTAGCTACTATTTCTAGCATGTCAAGACATATAAGACAGTAAAGGGTGATTTGAAAGAGATCTGGCTGCTATTTCTGGCCTGTCGATTTATATAAGACAGTAAGGTGTGACTTGAGGGAGATCTAGCTGCTATTTCTAGCATGTCATGGCATATAAGACAATAAGGTGTGATTTTAGGGAGATCTAGCTGCTATTTCTAGCATGTCAAGATATAGAAGACGGTATGGTGTAATTTGAGGGAGATCTAGCTGCTATTTTTAGCAAGTCAAGATATATTAGACAGTAAAGGGTGATTTGAAGGAGATCTAGCTGCTATTACTAGCATGTCAAGATTTATAAGATGGTATGATGTAATTTGGGGGAGGTCTAGCTGCTATTTCTAGCACGTCAAGATATATGACAGTAAAATGTTATTTGATGCAGATCTGGCTGCTATTTCTAGCATTTCATGATATATGAGACAGTAAGGTGTTATTTGAGGGAGATCTGGCTGCTATTTCTAGCGTGTCCAGATATATAAGACAGTAAAGAGTTATTTAAGTGAGATCTAGCTGCTATATTTAGAATCTCAAGACATATAAGACAGTAAAGTGTGATTTGAGGGAGATATAGCTGCTATTTCTAGCATGCCACGATATATAAGACATTAAAAGGTGATTTGAATGAGATCTGGCTGCTATTTCTAGCATGTCGATATATATAAGAATGTATGGTGTAATTTGAGGGAGGCCTAGCTGCTATATCTAGCATGTCATGGCATATAAGACAATAAGGTGTGATTTTAGGGAGATCTAGCTGCTATTTCTAGCATGTCAAGATATATAAGACAGAAAATTGTGATTTGATGGAAACTAAGCTGCTATTTCTAGCATGTCCAGATATATAAGACAGTAAAGGATGATTTGAGGGAGATCTAGCTGCTATATCTAGAATGTCAAGATATATAAGACAGTAAAGTGTGATTTCAGGAAGATCTTGCTGCTATTTCTAGCATGTCAAGATATCTAAGACGGTATGGTGCAATTTGTGGGAGGTCTCGCTGTTATTTCTAGCATGACAAGATATATAAGACAGTAAAGTGTGATTTGAGGGAGACCTTGCTGCTATTTTTAGCATGTCAAGATATATTAGACAGTAAAGGGTGATTTGAAGGAGATCTGGCTGCTATTTCTAACATGTCAAGGTATATGAGACAATATGGTGTGATTTGAGTGAGATCTATCTGCTATTTCTAGCATGTTGAGATATATAAGACAGTAAAGTGTTATTCGAGGGAGATCTGGCTGCTATTTCCAACATGTCAAGATATATCAGACAGTAAATTGTGATTTTAGGGAGATCTAGCTGCTTTTTGTAGCATGTCAGCATATATAAGAAAGTAAAGTGGATTTGAGGGTGATGTAGATGCTATATTTAGCATGTCAAGACATATAAGACGATAAGGTGAGATTTGAGGGAGGTATAGCTGCTATTTCTATTTATGTCAAGATATATAAGACATTAAAGGGTGATTTGAGGGTGATCTGGCTGTTATTTCTAACATACAAACTTCACAAATCAGACATTAATAGGAAGAGGCGAAATAGATCGCCCAACCACCTCAAACAGGTGACAAAAAAGGCAGTGCTTCAATTTGAGCAGCGCATAGCAACCAGCCCTGACACTAAGGTGTTCTGGAAGTATGTTCACTCAAAGCAGAGGCCTCACTCTCCAGTTGGTCCTCTTCGCAATCCCCACACAAGCCAGGTTACTGACGACCCCAAGGAATGCGCAGAGCTCATTGCTGAATGCTATGCAGGCATTTTCACCATTGAAGACCAGAGTGTACCATCTCCACCACCTATGACACCGGACTCTATTACAACCATGGAATTTACACCTGCAATGCTGCGACGTAACCTATAAAATAAACGCAACCATGCCTCTCCTGGTCTTGATGGTGTTACGTACCTGCTTCTTAAACGTGGTGGGTACTTCCTTCTACACCAGTTATCACGCTTCTTCCAATTCTGTCTGAACAACAGTGCTACTCCAGAACAGTGGAAAACTGCCAGTGTCATTCCTCTGTTCAAAAAGGGTGACCGCACATCACCTGTGAACTATCGTCCAGTCAGTCTTACTAGTTGCATCGCCAAACTGATGGAATCCTGTGTCAGAGAAACACTTTGGAACTTCTGGAGCTCTCACAGTCTCATCCGGCCCTCGCAATTTGGATTTATCCCCAACTCCAGCTGCTGTGATCAACTTATAGAGTTTCTTGAGGACATCACCCAGATCACTGATGGCGGCTCATGGGTGGATGTTGTTTACCTTGACTTTGTGAAGGCCTTCAATTCTGTGCCACACAAAAGGCTTATGGCAAAACTCTCTGCAATAGGTGTGAAGGATGATCTTTTTAACTGGTTGAAGTCCTTCATTCTCAGTCGAAGAGAGGTAGTCACGGTTCTGGGACAGCATTCCTCACCATATGAGATGTCATCTGGTGTACCTCAAGGATCTGTTCTTGGCCCCCTTTTGTTTGTGGCATATATTGATGACATAGATGCCAACTTAAGGAATGCCACAGTACTAAAGTACGCAGACGACATCAAGCTGTACCTTGAGATAAAAAGGACAGATCCTGAACACTATAGATCTTGCTTGCAGTCTGACCTGGACACAATGCAACAGTGGATCTCAGACTGGCAACTCAAGCTAGCTGTGGACAAGTGCACCACCATGCATTTTGGGAGTAAAACATACTCCCTCCACAGCACTAATATCAAGAAGTCTTCCTGTGAACGTGACCTGGGCATTACGGTCAGCAGCGATTGCGTTGGACGAGGCACGTCTCTAAAATTGTCAAGAGGGCCGAGGGTGTCTTAGCATCACTCAGCAAGACCTTTGTCAGCCGCTCTCCAGATATCTATTTAAGGCTGTATACAGCTATGGTGCGACCACACTTAGAATTTGCATCACCAGTCTGGAACCCCTATCTTGCTCAGGACATTGACCGCCTGGAAACTGTTCAGAGACGTGCAACCAAGCGAATACCCTCCATCAGGCATCTACCATACTCTGAGCGCCTTGCTTCCCTGGGCATGGATTCATTGAAGCTCCGACGCCTGGCAACTGACTTGGTAAACACCCACAAAATTGTTAACCATGTTGCCAACAACAACCCTGAGTGCCTTTTCGATTTCTATGTGTCTAACACACGTGGACATGCCCACAAAGTAAGAAAACAGCACAGTTCCCATGACTTTCGGAAACATTTTTTCACGCTCAGAGTTGCTGAAGCATGGAACAAACTACCTGCATCAGTTGTTAGCTGTCGAGACACTGCATCCTTTAAGGCCTCCATGCTTCCCGAGATCCGCCAACACTACAGCTAACACATACAAACATGTACTTCCATGACATTTGTGTATTATTCTATGTACTATATTGACGAGTTGTTGTGCACCTGAGCACATTACACAATAATTTCATTATTATTATTATTATATCAAGATATATAAGAGAGTAAAGGGTGATTTGAAAGAGATCTAGCTGCTATTTTCTACCATGTCAAGTAAGGTGTGACTTGAGGGAGATCTAGCTGCTATTTCTAGCATGTCAAGATATAGAAGACGGTATGATGTAATTTGAGGGAGATCTGGCTGCTAGTTTTAGCATGTCAAGATATATTAGACAGTAAAGGGTGATTTGAAGGAGATCTGGCTGCTATTTCTAGCATTTCATGATATATGAGACAGTAAGATGTTATTTGAGGGAGATCTGGCTGCTATTTCTAGCGTGTCCAGATATATAAGACCGTAAAGAGTTATTTAAGTGAGATCTAGCTGCTATATCTAGAATCTCAAGACATATAAGACAGTAAAGTGTGATTTGAGGGAGATCTAGCTGCTATTTCTAGCATGTCAAAATATATAAGACAGTAAAGTGTGATTTGATGGAGATCTGGCTGCTATTTCTAGCATGTCAAGATATATAAGACAGTAAAGTGTGAATTGATGGAGATCTGGCTGCTATTTCCAGCATGTGAGGATATATAAGACAATAAGGTGTGAGATGAATGAGATCTGGATGCTATTTCTACCTTGTCGATATATATAAGACAGTAAGGTATGATTTGAGGGAGATCTAGCTGCTATTTCTAGCATGTCATGGCATATAGACAATAAGGTGTGATTTTAGGGAGATCTAGCTGCTATTTCTAGCATGTCAAGATATATAAGACAGTAAAGTGTGATTTGATGGAGATCTGGCTGCTATTTCTAGCATGTCAAAATATATAAGACAGAAAATTGTGATTTGATGGACATCTAGCTGCTATTTCTAGCATGTCCAGATATATAAGACATTAAAGGATGATTTGAGGGAGATCTAGCTGCTATATCTAGAATGTCAAGATATATAAGACAGTAAAGTGTGATTTCAGGAAGATCTTGCTGCTATTTCTAGCATGTCAAGATATCTAAGACGGTATGGTGCAATTTGTGGGAGGTCTCGCTGCTATTTCTAGCATGACAAGATATATAAGACAGTAAAGTGTGATTTGAGGGAGACCTTGCTGCTATTTTTAGCATGTCAAGATATATTAGACAGTAAAGGCTGATTTGAAGGAGATCTGGCTGCTAATTCTAGCATGTCAAGATCTATAAGACTGTAAAGGGTGATTTGAGGTAGATCTGGCTTTTATTTCTAGCATGTCAAGATATATAAAAGAGTAAATTGTGATTTTAGAGAGATCTGGCTGCTATTCTAGCATATCAAAATATATAAGATGGTATGGTATCATTTGAGGGAGATCTAGCTGCTATTCCTAGCATGTCAAGATATATAAGACAGTAAATTGTGAATTAAGTGAGATCTGGCTGCTAGTTTTAGCATGTCAAGATATATTAGACAGTAAAGGGTAATTTGAAGGAGATCTGGCTGCTATTTCTAACATGTCAAGGTATATGAGACAATATGGTGCGATTTGAGTGAGATCTATCTGCTATTTCTAGCATGTTGAGATATATAAGACAGTAAAGTGTTATTTGAGGGAGATCTGGCTGCTATTTCCAACATGTCAAGATATATCAGACAGTAAATTGTGATTTTAGGGAGATCTAGCTGCTATTTCTAGCATGTCAAGATATATAAGACAATAAGTTGTGATTTGAGGGAGATCTAGCTGCTATTTCTAGCATGTCGAGATATATAAGACTGTAACATGTGATTTGAGGGAGATCTAGCTGTTATTTCTAACATGTCAAGATATATAAGAGGGTAAATTGTGATTTGAGGGAGATCTGGCTGCTTTTTCTAGCATGTCAAGATATATAAGAAAGTAAAGTGGATTTGAGGGTGATGTAGATGCTATATTTAGCATGTCAAGACACATAAAACGATAACGTGAGATTTGAGGGAGATATAGTTGCTATTTCTATTTATGTCAAGATATATAAGACATTAAAGGGTGATTTGAGGGTGATCTGGCTGTTATTTCTAACATATCAAGATATATAAGAGAGTAAATTGTGATTTGAGAGAGATCTAGCTACTATTTCTAGCATGTCAAGACATATAAGACAGTAAAGGGTGATTTGAAAGAGATATAGCTGCTATTTTCTACCATGTCAAGTAAGGTGTGACTTGAGGGAGATCTAGCTGCTATTTCTAGCATGTCAAGATATAGAAGACGGTATGGTGTAATTTGAGGGAGATCTAGCTGCTATTTTTAGCAAGTCAAGATATATTAGACAGTAAAGGGTGATTTGAAGGAGATCTGGCTGCTATTTCTAGCATGTCAAGATTTATAAGATGGTATGATGTAATTTGAGGGAGGTCTAGCTGCTATTTCTAGCACGTCAAGATATATGACAGTAAAATGTGATTTGATGCAGATCTAGCTGCTATATCTAGAATCTCAAGACATATAAGACAGTAAAGTGTGATTTGAGGGAGATCTAGCTGCTATTTCTAGCATGTCAACATATATAATACAGTAAAATGTCATTTGAGGGACATCTGGCTGATATTTCTAGCATGTCAAGATATATGAGAGAGTAAAGTGTGATTTGAGGGAGATCTAGCTGTTATTTCTAGCATGTCAAGATATATAAGACAGTAAAGTGTGAATTGATGGAGATCTGGCTACTATTTCCAGCATGTGAGGATATGTAAGACAATAAGGTGTGATATGAATGAAATCTGGATGCTATTTCTACCTTGTCGATATATATAAGACAGTAAGGTATGATTTGAGGGAGATCTAGCTGCTATTTCTAGCATGTCATGGCATATAAGACAATAAGGTGTGATTTTAGTTAGATCTAGCTGCTATTTCTAGCATGTCAAGATATCTAACACAGTAAAGTGTGATTTGATGGAGATCTGCCTGCTATTTCTAGCATGTCAAAATATATAAGACAAAAAATTATGATTTGATGGACATCTAGCTGCTATTTCTAGCATGTCCAGATATATAAGACAGTAAAGGATGATTTGAGGGAGATCTAGCTGCTATATCTAGAATGTCAAGATATATAAGACAGTAAAGTGTGATTTCAGGAAGATCTTGCTGCTATTTCTAGCATGTCAAGATATCTAAGACGGTATGGTGCAATTTGTGGGAGGTCTCGCTGCTATTTCTAGCATGACAAGATATATAAGACAGTAAAGTGTGATTTGAGGGAGACCTTACTGCTATTTTTAGCATGTCAAGATATATTAGACAGTAAAGGCTGATTTGAAGGAGATCTGGCTGCTAATTCTAGCATGTCAAGATCTATAAGACTGTAAAGGGTGATTTGAGGTAGATCTGGCTTTTATTTCTAGCATGTCAAGATATATAAAAGAGTAAATTGTGATTTTAGGGAGATCTGGCTGCTATTCTAGCATATCAAAATATATAAGATGGTATGGTATCATTTGAGGGAGATCTAGCTGCTATTCCTAGCATGTCAAGATATATAAGACAGTAAAGTATGATTCGAGTGAGATCTGGCTGCTAGTTTTAGCATGTCAAGATATATTAGACAGTAAAGGGTGATTTGAAGGAGATCTGGCTGCTATTTCTAACATGTCAAGGTATATGAGACAATATGGTGTGATTTGGGTGAGATCTATCTGCTATTTCTAGCATATTGAGATATATAAGACAGTAAAGTGTTATTTGAGGGAGATCTGGCTGCTATTTCCAACATGTCAAGATATATCAGGCAGTAAATTATGATTTATGGAGATCTAGCTGCTATTTCTAGCATGTCAAGATATATAAGACAATAAGGTGTGATTTGAGGGGGATCTAGCTGCTATTTCTAGCATGTTGAGACATATAAGACTGTAACGTGTGATTTGAGAGAGATCTAGCTGATTTTTCTAGCATGTCAAGATATATAAGAAAGTAAAGTGGATTTGAGGGTGATGTAGATGCTATATTTAGCATGTCAAGACGTATAAGACGATAAGGTGAGATTTGAGGGAGATATAGCTGCTATTTCTATTTATGTCAAGATATATAAGACATTAAAGGGTGATTTGAGGGTGATCTGGCTGTTATTTCTAACATATCAAGATATATAAGAGAGTAAATTGTGATTTGAGAGAGATCTAGCTACTATTTCTAGCATGTCAAGACATATAAGACAGTAAAGGGTGATTTGAAAGAGATCTGGCTGCTATTTCTAGCCTGTCGATATATATAAGACAGTAAGGTGTGATTTGAGGGAGATCTAGCTGCTATTTCTAGCATGTCATGGCATATAAGACAATAAGGTGTGATTTTAGGGAGATCTAGCTGCTATTTCTAGCAAGTCAAGATATATTAGACAGTAAAGGGTGATTTGAAGGAGATCTGGCTGCTATTACTAGCATGTCAAGCTTTATAAGATGGTATGATGTAATTTGAGGGAGGTCTAGCTGCTATTTCTAGCACATCAAGGTATATGACAGTAAAGTGTGATTTGAGGGAGATCTAGCTGCTATTTCTAGCATATCAAGATATATAAGACAGTAAAATATGATTTGAGGGACATCTGGCTGCTATTTCTAGCATGTCAAGCTATATAAGAATGTATGGTGTAATTTGAGGGAGGTCTAGCTGCTATTTCTAGCATGCCACGATATATAAGACATTAAAGGGTGATTTGAATGAGATCTGGCTGCTATTTCTAGCTTGTCGATATATATAAGACAGTAAGGTATGATTTGAGGGAGATCTAGCTGCTATTTCTAGCATGTCATGGCATATAAGACAATAAGGTGTGATTTTAGGGAGATCTAGCTGCTATTTCTAGCATGTCAAGATATATAAGACAGTAAAGTGTGATTTGATGGAGATCTGGCTGCTATTTCTAGCATGTCAAAATATATAAGACAGAAAATTGTGATTTGATGGACATCTAGCTGCTATTTCTAGCATGTCCAGATATATAAGACAGTAAAGGATGATTTGAGGGAGATATAGCTGCTATATCTACAATGTCAAGATATATAAGACAGTAAAGTGTGATTTCAGGAAGATCTTGCTGCTATTTCTAGCATGTCAAGATATCTAAGACGGTATGGTGCAATTTGAGGGAGGTCTCGCTGCTATTTCTAGCATGACAAGATATATAAGACAGTAAAGTGTGATTTGAGGGAGACCTTGCTGCTATTTTGAGCATGTCAAGATATATTAGACAGTAAAGGCTGATTTGAAGGAGATCTGGCTGCTAATTCTAGCATGTCAAGATCTATAAGACTGTAAAGGGTGATTTGAGGTAGATCTGGCTTTTACTTCTAGCATGTCAAGATATATAAAAGAGTAAATTGTGATTTTAGGGAGATCTGGCTGCTATTCTAGCATATCAAAATATATAAGATGGTATGGTATCATTTGAGGGAGATCTAGCTGCTATTCCTAGCATGTCAAGATATATAAGACAGTAAAGTATGATTCGAGTGAGATCTGGCTGCTAGTTTTAGCATGTCAAGATATATTAGACAGTAAAGGGTGATTTGAAGGAGATCTGGCTGCTATTTCTGACATGTCAAGGTATATGAGACAATATGGTGTGATTTGAGTGAGATCTATCTGCTATTTCTAGCATGTTGAGATATATAAGACAGTAAAGTGTTATTTGAGGGAGATCTGGCTGCTATTTCCAACATGTCAAGATATATCAAACAGTAAATTGTGATTTTAGGGAGATCTAGCTGCTATTTCTATCATGTCAAGATATATAAGACAATAAGGTGTGATTTGAGGGAGATCTAGCTGCTATTTCTAGCATGTCGAGATATATAAGACTGTAACGTGTGATTTGAGGGAGATCTAGCTGTTATTTCTAACATGTCAAGATATATGACAGTAAAATGTGATTTGATGCAGATCTGGCTGCTATTTCTAGCATTTCATGATATATGAGACAGTAAGATGTTATTTGAGGGAGATCTGGCTGCTATTTCTAGCGTGCCCAGATATATAAGACAGTAAAGAGTTATTTAAGTGAGATCTAGCTGCTATATCTAGAATCTCAAGACATATAAGACGGTAAAGTGTGATTTGAGGGAGATCTAGTTGCTATTTCTAGCATGTCAACTTATATAAGACAGTAAAATGTGATTTGAGGGACATCTGGCTGATATTTCTAGCATGTCAAAATATATGAGAGAGTAAAGTGTGATTTGAGGGAGATCTGGCTGCTATTTTTAGCATGTCAAGATATATAAGAGAGTAAAGTGTGATTTGAGGGAGATCTAGCTGCTATTTCTAGCATGTCAAAATATATAAGACAGTAAAGTGTGATTTGATGGAGATCTGGCTGCCATTTCTAGCATGTCAAGATATATAAGACAGTAAAGTGTGAATTGATGGAGATCTGGCTGCTATTTCTAGCATGTCAAGATATATAAGACAGTAAAGTGTGAATTGATGGAGATCTGGCTGCTATTTCTAGCATGTGAGGATATATAAGACAGTAAGGTGTGATATGAAGGAGATCTAGCTGCTATTTTTAGCATGTCAAGGTATATAAGACAATAAGGTGTGATTTGAGGGAGATCTAGCTGCTATTTCTAGCATGTCCAGATATATAAGAGAGTAAATTGTGATTTAAGGAAGATATAGCTGCTATTTATAGCATGTCAAAATATATAAGACAGTAAAGTGTGATTTGAGGGACATCTAGCTGCTATTTCTAGCATTTCCAGATATATAAGACAGTAAAGGATGATTTGAGGGAGATCTAGCTGCTACATCTAGAATGTCAAGATATATAAGACAGTAAAGTGTGATTTCAGGAAGATCTTGCTACTATTTCTAGCATGTCAAGATATATAAGACGGTATGGTGTAATTTGGGGTTTGTCTAGCTGCTATCTCTAGCATGACAAGATATATAAGACAGTAAAGTGTGATTTGAGGGAGACCTTGCTGTTATTTTTAGCATGCCAAGATATATTAGACAGTAAAGGTTGATTTGAAGGAGATCTGGCTGCTAATTCTAGCATGTCAAGATATATAAGACTGTAAAGGGTGATTTGAGGGAGATCTAGCTTTTATTTCTAGCATGTCAAGATATATAAAAGAGTACATTGTGATTTTAGGGAGATCTGGCTGCTAGTTTTAGCATGTCAAGATATATTAGACAGTAAAGGCTGATTTGAAGGAGATCTGGCTGCTATTTCTAGCATGTCAAGGTATATGAGACAATAAGGTGTGATTTGAGCATGTTGAGATATATAAGACAATAAGGTGTGATTTGAGGGAGATCTAGCTGCTATTTCTAACATGTCGAGATATATAAGACTGTAACGTGTGATTTGAGGCAGATCTAGCTGGTATTTCTAGCATGTCAAGATATATAAGAGAGTAAAGTGTGATTTGAGGGAGATGTGGCTGCTTTTTCTAGCATGTCAAGATATATAAGAAATAAAGTGGATTTGAGGGAGATGTAGCTGCTATATTTAGCATGTCAAGACATATAAGACGATAAGGTGAGATTTGAGGGAGATATAGCTTCTATTTCTATTTATGTCAAGATATATAAGACAGTAAAGTGGGATTTGTGGAATATCTAGCTGCTATTTCTAGCATGTCAACATATATAAGACGGTATGGTGTCATTTGAGGGAGATCTAGCTGCTATTTCTAGCATGTCAAGATATATAAGACAGTAAAGTATGATTTGTGGAAGATCTAGCTGCTATTTCTAGTATGTGAAGATATATAAGACAATAAGATGTGATTCTATAATAATGAAATTATTGTGTAAAGTGCTCAGGTGCACTACAACTCGTCAATATAGTACATAGAATAATACACAAATGTCAGGGAAGTACATGTTTGTATGTGTTAGCTGTAGTGTTGGCGGATCTCGGGAAGCATGGAGGCCTTAAAGGATGCAGTGTCTCGACAGCTAACAACTGATGCAGGTAGTTTGTTCCATGCTTCAGCAACTCTGAGCGTGAAAAAATGTTTCCAAAAGTCATGGGAACTGTGCTTTTTTCTTACTTTGTGGGCCTGTCCACGTGTGTTAGACACATGGAAATCGAAAAGGTACTCAGGGTTGTTGTTGGCAACATGGTTAACAATTTTGTGGGTGTTTACCAAGTCAGTTGCCAGGCGTCGGAGCTTCAATGAATCCATGCCCAGGGAAGCAAGGCGCTCAGAGTATGGTAGATGCCTGATGGAGGGTATTCGCTTGGTTGCACGTCTCTGAACAGTTTCCAGGCGGTCAATGTCCTGAGCAAGATAGGGGTTCCAGACTGGTGATGCAAATTCTAAGTGTGGTCGCACCATAGCTGTATACAGCCTTAAATAGATATCTGGAGAGCGGCTGACAAAGGTCTTGCTGAGTGATGCTAAGACACCCTCGGCCCTCTTGACAATTTTAGAGACGCGCCTCGTCCAACGCAAATCGCTGCTGACCGTAATGCCCAGGTCACGTTCACAGGAAGACTTCTTGATATTAGTGCTGTGGAGGGAGTATGTGGACGCTGGGTTTTTACTCCCAAAATGCATGGTGGTGCACTTGTCCACAGTTAGCTTGAGTTGCCAGTCTGAGATCCACTGTTGCATTGTGTCCAGGTCAGACTGCAAGCAAGAACTATAGTGTTCAGGATCTGTCCTTTTTATCTCAAGGTACAGCTTGATGTCGTCTGCGTACTTTAGTACTGTGGCATTCCTTAAGTTGGCATCTATGTCATTAATATATGCCACAAACAAAAGGGGGCCAAGAACAGATCCCTGAGGTACACCAGATGACATCTCATATGGTGAGGAATGCTGTCCCAGAACCGTGACTACCTCTCTTCGACTGAGTATGAAGGACTTCAACCAGTTAAAAAGATCATCCTTCACACCCATTGCAGAGAGTTTTGCCATAAGCCTTTTGTGTGGCACAGAATTGAAGGCCTTCGCAAAGTCAAGGTAAACAACATCCACCCATAAGCCGCCATCAGTGATCCGGGTGATGTCCTCAAGAAACTCTATAAGTTGATCACAGCAGCTGGAGTTGGGGATAAATCCAAATTGCGAGGGCCGGATAAGACTGTGAGAGCTCCAGAAGTTCCAAAGTGTTTCTCTGACACAGGATTCCATCAGTTTGGCGATGCAACTAGTAAGACTGACTGGACGATAGTTCACAGGTGATGTGCGGTCACCCTTTTTGAACAGAGGAATGACACTGGCAGTTTTCCACTGTTCTGGAGTAGCACTGTTGTTCAGACAGAATTGGAAGAAGCGTGATAACTGGTGTAGAAGGAAGTACCCACCACGTTTAAGAAGCAGGTACGTAACACCATCAAGACCAGGAGAGGCATGGTTGCGTTTATTTTTTAGGTTACGTCGCAGCATTGCAGGTGTAAATTCCATGGTTGTAATAGAGTCCGGTGTCATAGGTGGTGGAGATGGTACACTCTGGTCTTCAATGGTGAAAATGCCTGCATAGCATTCAGCAATGAGCTCTGCGCATTCCTTGGGGTCATCAGTAACCTGGCTTGTGTGGGGATTGCGAAGAGGACCAACTGGAGAGTGAGGCCTCTGCTTTGAGTGAACATACTTCCAGAACACCTTACTGTCAGGGCTGGTTGCTATGCGCTGCTCAAATTGAAGCACTGCCTTTTTTGTCACCTGTTTGAGGTGGTTGGACGATCTATTTCGCCTCTTCCTATTAATGTCTGATTTGTGAAGTTTGTACTCACGTTCAGCATTGCACCGTTCTTTTCTGGCAAGACGGACTGCTGCAGTCTCCCAAATTGCGCTTTTGGGATGTTTTTTCCGCTTACGTGGCACCGATGCTGCACATGCTGTCCATATTGAGCTCAGGATGTTCTGGAGTGCAGTGTTGACATCTCCAGAGTCATAGAACTCAAGCCAGTTTGGCCGTTGCAACTCGGTGCAGTAACAGTTCCAGTCTGCTTTATTCCAGTCAAAGTGAGCAGTTTGGAGATGGTTGTGGTTCTTGTTACTGCCCATGAGGGATAGATTGGCAATGATCATAGCATGATCAGAGTCACCTAAAGGTTCCTCAGCAGTAACACTAATGACCGTTTCAGGAGTAGTGGTGAAGAGTAGGTCCAGAGTGTTGTCACCTCTCGTTGCGGAGGTGACCACCTGGGACCAACTCGAGTCCAGCACCAGCTCAAGGAAGTCATTTGCACTTGGCGGCCAACGAAAGGTCTCCCAGTCAATCTCAGGGTGATTGAAGTCACCTGCAATGAAAACATAAGTGGCTGTCTTCCTGGCAGCAGCTCTGAGGATATCACAAAGTTGAGTGTCCTGATGGTAATTTGGGGGACGGTAAACGACTCCAAGTAGCAGTGTTGACATGGTCATACGTATATCGCAGAAAAAAACTTCCTGCTGTGATTGGTTCAAATCAGCACAAGGAATTGCCAACAGATTTGACCGAACGTAGACCATTACACCACCACCACGACGATTAATACGGTCTTTACGAAACAGGTTGTAGCCAGTCATGCTGAAAACCCCATCACAGAGTAAGGGATGTGCCCAAGTTTCCGTGACTGTAATGAAGTCCGGGTTGATACTTTTGACGTAGGAGTCAAAAAGATGAATCTTATTGCATAGACTACGTGCATTCAAGGACAACAGTTTGTACTTTGATTCCAGTCTATGATTATGTGCAGGGGATGGCAGGTTGTTCTGATTTAGTTTCCCAGAGTTTTTTCAGTTTCTTTATTGTCAGTTGTTGTGGGTACAGTGTTTTCAGACCAGCTGGTGTCTCTTTTCCATGATTCGCCAGCCTTAACAAACTTCCATATCTGCCCATCATCTCGTAGGCTGAAGCTTTCATGTTCTGCCGAGCTGCGGTTTAGGGAAGTTGCAGCACGCAACTTTGGGCGGACATCAGGTGGAAGACCAGGACGTGTTCGGAAAGCAATCCGACTTTCGCGCCTAGCTTTATCAGAGGCTACAAGGTATGAACGTGCCTCAGCTGAGTTTGAAAACGACAGTCTAATTAACCTGGGTTTCGGGCCTGGTCGGCCAAGGCGTAGAGCACCCTTTGCAGGAGCACAGCCCAGGTCTTTGGATGAACTGGCAGCAAATGCCTGAAGATCAACTATGTCTTCCGGCACACCAATGGCAATCACTTCGTGGTTTGCAGATTCAGTGGCATTCTCAATGCGTCTAGGTTCAACATGAGGTACGCGGAGATTTTTTAACAAGGCACTCCGGTAAGATCCCTCATTGTGGGGTTCTACACGAACGCTTGATTTTATTTCCGCTATTTCTTGACTTAAAGCGGAAATCATTTGCCGTATTTCCTCAAACTCCGTATTGACGGTCGGTTTTTGTTGTTGTTCTTCTCCTTCAACAGGCATGGTAGAAGACACAGTCGTCGGTTGTTGTTGTTGAAAAGTAACGGGTGAGGAAGACATGGGTTGCTGTTGTTGATGAAGTCCTTCAACGGGGGTAGTAGCAGAAGCTACGGTCGTTGGTTTTTGCTGTTGTTCAGGGACAATGGTAGAGGAAGACACGATCCTCGGTTTTTGTTGTTGTTGTTCAGGAACAATGGTAGAAGACACGATCTTCGGTCTTTGTTGTTCCGCAGCAATGGGAGAAGCAGGCATACAGTCCAGGCACTGAAAGGATCAGTTTGTTATCTGGACCATCTCCCAGAGTCTATCCATCGTAGCAATATGATGTTTCTTATTTTGGCCTGGGATCTTCCGGAAGCCTGTGGCGCATTGAAGGCAGACAGAGATGCGACAGGTTCCACATTCGACCCAACGATTACGGAACGAGTTTTCGGGTTCCGTACAGATATGGCAGGTGTGATCTTCCGGGCAATGTTCTATTTTTGGACATCGACCAGTTTTGTCGCAAATTTCATCGATAGATATCACCATGGCAATTTTGTTATTTCTACCCATCCGTAGAAAAACACAGAATGTAAACAATATAGGTTTAGCGCACTTGATTACGATAGAAATAAAATGTCTGTTTTTTTGTGTATTTTGTTTCCGTTTTCCTAAATGTTGTGTGTGTGTAGAAGAGTCTGTGCATGTAAACAAATAAATATGCTGCGTAAGTTAAATGAAACGTACTGTAGAAGGCAGTTGTTTATTAACAGCGAAATAACGTTTTTTTTTTCCCCTGATACTGCTTCTTTATAGTAAACTTTCAATCATATTTTTTTCAAATTATTAACTTTCAGCTGCTAGTATATATATATAATTAAAAGGTGTATGTGGGTTAGAAGCGAAGTCAATGTTAAGAAATATTTTACCAATGTAAATTGGTAAAATTGGCCGGTATAGTGTCTCACACGCAATAGTGTGGTTTCTTTTCACGTGTGTGTATATGCATATGGTATGTATCTGTATATAAATCTGTGTATATTATTGTTTATATGTTTTGTGGAGTACTTACTGCGATCCTTAAGGGATTATAGCGAGATTACTGAGGTTGTATGAATGTAACAAAACGAGACATGGTTTGTGTGTATAATATTTAATTAACAATGGTAGATAGTATACTTGACATGTCAAAGATGAGGATGATGTTAGAATGAAGCAAAGTTAGTAGTTACCGTTTTGATTGCCAGGCAAACGCGGCTGGCAGAGGACGCCTGGCTAAGGCCAGGCGCCTGTTGGCCAAATTAATGGCGGAGCCCAATGAGAGGCTCTTGACCTGGTGCCGTAAAGGCAAAGAGAGAAAGGAAGCTTAAAGTTGTTAGTTTTATAGGGCTCTGACCGGAAGTTGCAGAAAGGGTTCCACTTCCCGTCTAGATCCTAATCAAAACAAGGGAGACAACCGCTACATAACCTCCCGCCAGAATTTTAGTGTATAAAAATCGAAATGAAAATATGTAGCAAGTTGGCGAGAATGTTGTAACAGGCATGAAAATTACGACAAAAGAATGTTTGGAAAAATCAATGATAGATATCAAGGTAGCCAACCGCTCTTGGCCAGAGAACGACTGGACATCCATCTATCCATCACCCAAAGATACAATGTAATAAAGTAAAAGTAATAGAAGAGCTCAAAGTTCAAAATATAGTTCACAGGTGTGCAATCACATGACAGCAGGAAAGAAAGTGTGTTCCAGAGAATGAATGCAGGTGGTTTCTGTTCTGTGGTATATCGTGAAATTTCCAACCTCCGAATGGATTTTCTCACAGGAAGAGTGCTGCAAATATGAATTATCTGGCTTTGGTGAAGCTGTATTGATGTATTGCTGTTGCTGCTGCTGTTGTCTCGCTGAGTGAGCGTATTCGGTGTTTAAATTCACAGTAAAAAAAATTTTTTTAGAAAAAATGAGTTGCGCAAAGTGCTAGAAATAGCAGCCGAAGTTGATGGTCGATGTTGAGAATGCGTTGACCTGGAAGGGTCAAGAGGCCAGCGACCAGAGAAATAAGCATTCTTAATAAATGCGCGGTTATCAACGGTAAATTTACATTGTAAATTTATAAACCGGCAAATAGAAGAATATAGCTTAAGGCTGAAGAATCCCTGGTGAGAAATGTTATCTCTAGCGTGCGGCTGTCTGTGAGTAGAGACATCTCTGTGAATCGAGAATTTGTGCTGCCTACACGTGCCAATACAAGGTTGAAAAAAATAATATTTCTAACGCGCGAGAAAATGATAGTGCAATTTTGAAAGTGACAATGATGAAAAAGAAAGGCTTCACTCAGCATAATTATTGGTGTGAACTTTGGGAAAAAAAAAAAAACTTGAACGATGAACAAAACGATGAACAAAAATGCAATGGTTCATCGAAAATAAATGTTCCTGTTGAAATGTTTTTTGAAGAATATCAAATTTCTTTTTTTTTTTTTTTTTTTTTTGAAAGAGTTCGTTGTAAGAAACGAGAAACATGTATATATATCGTGAAATGTTTTTTTGTTTTTTTTGTTTTGAAAGTGTTCGTTGTAAGAAACGAGAAACATATATATATATATATATATTGGTGAAATGCGACAGTTAGTTGATGCGTGAGAGAAAAAGTTTGTCTGTGCGAATTCCACATGTGCGTGTGTGCGTGTGTTTCTTTTACTGAGTATTTTCATAGTTTGTCGATAAATTTACTGTGTATTCGTAATGTTACTCACACGAAACCAGATGTGCTATTTTTTTCTTTTTTTGGGGTGACCACTTATAGCGATGAACGGCTGCGTGTTCGTATCACGTTAGGGTTACCAATATAGCGAGAATACTGGGTTGTATGAATGTAACAAGGAATACATGGTTTGGTGTATAATATTTAATTAACAATGGTAGATAGTATAGTTGACATGTCAAAGATGAGGATGATGTTAGAATGAAGCAAAGTTAGTAGTTACCGTTTTGATTGCCAGGCAAACGCGGCTGGCAGAGGACGCCTGGCTAAGGCCAGGCGCCTGTTGGCCAAATTAATGGCAGAGCCAAATGAGAGGCTCTTGACCTGGTGCCGAAAAGGCAAAGAGAGAAAGGAAGCTTAAAGTTGTTAGTTTTATAGGGCTCTGACCGGAAGTTGCAGAAAGGGTTCCACTTCCCGTCTAGATCCTAATCAAAACAAGGGAGACAACCGCTACAGGATGTAGTGATTTGTTTTGTTTTTTTTCCTTTTTTCCCCGTCCATGTCCACACGTGGTTTGTTGGCGAAAATCAAGTCAAATTATATATACTTCGTTAAGATAATTCTATCTTGAAACTGGTACTAGTTGTCAGGGAACAGTGAAAGTAATTGTAATAATGAATATTGTAATCCATCTGACATGTGTTTAAAGGGCAGTTTTTGGTGAAAATATTATATTTTGTTTCGTCAAGACGTGGTCAAGCGACCTTCCTTGTCGCCATTTTGGCCGGCTAGGGAGATCTAGCTGCTATTTCTAGCATGTCAAGATATATAAGATAGTAAAGTGTGATTTGAGGGAGATCTAGATGCTATTGCTAACATGTCAAGATATATAAGAGAGTAAAGTGTGATTTGAGGGAGATCTGGCTGCTTTTTCTAGCATGTCAAGATATATTAGACAGTAAATTGGATTTGAGGGAGATCTAGCTGCTATATTTAGCATGTCAAGACATATAAGACAGTAAAGGGTGATTTGAAGGAGATCTGGCTGCCATTTCTAGCATGTCAAGGTATATAAGACAAGAAGGTGTGATTTGAGGGGGATCTGGCTGCTATTTCTAGCATGTCATGATATATAAGATAGTAAAGTGTGATTTGAGGGACATCTAGCTGCTATATTAAAAATATATAAAATATTAATTGAAGATCCGAGAGGAAAACGGAGAATTTGACTTCTAAACTGATATAAATAGAAGTTTAAAACACTGAGACGACTTTATGGGTGACTTTAAGAGAAGTTTAGTTTTTAGGAAGGGTTCAACGGATTGAGACATATTAAAAACATGTAAAATAATAATTTTAAATCAGAGAGGAAAACGGAGAATTTGAATTTTAGAGTGGTTAAATAAGAGGACACTACCATGCTGTCAGAAGTGAAAGTAGGCGAAGGTGACGTCATTCGTCAACCTTCTCAATCGTAAACATCGTTTATTTCCGTATTACCACGCGTTATTTTAATAAAGCAGATCGATGTAAGTGGAGTTACTTAAATGAAAATATAGGTGGTCCTTAAAAGGGCCAAATTAGAAAACAAATTTAAGTTAATTAGAAAACAAGTCATGGTTATCAAATAAATTGGATTTAATCATTTTCCCAACAGTGGAGTTACTTCTGACAGCTAATACCATGAACTTAAATGAATTTTCACCAGCAGTGGAGTTACTTCTGAGCTAATAGCATGAACTATATTTTCATAGTCATGGTTATCAATGTAGAAAACAAGTCATTTTCACCAACAGTGGAGTTAACTTAAGTGAAAATATAGGTGGCTCTTAAAAGGGCCAAATTAGAAAACAAATATATGGTTATCAAATTTTTTTCACCAACCTTATTCAAAAGCATGGATACAGTCCACATGGAGACAGTCCCCATGGAGACAGTCCCATTTTTTTCGCTACTTCCAACATGCATTCACCACATAAAGGGCAGACCTTTTGTGTATTCAGAAGTCCATGATTTTTCAACCAATTGATGGTATCTGCTGTAGTAGCAGTAGCGATGGAAAGATCGCGATAGTTAATTCCATTAACACTTGGGTATATTGTAGAATTCATATTTTTCAACTTGCAAATGCGTGTATTATCACAAAGTGAAGATTAAAGTTTATTTATTTACACGTGGTGTTGGTGGTGTTGGTGATGATTGTTGCTGATTGGTGGGGATTGTCTCCATGGGACTGTCTCTTGTCTCCATGTGAACTGTATCCATGCTTTTGAATAAGGTTGGTGAAAAAAATTTGTTTTCTAAACATTTCTTCATAAATGTATAGGGTTGGTGAAAAAAATTTGATAACCATATATTTGTTTTCTAATTTGGCCCTTTTAAGGGCCACCTATATTTTCATTTAAGTTAACTCCACTGTTGGTGAAAATGACTTGTTTTCTACATTGATAACCATGACTATGAAAATATAGTTCATTGTATTAGCTGTCAGAAGTAACTCCACTGTTGGCGAAAATTCATTTAAGTTCATGGTATTAGCTGTCAGAAGTCGTGGTAATACGGAAATAAACGATGTTTACGATTGAGAAGGTTGACGAAACTTTCACTTCTGAGAGCTAATAGCATGGTAGTGCCTCCTGTTGATTAAGTGACACCAACCCACAGCCTGCTTCACCTGAGGCGACATGTTGTGCCAGAACACTGCCTCCATTGGTGAAATGTATTCCCTCTCCACCATGGCCTTCATCATGTGATGATGTCTCTCCATGATCCTATTTCCATTCGGCCTGTACGCTGCTCTGAAGAAGTGGCTCACATTCCACCTATTGAGCATCTCCTTCAGTATCTCCGAGTGAAACATAGTGCTGTTATCCATCATGTCTCCCTTGCTCCCCTTCGATGTAACGCCTGGGCCTCTGCATGCTAGAGAACAGCCCTGTATCATTGAGGGTAGTAATATCTTGTCCAGCCAAAAAAATACAGTCTCTCACCCACAATCATAGCCCTCATGAACATGCACATCCACACAGTACTGCGTCCTGACCAAAGAGAGTGTGAAAGGCCAATAAACTCTAATGTCACATCACTGGCCCCTAAATTCTGGCAAGACCTTCTCTGCACTTACGGCACCCGAGCCCCACAGAATGTATGAATGCATAGACGTTGGTTGAGAGATGTTGCCTTGAACATGACACATTTACTGGCCTGGCTGCAGCAGTGCCTTAATGAGCAGTGGTTGCTCCAGCCAGGTGTTTGACTGTCAACGGAGCCAGAGACTAGCAACCTAAGAAGGTAGCGAAGCCAGCTTGATTTGCACATGGGTTTCATCATAGCTATTTCAGTTATGATGCTAAGCTATTTTGGGGGTTTACATTTCATATTTGCAGATTTACTTGGGATAATTTCACTACACAAGGAATAAAATAATAAAGGGGGAACTGCACTGGGGCTCAAGCTGCAAAAAGTCAAAGCGAGTGCGTTAATATTTTGGAGAGGGAATGAGACCGCGGAATTTAGTGGGAGATGAGTGGACCAACACTCAAATGTGAGGAGGGGGGGGGTCTGAACAACATGTAGCCACTCCAAGGGATAAGCAGACAGTGAGTTTGGAGAGGGAGGCAGAGGATGGTGGCAATGATGCAGGAAATCCTGGAGAGAGTAAGTTTAGAGGACCCAATAAAAGGAAGCTGGTACATGCCCAAATTGGAGAACAGGACCTTATGATGTGATGCTAGCATTCAGAAAGTATTCAGGTGCTGCGACAGGTGTCAGTTGAACACAACTGGAAAAGATTGACAGAGGATGTTATGCACTACCAGCAGGGAATGTATCTCTCAATGGTCCACTGCAGCCAGGGGTGGATGGCAATATGGAAGGAAATAAAGATGGAGATTGCAGATGAAATAGCATGAGTGTTGCATGAAATATTCCTGGAGTGGTGCCCTGTGGACACGTTGATGAACAATGGCACTGCAGTTTGCTCGGATGCGTAATAAGTGAAATGTGAACCACTTCTTCAGTGTGGCATATAGGTCAAGTAGGCCTCAATCAAGGCAGTGTTTTGATAAAATATGTCATCCCAGTCAGAATAAGTTGAGGAGTCAGTACCACAGACAGCGATACTCAGGTATGAATGGCGACATTTATGTATGGTATCACAGTGATATGAGGAAGAAGGAAGGCCTGCCTCCATGCAGGTCAGGGTCAAGCCTCCAAATGTGCATAGCACATCTCATTGGGAAAAGGTAACAGCAACAACTGTGAATTCCCGAAATAACATTTCCATGGATGGAATGCTGTGTCATGTCCTGGACGTCTGTAGGTTCATTGGCTCATCAGATGAAAACGAGAGGATGCAAGCAGCACTCTGGCGCTGAGATCACAGTGGGAGTGATGTCTGCTCAGGTGGATGAGATTTCAACATGGAGTGAGGGTGCATGAGATGATATTGAGATCAAGGAAGAGAGAGGAGGGCATATGGGGTTATAGGGGCCTTGCCAGAAGAATGAGGGAATGAAATCACATGAGCAGAAGGGGGTTAGCAACAGGTCAAGTTTGTTCAACAGCATGAAGCCTCTCTCTCATCCTCCAGTGTAGAGTGTAGATGCATCTGTGGGTGAGCTATAGGTTGACCCAATGATTTTTGATCAGAGTGTGAGTAGGTAGAATATCATAGATTTATGTCACTTGATAAAAGTGACGATTAGGACAGGACTGGCAAGGCAAACAAATTTACATTTCACAGTTAAATAATGAAGGAAAAGGAAGGGAACAGGCAAACTCTACACTCCTGTCTAGGAGGTATATCCCAGCTGTCAAAATGGCAGAAGCATTGCCATGGAAAACAGCAAGTGTCCTTATGCAAATGACCATAATAATAGTCAATCACTATAAATAATAGTTGAGAAATTTGGGTTAAGTACCCCTGAAAAAAGAAAAAATGGACAGAGGCACCTGCAAGGAATCAAACCCCACATCTCTCAGATGCCTCTATACTAAAGAGCTGTTGATGACTAATTCCATCTATTTAGGAGATTTCAAGACTGTGATTAACTACTATTATGGTCATTTGCGTTGGGATGACTACACCTCAAATTTCTCAATACTTCTTAAATCAAACAGTTGATTTTATAACAATTATAAATAATTCTTTATTCGACAGAAAATCGCCCCAAATTACTGTTTGAAAAGAACAAAGAGGCCATTTCTCCAACATATTCATCACAAATTTCATAGTTTATTTTTTGTTTGGTGAATATGGTTTTTCCATAAATATCCTCAGAAAAATGTAGTTCCTTAAATATTACACTGTTATTACTCACTCCAAGTTAGTTACATGACTTATTATGTCGAGTCACATGACTTTTCCTTGAGAATGATTTACCACAGATTTCACAGTTAAATGATTTCTCTCCTGTATGAACCATTACATGGATGCTTAAATTATAATTGGATGAAAATGCCTTATCACAGATTGAAAATGCCTTATCACATAATGTTGTGTGAACAACATTATGTCTTGTTGTGAATTGGCAGTATCGGTAGAGGGTCTGATATGCTTTCCAGCATAGTTACGTCCCTTTACGATCTGAGTTCAAATCCCGCCGAGGTTAACTTTGCCTTTCATCCATAGAGGTCGATAAAATAAAGTACCAGCAATGTACTGGGTAATTGCTGGCCTTGTGCCAAAAGTAGAAACAATTATGTCTTGTTACATGACACTTTCTTGAGAATGCTTTACCACAGATTTCACAGTTAAATGGCTGCTCTCCTGTATGAACAGTCATATGCTTGTTTAAGTTATAATTAGATGAAAATTATTTACTACAAATTTCACACTGAAATGGACTGTCCCCAGAATGAAGCATTTTGTGCATTCTGAAGTTACTACTGGACATAAATGATTTACCACAGATTTCACAGTTAAATGGCCTTTCTCCTGTATGAACCATTACATGCTTTGTTAAGTTACTATTAGATGTACAAGTTTTGCCACAAATTTCACACTGATATGGGCTCGTACCTGCATGAGTCATTATATGGTTCCTTAAGTTACTGCCAAATGAAAATGATTTGCCACAAATTTTACATTCATATGGCCTTTCTCCTGTATGAACTATGGCCTTTCTCTTGTATGAACTATGTCTCCTTAAACTACTATTACAGGAAAATGCTTTTCCACAAATTCCACAGTGGTTTCTCTCCTGTATGAGTTCGTAAATGTTCACTTAATTGCCAGCTTCTTTTATCACAAATTTCACAATAAAATGATTTCTCTCTTTGAACCATTTTCACTTCCATCAGGCTGCAATATATTCATAATAATTGACCACGGAATGGTACAGCATTTTTATTCTGTGTTTGAAAAGTAAGAAAACAAAATTTACATCTTCCGTAAATAATTAGTTGAAGTTCACCACATTGGTATTTTATACAATTTGGTGATAACATTTTTCATTAGTAATCCAATTAGTAATCGCATTCAGGCAGCAGGACAAACCATGGAGGTATGTGGAGTTGAGGGACCTACTACAGCGACATCTCAGACATCAGCTCCCACTCGGAGTGCAAATGGAAATGCGGAGCTTGTCCAGACTGAGAAGACCAGCAATCAGTCCCCCGAGAACTTTTTGCTTGCAAAAAGTAAGCTGCACATAGAAAATTGATCTGAACGATCAAAAAGAGTGCACACAAAACATTTCGCTAAATGTGACCCAGGGGTATGATATATGTAAAAACAGTAAACCCCTCGAGGAAACTAGTGGTGGACTGTGTCAAAAGGTAAAAACCGAAGTGTGTACAGAAAGGCGAATAAATCATTTTGCAAAAGAAGTCACTGAATGACATGGTAAAAGGTGGTCTCATAAAATTGAACAATTTATGAATTCGAGTGGCGCGGTGAAACTGTGGTAGTTCAAAAAATGAAACATTTTTAATATCGCCAAACACTAATTGCTTTAGTTTATTTCTTCGCCTAACACACCATCAACAAAATACAGTAAAATCTAAATCGACCAATACATCAGTGATATATAACCAGTTGTACATATGTGTGGACACGTATGTAGTGACCTACATTCCGCGGGCTCACATACATTCTCTGTGCGTGATTTGGCTCAGCTCAGCCAATCAGCGCCAGTAGAAGAGAATGTATCTCTACGCGCCCTGAGGGAAAAGTTCCCGCGTTGATTTGAAGAGTCAGCTTCTCGCTTCCTGACTGTGAAAAGGTAAACAACTAACTTTCTTTCATCGTAAAATCACTAGCCAACATGTAACACAACAACTTAACCACGGCCTGGCAACATTTCCGTCAGTAGACCGTGCCTCCTGAATTCCTTAATTCGTTGTTTCATCTCTCTTGGCATGTCAGCTATTCAGCTCTACTCAGCTCAATCTTCGTAAATAAATATTGTACATACAACCCAGTGTCCTGTTATAATTGGTGACCCCGAGAAAAAAATAATAGGATCTAGTGTTGTGTGAATATGAAAAAAAGAAAGTTAGTTGTTTACCTTTTCACAGTCAGGAAGCGAGAGGCTGATTCTTCAAATCAACACAGGAACTTTTCCCTCAGGGCGCGTAGAGATACATTCTCTTCTACTGGCGCTGATTGGCTGAGCTGAGTCAAATCACGCACAGAGAATGTATGTGAGCCCGCAGAATGTAGGTCACTACACGTATATATCTATGTATGTAAGGAGTCGTAGGGAGGCGGTAGTGACATTCTAAAACAGCCGGCAGATCCTTTTATCTCAACTGGTCTGAACACAGCCGATTTCTTCCAGAGAAAGAAAAAGAAAGTGATAGGGAAGGAGTGACAATGGCTCGAGAGGTACTTTTTTTAAACAACTTCGAAAGGATGAAAGGTAAAATTGACCATAGTGAGTTTTGAACTTGGAGCACAGAGAACTGGAATAAATACCGAATAGTATTCTATCTGGCACTCCAACAACTGCCAATTCGCTGCCTACTATAAACAGAAAAGTATTGCATATGTAAACATTAACAGTCCAAAGCTATCTTACCTCAACACACCGCTTTTTAAACACCCTATACAGTTTAACACAAAACCTTCTATTTACTACTTAAAAATTTGCTTACCTACTGACAAATACCTATGTATATACATATATAATTATACCTACCTATAACTTCGAAAATCAATCTCGGCAAAAGTGTCATGTACTGCGAGGAAGTCCAGACCAAACTAACCAGCACTCCTATTCATTAACATGTATTCACACCTCTTTTTCACAATGAGAAGGGTGTGGGATGAACATAGTATGAATATTGCTAGACTCAATTCAATTTCTCACGACTATTACCATTTAAGGTGAATCATTTGCACGTTTCTTTTAAATGTTGAAGTTTTTGCTAGATTGTGTTATTTTAAACGTATTTTTATTTTAAAATACGTTTAAATAAAATTAAATAGGTGTGCACCTGCCACCGCACACCACACCGGGATCAATTCCCTCCTCGGAGTTTTCTCTACCATTTGTCTTTTCACATGTTCAAACCTCTCGGAAACACTAGCTTTGTAGAAAAAGACCATCGGAGTTAAGTGGGAAATCATTTTTTTTTCTTGTTTTTTTCATGAGCTGTTAACTAATCTGACTTTCAAGATGCTCGCAATCGACCTTTTCTCCTGATTAGAGTTAGGGTTTCCGTTTTCCGGGGAAAAAAGTCGATTGTGAGCATCTTGGAAGTCAAATTAGTTAATAGCACAGGGGAAGTTCCTTTGAAAGATATAGAAAAACCATTATTTTCATATCTTCCAATATTTTATATCTTCAAACATTTTTAATATATGTATCCAAATATTTATATATATGTGGAATAACATATGGTTTTTATATATAGGTTTTTTATATATATGTGGAATAACCTATGGTTTATGTTTTAACTATATTCTTAAGATAAATTTTTCTAACTTTATAACAAGTATGACTTCTTATAAAATAACCTATGGTTTATGTTTTAATTATATTCTTAAGATAAATGTATGACTTCTTATAAAATAACATATGGTTTATGTTTTAATTATATTCTTAAGATAAAATTTGTTTACTTTATAAC
>OZ024743.1:235164019-235271519 GCA_964016885.1 Eledone cirrhosa | reverse complement strand
CGGGGGTTTTCCCACTTGAGGCAAGAGTGATTGTCTTGCTCGCATAGGACTGTCTGGCGGGTTTTCTACAGCTGGATGCCCTTCCTAACACCAACCACATTTACAGTGTGGGGCTGGGAGGTTTTTACCGTGTTGCCTACACGGCCACATTACAGCGTTGACTGTCTGGCAAGTTTTCTACAGCTGGATGCCCTTCCTAACACCAACCACATTTACAGTGTGGGGCTGGGAGGTTTTTACCGTGTTGCCTACACGGCCACATTACAGCGTGGACTGTGTGGTTTTTTGTCGTGACACCTACACGATCTCATTTGTTTCGGCCTGGATGTTGTGGCACCAACATAACTTTACATAATCTTGGATAAATAGGACACGCGTGCATGCCTCACGTGTGACTGTTGCATACACTGGCTACTCCAAACTTTCCTCTTGCTTTATCTTCGTAAACTGCCAATGTTTTATTTTTATTTTTATTTTAACTTTAATTTTGTCCTTTAATATGACTGTAATCTTTGTATGTAAATTGCCATGCTGTATAATGGATGTCAACCCACTGTGGGTCAATATATACATATGTTTCTATATGTCTCTTGTGTTGAAAAGGAGGTCAAGTATGTAAAAAATCACTGAATAATTGCTCCGAAGACACCAAACCTCGGTTTGGAAGAAACAATTGTAAGCAAATAAATGATTTAAACAGAACTTTGATTCATGTAATTTCTATATATATATATACATATATATAAATATATATATATATATATATATATATATATATACATATATATATATATATATACATATATATATATATATATACATATATATATATATATATATATATATACATATATATATATATATATATACATATATATATATATACATATATATATATACATATATATATATATATATATATATATATATATATATATATATATATATATATATATATATATATATATATATATATACATATATACTTAGGTTAATAGGAGTTAGGTATTATATACCCGTGTCCCGTTAAGGTATTGGCAGCATAATAATTAGCTCTATGCTTTGGAGCAGAGCCGTATATATGAAAAAGAACACAAGAGCGTCTACAACATCAAAAGATTTTTATTGGCTAACAATGTTTCTTCCTTACGTGTAACCGTAGGGTTCATCAGAGCTATAAAAGGGGTTTGATTGGTGTTATGGACTCTACCAACCAAACACCCAAGAACAGAGAGTAAAGAGAGTAAAGAGCAAAAGTAGGGGGACGATAAGTCTAATTTTGGTGCGGGAGGGTCGGGTGTTGGTCCTTGTTTACTAGCTGCGGTCATATTCATTCCCGGGAGTCGGGTGGTTAGCTGAACCATAGATGGGGTGGCGTCGATAGTATGGTGCAGAGGGTGCGCAGAGGCTACACAAACACAAAGGGCGTAGAATACATATATACTTATAGCGGAGGAGAAGGTACATGAGGTAATTAGAAATCGAAAAAGAGTAATAATAATAATCTATAATTAATAGTGTATAATAAGGCATGAGGAAGATTACACTATAATAAGGTATAAAGGTAAGAATAAGGTAAAATATAAAGGAGGATAAAAGTGGAAATAATAAAGATAAAAATATATATATAGAGAATATATAAGGAAATATAAGCGAATATTTGGAGGGGAAAACACA
Source organism: Eledone cirrhosa (assembly GCA_964016885.1). Lineage (NCBI taxonomy): Eukaryota > Metazoa > Mollusca > Cephalopoda > Octopoda > Eledonidae > Eledone > Eledone cirrhosa. The sequence goes on along the minus strand of OZ024743.1, from coordinate 235,269,842 downwards.
ATGTAAAAAAACCGATTTTTTCAAACAATAATAAAAATATAATAATTATGGGGGGAGAAAACGGGATAGAGAAATATGATCAAGTGTGATTAGTTGAGAGAATATAAGATGATAATAGTTATGTCCAGTTTATACATCTTAATAATAAATAATAAACAATATGTGTATCGGAGTTGCAGAACCTTCAATTCACTTACGGGTTCAAGCCACGTGGCATGGTCCATTGTTTATCTGTGCGGTCATGTGCGTTTGTTTTTGACACCACAGCAGATGCACAAGTTTGTAAATTCCAATGCAGATAGAAATCAATTTTTGCTCACCCGGACATTGACTGAGGATCCAATATTCCTAGTTCAATATGTGTTTGGTGTTATTTTGGTCGCACAAATCAATCAATTTGTTCAATATATGGAGTATGGTTTTCTGGTCTTCGTAACAGTGTCAGTGGTTGTATATTTGGAAGTCACAAGGATCACAGTACTCCGGTTTGGTGTGATTATCGGTCATCCAGCTATGTTGTTGGTGGTTGGATTCAAATCTATTCGCCCGAACGTTGAACTTTGGTGTCGATAGGACATTAACGAAGCAGGGTGAGATCGCATCTGTGGTACAAAACGGTACGCAAGGAAATTCTTCGTCTTCGTTTCATCCGGGTTCAGTAGTCACGTGCAAGAACCGCTACGTAGTAATTGTGGGGTTAATCGGTCAAGTCAGCAACTGACCGAAAATTCAGGCAGGCATGACAGGCACATTTAGGTCGGCAGCTTTTTTATGTGTGTGCGTGTGTCCGACACACACAGACACATATCTATATGTATTTCAACTCGAAAAACTCAAATGATTCACCTAGTGGTACTACAATCGGTCAAGACAGTAACTGGCCGACAGTTCCCTTAGGAATTCAGACAGGCATGACAGGTATATTTAGGTCAAGAGCCTCCCATGTGTACGTGTGTTCGATACACACAGACACATATCCACATGTATTTCAACTCAAAAAATTCAGTTGATTCCCCCATTGATATCATATCTGTGCTGTTTGGATATGCATGCTGTGGTGTTCTGGTCGTGCATATCATTCACTGTATTTTGCCACTACATTGGAATGTGATGTTATAGTCATCAATAGTCCGGCAAGCGCATTTCGCTCTTATATTGCGGAGAATGGTGTTCTGGTCCTCAGTAAACATCCAGGTCAGCAGGAGGGGTGGTGGTTCTCAGTTTCAACTTCGACAATACATATGTGTTACTCTGCATATCGTACTCCTCTCAGAGAAGAGTACTATAGGAGGAATTCGTGCCACACAGCACACATAGAGAGAATTTCTACAGAAGAGTATACATACATATACACATACATACACACATTATACACTTACACATACACACTCATACGCATACATACATATATTCACATACATGTCACACATACACATACACACAATATAATACGCATGCATACAATATACATATACACACACACACATGTATATACATATATATACACATACGTATATATACATACATATACACACAATATACATACATACAATGCACGCACACATGCGTGCATGCACACACGCACGCACACCCACACATATGTCTGCGTGTGCGTGCGTGTGAGAGATAAAAGGAGAATACACACACACACACGCAAGAGCACCAACCTTGTAGGGGACTGTACCACCCTTAGGGTACCTATCTATCTAGGTTACGGGTTTGGGGGGAAAGGGGGGGGGCTATAGTCTAGGTGGGGGTTGCGTGATATATGTTACGTCTATGTGCTGGGTTTAAAATAGAAGAAGGAACTCAGGATTTTGTGTTGGCATGAGGAGAAAATTTCCGATTTCCTGTTAAGCAGGTTCAGTTTAGAGTGTATTATGGCATGGCATTCCAGTAAACACAGGTCACAACTTCCGCTCTGCGGTCGGTATGGCGTGGATCTAGTAAGCTTCCTCCAAAAAAGTTTGTATGGGGTACTATTATTTTTTAAGAAGGAGATGTATCCCGCCAGTGAGGTGGCATTCTTATGTCTGTCGTGTCTAAATGTGTATATATGCGCGTTAAATCTAGTTTTAAATGTATTGGACGTTGCTCCTATATATGTTTTGGTAGAGTTGTGTGTGGTTACGTCACATGCATATACTATGTTTTTCATGAGGCAATCCCCCCTTAGGGGACAGTTACTACTCCGCCTACAATTGCAACTGCGGGTTCGATTAGTTAGTTTACCTCCCGAAGTTTGGTTACTAGCATTATCACTAGGTGCCTCTATATCATTAGATGGCTCATTGATGCTATTATGTTGCCCATTTTCCAGTGTAGTCGGTTGCTGGTGGTTAACTGCCATTTTAATTGCTTCGAATCCCTCCTTAGTTTTCCTAATGTTCGTACGTGCTAGGTGTGATGCGAGGTTAGGTGTGGTCGAATAGGATAATTTAATTACGTTTTTGTTAATTATGTTGCGGTATCTATTGCCTGGTGGGGAGGTTTTTACCAATAATGAGAAGAATACTCTGGGGAGGTTAGTGAGGACCTCAGAGTTAAAAGGTGGGTTAAAACACATGTTTTTCCTTCTTCTATTTTTCTTATCTGTGGGGTGAGTCTCGCTACTGTGCGTACTATTTTGTAGGGTTCCGTTATTAACGTTAGTGGCGTTGTCTGTTTTGCTTAAGCCCGGATGGTTTATATTCATGGCGTGATCATTTACTGTTTTAGAGTTGTGGTGGGGGACTCTAGTATTGTCTTTACGTGGTTTACATTTAGCTAGGTTACCGCCATTAGGGTTCTTACTATTATTCTTGCCTCTAATTTGGTTAGGCTTTGTGGCCATACTATGTGTGATTATGTTGGTAGGTTTCACACTCATGGTTTGAGAGTCCTTATGTATATATAATAATCTACTCCCGTAACCAGATTCTGCTAGAGCCCTGTCATAATACTCTGCATTGGAGTTGAAGATACTCTCATTATAGGACAGTCTGCTAATTCTGTTAGAGACCCCCCTGGGAATAGCGTTTAGGACTGATTTGGGGTGGTTAGAGCTGGCGTTTACATATGTTAGTATATCGTTAGGTTTATGGTAGGGTGCAAATGTTTTACTTTCTAGGTCAAGGGTGGCGTCTAGGAAGTTTACTGTTTTATCATTTGCATCTATGGTAATACTTAGATTAAAGTTTTTAAAGAACCTACGTAATTGCTTCCTAGTTCTTTCTATATTGCACTTTTTATACTCGAGAGTGAGGAGGGCGTCATCACGGTATAAGCCGCCCTTCAAGTGTGGTAATGTCTCATGTAACTCCTTTAAGAGGTACAATCCTACCAGGTCCGTTACTTGTGTAGAGTCACTAGATCCCATTGTGATGTCGAAGTCGCTGGGCGTATTCTTTCGGGTCCACAATTCATCCTCAAATGTGATTATCGTTTTCCGGGCCGCAAGAATAACATCAATTTGATATCTAGTGAGGTCACTTTTCTGCATGGCCATGATTAGGGCCTTATTAAGGAGTATGGGGGAGATTGAGGTGTAGTACGCATCGATGTCGAATTGTATAAATTTAAGGGATTTATGGTTGCTAAGGCTTGAGAACCATTTCAAAACCTCTTCCGTATTCTCCCATAGCTCTAGATATATTTTCCTCCTGGTGGTGGGTATAATGCCGTCTAAAATTTTCTTACTGATAATTCCTATATCTGACTTCGATGGGCTAATTAATCTAACAGAGGGTTTACTAATGAAGTCAGCCTTATGGTCTTTAAGGGTGAACCTGGGTTGCCTAGGGGTATATGGTTGGGTATACTTTTCCAGACCTAGTTTATCCACTATTGCGCATGCTTCCTTATTAATTTCATCTAAGTTTGCGCTTGTTGTCTTTTTATAGTTTCTATTTAATTCATTGTATATAAACCTACGATACATATCATAATTTAAGCTATAAATATTTCTGGTTTTGTCCGAGGTGACCAGGATATCTCTTTTATCGTTAAAGTCCTTAACTAAGGTTTCCAGTTTCATCCGGAATTTGTTGCTATTCCCATGGGGGTTTTTAAACTTAATATTCCTTACTAGCGATAGGTCATTCTCAAATCCATCTAGCATGGAGTTATGGGGCGGGCTCCTATAGGTTTTAAAACCGAATTTGTTATTGGGGGACACTGTCGTTGATTTTTTATTTCTCCTATCGAAGTGGAAAGTGCGCCATCTAATACGCTTAACGAAGGAGTTGACACTAGCTATCAGTAATTTCTCATAAGTAGTCCTAGATGGGGTTGGGATGTTCTTGAGTGATATAGGTAGGTAGTCTTTAGTTAGCATGCTGCCAATCAATTATAATCATACACACAAGGTGGACAGGTTATAAGGATTTAGCTCAACCGGGGGGAGCCGTAGAAATACTTAGGTTAATAGGAGTTAGGTATTATCTACCCGTGTCCCGTTAAGGTATTGGCAGCATAATAATTAGCTCTATGCTTTGGAGCAGAGCCGTATATATAAAAAAGAACACAAGAGCGTCTACAACATCAAAAGATTTTTATTGGCTAACAATGTTTCTTCCTTACGTGTAACCGTAGGGTTCATCAGAGCTATAAAAGGGGTTTGATTGGTGTTATGGACTCTACCAACCAAACACCCAAGAACAAAGAGTAAAGAGAGTAAAGAGCAAACGTAGGGGACGATAAGTCTAATTTTGGTGCGGGAGGGTGGGGTGTTGGTCCTTGTTTACTAGCTGCGGTCATATTCATCCGCAATTATTATTTTTTCTCTCTATCTTCAAACTTTTTAATCTCAATACATATCAACTCCCTCTCTTTCCCTTCGTTAATTTTCAAATTCTTTTAATTTATACATTATCTTCCAACGGTTCTCAACCTCTCTATGTAAAACAATATATCTTTTCTCAGTTATAAAAACTATCTCTTTCTCTCTATCACCCATCTCTCCCTCTCCACCTTCACTCTCATCTCCTCCCCTTTTTTCATCCTTTCCACCCCCCCTCTCTAAATAAAATATTTTTTCCTCGTACATATTTTTCCCTTCGTTAATTTTCAAATTCTTTTAATTTATACATTATCTTCCAACGGTTTTCAACCTCTCTATGTAAAACAATATATCTTCTCTCAGTTAGAAAAACTATCTCTTTCTCTCTATCACCCATCTCTCCCTCTCCACCTTCACTCTCATCTCCTCCCCTTTTTTCATCCTTTCCACCCCACCCCACCCCTCTCTAAATAAAATATTTTTTCCCAATATCACACATCAATCTAAAACTACTTTTCATATGTTGATTTAAAACTGCACTATCCACAAGTGTTTTTTAGCCTTCATATCATGTTGTCCTGTTTTATCTGATGAAAACACAAATATTATTGCATGATGATGTTTGTTTTTGAAATGCGCATAATTAAATACATGGAACTCCTTTAACCATCTTTTGATCTTATATATTATACATATATATATATACATATATATATATATACATATATATACACATACACATATACATATATACATATATATATATCGTTTCTGAATTTGTTTAGCAAGATTCTTTATCTGAAATCGTGTGTTGAAACCGATATTGTTATACTTTGGGAGGGTCATGTTGCCAATAAGAAACACACGCACCAGTTGCTTTCACTTCAATTTATTATATATTTATAAATTTATAAATTTACAAATCTACAAACTTATAAATTTCTGGTTGGTTGGTTGGTTCCACAACCAGATAGTTGTTTATATATAGTCATAGTCCTTTCGTCACACACTCTGTGACCTCTTCAGAGACTGGGGATTCCTTCTTTGTTTCTGTGCCTTTCCTTTCTTCTGTCCTACGCCATTTTGTTTCTGTGTGTGTGTTATGTGCTCAGTTTGCGCATGCGCCACATCCGGGTGTCTGTGTGTGTTTGTGTTCATTTATCTATTTGTTTATTTATTTACATGTTGTTGGTTGGTTGTTTGTTCTATGTGTGTGTGTTTTCATTTTGTCCTTAATTGTAAGTTGTGATGTTGCTGTTCCACTCATATTTTCTATTTAATTTTGGTTGTAATTCTTTTATGCTTACTGCCTCTGTAATTTGCCTAAACATTGCATCTTTTCTGTGTGTGGATTCTATTTTTATTTCTATGTTCTCTAATTTACCCTTGTGTTCTATCTTAGCATGTTGGTAGAGTACAGATGATTCTTTATTATCTTGAAGGTCTCGCCAGTGTTCATTTATCCGTTCCCCTATACTACGAGCTGTCTCACCTATGTACACTATATTTTTGTTTCTACATTGTCCTTCAGTACATCTTATGCTATACACTACATTTCTAGTTTTACAGTTAATATGGGGGCTTATTTTACAGGTTATACATTTCTTATCTATACATGAGGGTCTTTGGAACGGGTATGTCTTGCTAATAAGTGTTTTTATGGAGGTACCTGGTCTTTCTACTATCTTAATATTGAGTTTATGTTTATTTAGGGCCCTTCTAAATTTGTAGGCTAGTTCGCCTCTAGGGGTTGTATTGATGAACATTACACTCTGGTATTTATTGCTATCATACCATGAGTTTATTCTATTGGCCTTGTTCCTAATTCTTTCTATTCTATTCCAAAATTTGCTCCTATACAAGGGGCAGGTCCCATTTATGTCATTATTTACCATTTTTTCCCATTTGGTTCTGGCTCCTCTATACACTCTGATTCTATCTCTCTGATTGTAGCCAGAGAACTGCATACGGTGGATGAAGTGTTGTATGTGTCTCTCTAGTTCTTCGGGGTTGCACATGCGGGACACATTTCTCATCACCCGTACCAAATCCGCAATCAGTATGTTGATTTTGGTATGGTCCGAAATAGCCGAGTTTCGGTGGATCAGATGTTTGGAAGTCATGGGTTTGGCATAATGGGGATGGAGGATTTGTTTTTGGTTGTTAATGGTATCTAACCAGAGCTCTGTGTCTAGTACAGGTAATCGATGGTTGGGGTGTCTACTTGGGTAGTCTGTAGTAACTCTAATGCTCTGGTGGATGGAGTTTGCTATTTGCTGGATGCTTTCCATTGTGTTTTTCTCTAGTTCCTGACTGTTCTCTAGTGGGGGTGTCTTAACTACGATGTTTATATCATCTACGTAGCGGGAGTACATTATCAGGGTTAAGCTGTCTTCTAATTGTTCTTTAAGTTTAAGTTTAAGTCTACTGTCCAACCATACCATGAATAAGTTAGCTATGTCGCCTGCAATGCTAACACCAATGGCTGCTCCTTCCTCTTGGGCATATGTTTTTCCATTAAATTTGAACATATGTTCCTTAAGGGTTAATTTTATGCTGGCCCCTACCGCATGTGCAATCATTTTCTTCAGTTCATCGTGGTTTTCGGGTGTCCGTATTGCTCTGGTCCACCCGTTCCATCTATCTGTGTGGGTTTTCTTGGCCATAGAGGTAATGGTAGGTGGTCTGCCTCTTGCTGGTCTTGTAGGGCACAGGTTGCTAAGGTCATAAGTGTCTAGGTAACTATTACTATGGGTAAGCTTAAGTAGAAGTCCCAGCTCACTGGTATCAATCCCACGGAACTCAACCTTTTTCTCGCTGATCATTTCTACGCATTTCTCCACAGCAAAATCCACGTCAATAGATGGATACAGGGACACAACATCCATACTGCCTATTATGCAGTTTGTTAGGTCCCCAGATCGGTTACTCACGCCGATTCTGCTGAGGAGGTCCTCCGTGCTGTCACATACATCTGGGGACATCTCAATGATGGGGCGTATGATCAGGGAGAGGAAGTAGGACAGTCTGTAGTTACTAGCAATGTTAGCTCCACAGACTGGCCGTGTTGGTGGTCCCGCGACAGGGTCACAGCCCGTTTTATGGTCTTTTCGAAGCCCATACAACGCCGGCACGTCATTGTTCCAGGCCTGGAAGTTGTTGGCAGTCCTTTTGTTGGGCTGCATTATATTCGTCCACATCACCATATGGGCATTGAGGGCTTTTTCTCTATCCTCATGCTCCTGTGGTGTTACCTCTCTTGTGTTAGTGATGTGGGGTTGCATTGCCTGGATGTAGTTTGGCAGGCTGTCAACCGACATTCTGCCAGACTTGTCTGTTGGAAAGCATGCTATCTCTCCATTACGTGAGCGCTGCATGAGCTTACGCAAGCCATTTGCAGATTTTTCTCCCAGTTGCTGGGCCTCTATTCTATTATGCTTCTTGCTATACTGTTCTATAATATTTCTAAGTTCGGATTTAGCTATACTAAATTGTGCTTCTGTTTGTTCATCGACCTGCGACGGCAACTGCGTGCGTTTGTTAAATGGTAAAGTCGTGGCGTGGACTCGTCGCAGGTCGAATGATTTATCGGAGGGATTATAAAACGGAGAGTTCCAGGCTGCTGCTTTATGTGTACTAGTGCTATTGTTATTGTTAGTTGTGTTGTTTCTATTTCTATTTCCACCAACAGCCTCATGGTTGTTTCTATGTCTCTCATAATTACTCCTGTCTCTTTCCACTGGCTCAATGTTGTTATCTACCCTATTTTGTGTGTCTGTGTGTTCGTCTTGGTTATTCTCTCTGTCCTTAGTCTCCCATCTCCTTTTCCTTTTAATCTTATTACTTTCCCTTATTTCTCTGATTTCTGTGCTACTGCCATTACTTGTTTTCTGTGTCTGTGTGTTTGTTAGGATTGTGGTGGTGGTGAGAGGCATTGAATGCGTGTGTGTTGTTGTTGTTGATGTGTGCTGTTGTTGATGTGTGTTGTTGTTGTCTCCGTGTGTGTTATCGTTGTTGTGTGTGTTGTTATTGTTGTTTGTGTCTGCGTGTCTGTTGTTGTTGTTTCTGGGTATGTTGCTATTGTTGTTGTTGATGTGTGTGTTGTTGTTATTGTTGTTTGTGTCTGTGTGTCTGTTGTTGGGATGTGTGTTGTATATGTGTGTGCGTATATTGTTGCTTTTATATATACATATATATATATACATATATATATATACATATATATACATATATATATATACATATATATATATATATATATATATATATATATACATATATATATACATATATATATATATATACATATATATATACATATATATATATACATATATATATATACATATATATATATATATATATATATATGTATATATATATGTATATATATATATATATGTATATATATATGTATATATATATATATATATATATATATATATATATATGTATATATATATATATATATATATACATATATATATATATACATATATATATACATATATATATATATACATATATATAATATACATAGAAATATATATATATATATACTTATATATATATACTTATATATATACATACATATATATATATACATATATACATATATATATATATATATATATATATATATATATATATATATATACATATATATATATATATATATATATATATATATATATATATATATATATATACTTATATATATATATATACATACATATATATATCATTTCATTCATTTAATTTCATTTTACGTCCGCTTTTCCCTGCTTGCAAGGGTGGGACGGGAACTGATTCTGGCTTGATTTCTACAGCTTTCTAAATGAGGTTGGTTCCTAACACCAACCTCATTTACAGTGAGTGCTGGGTGCTTTTTTGCCGTGGCACCTTCATGACCACTTTGCAGTGGAATGACAGGGACCCCAGTCCTATCATCTCATTTCTACAGCTGAGTAAACTGGAGCAATGTGAAATAAAGTGTCTTGCTCAAGGAAACAACACATCACCCAGTCTGAGAATTGAACACACAACCTTTCGATTGCAAGGCCAATGCTCTAACCACTAAGCCATGTGCCTCCATACATATACATATATATACATATACATATATATACATATATATACATACATATATATACATATATATATATATACATACATATATATACATATACATACATACATATATATACATACATATATATACATATGTAGGAGGTGAGTTTTATTGTAGTACAATAAAGCAATGCAGATATCGGATAAGAAGCACTCTAGAGTTTGTAGGACTGGAGTATAAATCAACATATGTTGATTTAAAACTGCACTATCCACAAGTGTTTTTAACCTTCATATCATGTCTTCCTATTTTATCTGATGAAAACACAAATATTATTGCATGATGATATTTGTTTTTAAAATGCGCATAATAAAATACATGGAACTCTTTTAACCATCTTTTGATCTTATATATATATACATATATATATACATATATATATACATACATATATATACATATATATATACACACATATATATACATATATATACACATACATATATATACATATACATGTATATACATATATATATACATATACATATATATACATATACATATATATACATATATATACATATACATATATATACATATATATACATATACATATATATACATATATATACATATACATATATATACATATACATACTTATATATATATATACATATACATACATATACATATATATACATATACATACATATATATACATATATATATATATATAAATACATATACATACATATATATACATATAAATATATATATATATATATATACATATATATATATACATATAAATATATATATATACATACATATACATACATATACATATATACACATATATATAAATGTAAGTATGTATGTATACGTACATACATATATGTATACAGACGTACAGTAGCATGCATATATGTATATATATATATATATACATATATACATACAGGTACACATATATATATGTACGTATCAGTTTAGCGGACGTTTATTATAACGCCCGCTTTGTCCGTTTGTAAACAAACGGACAGCCTGATTTATGCCGTACGGTGTTAAGGCAACCACGTCACCTTTTTGTTCAACACTGACACAGGAACGATGTACTAGTTTCAAGCTTCTTAGCTATCATCAGCACCGTATACCCTTCTGCCAGATGGTTGAACGTTCGAAAGTATATACTTTCCTTATGAAAATTAACGGCTGAGCAGCCTAATTTGCATATCGAGTGAGTTCAGTCGGCCAGGCGTACCGAAAACGATAAGTTGTAATAGAATGAAACGAAATTTCATTTCTCACTCTTAGTACGGCACTTACTTAAATGTAAGTATGTATGTATACGTACATACATATATGTATACAGACGTACAGTAGCATGCATATATATATATATATATATATACATATATAGATACAGGTACACAAGTTTCATTTCATTCTATTACAACTATTACAGGTGACGTGGTTGCCTTAACACCGTACGGCATAAATCAACTATTACAACGTTTCATTCTATTACAACTTATCGTTTTCGGTACGCCTGGCCGACTGAACTCACTCATTTTCGAGTACGGCCACTACTTTATATCCATGTAGGAGAACTCCTACCGATGCACTGAACGAGTGTGACTTTTTAGTCCAGCCAGCGACTTGAAAACTCTGGTACAAACACTACACTTGTGACAATTATTAACACATAGTGCTGAGCCCATAGTACCATGTAACGACAAGTGCAGAGAGATCTCCAGATATAAAGCAATGCCTATGCCGTGAAGCTTTTATAGTGAGCAAAGGCACTGCACAAAGCCAGTCCCACTCTCTTAACCAAGATGATATTTACCAAAAAGAAGAACAAGTCAACATCATTGGATACCATCAGGGTTGCAGGTGTTATATCAGAGTTTTCCTTCTCCTAGAATTCTGCCTTGACAAAGGCTAAGGGGTCATCTCTCCCGGTGATTTTGGATGGCCATTGACACTTAAGAGCTCCTTTGCCCTTTGACAGGTTTTGTTTTTAGTCCTGCAGGATGTCCAAAGTCACCCTCCTCACCAAGAAACCTTGGTAGGGTTGCCAGTTTAGTCGCCAACGACCCAACCACGGGACAGGTTGTACTGGGATACATGTTACCAGTAGCACTAACTGGTGACCTGACATATATATACATATATATGACCATACATATATATACATATATACATGATGGCTGCCCCCTCGTTATCGAGTATGGCCATTGCACGAGGAGAAAAAAAAAATATTAATAAATAAATTTAAAAAAAAGAAATATATATACACACATACATATATACACACATATATATATATACATACACACATATACATTAATAACAATAATAATAATAATAACAACAATAATAATAACGACAACAACAACAATAATAATATACATATACATATATATATACACACACACGCACACACATAAACATACCTATACACACCCACACACACGATAGCAACTAACAGCGCTGCGATCGAATGTGGCTTTTTAGCCCAGCCAATGATCTAAAATGTCTTGCACAGAGTCGGCAACCAAAACATTCACTGGGAATAGCCGGCTGTCGTTGGAGTTCATGTACTTTTGCATGTCGCTTGAGCCCTCCTGCTGATTTACATTCTCTACCACATGTTTGGCAAGCATGATGAGTAGCATCTCCAACAGCAGCCTGGTAGTCAACCACTGGTCTTACTTTATGACTGCGAAGATGACTTTCGAGTCCAGCTTTGCTTAGGCAGAGTCTCGCACAGACGCTGCATGTCAGCACCATAGGAGGACCCTCACTGCCTGTAAGTGCATCAGCAATGCCCTTCCTCACATCCCGCTTTACTTTCTCGTATGCGATTCGAGATGCCTCAAAGGCAACTTTTCCCTCATATACAGTCTTTCTCCATTTATTACGATCAGCAGCAATATTTTTCCATGTATCAGCAGAGATGTTAGCGTCATTCAAAGAGGCTTTCAAGGAATCCTTATACCTCTTTTTTGGTTTATGTGGCGGTCGTTTTCCTTTAACCAACTCTCCATAAAAGAGTTGTTTTGGTATTCTAGAATCCTTCATCCTGGCAAGGTGACCACTCCAATGGAGTCGTTGCTTAAGCACAAGAGCTTCTATACTGTCACACATAGAGCTTTCCAAAATCTCGACATCACTGATGTGGTCCCTCCAGTGAACGCCATGGATCCGTCTGAGACACATCTGATGGAAACGCTCCAATTGCTTAAGGTGGTGTCGATATGTGACCCAGGTCTCGCAGGCATAAAGACTACAAGAGAGCACACATGCCTTGTACACCTTTACCTTTGTCCTCCTGCATATGTCTCGACGACCCTAGAGTCGCCTTTCTAGCTTTCCGAAAGCATCACTTGCTTTCCTAATCCTAAGTGAGATTTCACTGTCAAGGTTGCTGTATCGATTGACAGTGCTTCCCAGGTAGACAAACTGATCAACCACTCCAAGTCGTTTACCATACACATAGATATTTGGTTCAGTGTACTGCTTACCAGGGGCAGGTTGGTACATGATGACGGTTTTCTTGAGACTGACAGTCAATCCTAGGGCAGTGCAAGCGTCAGAAAATGCATTCAAAATGTGCTGCATATCACTCTCTGTGTGCGCTACAAGATCGCAATCATCTGCATACAAGAGGTCTCTTATGATTGATGTAAATACTTTTGTCTTTGCAGCAAAGCGCCTGATGTTAAATATGCTGCCTGAGGTTCGATATCGGATGTAAACAGCATGCTCGCAATTCCTGAATGCAATACAGAAAACCATTGCAAAGTATATGGCAAACAGGGTCAGTGCTGCAATATCCCCGTTTCACTCCATTTTTTACTGAGATAGGCTCCGACATGTTACCTCCGACATTAACCCAAGCCTTCATGTCATCATGGAAAGACCTAACTAAAGCAAGGAACTTATCAGGGCAACCAAGTTTCTGGAGAACCTTCCATAATGCATCTCTGTTGACAGTATCGAAAGCCTTTGTCAGATCGACAAAAACCTGATACAGATCCAAACCTTGTTCCATCCACTTCTCCTGGAGCTGTCTAGCTGAGAAGATCATCTCAATAGTGCCGCGTCCAGCACGAAAACCAGATTGACTTTCAGTAAGGACACAATCTGCAATGTGTGTCAGCAGACGGTCCAGAAGCACCCTACATAAAACTTTCCCTACGACAGAAAGCAATGATATACCTCTGTAGTTCCCACAATCATTCCTGTTACCCTTTCCCTTGTACAAGACCACCATTACTGCATCTCTCCAGTCCTCAGGTACGGATTCATTAGCCCATATCCTGCCAAACAAAGAGTGAAGATGTTGCAGGAGTCTCTCACCACCATATTGTAGGAGCTCAGCATGCATGCCATCCATACCTGGAGACCTTCCACTGTTCAGCTTCGAGATAGCCACTGCAACCTCCACAAGCATCGGAGGTTCTGAGAGAGCTACTTTCACAGGACTTTCTGGAATGAGATTGAGAAAATCTTCATATATACATACATATATACATATATACATACATATATATACATACATATATATATATACATAGGTGACCGAATTAGCAGACAGCTTCTGCTACCTAGGTGACCGAATTAGCAACGGAGGTGGGTGCTCAGAAAGTACAATAACTAGGGTAAGAACGGGATGGAAGAAGTTTAGGGAACTACTACCACTGCTAGCTGCAAAAGGCTTCTCCCTCAGAATGAAAGGCAGACTGTATGATGCGTGTATCCGAACAGCGATGTTGCATGGTAGTGAGACCTGGGCGCTGAAGGTGGAAGACTTACGTAGATTAGAGAGAAACGAAGCCTGCATGCTCCGATGGATGTGTAACAGTAATATACGTGAACGACAAAGCATAAATGAATTGAGAGAGAGACTGAGCATAAGAGGAATCAAATGCTGCGTGCAGGAGAGGCGGTTACGCTGGTATGGACATGTGATGCGTATGAAGGATGACAGCTGCATAAAAAGGTGCAGAGCACTAGAAGTTGATGGAAACCGCGGAGTGGGGAGACCCAAGATGACTTGGGATGAGGTGATAAAAGCCGACCTTACCCAACTACACCTCTCAAAGTCAATGACACACGACCGTGACTTCTGGCGTCACGCAGTAATACAGGGTACCCGACCTCCCATGGGTACATGCTGAAGCATATAGACAATATGCCCCCCCCCCCCCCACCGCAAGGTGGTCGTGGAGGTGCCACGGCAAAAAAGCACCCAGCCCACACTGTAAAGTGGACGTGTAGGCGCCACGAAAAAGCACCCAGCACTCACTGTAAATGAGGTTGGTGTTAGGAAGGGCATCCAGCTGTAGAAATCAAGCCAGATCAGTTCCTGTATGAGCAAGGCATGGTCAGCCGACCAGACACTGCCCACAACAGGACAACCCGTCTAACCCATGCTAGCGTGGAAGAACGGACGTAAAACGGTGATGATGATACATATATATATACATACATATATATACATACATATATATGTAGTGACCTACATTCCGCGGGCTCACATACATTCTCTGTGCGTGATTTGGCTCAGTTCAGCCAATCAGCGCCAGTAGAAGAGGATGTATCCCTACGCGCCCTGAGGAAGAAATTCCCCGCGAAGATTTGAAGAATCTCTCTCTTGTACCAGAAACTTCGAGCCAGCAACACGCATAATGTAACAGTGAGATATTGCACCCCCTAGCCTCGCCGGCTTAACGGCGCAATGGCACATTCCCTTTTGTAACCTCTTTTTATCTGTAACTTCAACCATATAAATAAACATACATTTCATCTCTAATTAGTGCTGTTGAAATCATTGTTATGTTACTCGTGTCTCAATAACATCTATAATCCATGCTGCTGGAATTGGCGACCTGACGAAAGGAATATTGTAAATAGATGGTAAATAGATCGAGGGACCTTCCTTCACGTCTATGTCAACAAGATAATCCAACGAGGATACTATCACTTACCACACTGGCAACTAACGACCTTCAATCATCTACCCTGTTAAAGTAACGACCACTGATTCTACCACCCTGCTAAAGTGGCGACTACTCAATAACCAATACTGCTAAATATATATACATACATATATACATACATATGGTGGTTGCCAACTCGTTTTCGAGTACGGCCACTACTTTATATCCATGTAGGAGAACCCCTACCGATGCGCTGAACGAGTGTGACTTTTTAGTCCAGCCAGCGACTTGAAAACTCTGGTACAAACACTACACTTGTGACAATTATTGACACATAGTGCTGGGCCCATGGTACCATGTGATGACAAGTGCAGAGAGATCTCCAGATATAAAGCAATGCCTGTGCCGTGAAGCTTTTATAGTGAGCAAAGGCACTGCACAAAGCCAGTCCCACTCTCTTAACCAAGATGATATTTACCAAAAAAGAAGAACAAGTCAACATCATTGGATACCATCAGGGTTGCAGGTGTTATATCAGAGTTTTCCTTCTCCTAGAATTCTGCCTTGACAAAGGCTAAGGGGTCATCTCTCCCGGTGATTTTGGATGGCATTTGACTCTTAAGAGCTCTTTTGCCCTTTTACAGGTTTTGTTTTTAGTCATGCAGGATGTCCAAAGTCACCCTCCTCACCAAGAAACCTTGGTGGGGTTGCCAATTTAGTCGTCAATGACCCGACCATGAGACAGGTTGTACTGGGATACATGTTACCAGATACATACATATATATACATGTATATACATATATACATACATATACATATATACATACATATATATACATATATACATACATATATATACATATATAATAAATATAATAAATAAATAACAAAGAACGCTTATAGCATATGCAGTGTGGAGTGTTATACACCCCTGATCCTTTCCCTAGCATACTATATATACATATATACATACATATATATACATATATACATACATATATATACATATATACATACATATATATACATATATACATACATACATATACATATATACATACATACATATATATACATTATACATACATATATATACATATATATATATATATATACATACATATATATACATATATATATATATATATACATACATATATATATATATATATACATACATATATATACATATATATATATATATACATACATATATATATATATATATATATATACATACATACAAATATATATATATATACATACATATATATATATATATACATATATATACATACATACAAATATATATATATATACATACATATATATATATATACATACATATATATATATAGAAAAACCTGGGACGACTTGATAAATTCCGACCTCACACACTTACACCTCTCCAAGACAATGTCACTGGACCGAGATCTTTGGCGCTACACAGTAATAGAGAAGACCCGCCTTACCTAAGTACAAAGTGAAACCTACAACAGTCAGTAGGCACCTCTAACAAAATACACCCCGTCCCACTACCCCCACCCCATCCACACCACCACTTTCAATGTAAAGTTATGTTGGTACCGCAACACCCAGTCCGAAACAAATGAGGTCGTGTAGGTGTCACGACAAAAAAAACACACAGTCCATGCTGTAATGTGGCCGTGTAAGTAACACGGTAAAAACCTTCCAGTTCCACACTGTAAATGTGGTTGGCGTTAGGAAGGGCATCCAGCCGTAGAAAACCCGCCAGACAGTCCTATGCGAGCAAGACAACCACTCTTGCCTCAAGTGGGAAAACTCCCGTCCAAACCCATGGAAACGTGGAATATGGACGTTAAACGATGATGATGATGATGATGATATTGATGATATATATATATACATACATATATATATATATATATATATATACATATATATACAAATATATATATATATATATACATATATATACAAATATATATATATATATACATATATATATATAAATGGGAGAAAGACAGTCTCCCCCATATCGACCTGATAGAGGGACCAGCAGTGTTAGTCGAGGGGAGTATAATAAGTAAGGCAATCAAGGATATGAAGACTGGTAAGGCGGCTGGGCCTTCGGAAATAGTTGCTGAGATGCTGAAGGCATCTGGCACAGTGGGACACACCATGGTCACCCGCATAGTTAACCAAGTCGTACAGAATGGGGTTGTTCCGAAGGACTGGCATAGCAGCATCATCGTTAACTGTTATAAGGGTAAAGGAGACGCCCTAGATAGGAGTAACTATAGAGGCATTAAATTAATCGACCAGGTCATGAAGGTCACGGAAAAAGTAATAGCGCAACTAATCAGAGAGAGAATTGATCTAGATGAAATGCAGTTCGGGTTTGTGTCAGGCAAAAGCACCACAGACGCTCTTTTCATAGTACGACAACTACAGGAGAAGTACCTAGCTAAAGGTAAACCCCTCTACTTAGCTTTTGTCGACCTGGAGAAAGCCTTCGACAGAGTCCCCCGCTCCATTATCTGGTGGGCTCTTAGAAAACTAGGCGTTGACGAATGGCTTGTGAGGGCTATACAAGCCATGTATAAAGAAACAGTCAGCAAGGTTAGAATTAACAACGAATATAGTGAAGAGTTTAGCGTAAAAGTTGGCGTCCATCAGGGCTCTGTTCTCAGCCCCCTACTATTAATTATTGCCCTTCAGGCTATAACAGAGGAGTTCAAGACCGGCTGCCCATGGGAACTCCTATACGCAGACGACCTGACACTCATAGCGGAATCAATGGCCGAGCTAGAGAAGAAATTCCAAACATGGAAGCACAGCCTAGAGTCAAAAGGACTTAAAATTAACCTGGCTAAGACCAAAGTTCTAGTTTGTAGGAAAGAAAACAAGGCGGCGGTCCCTTCTGGGAAATGGTCGTGCTCGGTATGTAGGAAAGGCGTAGGTAGAAACTCCATCTTATGTCCTAAATGCAAAGTATGGGTGCATAAAAGATGTAGTGGGATCACAGGTAAGCTAACTAAGAACATAGACTTTACATGTGGCCGGTGTTCTGGTGCAATAAGTAGCAGCAAGTGCCCACAAAATACTAGCTCTTTCAATTGCGCAGAGGGTTCTATAGAAATAGTGGACAGCTTCCGTTACCTGGGCGATAAAATCAGCAGTGGGGGAGGGTGCTCTGAAAGTACTGTAGCTAGAGTCAGAACTGGTTGGAAAAAGTTCAGAGAGCTTATACCACTATTAGCTGCTAAAGGGTTCTCCCTAAAAATGAAAGGCAGGTTGTACGATGCCTGCATACGAACAGCAATGTTGCATGGCAGTGAGACCTGGGCATTGTGTGCAAAGGATATACGCAGACTAGAGAGGAACGAAGCTTGCATGCTCCGCTGGATGTGTAACAGTAATATACGTGAACGGCAAAGCATAAACGAACTAAGGAAAAAATTAGAGATAAGAGGGATCAGATGTTGTTTACTCGAGAGAAGGCTGCGTTGGTATGGACACGTGATGCGCATGAAAGTCGATAGCTGTATTACAAAGTGCAGGGCAATAAAGATAGACGGTAGCCACGGAATAGGCAGACCTAGAAAAACATGGGATGAGCTGATAAACTCCGACCTCACACACTTACACCTCTCCAAGACAATGTCACTGGACCGTGACCTTTGGCGGTACTCAGTAACAGAGAAGACCCGCCTTGCCAGTAGGCATCTCTAACAAAATACACCCCGTCCCGCCACCACCCCCACCCCATCCACACCACCCCGTTCTATGTAAAGTTATGTTGGTGCCGCGCCATCCAGGCCGAAACAAATGAGATCGTGTAGGTGTCACGACAAAAAAACACACAGTCCACGCTGTAATGTGGCCGTGTAGGCAACACGGTAAAAACCTCCCAGACCCACACTGTAAATGTGGTTGGTGTTAGGAAGGGCATCCAACTGTAGAAAACCTGCCAGACAGTCCTATGCGAGCAAGACAATCACTCTTGCCTCAAGTGGGACTACCCCCGTCCAAACCCATGCAAGCGTGGAACACGGACGTTAAACGTTGATGATGATGATGATGATGATGATATATATATATATATACATACATATATATACAAATATATATATATATATACATACATATATATATATATACATACATATATATATATACATACATATATATATATACATGCATATATATATACATACATATATATATATATATATATACATACATATATATACAAATATATATATACATACATATATATATATATATATACACATACATGATGATTTCTAAAGAATGAAACAGTTCTAGTCCTGTAGAATCTCATCTATATTAAAACTTTTATACTCTGCAATGTATTGAGTACCTTACTTACTGTGGTCACCTCCGATTCAACCCGGAATAACGTACATACACATATATATATATATATATATATACATACATATATATATACATACATATATATATGGTGGCTGCCAACTCGTTTTCGAGTACGGCCACTACTTTACATCCATGTAGGATAACCCCTACCGAAGCGCTGAACGAGTGTGACTTTTTAGTCCAGCCAGCGACTTGAAACCTCTGGTACAAACACAACACCTGTGACAACCATTGACACATAGTGCTAGGCCCATGGTAGGACAATCATTGACACATAGTGCTGGGCCCATGTGAGGACAAGTGCAGAGAGATCTCCAGATATAAAGCAATGCCTGTGCCGTGAAGCTTTTATAGTGAGCAAAGGCACTGCACAAAGCCAGTCCCACTCTCTTAACCAAGATGCTATTTACCAAAAAGAAGAACAAGTCAACATCATTGGATACCATCAGGGTTGCAGGTGTTATATCAGAGTTTTCCTTCTCCTAGAATTCTGCCTTGACTAAGGCTAAAGGGGTCATCTCTCCCGGTGATTTTGGATGGCCATTGACTCTTAAGAGCTCCTTTGCCCTTTGACAGGTTTTGTTTTTAGTCCTGCAGGATGTCCAAAGTCACCCTCCTCACCAAGAAACCTTGGTGGGGTTGCCAGTTTAGTCGCCAACGACCCGACCATGAGACAGGTTGTACTGGGATACATGTTACCAGTAGCACCAACTGGTGACCTGACATATATATATATACATACATATATATATACATACATATATATACATACATCATCATCATCGTTTAACGTCCATTTTCCACGTTAGCATGGGTCTGGACGGGAATTGTCCCACTTGAGGCAAGATTGGTTGTCTTGCTCAGGACTGTCTGGCGGGTTTTCTACGGCTGGATGCCCTTCCTAACACCAACCACGTTTACAGTGTGGACTGGGAGGTTTTTACCGTGTTACCTACACGGTCACATTACAGCATGGACTGTGTGTTTTATTGTCGTGACACCTACACGATCTCATTTGTTTCGGACTGGATGTTGTGGTACCAACATAACTTCACATTTAAGGGGGTGGTGTGGATGGGGTGGGGGTAGTGGGATGGGGGTGTATTTTGTTAGAGGTGCCTACTGACTGTAGGTTTCGCTTTGTACTTAGGCAAGGCAGGTCTTCTGTATAACTGTGTAGCGCCAAAGATCTCGGTCCAGTGACATTGTCTTGGAGAGGTGTAAGTGTGTGAGGTCAGAATTTATCAAGTCGTCCCAGGTTTTTCTGGGCCTGCCATCTATTTTTATCGCCCTGCACTTTTTTATACAGCTGTCGTCTTTCATGCGCATCATGTGACCGTACCAACGTAGTCTTCTCTCGAGTAAACAACATCTGATCCCTCTTATTCCTAATTTCTCCCTTAGTTCGTTTATGCTTTGCCGTTCACGTATATTACTATTACACATCCAGCGGAGCATGCAAGCTTCATTTCTCTCCAGTCTGCGTATATCCTCTGCACACAATGCCCAGGTCTCACTGCCATGTAACATTGCTGTTCGTATGCAGGCATCATACAGCCTGCCTTTCATTTTTAGAGAGAACCCTTTAGCGACCAATAGTGGCATAAGCTCTCTGAACTTTTTCCATCCCGTTCTGACTCTAGCTACTGTACTTTCAGAGCACCCTCCCCACTGCTGATTTTGTCACCCAGGTAACGGAAGCTGTCCACTATTTCTATAGAACCATCTGTGCAATGGAATGAGCTAGTATTCTGTGGGCACTTGCTGCTACTTATTGCACCAGAGCACCAGCCACATATAAAATCTATATTCTTAGTTAGCTTACCTGTGATCCCACTACATCTTTTATGCACCCATACTTTGCATTTGGGACATAAAATGGAGTTTCTGCTTACTCCTTTCCTACACACTAAGCATGGCCATTTCCCAGATGGGACCGGTGCCCTATTTTCCTTCCTACAAACTAGAACTTTAGTCTTAGACAAGTTAACTTTAAGGCCTTTTGATTCTAGGCCATGCTTCCATGTTTGAAATTTCTTCTCTAGTTCAGCCATTGATTCAGCTATGAGCGTTAGATCATCTGCATATAGGAGTTCCCATGGGCAGCCGGTCTTGAACTCCTCTGTTATAGCCTGAAGGGCAATAATAAATAGTAGGGGGCTAAGGACGGAGCCTTGATGAACACCAACTTTTACGCTAAACTCTTCACTATATTCGTTGTTAATTCTAACCTTGCTGACTGTTTCTTTATACATATATATACAAATATATATATATATATACATACACATATATATATATACATGATGGCTGCTCCCTCGTTATCGAGTATGGCCATTGCACGATATAACATTATTAATAATTATTAATTAATTCTATCGTGCAATGCCTGTGTGTAAAAATATTTTTTAAAGTGAGAAAAGACTGTGCACTGAGCCAATCCTACTTCCTAGCGACAGTAGCTGTAACCCGAAAAGAAGAAAAGATCAACATCATTGGTAACTACTGAGCCGCAGGTTTTATATCGGAGTTATCCCAGTTTCCTGAGTTGCCTTCTCCTAGAAGAATGACCTGACAAAGGCTAGGGGTCCTTCACTCCCAGTGATTTAACCGCGCGATTGGGTGCCAGCCTGACTATTTCTATGTCCCCGCGCATATACATACACATGCACCCATGTATATACACATATACATCATCATCATCATCATCGTTTAACGTCTATCTTCCACGCTAGCATGGGTTCAGATGTGAATTGTCCCATGTGAGGCAAGATTGGTTGTCTTGCTCAGGACTGTCTGGCAGGTTTTCTACGGCTGGATGCCCTTCCTAACACCAACCACATTTACAGTGTGGACTGGGAGGTTTTTACCGTGTTACCTACACAGCCACATTACAGCGTGGACTGTGTGTTTTTTTTGTCGTGACACCTACACGACCTCATTTATTTAGGACTATTGTGAGATAGCTGGAAGCTTGTCAAATAGTAAGGCATGAAGAGACAGATTTCATAAAACCTGCTCAATGTTCTGCTTGGGATGTTCTGCGTGGATCTATTGTTGAGTACAACCTACCCATTGCTATTTGGGATCATTTGCCTGACCTTATTAACATATGCTGTGATTAAAACATCGCCAAAGCAAGAAATAAAGGAAATTGCATTTTTTTAAATGTGATACAGATATACATATGTACATATATATTTTACTTTTATCTGAATGTGTGTATGTGTATATGTATGTACACATATGTCTTTTTCTATATTGCTCTATATTTTTATTTTTTATATATTATTTTTCTTACCCTTCCAATTTTTAACTGATTTTAAATCTCATTTCATATCTTTTATCTATAACATCTCTGTTTGACAACCGATCCAGAGGTATATTATTATTGTCTGTGATCCAGAAACCTTTTATAATGGAGTAGTTATATTTTGTGTTGTTCACTTTCTAATTAAACACACACACACACACACACACACACACACACACACACACACACACACACACACACACACACACACACACACATATATATATATATATATATATATATATATAAAGGATAACAAAATATTGTTATAGGTAATTGAGTGGCACTGCTTTTAGTGTGCAGCAATTTTTAGACAACTCTATCAGTGAAACAATTGTTAGACTGCAAATAAATCCCCTTTTTTTGTACTGTTGACCATGTTATTCTCCACTTTTTCAATTTTATATATATATATATATATATATACACACACATTATATATATATAAGCAAAGGAATATTTAATTTGTTGGTAATTCAACAAATATATATATTTATAACAGATTCAAAGCACTCGACAAGTTTTCTGGAGTATAATATCAATGATATTAATAAATGAAAACTATATTTATAAAACCATATTTATTCTATTATATATATTTCAAGGGTACCAAAACTTTGGTACGCTCTCATCAGATAAAATACAAAGCTTGTTTTATAAATATTGACATAACCAGGAATGAGACCTTAACGGTTCAAGTTTTACTTGACTATCAAGGTAAAACTTGAACCGTTAAGGTCTCATTCCTGGATATGTCAATATTTATAAAACAAGCTTTGTATTTTATCTGATGACAGCGTACCAAAGTTTTGGTACCCTTGAAATATATATAACAGAATAAATATGGTTTTATAAATATAGTTTCCATTTATTAATATCATTGATTTACATTATATATATATGTATATGCAGTATATATATAAATAATTTTACAGTAGAATAACATAACAAATATGTTTTAAATATATACATAAATAACATTACAAATGCTTAGAAAACATTATAAATTGCTCACGATTCTTTCAGAAGGATATATTCCTAATGTTACAATATTAAAGAAAATGTAAAGGAAGGGGTGAACAACCAAGCCAACACCAAAGCAAAAGACAGCAACGTAGCGAGGAGTACTGGACAACCTCTCTAATGATTTTTGAGGCAAGCCAGCACACTCGCAGAGTTGCCTCGGGTGATGGCGAGGCTAATGCGCTGGAACAACCAGGCATCCTCACGAGATTCGCCATTACCTCTATTAGGCGAGCCGCCAGAGAAGAGAGGAACCTCGCAATCAGCGGCCCGACTCCCCCGAATAAAAAGCTAGCAAACCAATCAAGAGGAGGAAAGGTGATTATTTATGCAGATTACGAGCCAGTAGAGAAAAGGTTAGTGTGCTCGATGCGTATAGATTGCTAGGCTAGCAAACCAAGCGAGAAAATGGAAAGAAGTGTAGCAAAATTATTATAAGCAGAGCAAAAAGTGGCGGTTCTAACGGTTTATAACTTGTACCTTTTTAATATCAAGATTCCACCTTTACTGTAGGTCTATCACTTTGGTGATCTGTTTTGATTTTTGAATTAATATGTTATAAATTGTTTTCTTTCCGCTCTGATGAGAACACTAAATACTACATTTATCTCGTACTAATACTGATTTTGCATATCAAGGATTTAGTGTTTGAAACAAATTGTCAGCCATTAAAAATATATGTATTCATAAATCATTATTGTTTTTCTCTCCAGTATTTTATTTATAATTACATATATATATTATATATCATCATTCATCATCATCATTTCATTTCACGTCCACTTTTCGCTGCTTGCAAGGGTGGGACGGGAACTGATTCTGGCTTGATTTCTACAGCTGGATGCCCTTCCTAACACCAACCTCATTTACAGTGAGTGCTGGGTGCTTTTTTGCCGTGGCACCTCCACGACCACTTTGCAGTGGTCCCTATCATCTCATTTCTACAGCTGAGTAAACTGGAGCAATGTGAAATAAAGTGTCTTGCTCAAGGAAACAACACATCGCCCGGTCTGAGAATTGAACTCACAACCTTTCGATTACAAGGCCAATGCTCTAACCAGTAAGCCATGTGCCTCCATTATATATATATATATATATATTCATTCTGACGACAGATATAAATATCTGCCTTCAAGAAACCACCGGTAAATGAAATAATTATCTTATGTTGTTTATTACATAACTAAATATATATATATAGAGAGAGAGAGAGAGAGATGGGGGGGGGGGGGGGTAACAATATATCGTTAAAGGTAATCCGATAAGAGTTTGTGAAAACCACTTATGATGGATAGTTTAAGCGTACGGTACTATCTTCAGTGTTTAGCAATTTTTAGACTACTCTATCATAGAAACAATCTCGTTGTTTATAATGTTGATGCAAGCAGGGAGAAGCGTACTTAAAATGATGATGATGATGATGGTGATGATATATATATATATATATATAAAAATGAAAATAGAAAAATTAATGTGAGCAAGAAGCCAACAGTATTTCATAATATATAAGTGACTATAACGTCAAGATGGAAAATATTTAACGTAAGATATGGGAAAATAATTCAAACTCAATTCAAAAAAAGTCAAGACAGAAATTTTATCCACAGATTTTGTGAAATCCAGGGAAAAAAATCAATAGTCTTAACTCATAATAAAATAATGTATATAAGCTGCCACGTGTTTATATATATATATATATATATATATATATATATATATATATATATATATATATATACAATATATTAATAAATGGAAACTATATTTATAAAACCATATTTATTTTATTATACATATTTCAAGGGCATCCAAGGCAAATTATGGTGCGCTTTCATCAGATAAAATACAGATTTGTTTTATAAATAAATATTGACATACCCGAAAAAAAGACAACCTTAACGGTTGGAGCTTCCTGGATAGTGGAGATAATACATTTATTGAGGGTAATACAAAGTTATGAGTGAGTATACAAATGAGTGTCCGAAAGGTTGAAAAGATAACGGTTTATTTAAATTAAACTGTTGGAAGAAGATGATATGTAAGGGAGAGAGAAAAAAAGGAGAAAGATAGAAGAGGAAAGAAAGAACGATTATATATATTGATAGTGAAGATAGAGTGAATGAAGAAATAAGTTTCAAAGGATAAATATACACAGCGTAATATATCTAAGTGAAAGAAGAAATAAGATTAATGTGGAAGAATAATATTTATAATGCAGGGTTTATTACGTTTTGATTATAATACTTATAATGATAGGTTGAAAAATTAGATTAAAATTAAAAATTAGAAATCAAATTTAAAGATTAAAATTTGCCTTAATATTAAAGATTTAATTTAATAATTTAATATTAATAATTAGTTTAAATGTGTATGTTAAGGATTATAAATTATTTAAATAAATATATAGTACTTTACATTAGAGAAAATCTAGTATAGTTTATTTTATTAAAAGTTGTAAGTCAAAATTTAAACATCCAAATAATTCTAAATTTATGAAAAATTTACGAGAGTTTACAAAGGAATAACCACTTAATTATATTATAAAAACAGTAAGGAAGTGTAAAGGAAGTTAGAAGTGATTTTTTTAAGATCTCAGATGATTCCAAGGATTAAGTGTTAAAAAGTTAAAAAGTTAAACATTTTTTATCTTAAGAATATAATTAAAACATGAACCATATGTTATTTTATACAAAGTCATAAATTTACTTGCTATAAAGTTAAAAAATAAAAAAATAAAAAATGTATCTTAAGAATATATTTAAAGCATAAACCATAGGTTATTCCACATATATATAAAAAACCTATATATAAAAATCATGTTTTTCCACATAAATATAAACATTTGGATTAAAAACGTTTGAAGATATAAAAATATAAAAATATTGGAAGGTATGAAAATAATGTTTTTTCTATATCTTTCAAAGGAATTTTCAAAAGATTTTTCCTAAAACCTTCCGTAAGTTTTTCAAGAAATATTTTTCTTAAGGGAGTTTCAAGCAGTCATATAAAAAAATTTTATATTTTATAATCTATCGATAGGTGTAATAATATAAAGTATATAGTATATATATGAGGTAGAGATAATAGAAAGTAAATTAAATATATATGAATCATATATAGATATAGAAAAGATTATGTAAAGGAGATAAATCATATATTACATTTTATATATATATTTAAAAGTTGAGTTTAAACGATGTTTACAGGAACTAAATAAATTATTTCGCAAATTAATAGAGTTCTTACTTTTTAGTATAAAGAATATTTCTTCAAGTTAAAGTGAGCAATTTTTGGATAAAGCAGTGTATGAGGGAGCTTTGGAAATAATTTTCCAAAGTAAAGAATAGTTAATATTCTTGGATTTAAAGTCCCATAATAAGTTAGATAGAGAAGTTGAAGATTGTTTACCAATATTCGTAAAGGAACATTTATGGTTATTAAAACGAGATTTGAAGTCTGTGGAAGTAGAGCCTACATAGTTAAAGGAGTTTTCATTTGTTTTGACATTACAATTGTATAGTATATTTTTAACTAAACAATTATTATTTAGAGGACAGTTAGATTTATTTTTACAATTACATTTATCTGAATTTATATTATTAGGAGCCGTAACATTATATTGGATATTGCTAGGGGTATTAATGCTATTCTGGTTAGGTTTTAAGTTTCTATTATTAATTCTATTAATATTCTGTGCTAAATTCATAGTGGTGGAATATGAGAGTTTAATAGTATGTCGGTTAAAAATTGAGTAATACCTGTGTGTCTTAGGAAAGCACTTATCTAGAGCTTTAAAGAATAATTTAGCTATAGGAGTTTTAATACTTAATGAGAAAGGGGAATATATTTCTAGTTCTATTTTTTTCTTTTGGTTTTCGAGTTAGTGCAAGGTTTCCTATTATAATTATATTTATAGTTATGGTTAATTGGCACATCCTTATTGTCAATGTATTTAATTTCATTACTATAGCCTGCTCTACCTAACGCTTCGTTATAATATTGTGCCTTATCTTCAAATATATTTTTATTCTCTGAAATTCTAGAAATGCGTTGCTGCACAGAATTTACAATAGTGTTTTTAACGGATCTGGGGTGATTGAAATTAAAGTTAACATAGTTTAAATTCTCATTTATTTTATGAAATGGATAATAAAGACCAGTATTAAGGTTTAAATTTACATCTAAAAGATTATCTATTTTATAATTATTCTCTACTTCTACTTTAAGATTAACGTTATTAAAAAATTGTATAATTTCTTTTCTTTTCCTATTTATTTCACAATTATTATTTTCAATAAGTAATAGCATATCATCACGATATAAACCACCGGTAAACTCCGGTATTTTCCTATGTAAAGTATTGTTAATAAAAATCCCCACAAGATCCGTTAATTGCACCGAGTTCGATGACCCTATAGTGATATCGAAATTGTTATCCTTATCTGCTCTATTCCAAAGGTGGTTGCTAAATTTAATTAATGTTTTACGTGCAGTTAAGATAATGTGCATTTTATTGCTAGTTAAATCTGTATATTTAAATGCATATGTAAGGGCTTTATTAAGTAGATTAGGAGTGATAGATGAGTAATAATTAGCAATATTCAATTGAATGAATTTATTGTTATGTTTATATTTAATGTCCTTAAACCAGTCAATAACTTCATTAGTCCCATTCCATAATTTTAAATAAGATATTTCCTTAAGTTGTGGTATGATTCTATCTAAAATATTCTTGCTAAGTATGCCAAGGTCCGATTTAGATGGTGCAATCAATCTAACTGGTAATTCAATTTCAAAATTTCTTTTATGGTCCTTCAAATTAATTTTTGGTTTCCTAGGTATGAAGGGTTGAGTCCTATTTTCGATGCCTAATTCCTGCATTATATAAGAAGCTTCAGTATTTAGTTTTTCAAGGTCATCAATGGTTGCTCTTTTGTAATTCTTCCTTAATTCCTTCAATATAAGATCATTGTAATTATCCTTTTGCATTCCGTAAAGATTGTTGGTTTTATCTGATTTAACAAGAATTTTTTCCGTTTTTTCAAAGTTTTCTATATTATTTTTGAGGCTTTTTAGGTAATCCTGGCCTACAAAGTGGTTTTTCTTAAATTTAATGCTTTGTATGATAGAGATAATCTCATTTTCAAATTCCATTAATAGTTTGTTGGAAGGTGGATTCTTTTTGGATTTGAAGATTCTATCAAGATTGGATTTATTTTCTTTCGCATCAGATTTATTATCAAAATGAAAAGCATGCCATCTGAGTCTTCTTATAAATGAGTCCGATTTTTCTATAAGTTGTTTTAGATGGCAGCTTATATACATACACACATGTAGTCGTCGAATATTAATAAATACACGTAGGAGAATACAAACGGAAACCAAGTTAGTTTCGTCTGACTTTCGTTTTACTTCTTGATTGTTTCAATGTGTTACTAAAATCGTTTCTTAATTTTTATCCTTTCTTACTTTATAAACGTTTTCTTTTTTGTTTTATTTTTGTAAAGAAATGCTGTGGTTTCTTTATAAGAAACTATTGTAGATGTTTTATGTGTTGCCAAGTGGATGTAAAATACATAACTGGGAAGTGAAGACCTGTTTAAATATTATGCTTGAATAAAAAAGTTTCTTTAAAAAAATCAACATGCAAACACTGTAGACACAATATTAACTAAATCAAAATTACCAATTAATGAGATGCCGACATTCATTTCAAAAAAGCTTGTTTCTAGTATCTTTGACTTCAAGTCTGCCTGTATTCAATTCTGTCTTCAAAACTGAAACAAGTTTACGAGTTGGTGTATTATAATAAAGTAGAAGCACCGATAAACTCGATTCTACAAATGCGTCATGTATGTCTCGTCATCAGTAAATTTTCATGAAACTTATAATACGTTAGGTGTGTTTGTATATTTATATATAACTCAGTCTGTGATTCTTAGAAATTTACATACATAATGTAAATTTCAGTCATGTTGCTACAATAATTTTGTTTTCCAATAACAAGTCTTGGCTTCTAATCGTACATTTGTCCTTTATTTGTACATATAAGCTTGTATGTCATTTGTACATATAAGTTTGTATATCATTTGTACATATATGCTGAACATTTATGTACCGTATATACTCGAATATATGTTGACCCTATTTTGTGTCTGAGAAATGGGCAATAAAACAAAATCCCGTTTATAAGCCGAGACAACTAATCAACACATTATGTTCAGATGGTGTGGTTTTGAAATTCTCATGAGTATAAAATATATTCATGAAGTTTCAATATTTTAATGCTAACCGAGCATTATGTGTTAAGTGTCGTTGTTTTCATTGTTAGCTCCAAATATATTCATTTTATTAAGGTTGTGTAATGAAGGACAAATATGTCTAAACCGTGTATAATAACACAATAATATAAATTCATGAACAAAAGTGATAAAAGAAGGAAAAAGGGGAGGGGGGAGGAATTCACCACCAAGTGTGACAATCTGCAATACATCCACACTGGTGATGGCAAAGCTAAGGCGCTGAATCAACCAGGCATACTCACAAGCATCACCTGACACTTCATAAGGTAGGTCGCCAGGGATAAGAACAACTTTGCTGTCAGCAGCCCAACTCCACCAAACGTCTCGAATGGACACAGGCTGGAAAAAATAATTACTGGATAAATCCAGGTATTTACAAATTATATTCAGTTCAGCAACGGCAGCAGTGACCTCCACATTTACCACGGTATCCATGAGCAAAGGAGTCGCTGACTGTGGCGTCCCAGAAGAGACACCTACCTCTTATCCAGGGACAAAGGGTAAGGTTGTCTGGTCTCTTCCCATTACTTCTGGATAATCCAACCAGCTCCAGAACTGAGGGGATATTTACCAGAGCCAGGAGACGCTTTTTGTCATGACACCAGCACAACTACTTTACATTGTGGACTGGGTGCTTTTTGTAATGCCACCAACAAAATCACTTTACAGAGTGGACTGGGTGCTTTTAGTCGTGGCACCAAAATTACCACTTTATAGTGTGGACTGGGCACTTTTGTCGCATCACCATAACGACCACTTTACAGTGTGGATTGGACACTTTTTTATGATGTCTCCAACACGACCCCTTCACAGGTTGGGTTGGGTGCTTTTCTCGTGTCACTGTCACGGCCACTTTACAGGGTGGGCTGGGCGTTTATTGTCATGTACTACTAACCCGACCACTCCACAGGCAGGTGGGGTGCCTTCTGTCTTGCCATCAACATGACTAACTTATATATATATATATATACAGTAGTGGGTCAACCAATGCTTTGAGTGTGAATTTGGTACACAGAATCTGTGGGAAGCCCATTGTCTAAAGCCCACTCTCTAAAGTAGTTGTGCTGGTGATAGAATAAAATGCACTCAGTACAACCTTTAATGTGGTGATGCTGGTGACATAAAATACATCCAGTGCACTGTAAAATGGTAGTGCTAGTGGCATGATAAAATGCACCCAGTACATTGTAAAGGGGTAGTGCTGGTGCTGAAGAAAATACACCTAATACAGTTTAAAGTGACAGTGCTAATCCCATGATAAAATGCACCCACAGCACTGTGTAAGAGGGTAATGCGGTTGCTACAATGAAATTCACCTAGTGTATCCTGTAAAGTGACTGGCATCAAGAAGGACATTCAGCTGTAGAAACCATGTCAAAATGGAGCAGGTAAGCAAGACTAAGTGATCTGACCTCTCAGTCTCAGAATGTGACAAACCAGCTATCCTTTGAAAACATGGAAAACACGTAAAATGGTGATGGTGATGGTGTGTGTGCGTGCCAGTTACAGTGAAAATTATATCAACACAGCTCTAATGTCTATAGTGACACTTATCTAGGTTACCCATAAACAGTATGTCTACTAGCGTTTCAATGAAGTATGAATTGGTGTTATGAAACCTGCCAATAAAGAGATCTCCTTTTACTTTCACTTCATTAGTAAATATAAATAAGAAACATTTTTGTTCACTTTTTCTTTTTAAGATCAAATACTGAAATATTTTTTAGGTAAAATATGAATATTTTCTATTTTATTTTTTTCTTGTGTAAAATAAGATTATTTATTTTTGTGAGGTTAATTAACAAATTATTGAAATTGCTCATGAATACTGAAGCTGGTGCATTACTGCACCAGCTCCTGCAATTCTTGCACTTCATTCAGCCTCCTGCCTTCTATCACTCGTGAACACAGCCCCGAGATACTTGAACTTTTCCACTCTCATGCAGAGTGCACTGTGTAGGCTCAAACCTATGGAGTGCAATTTGGAGATCACCTGACAAGTAATACCTTGCCGCTTGCAAATTCCAGCTGATTGATCCTAACTCGCCAGTTTCTACTACTTCTAACCAGGCTGCCCATGTCAATTCTATCCATGAAGATAATGAACAGATGTGACATCTATCCAAACAAAAATACTAGTGTGTCGGTATAGAGGCATCAGGGCAACAAGAACTGCAAATCCTTACACAGTATGTTCCATGGAATGCAGTCATATGCCTTTTCAAGGTCTACAAAGCAACTATTCACCTGCTACAATGTGATTTGGTCAACTGTGCTGTGTCCAGTGCGAAAACACTGTTCATCAGCTACCTTGGACTTGACAATTTGCCTAGATCTCTTTGCCAGACGCTTAGCAGACTTTACCTGGGAGGCTTAACATGGAGATCCCTCTGTAATTGGAGTAACCATTCTTGTCTCCCTTCAGCTATTAAACACTGTGGTTAAAAGTGACTTGGTGTGGTGCCGGAAAAGTAGGCCCTCAAAGCTTGGCTTGGAAATACGTCCTCCTTACATTTGCAGTACAAGAAGGTACAAAAAGTCGCAGCAGAGTCAGTAAAGGTGTCCTAAATTAACAT
This sequence comes from Eledone cirrhosa, assembly GCA_964016885.1. NCBI lineage: Eukaryota > Metazoa > Mollusca > Cephalopoda > Octopoda > Eledonidae > Eledone > Eledone cirrhosa. The sequence continues at coordinate 235,236,459 of OZ024743.1, read as the reverse complement.
ATGGAAGGACTTTGGCAGTAAGCTGGAATCCAACTTCAGATCAGCAAATAAAGTGTTCTGGCAAACCATCTGTTGACTTCATAATAAAAGTCCTCCTCCACACCTACTATCAGGAATGTGTCTGGGTTCTTTTTTCTTTTGAGAACTGTATCCTCGCAAGGTGGAGAGAATACTTTTCTGATCTCCTAAAACTGGTCATACAGTATCTTCTGATGTACATGAGATGCATCTAGGAGCAATGACTAATCTCTCAGAGGCTGAGGTCAGAAGAGCAATTAAAGAGTTCAAATGTGGCAAGTTCACTGTGGAGGATGAAATTCCGCCTGAGATGTTAAAAGCCTTAAATAGAGAAAGTATTGTCTGGCTGACTCATGTGTGCCAAGTAACCTGGATCTCTGGAAAAGCATCTAAGCAATGGCATTTGGCAGTGATTTCATAATATTTACAGAATGAAATTTATGCACACAAATATATATAATACTTAATTACATAAATATTTCACATTAAAATATAAAATCAAAATGAAAGAAATTTGAATCTCAAAAACAAATTTATTAGTTAAGAGCTGATCAGATAATCCTTTGGAATATTTTAAAGTAAAAAATATTAAATTTTATAGATCATATTCAGTTGAATTTTTTATTATTTTATGGGACATTATTCACTTTTTACCTCATGTATTGTATTATATGGACCTGTATCTCCCAAAGGAACCATTGGGGGAAATGCAGTGACATACGGCATGTATTGGACATTTTAAACCTGGTGGAGCCCAATCTCTCTCCAGGTCTAAACACGGCTGATTTCTTCTAGAGAAGGAGAGAGAGAGAGGGAGGGGGAGTGAGAAATAGATATGGAAGAAGAATTCACCCAATATTGGACTGCACTTTTATACCAACCTCAAAAGGATGATGGGTAAAATTAATCTCAGTGGCTTATGAATTCAGAGAGTCGGAACTAATGCTGCAAAGGATTCTATCAACTCTGCTAATTTACTGCATTTTTAATGAAATTAAGCAACATGATGGGCTAAATAAGATTGTTTTCAAATGTTTCCATCAGTGGTATATATACCGTTGAACTCCTTGAGAGTTGATTCCTTTTCCTTTGAATGTGTAGTATCATATTTCAGAATTTCCAGCAAGATAGCAGAGGATGATGGATTGGCAGAATCATTAGTGCCAGACAAGCTTTGTGGTATTTAGTTAAAGCCCTTTACATTCTGAGTTCAAATCCACTAAAGCCAATTTTGCCTTTCATCTTTCTTAGGTCGATAAAATAAAGAACCAGTCAAGTACCAGAATCGATATAATTGATTTCCCCTCTCCAAAAATAACTGCCCGTGCCTATGTTAGAAACCATTAACTTTTGACTGCTAAAAACTCAACATTTTTTTTGTCAGAAATAGCCCCATAATATCTTTCAATAAGATTAACAACGTTCATCTCCATACCAAAACCCACATTGCCTTCAACTTGAAATTCCCAAAACATACCAATACCTCGATTCCAAATTCTTCCTCCATGTCTGGAATTTTGGTTTACTATCATTGTCCCTTTTTGCCTTATATATCCACACTCACATTATATATATATGATGATGTGTGTGTGTGTGTGTGGATTGATGTATATGTGTACACGTATGTCTGTATTTGTCTCTTCCCTTTGCATTCGACAATGCAGGCAGTGATATTTGTGCTTTATGTTAACAGTGACCTCACTGCTCAGTGGTTAGACATACAAAGAACCGTACCCTACTTAAAAAAATGGAGAGATGCACTTCTCCCAGAAAAAGTAATTACATGTTAGTCCACCATGTATGGTGATCTGGTGCCACAACAAAAGCACCCAGTCCACCCTGTAAGCTGGTCATGCTGGTGACAAGGGGCTCTCTGCCCACCATTTAGCATGGTCATGTTGGCGACAAAAGAAAAATAAATCACCCAATCTAACCCTGAATGATGGTTGTGCTGGTGACATTACAAGAAGCACCCAGTTCACCTTGTAAGGTGGTTGTAAATCCACAAATTGTAAAGCAGCATAAGTTTAAGTTTAAATCCATATTATTCTCCTTACATGAAATATTCTTTACTATAAATTGTACAGCAATGAATTACTATAATTCAGTTTATTTCGCCTTTCAAATGTCTTTTTACAAATTTCACAGGCCTTTGCCCCACACACCTGTAAGACATTTTAAATAAGTAGAACTATTATCAAACGCTGCAACACTTTAAAAGTAAAGGAATAGCTAACAGTTGGTGTATGTCTTAGATGCTTTGCTAGATGTAGTTTGTAGATTGTTACCAAGGTGATCTAATTAGTGCTGTGGAAGAGGTGAGAGAAGATCAAATAGCTGGCGTTCCTGTTAATGACTAAGGCACAGGAGTATGATGTATAGTATAATGAGTCAGGAATCTTGAATGTAGAAGAGAAATATCGAGAGTATGTTGAATGCTTAATGCTAACTTGCATAAAATATTGAGTACAAATTGAACTAACAGAGAAGCTGGTTATCAACCAGTGTATGAAGAAGGCACTTTCACTATGATGATGCTAATCAAATGGGATGTGATGAATGATAAAATTCCACGTGTCAACAATATAACAGATGAAGATGAGTATCAATGCTGCTATTGCTGGCTGTCAATAGATTTGATGATAATGTTGCTTCTTTTGATCAGATATCTTAACCATACTTTTCATGAGCATGCAGTTGTGATGTACATCTAATATATGAAAGACAGATCCAAGGAACAAACTGGACATGAATGTAAAACCACATTGTTACTGTTGAATGACCAAATTTGACAATGGTGCCAGGTTGCCCTTTGAACATCCCATTGCCTCGTGTGTTCAGCTTCAAATTGTTGCACACCATTATATACAACTCTCTTCTACCTTTTCTGATATGCAGCGAGTCCTTCAAAATCCTCAGCAGGAATTGCACGGGCTGTGAGCATGTACTTCAACTGGTCTTTCCAATGCTTCTTAGGACCACTATATTGATGAGAAACCAGTTAGTTCATCATAAAGCACTATCCTTGGCAATCAGGACTTATCTATGTGGATTATGTGTCCAGTCCAGCAGAGAATGATCTTCATGATCATTGCTTCATTGCTAATAGATTGTGAAGTATCACTTGGATGAAGTGATAATACCAGATACTGTAGTATAACATGAAAGAATGTTAAAACAGTGCTGCTGCTCATGATGATGGTGATTTCTTTTCAGTGTGAACCATGCTATGCTGATTTAAGTTACTTTTATACCAGAAGGTTTTACCACAGATTTCGCATTTATGTGTCTTGTTTGTATGAATTACATAATGTTTATTCAAATCTCTAATACATAAGTAAGTCTTATGACAAATCTCACACTCATAGGGCCTTTCTCCTGAATGAACTAATTTATGGCCTTTCAAAGTAGAATTTTCTGAGAAAGTTTTACCACAAATTTCACAGTGGTATGGTTTCTCTCCTGTGTGAACTTTTTTATGTCTATCTCTGTTAGCTTTCAATAAAAATGCTCTCCCACAAATATCACAGCTGTATGGCTTCACTCCAGTATGAATTAGTTTATGGTTCTTTAAGTAATCCTTGCATGAGAATGATTTACCACAGATTTCACAACAGTAGGGTTTCTCTCCTGTATGAAGGAGTTTATGTCTCTTTAAATTTTGACGTCTTGCAAATATTTTACCACATATATTACACCCTTGTGGATTAGAAGCATAAGATTCTGCTGCATGGACCATCTTATGTTTCATTAAGTCAGCATTACTCCAGAAAGTATTACCACAAAAGTTGCAGTAGTAAGGTTTCACTCCATTATGAACCATTTTATGCTTAGTAAATTCACCTTTTCTAGAGAATGATTCATCACAAATTTCACATTTGTACAATTTATCTCCAGTATGAACTAACATATGCTGCTTTAATAAACTATTAATTATAAAGGTTTTACCACAAATTTCACAGTGGAATGGTTTCTCTCCTGTGTGAATCATTATATGCCTCTTTAGTGAAGAATTTCTGTTGAAAGCTTTACTACAAACACTACAACTGTATGGCTTTTCTACAGTATGAGCAAGTTGGTGGTCCTTTAAAATACTGTTGTATGCAAATATTTTACCACAAATATCACAATGATATGGGCTTTCTCCTGTGTGAATCATACCATGCTTCATTAAGAGACTTCTATTGAAAAATGTTTTACCACAAATTTCACAGTGAAATGGTTTCTGACCAGTATGAACCATTTTATGCCTGGATAACTGATTTTTTCTTGAGAATGCTTCATCGCAGATGTTGCATTTGTATGGTTTATCTCCAGTATGAAGCACCATATGTTGCTTTAATACAACATTAGTTGAGAAAGACTTGCCACAAATCTCACAACAGAATCGTTTCACTCCCGAATGAACTGATATATGGTATCTCAAGGTACCATTTCGTGAGAAAGATTTACCACAGATTTTACATTGGAATGGTTTCTCTCCTGTATGTATCCTTTTGTGCATCTTTAGGTGAGAATCCTGTCTGAAAGCTCTATCACAGACATCACAGCTGTATGGTTTCTCTGCTGCATGAACAAGTTTATGTGTTTTTAAATAGCTATTGTACAAAAATACCTTACCGCATATATCACAGTTATATGATTTCAGTCCAGTACGTTTACATGAGTATTTTCCCTTTACTGCATTAACTATGCTGTTTTCCATTATGCTAGTATGTTTCTGTACCACAGAACTCATAATAGTCACAGTAATGCAGATTATGGCTAACTGTTCAATGATAACGGCTTCATTTAGAAATATAGTTTTCAAGATGGAAATATCTCCTGAAATACAGGAAAACCAACATTAACATGGAATTTAAGAAACATAAAACTAAATATTTATAGCAGATCTGCATCTTTCGAATATAAGTTTAAAAAGCTAACACTATATCATTCAAGGAGCAGCTGGGAGCTAAAAAAATATAGATGGGATTATGCTGTACTAAAATATACAATATTTCTAGCTGTATTTATTGTACACAATATATGTAGATAGGTTTACTATACAAAATGTTTGATGCATGAATTATACAGGGGTGAAACATTTGTCCATACTGACACAGGTGTTGCCTATGTTCATTTGCCTCGGTTAAGCCAACAGATCAAACCTTCCAAATCAGTTTATTCTAGTGAGAGCAAATATGGTTTCTGATTAAATTGACCCCAGTGCGTTACTGGTACTTTATCAACCCAGTAAGGATGAAAAGCAAAACTAAGTTCAGTGGGATTTGAACTCAGAATGTAAAGTGACGTAACTCTGAGTGACAGCAAATACACAAGAACATATCTAAGGTAAGTCTTAACACCTTATCTTATGGTAAATATTCTGACCAGAACTCCAGTTCCCTTCCGGCTTATGTTGTTGAACATAACATGCTCATGCTGGATATCAACTGCATCAATCTCACCAGTGAAATAAATTCTTCCCAATACAAAGAAAGTTCCATATAAGTAATTGATATCTTTTGTTACTTCGATTTAATTAGCAGTGGAAGAAAGTACTCTGAAAGGTTAGTGCCTAAAATAAAAACTGGGTGAAAAAAGTACCTCATTTGGTAGGCTTGTACTATGTCTGTGCATCAAATATGATGTTGCATGGTAGTGAAATATGAACACTATTTGCAGGGGATATGAGAAGGTTCGGATGTGTAATAACCGTGTGCATCGACAACGATGTATAGGTGAGGTGAGAGGAAAACTGAATATATATGCATATATATATAGACAGTTTGTGTGCGCGTTGCGAGACTATAGATAGAATATCAGAATCAAATATGTCGATTTGATAGCGTTCATCAAGCAAAATTGTTATCAAAACTGAATATCAATAAGATGAGTATGTCGCAAACAATGGACTAGCAAGAATAAAATCAATGATATTCTGAACCCAGTAATGTACTTAAGAAACACTTTCATAATTCTATCAAAAAGAGGTGGATAATTGAAACTTTGCTCTTAGACAAGTCACTCCACATCCAACACACAATAGAAACTAACTAAATAAAATGAAAAATTCGCTAATCAATTTTGAGACAGGGACGATTTCCTCAATTTCAATGTCAATTTGTGGATCAGAAGATAGTCATGAAAAATAGAAACATCAACTAATCGAATCGATGTACCTCCGTCAGTTTTGACGATCAGTGTTCTAGTTGTTTCATCAACAGAACAGTCTGTTCATGAAAATGATGTGTAAGTAGCTGAGTATTCCACAGACAGGTGTACCCATAAAGTAATTCTCAGGGAGATTCAGAATGACACTGAGTGACAAGGCTGATCCTTTGAATTATAAGGTACAGTCCATCAGACGGGTTTCCAAACAGTTTCCGTCTACCCAATTTCATTCATAAGGCATGGGTCAAACCGAAGCTATGTTAAATGACACATGCCCAAGATGTTATGCTGTGGATCGAATTCGAGACCAAATGATTACTAAGCGAACTCTTTCACCATTCAACCAACTGCGTCTCCATTTGAAAACGAGGGAATATCTGCCACGATGCGCATGCGTCAGTTGACTAAAAAATAACAACAGAAATGGCGGCAGAAACAAATCTCCAAATAAAGCTTTTTCAGGTATTTCATGCCTACACATCATTTACATTTCATCATCAATGACACTGCATTCCCTAACGTAAACTGACTTAACAATAATTAACGTCTCTACACACAACACATCATTGAAACAATTAACTCTAGTTAAATTACTAAACAGAGCAACTCTCTCTCTGTTAAATACATCAGATAATAGATCTTACCTCAATATTTCTGATTCGCCGAAGTCTTATCTTCCAAATCTCCTTAAATGTCAACTTATGACTCAACGGGCCAACGAGAAAGCAGCTATATAGTTAATCGACCTGTTAGTAATAGCAGTCATTTCTCCCACAAATCGCACCCTATTGCTTTTAAAAACAGGAAGAAATCATTGGTTAACCCTGACAATAAGATATCAGCTTGTATTTCCGAAAATAGCTAAACTGTCAAGAGAAAATGGAATGCCTTTTGGTCATAAGTTTGCTGAATCAAAGAAGAATGTGTCGAAACAAAAATAAGAATAACACACATTATATATAATACCCATGAATAATTATTTATACATATAAGTTAACAACAACCAAAACGTAAAAATGCATGTTATAACTGCCGGAAGTAAAGACTAAAGTAAGCGATAATAATAATTATTAGCACATGGCTAAACTAAGTAATAGCAATACTGTCAACAATCAACAGTTAGCTCTGTAAGAAATTAGAGTTGTAAGAAACTCTCAGGGGTGATGGGCAGCATAATGTCTTCCGAGAAAACTCAGCAAGTAATACGGCCCTTAAAGCGAATTGACAGAGCTGTTAAGGCGTCGGAAAGAACGCTTCGTGGTATTCGTTCCGGCTTTCTGCGTTCTGAGTTCAAATACCGCCAGGGCCAATTTTGCCTTTCGTTCTTCTTCTATATCTCTTTTTCACTCTCTCTTTTCTGGAAAGGCACTACCATGCTATTAGCTGTCAGAAGTGAAAGTTTCGTCAACCTTCTCAATCGTAAACATCGTTTATTTCCGTATTACCACGCGTTATTTTAATAAAAAGCATATCGATGTAAGTGGTGTTACTTAAATGAAAATATAGGTGGCCCTTAAAAGGGCAAAATTAGAAAACAAATTTAAGTTAATTAGAAAACAAGTCATGGTTATCAAATAAATTGGATTTAATCATTTATATTTTCATAGTCATGGTTATCAATTTCATGTATAGGGTTGGTGAAAAAAATTTGATATCCATATATTTGTTTTCTAATTTGGCCCTTTTAAGGACCACCTATATTTTCATTTAAGTTAACTCCACTGTTGGTGAAAATGACTTGTTTTCTACATTGATAACCATGACTATGAAAATATAGTTCATGGTATTAGCTGTCAGAAGTAACTCCACTGTTGGCGAAAATTCATTTAAGTTCATGGTATTAGCTGTCAGAAGTCGTGGTAATACGGAAATAAACGATGTTTACGATTGAGAAGGTTGACGAAACTCTCACTTCTGACAGCTAATAGCATGGTAGTGCCTCTGGAAGAAATCAATTGTGGTCAAACCCGGAGAGAAATAGGTTCCACTAGGATTTAAATGCTCAAGACTCACTGTATGTGACACCCCTATGACTCCATTTAGGTGTTACGTGGATAATGACAACATTATACACTGCCTTTCCATCCAGTTGGAGCCTTTGTAGTTGCTTAAGCTACTAGAAATAACTGTAATATCTCCTCCAAACCACAGCATGAAACAGTAAAACGCCGTTATCTCTTGATAGAGTCGTAGGGGGTGACGTTATAATATACTGCGTGCGTATCTTGGGCATTTAAAACCTGGTGGAGCTGATCCTTCTACGATTTCTTTCTGAGAAAGAAAGGAACAGTTGACTACTATTTTATTTATCGACATAGAAAGGATGCAAAGTCGACCTCGGTGGTATTTTGAACTCAGCGCATATTTAATCCACCACCTTAACGACTCTGCCAATTCGCCACATTAAAAAAAAAAATATTGGAAAATCTCATTCACATTTCTGTTAGATCAATAGAATTTTTTAGTAAATAGTTGTGTATTACAAAGATGTACAATACGATGGTTTGACAGTTTTTGTTTTTGTTTTAAAGAACTAAATTCTTGGCAGATAGTGATATGACCAACAGATATGATGGTTAATTGCGATATAGGCAGGCTCCTGCTGGACGAATAAACAACCTAAGACCAACAGTGGTAAATTACCAGAGGAGATGGAACAATGGGTGATACTGTTAGCTCTCAAGAAAACATACAACCCAATGATGTAGCAACAATGAGGAGTAAAAGAGCCTAGTCCTTGCGGATCTGAGAAAAGTACCAATTTGGTGACTGGCGTGAATGAGATGAAAACACTGTAATATGGCTAGACACAACAAAAGCAGTCATACTGTATTGTCCTTCGCGCAGGATAACAAGGGAAGCAGTCTCCATCCAACACCGGAAAAATGGGCGATGGACCTGCGACCTGTCTTTGGCACAAAGGAAACGTAGCCTGAGATGCCAGAGAGGGTCTGGAAGGGAGCAAACCTTGACAGTTGGTTACTAAAACGTTACAACCCTTACAGGCAAGGAGCAAGAATTAGTGGAGGAGGACAAATGCTACCTGGTAGATATAGCCAGGGTTTCCTCAACAAAGTTTTGTGGATCTAGGACTGTAGATTTGGATGGAAGATGGAAATTCCACTATTCAAGTGTGGCACCAGAAAAGACTGCAGAGGTGGGAGTAAGGATACTTATAAGCCCCTGGCTGACAGAATGTGTTATGAACTGGATCCCATTGGGAGGGAATATTTGCCTCTTGAAGTTTAAGCTGAAAAAATGGTCTCTGTGGGTGGTGCAAGTTTATGTGCCAAACAGAGAGCCCAAACACAGTCACTGCAACATTTGATGTAGTTATGACAGTCATATATCCTAATGGGAGATTTCAATGCACATGTTGGCACTGACCACCTGACATGGAAAGGAGTGATTGGAAGGAATGGCGACCCCGATCAAAATATGAATGGAGAGGCCTTATTAGACTTCTGTTGTAGCAATGGACTCTCAATTATGAATACCTTCCAGCACAGAGACATCCATACATGGTATAAGGGAAATCAGGGAGAGAGATCAATAATTGATTTTGATATTGTCTCTGATCTCTTTGATTCTGAGTTGGTTGTTTGTGTTAAGTCCTTCTTGCACTTGCAATACAAACAGGCATGAAAAGTCACAGCAGAAGCAGTAAAGGCATCCAAAGTTAAGACAGAGGACTTTGGGGTGAAGCTGTAAACCGACTTCAGATAGATAATAGATTAGGAGTGCACGAAGGAGATTGGCTACTATAACAACTTTACATGTGCATATTTCAGATACTTAGACCAGTTAAGGAAGAACACATTGATTGTTTGTTTTTGTTTTGAACCATTTCTGTTTCACATTTGAAAGGAGGGTAATAGCTCTGAAATATCATGTTGAAATATACTGAGTGAAACATTACTTTGTTTTATTTTATATCATTCTTTGCCCTTTATATATTTCTACTGCATTGCACTGGTTTTTTGAAATTTAACCTTAATTTGAAATAAATTAGTTTGTATTATAATATATTAATTTATGATTTAAAGACAGATTAGGAGAATTGTTAATGCATCAACTGAAATGCTTTGCAATATCCATTCTGGCCCTTTATATTTCGAGTTCAAATCCTGTTGAGGTCAACTTTGCATTTCATTATTCTGGAGTCGATTAAATAATGTACCAGCTCAAAACTGTGTTTATATAATTGACATTCCCTTTTCTCACAAATTGCTGGTCCTGTGCCTAAATGAGAAAACATTAATTTAACATTAGGGGATGTTATTTTGTATGGTAGTGAGACATGAGTACTGAATATAGATTGGTAGAGGATAAATGAAGAGAATACAGTGGATGTTTAATGTTAACTTGCAAAAAAATCAAGTACAAATTGAATCAATCGATAAGCAGGAAATCAGTCAGTGTGATGCCAGTCAAACAAAACTGCTGGATAAGAAACAGTGGAAGATATAGGAAGAAGTGATATTGTCAAATGTTGGGGTTTACTCACCAAATGACGAAGGATCAAGGAGAGTGTCAATATGCTATAAAACAGACCCATGTCAGCATAGACATCAAACATTAAAATAATAATGAAGATTTCTGTTCTGTGTGAACCATGTAATGTTGATTTAAGTTACTTTTATACCAGAAAGTTTTACCACAGATTTCACATTTATGTGTTTTATTCTTTGTATGAATTACATAATGTTTCTTTAAATCTGTAATACATAAGTAAGTCTTGTGACAAATCTCACATTGATAGGGCCTCTCGCCTGAATGAACTAATTTATGATTTTTCAAGTTAGAACATCCAGAAAAGGTTTTTTCACAAAATTCACAGTGGTATGGTATCTCTCCAGTGTGAATGTTTTTGACTATCTTTATTAGATTTTAATGAAAATACTTTTCCACAAATACCACAGCTGTATGGTTTCATTCCAGTATGAATTAGTTTATGGTTCTTTAAGTGATCCTTGCATGAGAATGATTTACCACAGATTTCAAAACAGTAGGGTTTCTCTCCTGTATGAAGGAGTTTATGTCTCTTTAAATTTCAAGTGCACACAAATACTTTACCCAAATATCACAGCAGAGTAGATTAGAAGCATAAGATTCTGCTACATAGACTGTCTTATGTTTCATTAAGTCAGCATTACGCCAGAAAGTATTACCACAAAAGTTGCAGTAGTAATGTTTCACTACAGTATGAAACATTTTATGCTTAGTAGATTCACCTCTTCTAGAGAATGATTCATTACAAATTTCACATTTGTACAATTTATCTCCAGTAAAAACTAACATATTGCTTTAATAAACAATGTTATGCCTAGATAACTGATTTCTTCTTGAGAATGCTTCATCACAGATGTTGCATTTGTATAGTTTATCTCCAGTATGAAGCACTATGTTGCTTTAATACAACATTAGTTGAGAAAGACTTGCCACAAATCTCACAGTAGAATGACTTCTCTCCTGTGTGTACCATTTTATGCCTCTTTGGGTTTTGAAAGCCATATCACAACTACTTTATGTACTTTATGTACTTTTAAGTAACTATTATATAATAAGGCCTTACTACATATAATTCAATGATATGGTTTCTCTGCAGTATGAGACTGTTTATGTGATTTAAAGTGTGAAATATGTAAACACTTTTTATCACAAATTTCACAAAGGTATTTTGTCTTTTCAGCATCAACTATGTTCTCTTCCATCTTGTTGGTATAGATTCACACCACAAACTATAATAGATACAATATAATGGTAGCTTGTATTTCCCAAAATATAAATCTGACAAGTTTTCAATATTCTGTTAAACTCTCACAATATATATTTTAGTTAACACAGTTCAATGATAACAATTTCATTTAGAAATATAGTTTTCAAGATGGAAACATTTACTGAAATACAAGAAAATCAACATTAACAAGGAGTTAGCTATAAAAACATAACAAACTAGATATTTAAAATATTTATGGCAGAATAGTATTGTTCAGGGATGGCATTTTAAATAGCTAATGCTACATCTTTGAAGAGATGTGGGCTCTAACTATTTTTTTTAATTGGTAGGCAGTGCTCATAGTCTTCGCAGACCTTCTAAGACTAGAGAGATTGATGTCATTAATGTTCTGTTTAAATTGTTGCAGGCCCATGCTTTTGGGATAGACATGAGCTGGGAAGGAGTTCCAGAGAGCCTAAATTCAGAGCAAAAAAATCTAGGTGTAGTGATTAGTGCAATGCTCAAGGAGTTGGACACAACCTTGGTGATGAGAGGAGAGATGAATGAGGAAAGAGTGCCTGAGGGGAGGTAGCATGAGTCCTACAAGATTTCAGGAGTAGAGACAATTATAGTAATGATAAGCAGAGGGAGACAGCATGTGGTAACCAAAGGTTAAAGAGTTACAGAGAGTGACTTTAAACTAATTAACACAGTAGCTTTTTTTCTGGATGCAGTCAATATGCCAGTGTGGGTAACAGCAACATTGCACCAGATGTGGGAGCAGTATTCCATTAAGGGTTTCATCTGAGCTTTGTAAGTAGTCATTTGATGGGGATTGAAGCATTTTCTGGCTGGTAGAGAAGACCCAGTCATTGGGATGTGACTCTATTTATGTTAAGGATGTACATTTTTCATAAGAGATCCTCAGTAATTGTAAGGTCATGCTTATGGAAGGTGAAGTGTGATGTTTTTTTGACATGAACAGGGCTTGTACTTTTTGCTATTGAATTAGATAGGGTTGGCATGACCCCATTAAAGGATGCTTTCCTGGCCCTGTTAATGGAATCATTGTAGGCTTAGCATAAAGTGTTAAAACTGCATGTGGATGACACTTGGTTGGGGAAAATTATGAGCAGTGGATGAGTTCTTGAGGGACAAGATTCTGGACAGGAAGAACACATAAACCTTGTTTATTTAGTAATAATCAATTTCTTTGAGATTTACATTCATTATACTCTCTCCTATCCTGCTGAAATGGAGTCATTAGAATGTTGGATAGAATGCTTTATGTTCTGGCTCTGAGTTCAAAACCTGCTGAGATCGACTTGGCCTTTCATCCTTTTGAGGGCGATAAGAAAGTACCAATCCAGTACTGGGATCGATTCTTCTCTCTCTGTCCTTCTCTGGATGAATTCGGTTGTGTTCGGACCTAGAGAACGGGCAGGCTTCATCAGGTTATAGAATGTCACTATGGCATTTCTATAACGCCATCAGGAGTTACGGATCCATGCATGCAGGCATCTCGTTGAAATACGTCCTCCAGCTGATGTAGATGAACCGTTAACCACACCTTAAAGTATACGGCTTTACATGATATAATTGTTTCCGCTTTTGGCACAAGGCCAGCAATTCGAGGAAGAGGAAAGTCGATTATATCGATTCCAGTGCGTTACTGGTACTTTACTTAATTTACCCCGCAAGGATGAAAGGAAAAAACTAGCCTTGGTGGAATTTGACCTCGGGACGTAACTAAATGCCGCAAAGCATTATACCACGTGATCTTCGGACATCTATGATCATCTCTGTCTTTCAATTTATTTAAGTGTCCTACAAAGCATTTTAACTATGGTTCAACAATTTTGATCCTATCGGTAACACTATTTGTTGAGATACATATGTCGACATGTGTTTGTATGTAGATATCAGCAACATATACCACCGCTGCTCCCACGATACAAGCCCGGTCAGTCTTTAGTATAACATTTTTGGAGAGAGGAAATAAAATATATCTGTAAACTAACAACATAGTAACCATTTATGCTAAATACATCTAACAAAAGTTACATACCTTAATATTTATTTTAAATGACAAAGACCTCTTCTACACCCTTTATATAGGGACAAAGCCCAAGACCAAAAGAAGCACTCTACTTGCTAGAAATAACGACTATATTTTTCCTACCGCCTTATAAATAGGAAGACATCTGGTTATTTGTATTTGCCAAATAGCTAATATAAACTATACCTGGGGGGAAAGACGAGATCGTCGTGGCTGGAATATCTTTAATGAATGTAGCTTAACAAACAATAACAATAAAATAGGCATTATATATACACTATTCTGAAATAATTAAAAGAATAAATTTTATGAAAGTATTACAGCTTGCTTGAGGTGACCGTAAATAATTGTTTCTACTTTTGGCACAAGGCCAGCAATTACCCAGTACATTACTGGTACTTTATTTTATCGACCCCGTAAGGATGAAAGGCCAAGTCAACCTCGGCGGGATTTGAACTCAGATCGTAAAGGGACGTAACTATGCTGGAAAGCATGGCGTCCGACCCTCTACCGATACTGCCAATCAACCGCCCTAGGTGACCGTAAATAATGCTAAACAAAGTGTAATATAAATTTGTATACGAATGCATTAAATATGTTCTATCGCTACCTTGAATTTTATTTATGAGCTGGTTGATCCCTGATTAATGTTTCATATCCTCCTCCCACCTTTTTTTTTTTAGTTTATTTCAGCCGACAATAAAACTTCACAGCGCTTTAAAAAATATCCACCGATGTCATAATTAACTCTCACCCCCTTATCGAGAAATGACCTGTTCCCTTATAGGTGTGTCCCACACTCCCTCCCTTATTTTCTCTGTTTGTAGGTCCCCTCACCCCTGTGTCGGGAGAAGGCTAGTTAATCTTTCTGAACAGAAGCAAACACATTTCAATACACTTTCTTTCGTTCCTATTGAAATTACGATAAATTTATAAAAAGACTCCCACCACCACCACCACATCAATTTCAGTGGGAAATAATTCTTTTCTGAATCGCTAACGGTTGCCGCTATTCCTTAGTTACTTTTTTTAATTCATTAAGATTTTTATTTTATTTTTTGCATACATTACTCAACAGCTACTCGTTCAACGCTATTTACGTATTTGAGTTTTTTCCCCTTAGCTATTCTTTCATAAGTGTTCGGTGTAGTGTTATAATTTGTCTCTTGTAATTTTACGAAAAGAAAGAAATTGTAATTTTTCATTATAGTGAAATGTATAATGTAATAAAAATGAAAACTCTTTCACTATTGACGAGAATTTCAACTTCCCACTGCGCCTCTTATAGCTAACCTTATCGTTATATAGTGATATATTATTGTTTTATCATTTACTCAACACTACTTACACCGGTTGTTAAACGACTAAATACGAAACCCTCAGTAATCATAACTCTGTCTGTGTGTATGTGACCTCAGTGCTGATTTACTTAACGTTGCAAGCATTGCATTTTTAATCAAGATTTATACCTATATCGTTGTGCAGCAGACATTACTGAACATGTTTAACAAAAGCAAAGACGACGGCTCAAAGTGCCCCTTTTACTCAACATTAGAACTTGATCATGAAGGCTGTGAGGACGTTATGATATGGTGAGTCTCGTCTAGACCATGACTTGTAACGTTTTACTACTATGGATGACGTGAAAAATGTATAACTGTTGACAAAAAAAAAATGAATATTTAATTTTACATATTCGTAGTTATGCATGCTATTGCAGTAAGAGATATATTAATTTTACTAATCGATATTTTCTTCCATTAAATACTGGAAATGTGAAAAGGCTCACTTCTTCGTCGTTTACCTTTTAAGGGAAGATACTACTACATATGTTGACAAGTAAAATATTGACTAAAAATAGAAACGAGCGAGGGAACTTCTGTACTGTTGTACGATCTGCTAGAAATAGCAATCATATCTCCCTCAATCCATACCCTACCATCTTTAAAATGAAGAACACCATATAATAAAGTTATCTGCTGGATAAGAGTTGACGTTGAGTAACTAATAGCAAAATGCAGCCTGGTGTTTTAAGTTTCAAGATCATATGGAAGCTATTTTATCAAACAGCTTCCTGGGAAAATTTAAATAAAACATAAATGGACGGCAAAGAATCAGTAATAAAACACGATCACGTAAAGCTTCTAGTTGGCTTGTGTAGGATTTTGCTTTTGTTCTAATATTAAGTATACACGGTCAAGAAGTGTCTACATATTTCGTTATTTAAAGAATGTAAGTCACTGTACTGTAGTGTCTAATGAATTAATTAAACAGATAGTTATGGTGTGTATACTGAAGCACCAAATAGATCGTTTTAAGTAGACATCACGTCTCACCGAATTTTAGCAATGGCTGTATGTAATCGGGCAATGAAATGAATGATACTTGATTGAGTTTTTTTTCCCCTGTTTATTCACGGGAGGGTCGTGGAGCAGAGTCCTGAAGCATACCTTCCAGCTGAGCTCAAGAATATTATCCAACCATCTTGCTGGTTGGTTTCGTATGGAGTATCGGAGCTGTGACATCTCAATACAGAAATGTAGTAGCTCTATCTTTGGCGTCTCCCGTTGCCAAGCTACATACTCTATCGAGTAACGTAACTACAAAGATCCTCTAGAAGGAACCCCATTTCGGCCACTTGTATTTGTGATCATATTCTTTTGATCAATACGCAAAATTCATGACCATAGAAGGGTTGGCACAAATACCGAATTGAAAATAGCAAGTTTGGCTTTTACACCTACTTCCCTTCTGATGACGGAATGCTGAAGCTAGCGTATTACTGCACCAGCTCCTGCAATTCTTGTACTTAATTCAGATTCCTGCCCTCCTTCACTCATGAAAACAGCCTTGAGATACTTGAATTTCTCCACTTGCTTCAGTAGAACTCCACTTACATATAGAGTGCACTGCATAGGCTTCCTGTCTTCTCAGTACTAATTTTCATTCCTGCCTTGCATCACTCAACAGCAAACCTATCAAGTGCATGTTGACGATACCTTCCAATGATGACGAATACCATGTCATCTGAAAATTCCATCTGACTGATCCTACACCTGTCAGTCATTTATACCATGTCCAACCTGGCTGCGCATGTCAATCCTTTTCATGAAGATTATGAACAGGAGAGGTGACAATACACACCCTTGGCAGAGTCCAACACCCACATTGAATGGTTTCAACTTAGCACCATTTATCTGAACACAAATGCTAGGACATTTGTAGAGAGACTTCAGGGCAACAAGAAGCTGTCCATCGATCTCATACTTCTGTAGAACCTTCCACAACAGGTTCCATGAAACGTGGTCATATGCTTTTTGAGGTCTAAGAAACAAACATACACCTCTTGGCAATACTCCCATGATTTGAAGATCTGCCACAGTGTCAATATTTGGTAGGCTGTGTTGTGTCAAGGACACATCACACTCTTTGCCTGCTGGTTTAGACTCAACAATCTCTCACTTCTTTGTCAGACACTTAGCATAGATTTTACTGGGGAGGCTGAACAAGGAGATCCTTCTATAATTAGAGCAATATCTCTTGTCTCTCTTTTTGAAAATTAGGATTATCACTCCCAATTGTCATTGTTTAGGTGCCTTTCCAGAGATCTAGGCTACCCACCACACATGAGTCAGCCAGAGAATACCTTCTCAAAGGCTTTTAACATCTTGGGCCAAATTTCATCCTCTCCAGTGGCCTTGCCATATTCGAGCTCTTTAATTGTTCTTGTGAACTCAGCATCCAAGAAGTTAGTTATCACTAACAGATTCATCTCGTGTACATCAGAAGATGCTGTTGTGACAAAGTGGTTGGTTTGCCAGAATAGTTTATTTGCTGATCTAAAGTTGGATTCCAGCTTAATCCCAAAGTCCTCCCATGTCTTAACTTTGGACACCTTTACTGTCTCTGCTGTGACGTTTTGCACTTGCTCATACTGCAAGTACCAGAAGGAGAACTTATTTCCAAGCCAAGCTTTGTAAATCACCTTCTTTGTTCAAATGGCATCTTTAACCTCCTGATTGAACCAAGGAGTTCTTCCACCCTATGCTACATCAAGCCACTTTCACCCACAATATTCAACAGCTGAAGCAAAAACTAGCAAGCTGAACAGTCTCCACTCCATTTCAATGTCCTCAGTTTGTTCAGGGAGTTCTCTGAATTTGGGTGCAATAGTATCCACATACCTCATCCTGACCTTATCTGACACCACTTCCCACTTTATCCTGTAGGTCAAGCTGGACCTGGCAGTGGGTTTTCCTTGCTTTAGATAGTCTCAGGTTGCAGATAGCTAGATGGCAATCAGTTGGCCCAATTAATCTGTACACGTAAATTCATAATGAATTTGTTTAAAATTAGATTATATTTGATAATGATTAAAGAAAATATGAACGAAAATTCTTGAGGTTGATTTAAAAGAATATGAAATGAAATGCCTTATTGCTTTCATTTTGATTTTATTCCTTTATTCTATGAATTTCATTGGCTGACTATTTACTGGAGATTGCCGGGTTTTATTGATACATAATGTCTACTTAAAATGAAAGAAAGCTAAATATATAACAGAGTATAATGGACAGTGGTTGGGAATTTATCCCACTTACCAAGAAGACAAAGTAAAATCATTAATTTTGTCATCACAGGCTGAGTCAGTTCTTATTTGGAGTTACTACTGTCCTAGACAAATTAGAGGGCATCTTGTTTGTACACTCCTCTATAGTATGGTTTCTACAGTTTGCTGCCCTTCCTACCTCAGACTTAACACATGGTATTAAGCCTTTATGTTTCAAGGATATGTAAAGCTAGACATCTTATATGTCTTGTATAGTGTATAACGGCCATTGTTGTTGCCATTCGTAATTGTTGATTCACTATCTCCTTACGCACAAATGACACTGCACACCAGGTCCGAACACAGAAGAGCCAAACTCCTATTGTCATCACCTCCATCTCTCTCGCCTCCCTATCTCTCTGTATTATGAGCAAATGGGGTCACACGTGTTGGCCGCCCCATGGCCCCGGCAGACAGAATGGAGACGGCATTTCCCGGAGAATGGTAAGAGAGATGCGCTGGAAGAGCCATTCCATCTCATGAGGCTCATACCTGCAGCTAGCCAGCTCAGAGCTTATGGTCGTAAGTAGGGAGGTAGCCTTAGGGCCAAGGACACCTGAAGTCTCCACTGCTAGGGACTCGACTGCAAACCTGTCAGAGAGCGACCGGTACTTGGAAAGTTTACCCTCCTCAGCCCGAAGTGAAGCAGAACCTGGGTTAGTCTCAGACTGCACCAAGTTGTAGCTAGAGAATGTGTTGCTGTAAGTGGCATCCCAGACAAGGGGCTTACCACCGCGGAACAGGAAGATGGTCATACCGTCTGGCTTTTTGCCGTCCCCTCAGTCCAGCCCCACCGGCTCAAGCTAGAAGGGGAAGCCTGCATTGTAGCGACAGGAAAGCAGGTGGAGGCCGAAAGAGTCCACGGTGGATCCACAGTGACATTTGTGTGGCTCGCAGTGCCGGAGGCCAAGCCTCAGGGAAACCCCGATGCACAGGCTATCATTGTCCAGCTGTGTGCCAGTGGAGAAGGAAGGTAAGGCATGGAGCCAGGCACCGTTGTGGGGGTTGTGAGGCCATGCGAAAACATGCAAGGTGGTGCTGGCACGCTAGCCTCTCTGAGGCCAGGTTGCACTGGATGGCATCCCAAATACTCTGGGTCAATTTAACGTCAGCAGGGGGAGAAAGAGGAGAGACATCTACTCGGCTAAGTCCAAGCTGGTTCCACGTCTCGCAGGCGGCCTCATGTTCCTAGATCACAGTGGGTTCCATTGTGTTTAGGAGAACCATGTTGACGAGGGGCGGCTTCATGTTCCTAGATCACAGTGGGTTCCATTCTGTTTAGGAGAACCATGTTGACGAGGACGCGGCATGAGGGTACTGATGAAAGAAACCAACAAAGCCAGCAAGATCAGGGACCAGAGGCCAAGGCCACCATATCTAACAGGTAAGGTGACCTGTTACCATCCAATGTCGTCAAATCTGACGCTGCATATCTGCTCAGCTGCCACTCGGATACAGGTGTCGAGGTCAGCATGGAGCGCTACGAAGAGTATAGAGGAGCTTCGGCATGGTGAAGCAGTTTCTCAACTGGAAGAGGGCTGGGTGGGCGTCAATCATGCCCAGTCGGCTCGTGAGGGTCTTGAGTTGCTGGAGCCTGGACCGGAAGGAGGAGAATAGACCACATGTCCAAGATGGAGGCTGAAGAGCTCTCAGCTTCGTGGTAGACATTCACCACCTCCAACTTGGACAAGTTGACCTGGAGGCCGATTCCTGCCAGAGCAGGAACCACCGATTGTAGGTTGTGACAGACAGTCTCCACAGGCCCGCCCAATGTAGCATCATCCAGGTACCAAGCGTTGAGAGGGGGCGTGATACTCGGAGCAATGTGCTCTATACCAAGAGCTAATAGGAGGGGGCCCAAAGGGTCACCCTGTTGGACCCCAGTGGCTGAAGGTATGACCATATCAGCAGCAAGGAGCATGCTCGGGGCCCCATATAATAGGTAGGCCAGTGGGTAGGCAGAGGGAGCTCAGCTGAGGCAGGCATCGAGCAGATGCTCACAGTGTAGGCAGTTAAAGGCATTCCTCATGTCAAGCTTGACAATGAGATGCCTGGAGCACTGAATGCCAGTTCCGCTGGGCAGCTATTGAAGAATTACATGTGCGGCCACCGGACATGGTGACACCCAGTTGCACCGGGCTGAGCTCCTTGCCATAATTGTATATACTACATTGTATCAAATTTTTTATCATTTATACAGCACTAGTTACACAGCTCTGTTAAAAGAATGAGTATGAAACTGTTGGCAATAATATATCTATATGTCCATATATATTACAGTTTACTGGAGGAGAGAAGAGACACTGGAACATAACCATGAAGACAGTGAAGACGTTATGATTTGGTGAGCCTCTCTACACACCTATAACTAATGATAGTTTCTGAAATAGTTCTCATTTTTACGTACTAGAATTTATGGGCTTTATAGCTGAATTATTTATTTGAAAACTCTGTTTTTTCTTTAGCTACTACAACAGTCTGCAACTCTGAACTGACAAACTGCATTTACCCTCTACACAGACGTCTCCATCTTTTTCTCACTTGCTAGATCCAACATAAAATAACAGTCCTTCTACTCCAGAACTGCAAGTCTCTGGAATTCTCTCCCTGCCAATGTTTTTCCAGAAGATATCAATGAAGATATATTCATATTAAACATAAACCACATCAATGTCACTAGTCCAAGAAGCCATTCACAGGTTAACTATCTTATTTTTTTTAATGTGCAAAGAAATATGATGCATCATGGCTATTAAAGGTATCACCAACTGATGTATGTAAGAGACAACTGTTCAGGTATGGACATGTGATGTAAATTGACAATGATGAGTGCTGGATGAAAATGTGTGAGTGGTGAGTAGCCATGACTGAAGAAATGTATGGCAAAATGTGTTAAGTCAGATTTTAGGCTTGTTAAAGTGAATCTAAGAAATTGTTCTTTACTAAACATTTTGAACACAGGATAGACTAAAATTATAGGCAATGTCATCATCATCATGTAACACTCGCTTTCCTTGCTAATAAGGGTTAGATGGGTCTACATAGACCAAGTCAGTACTGAAGTGGGCCTACTGACCTCCCAGATTGACCATGGGCTCTGTATCGTGCTTACGTACAGTTATATCAATGCAGAGAAGTTGTGTCTTTTCACACAAACTGAAGGGTCCTCATAACTCATTGTTTGGTAAGCTTTCTATGGTTGGATGCCCTTCCTAACGCCAACCTCTTTACAGCGTGTAATTTTCTTTTATTGTGTAGATCATTTGTTAGAAATATGGTGATGAAAGGGTTAAAATTTGTGACTAGGGAAAAATAGATTACTGAATTTTATGAAAGGGAAAAATTTGCATTATGCACATGAAATAAAATGTTTTTTAATGGCAGTGAATTGGCAGAGTTGTTAGAGTATAGGACAAAATTACATGCAGTTTTTGTTGTGGCTCTGTGATGATTTTTTTCTATGCTCATATATGTAAATGTTTTGCCACATCACACTTGTTCAGTTTTATTCCTGTGTGAATAAGCTTGTTTTACATAAATGGCAGCATTTTACCCAATGCACAAGACATCCTTGTAGATGAGCTGTGATATGACCTGAGGTCATTGAGTGCTTTGAGTTTTTCAACAGATGACACATCCACTGTTGATCAGACCCTGATTTTCATCCCAACAACAATCAGCCACAGATCAATCTTTTCAATCCAAAGCCACCTGTTGACTTTCTTTGTGCCTTCATTCGCAAGCACAATGGCTGTTTTCTTGGAAGATGTTATTCATTACAGAGTAGGGGCCATTTAACCCATTGCTAATGGTGAATTATGCTGAAAGAGTTAAGACATCTTAATGATTGTGGAACCATGTCAAAGGCCTGTGTGCTGCACCTCACTCTTGCTCCAAGCATTTCATATGGGTCTAGTAGATTTTAAGGCCTCTTTTGTTCTTCCACAATTTGCCATTTGCATTTCACACTCTGATTGTTTGCCTGTTCCATTAACATTTGAGGACTCCCTGCCTGACTCTTCATTGTACAAACACCTTTTCTGAACAGTTTTCATCCTGGTGTATCTTAGCTGTTATGGATTTGTTGATCTTTTTAAAGAAGGTAACATAGGTTTCATATTGGGATGAGGGCATCTAGGAAGGCTCTACAGAGTCTTGTTGGCACTTGTTTGACTTCATTGATTGAAGATGATCTGTTATAAAGAATTTCTTTCTGAAGCCTGTCTGTTCCCTAGGTTATATTCATCTAAATCTCTTTTCTGTTTTGTATGAGTCTGATGAAAATCTTTTATGATTGGAATAATAAACTGATTGAAGCAACACTTCTCTTATTAGAGTACCACTAATAGAAGATTATTTCCCACGTATTTCTCAGTGATATGGTTTCCTTCCAGTGCGAGTACGTTTGTGTTCCGTTAAAGGACCATTTTGGAAAAAGGTTTTCCACATATTTCATAGTGGTATGGCTTCTCTTTTTGAAAGACTTAAAATAGAAAAGGCTTTCCAACATTCATCATACTTTTATTGTTTTTTCCTAGTGTGAGTACGTTTATGCCTTGTTAAATTACCAATTTGAGAAAGTGTATCTTCCCACATATTTCACTGTGGTATAGCTTTTCTGTATGATTGCACATATGAAAAGATAAGTTACATTTCTAGTATTTTCCCACAAATACCATATTTGTAACAGTTTCCCACTTTTGGAAGCATTCTTTCAGTGATGAGAGTTCGAAGTTAAAATTTTACACATTATTCTTTATTTTGGGGAAAACAATAACGTTGGCTTAGAACATCTACAGAAAACCCATTTATAAGCAGAAATATATAGAACTGATGGTTAAATTAAATAACTAGGATTGTAATATGACAGCTGCAGCTTGATAATGTCTATCATCCCCATTTGGTGGCTATTGCGGTTTGGTTTCATGCGTTCAGTTTGGGAAGATGAGCCATCCACATTTGATTTGCCGAATTTGGAGGATGAATTCTGTTTGGTTTCGCAGGAGTTATGAGTATAGGTTTGCATTCCATTTAGGGTGTAGGTTGATTGGAATAATAATGGTCTTATTCACATATATGCCAGCTTTCAAATGTTTTGTTTTGAGAATTGAACAACATAAATCTGCTTCAGCATGGAATCTGTTTCCTTTCTCAGACATGATAAGAAGTAGAAATGAGAAGAAAACCTAAGGTAATGGGTAAAATTTTCTTCTAGAATAATACTAGATTCTTGGAAAATTGCCAAACAGTTGTTTGTGGTATTTGCATATTGAGTGCATTTTAGCTTATTGGAGAAATATCATGATAAAAATACTTCTATCATGGGCTATGCCTTTATGGTGATTTCATCTCAGCACTGCATGTTTATTATTGACTTTTTTGTAATTATACAGTAAATGAAATTTTGCATGTTAGGTTTGACTCCTTCTTAAGAAAAGGTGTATATCTATCCTTAGTAAGAATAAATAAATATGAAGGAATAAATATTCATGTTTAAGAATCTCAGAAAAATAATTTACAGAAATTTACCATTTTCTGTTTTAGAAAAATAGTTAAAAATGACAACTTCCATTTATAATCATTAGTGTTTTAGAAATAGTTTTTATCAAATGATACTTCATGTCACATGGGATGTCATACTGTGTTACGAAGTTTAGTCGTCATCATCATCATCATCATCATCATCATCACTGTTTTATGTCCACTAGCATGGGTTAGATGCATTGCCCTGTTGTGAGTCAAGTCAGGTCAGATGACTGTGTCTTGCTCATACAGAACTGTTTCTGGCTTGATTTCTACAGCTTGATGCCCTCCCTAACACCAACCACATTTACAGTGTGGGCTAGGTGCCTTTTATCATAGCACCAAAACAACCACTTTACAGTGTGGGCTGGGCTGGGTGCCTTTTATCATGTCACCAACACAACCACTTTACAGTGTGGAATAGGCAATTTATACTAATTAGAGGAGTAAGTTATAATTACAACCAGTAAAATGATTTCAGCCAATAAGAAGACTTTAGAATCTTAACTATGGACAGTGAGTGTATACAAACTTTCAACTGTTGTCAACATGTTTACTTTTGTAACTATTTATAAATATTGAGTGAAAATCACCAAATGTGTAGACCCAATGTAAATTATGCCTGCAATGGGATCTCCGGCAGACAGTGATGAAGAAGGCAATATTGAATTAGTTACCATTTTCTGTTACCTAGGTGACCATATCAGCAATAGGAATAGATAGAGAAAGTTCTTTAAACTATTACCTGTTTGTAACAAAAGGTTTTTCTCTTCAAATGAAGAGCTGTTTGTATGATTCTTCTCTGTGATGTGAAATACTATATGCTAGAGATATGAGCTTTGAATGCAAAGCACTGGAAAGGAATAAGGCGAGTATCTCCAGTGGCTGTGTAATGCCTATGTGTATGAATGATGAAACGAGTGCTGAGACTGATGTATGACAGAATAAAACTGTTAATGCAAACATGGAGAGGGATGAACTTCACCAGGTTTTAAATGCTCAAGAAACAACATATGGCACCCTTATGATTCCACCAGGAGTTACGGATCCATATATATATCTTTTAACATCCATTTTCCATGCTTGCATGGGTTAGACGGGTTGTCACGTTATGAGACAAGTCTGGTCCAGAGACCATGTCTTGCTCAAACGGATCTGTATTTTTGCTTGGTTTCCTATGGTTGAATTCCCTTCCTAATGCCAACTATGTTACAGTGTGGACTGGATGCTTTTTATCATGGAACTGAAACGACCCCTTTACAGGGTGAACTGAACACTTTTTGTCATGTTACCAACACGACCACTATTGAATGTGGACTGCATGCATATATACACATAATGGAGCCAACAACCCACAAAACAAAGATGATAAACAGTAATTATAGAGGAGGAGATAGTTTATTGTATTGGCCTACACAGGAAATATCTATACAAACAAAACATAAATAAATGTTATTTCACCTCAATATATTGGTTTTCTTTATCTTTAACAGCAATATATATACTGTATATACTTGAATATAAGCCGAGGAATATGTGACCAAAAATCAATGGTAGAAATGGGAGGTCAGCTTATAATTGGGGTCAATATTTTGGATATTTGGTTATATTCTACATAAAAAAGGTTTTCATTTTTGTCCATTTCTCAGACATAATATAGTGGAGTCAACTTATTTTCGAGTATATATATATATACATCATCATCATCATCATCATTCTACACCTGCTTTCCATGTTGGCAAGGGTTGGATGGTTTGTCACGGTCTGAGATCAGACATTTTCCAGCAACCTATCCAGCTCATACATTCCATATTTGCTAAGATTTCTATGGTTGAATGTCCTTAATGTCAACTACCTAACAAGATGTATTGGGTGCGATTTTTCATGGCATCGCCACTACTATTTTGTAGAGTATACTAGGTGCATTTTATCAAGGCACCAGCACCAGTGAGTTTGTCACATGGTCATCCAGACATAGACATATATATACAGGGTGTCCTAAAAATTTTATACACACTTCAACAGCATTCTAATAAATATTGCCTGTACAGGTAATCAAAGTGAGTATACATTTTTGAGGGGTACCCTGTATATATATATAATTCTAATGAGTTGTAACGAGGTGTCAAAATATCATTAAATTTATTCAGGTGTGACACGTGTTTCATGATTGATCAGCTCAAGGTACAATCCATATCGACTGGGCCAAACTCTGGAATCAATAGCTCATCAGACTCGTGGTTTCCTTAATGACAGGAGATGTACGTGGATATCTAGTGATACAATACTAGGGAGTTTTCCTGACTCTTTGTTTGGCAAGATTTCTATGGCTGGATGTCCTTTCTTACCAACTAATCTAATCCCCTAGATGCTCACAATCGACTTTTTTCCCTAAGAAATCGAAGAGGGTGGGGTGGGGATGCCCCCTCCCTCCGTGCTATTAACTAATTTGACTTCCAAGATGTTCACAATCAACTTTCTTCCTCGGAAAACGGAAACCCTAACTCTAATCAGGAGAAAAGGTCGATTGCGAGCATCTTGAAAGTCAGATTAGTTAACAGCACATGAAAAAAAAATGATTTCCCACTAAACTCCGATGGTTTTTTTCTACAAAGCTAGTGTTTCCGAGAGGTTTGAACATGTGAAATGAATAGGAGTGCTGGTTAGTTTGGTCTGGACTTCCTCGCAGTACATGACACTTTTGCCGAGATTGATTTTCGAAGTTATAGGTAGGTATAATTATATATGTATATACATAGGTATTTGTCAGTAGGTAAGCAAATAGAAGGTTTTGTGTTAAACTGTATGGGGTGTTTAAAAAGCGGTGTGTTGAGGTAAGATAGCTTTGGACTGTTAATGTTTACATATGCAATACTTTTCTGTTTATAGTAGGCAGCGAATTGGCAGTTGTTGGAGTGCCAGATAGAATACTATTCGGTATTTATTCCAGTTCTCTGTGCTCCAAGTTCAAAACTCACCATGGTCAATTTTACCTTTCATCCTTTCGAAGTTGTTTAAAAAAAAGTACCTCTCGAGCCATTGTCACTCCTTCCCTATCACTTTCTTTTTCTTTCTCTGGAAGAAATCGGCTGTGTTCAGACCAGTTGAGATAAAAGGATCTGCCGGCTGTTTTAGAATGTCACTACCGCCTCCCTACGACTCCTTACATACATAGATATATACGTGTCTACATATATGTACAACTGGTTATCACTGATGTATTGGTCGATTTAGATTTTACTGTATTTTGTTGATGGTGTGTTAGGCGAAGAAATAAACTAAAGCAATTAGTGTTTGGCGATATTAAAAATGTTTCATTTTTTAAACTACCACAGTTTCACCGCGCCACTCGAATTCATAAATTGTTCAATTTTATGAGACCACCTTTTACCATGTCATTCAGTGACTTCTTTTGCAAAATGATTTATTCGCCTTTCTGTACACACTTCGGTTTTTACCTTTTGACACA
Source organism: Eledone cirrhosa (assembly GCA_964016885.1). Classification (NCBI taxonomy): domain Eukaryota; kingdom Metazoa; phylum Mollusca; class Cephalopoda; order Octopoda; family Eledonidae; genus Eledone; species Eledone cirrhosa. Next base: position 235,208,906 of record OZ024743.1, on the reverse strand, counting down.
GTCCACCACTAGTTTCCTCGAGGGGTTTACTGTTTTCATACATACATAGCGTAAATATATCGAAGTGAAAGAAGAAATAAGATTAACGTGGAAGAATAATATTTAGAAGTAGGGTTCATTACGTTGTGATTATAATATTTATAATGATAGGTTGAAAAATTAGATTAAAATTAAAAATTAAAAATTAAAAATTAAAAATTAAAAATTAAAAATCAAAATTAAAGATTAAAATGTGCCTTAATATTAAAGATTTAATTTAATATCAATATTAAAAATTAATATTAAAACAGAAGTATTTATATTATATTAAGATGTATTAGTAATAATACATTGGTTTAGATGAGTATGTTATGGATTATAAATCATTTAAATAAATATATAGTATTTTACATTAGAGAAAATCTAGTATAGTTTATTTTATTAAAGTAAGTTTGGCAAAATTATATTTATTAATAGTTGTAAGTCAAAACTTAAACATCCAAATAATTCTAAATTTATGAAAATTTACGAGAGTTTACAAAGGAATAACTACTTAATTATATTATAAAAACAGTAAGGAAATATAAAGGAAGTTAGAAGTGATTTTTTAAGAACTCAAAAGATACATAAAAAAACTTTTCTAAAAAAAATTTTAAATTTTTTATGAGAAGTCATAGATGTTATAAAGTAAACAAATTTTATCTTAAGAATATAATTAAAACATAAACCATATGTTATTTTATAAGAAGTCATACATTTATCTTAAGAATATAATTAAAACATAAACCATAGGTTATTTTATAAGAAGTCATACTTGTTATAAAGTTAGAAAAATTTATCTTAAGAATATAGTTAAAACATAAACCATAGGTTATTCCACATATATATAAAAAACCTATATATAAAAACCATATGTTATTCCACATATATATAAATATTTGGATACATATATTAAAAATGTTTGAAGATATAAAATATTGGAAGATATGAAAATAATGGTTTTTCTATATCTTTCAAAGGAACTTCCCCCGTGCTATTAACTAATTTGACTTCCAAAATGCTCACAATCGACTTTTTTCCCCGGAAAACGGAAACCCTAACTCTAATCAGGAGAAAAGGTCGATTGCGAGCATCTTGAAAGTCAGATTAGTTAACAGCTCATGAAAAAAACAAGAAAAAAAAATGATTTCCCACTTAACTCCGATGGTCTTTTTCTACAAAGCTAGTGTTTCCGAGAGGTTTGAACATGTGAAAAGACAAATGGTAGAGAAAACTCCGAGGAGGGAATTGATCCCGGTGTGGTGTGCGGTGGCAGGTGCACACCTATTTAATTTTATTTAAACGTATTTTAAAATAAAAATACGTTTAAAATAACACAATCTAGCAAAAACTTCAACATTTAAAAGAAACGTGCAGATGATTCACCTTAAATGGTAATAGTTGTGAGAAATTGAATTGAGTCTAGCAATATTCATACTATGTTCATCCCACACCCTTCTCATTGTGAAAAAGAGGTGTGAATACATGTTAATGAATAGGAGTGCTTGTTAGTTTGGTCTGGACTTCCTCGCAGTACATGACACTTTTGCCGAGATTGATTTTCAAAGTTATAGGTAGGTATAATTATATATGTATATACATAGGTATTTGTCAGTAGGTAAGCAAATTTTTAAGTAGTAAATAGAAGGTTTTGTGTTAAACTGTATAGGGTGTTTAAAAAGCGGTGTGTTGAGGTAAGATAGCTTTAGACTGTTAATGTTTACATATGCAATACTTTTCTGTTTATAGTAGGCAGCGAATTGGCAGTTGTTGGAGTGCCAGATAGAATACTATTCGGTATTTATTCCAGTTCTCCGTGCTCCAAGTTCAAAACTCACCATGGTCAATTTTACCTTTCATCCTTTCGAAGTTGTTTAAAAAAAGTACCTCTCGAGCCATTGTCACTCCTTCCCTATCACTTTCTTTTTCTTTCTCTGGAAGAAATCGGCTGTGTTCAGACCAGTTGAGATAAAAGGATCTGCCGGCTGTTTTAGAATGTCACTACCGCCTCCCTACGACTCCTTACATACATAGATATATACGTGTAGTGACCTACATTCTGCGGGCTCACATACATTCTCTGTGCGTGATTTGACTCAGCTCAGCCAATCAGCGCCAGTAGAAGAGAATGTATCTCTACGCGCCCTGAGGGAAAAGTTCCTGTGTTGATTTGAAGAATCAGCCTCTCGCTTCCTGACTGTGAAAAGGTAAACAACTAACTTTCTTTCATCGTAAAATTTCACAAAAAATTAGAATACACAGCCCCACCTCATTTTACATATCAAAGTTAGCTTGGCACAAGTAATTGGAATTGAAAAGTTATACATACAGGTACTAAATTCAAAAATTCTAACCATCTTAAAACTAAAAAGCCCAGCTGAGGGCACAAGTAAATTGCTATGGCCGTCGCTGGTGGGACTCGGGGCAATTGACCCCTTTGTCCCCCATTAAATCCAACCCTGCACGTAAATGTTGCTATTGTGAACAAATTTTTATGAATGAAAACTGACATGTCATTAGTTTGTTATCACTTAATTCTGTCTGTCGGGATATTATTTATCGATTGGTTTAGTCGAAACTGCTTTAACGACTTTCACGCTTGACTGACTGTTAGTGTAAACATCGTATACAAACTAGCATTAGTTAATTTAAGGAGGCTATAGAAGGTATTGCTGTTCAGTCCAAGACTAGCATATCTAGAACTATTTTAGCAGCTTGAGCAACTGTGTAGAGGCTCCAACTGTGTGGTCTGTTTAAGCAGAAACGAAATATACTGAAGAGAGCTATATATAGAGGTAAGAAAGATTTAATTTAATGAATTCAATACAAGTAGTTGCTGTAAGAGTATACGTCTTTGCGTGAAGAGATGCATAATGTTGTGTGGGAGAGGCTGCAAACATTTCGCCTGGTCTCTGATTTTAGGATACTTTCCTCTTTCCCTCCCAGTTTTTGGAGGTTTTGAAAGGAATCATTGGCACTGTTCTCCCTTCTTGGCTAAACATAAAAAAAACTGTTAAAACCTTCTCTACGTCCAGTATGAACGTTTATAATCATTACCGTCTATTTTCCATGCTTGCATCGGTTAGAAGTCTTGTTACATTATGACGCTAGACAAGTCAGGTGTCGCGTCTTGCTCATATGCTGTTTGGAGCTTGGCTTCTCTGGCTGGATGCCCTTTGTAACGCCAACTACTGTACATCATGTACTGGGTGCATTTTATTTTGACTCTTGACACTACTACCTATTTTTCGTATACTTCATCATCACTGTTTAACGTCAATCTTTCCACGCTAGCATGGGTTAGACGAGTTGTCCCGTTGTGAGACAGGCCAGATCACATGACCATATCTTACTCATACAGGACTGATTTTTGCTTGGCTTCTACGACTGGATGTCCTTCCTAACGCCAACCACATTTACAGTGTGTACTATACATTTACAAGCCATGTATAGGGGAGCAGTCAGCAAAGTTAGGATTAGCGAGGAATTTAGCGTACAGGTTGGGGTCCACCAGGGCTCTGTTCTTAGCCCCCTCCTGTTCATCATAGTCCTGCAGGCAATAACGGAGGAGTTTAAGACCGGATGCCCATGGGAACTCCTGTATGCTGATGACCTCGCACTTATAGCTGAATCTATGGTAGAATAGAGAAGAAATTCCAAACTTGGAAGCAGGGACTAGAAAGAAAGGGTCTCAAAGTCAACATGACAAAGACTAAGGTCCTTGTAAGTAGACAAGAAAACAGAACCCAGATCCCCTCAGGGAATGGCCTTGCTCAGTATGTAGGAAAGGTGTAGGTAGGAACTCCATTCTCTGCCCCAAATGCAAACAATGGGTACACAAGAGATGTAGCGGGATCTCAGGAAGCTTAATTAAGAATGTAGGCTTCACATGCAGCAAGCAGCAAACAGCCACAGGAAACAAGTACCACCAATCTCTGGGAGGGCTCTGTAGAAACAGTAGACAGCTTCTGCTACCTAGGTGACCGAATTAGCAGCGGAGGTGGGTGTTCAGAAAGTACAATAACTAGGGTAAGAACGGGATGGAAGAAGTTTAGGGAACTACTACCACTGCTAGCTGCAAAAGGCTTCTCCCTCAAAATGAAAGGCAGACTGTATGGTGCGTGTATCCGAACAGCGATGTTGCATGGTAGTGAGACCTGGGCGCTGAAGGTGGAAGACTTACGTAGATTAGAGAGAAACGAAGCCTGCATGCTCCAATGGATGTGTAACAGTAATATACGCGAACGACAAAGCATAAATGAATTGAGAGAGAGACTGAGCATAAGAGGAATCAAATGCTGTGTGCAGGAGAGGCGGTTGCGCTGGTATGGACATGTGATGCGTATGAAGGATGACAGTTGCATAAAAAGGTGCAGAACACTAGAAGTCGATGGAAACCGCGGAGTCGGGAGACCCAAGATGACCTGGGATGAGGTGATAAAAGCCGACCTTACCCAATTACACCTCTCAAAGGCGATGACACACGACCGTGACCTCTGGCATCACGCAGTAATACAGAGTACCCGAGCTCCCATGGGTACAAGCTGAAGCATATAGACAATATGCCCCCCCACCGCAAGGTGGTCGTGGAGGTGCCACAGCAAAAAAGCACCCAGCCCACACTGTAAAGTAGACGTGTAGCCGCCACGAAAAAGCATCCAGCACTCACTGTAAATGAGGTTGGTGTTAGGAAGGGTATCCAGCTGTAAAAATCAAACCAAATCAGTTCCTGTATGAGCAAGGCATGGTCAGCCGACCAGACACTGCCCACAACAGGACAACCCGTCTAACCCATGCTAGCGTGGAAGAACGGACGTAAAACGGTGATGATGATGATGACTGGGTGCTTTTTGTCGTGATAACTACACAACTACTTGACAGTGTGTACTGGGTGCTTTTTGTCGTGATAACTACACAACTACTTGACAGTGTGTACTGGGTGCTTTTTGTTGTGACACCTAGACAACCACTTTACAGTGTGTACTGGGTGCTTTTTGTCGTGGTAACTACACAACTACTTGACAGTGTGTACTGGGTGCTTTTTGTCGTGATAACTACACAACTACTTGACAGTGTGTACTGGGTGCTTTTTGTCGTGATAACTACACAACTACTTGACAGTGTGTACTGGGTGCTTTTTGTCGTGATAACTACACAACTACTTGACAGTGTGTACTGGGTGCTTTTTGTCGTGATAACTACACAACTACTTGACAGTGTACTGGGTGCTTTTTGTCATGATAACTACACAACTACTTGACTGTGTACTGGGTGCTTTTTGTCGTGATAACTACACAACTACTTGACTGTGTACTGGGTGCTTTTTGTCGTGATAACTACACAACTACTTGACTGTGTACTGGGTGCTTTTTGTCGTGATAACTACACAACTACTTGACTGTGTACTGGGTGCTTTTTGTCGTGATAACTACACAACTACTTGACTGTGTACTGGGTGCTTTTTGTCGTGATAACTACACAACTACTTGACAGTGTGTACTGGGTGCTTTTTGTCGTGATAACTACACAACTACTTGACAGTGTGTACTGGGTGCTTTTTGTCGTGATAACTACACGACCACTTGACAGTGTGGGCTGGGCGCTTTTTGTCGTGACACCTAGACGACCACTTTACAGTGTGGGCTGGCCGCTTTTTGCGTGACACCTAGATGACCTATGGCCATGTGTTGCGTATGAAAGATGACAGCTGTACAAAAAGGTGCAGGGCAATCAAAGTTAATGGAAGCTGTGGTGTAGGAAGACCTGGGATGAGGTGATAAAAGCTGACCTTGCACAATTGCACCTCTGAAGGCGATGACACAGAATCGAGATCTTTTGCGCTATACAGTAATACAGAAGACCTGCCTTTCCATGTGCATTGGTTGAAACATACCTTTAGTATGCACTGCTTAATCCCTATCCTTCATCCCTCTTTAACACCCCACCCCTTTAGCCACGCGATTACACCACCCCACCCCACCCCAGACTGTAAAGTGGTCATATAGGTTTCATGACAAAAAGCACCCAACCCACACTGTAAATGTGATTGGTTTTTAGTAAGGGCATCCAGCTGTAGAAACCAAGCCAGAAACAGTTCTGTATGAGCAAGACAAGGTCACCTGACCTGACTTGCTTCAAATGGGACAACTCGTTAACCCATGCAGGCGTGGAAAACATATGTTAATATCTACATACTGTTATAGGACAGGATATTGCTACAATCTAAAGCAACATACAAATGTGAGTAGGTAATCGTAAGGGGAATATAGAAATTTATTTGAGCAATCACCCTGGAACTAATATTAATAGACAAGAAAAAGCATAGTAGAGTGAACTGACCAAGTCAGTAGTCAAATAACAAAAGAATGAGACAGAGGCTTGATGGGAAATTGGTAGGTAGAGTAGTAATGGGAACTAAGAGATAGAGAGCGAGAAAAGATAGATAGATAGATAGAGGGACACAGAAACCCATGCAAGCTTGGAAAAACCAATGACAGCAGCGACTAAAAAGTATTTCAGAAAACTAGTACAATGTGGTAGAAATATATAAAGAACAAAGGATGACAAATATAACAAAACTAAATAATGTTTTACCCAGTATATTTCAACATAATATTTCAAAGTTATTACCTTCTTTTCAATTTTTTTTTTTATTTCAGGAAATATTTGCACATTGAACAGAAGATTTTAAAAAATATACATCTTTTGACAATGTTAGTTCAAATACCTTGATCAAGGGTATTAATAAGTCGTTTGTGGGAAACTAAATTTGTGAAATTTGTGTTTAGTTGGTTTTATGAAATAGTGACACCTTATCGTATCAATATTGGTTTGCTATGTTTTCATTTACTGAACATAACAAACGTTGGGAATGAAAAGAAAAAAAAATCAATTGAATTACCTCTGTAAATAAATTGGGTAAGCACCCCCTTCAGTCATGAATGACCATGGGATTTACCCTTGAAAGTTCTCCTTCAGGTTGTTTGTGGAAGACTAGCAGTCACCCATGCTTACCAGCCTCCCCTCTTTATACTATTGAAAGTGAAAGGTAAAGGCCAATACAGTTAGGCACCAGTGACATCACAACATATTTCTACAGCTGAGTAAACTGGAACAACATGAAATAAACTGTCTTGTTCAAGGACACATCATCTAGTCTGGGAATCGAACTCACAACTCCACAATTGTAAGCCCAACACTCTAACCACTAAGCCATGCACTTTCAGTATATTACTAATATTTTTGAATATTAGATGGATAAAGTACAGGGTTCACCCCAGTGGTATTTCAATTTAGAACTTTTAAATAACATCAGCTTGAGAAGACTTGATGGCTCTTATAAAAGAGAAAGTCTGCAATTGTAATATTTGTGGTAAAATGTTTTTAAATAGCTGTAAGTTTCTTCAGCATGAGCATACTTACACAGAAAAGAAACAACTTTACTATGAAATATGTGATAAAACATTTTACAATAAGCATACGTTAAAGAATCATAAAGTGATCCATAGGAGAGAGAGGCCATACCAGTGTGCAATCTGTGGGAACAGATTCTCATTTAATGGGAGTCTAAAGTGGCATGAATCACTTCATAAAGCACAACATAGAAAGGATCAAGTAAGTAGAAATAAAATGGTTGATAATAGAAAGAAACCATACCATTGTGAAATTTGTAGTAAAACATTCTTACATAACTATACATTAGAGAGTCATATGGTAATACATACAAGAGAGAGACGGTATCACTGTGAAATCTGTAGTAAATCATTTCTTAGAATTGATCATGTTCACACGGGACAGAGACCATACTACTGTGAAATATGTGGTAAAACATTCTTTAGAAATGATCATGTAACCAGACATAAAATGGTCCATACAGGAGATCGGCCATACAAGTGTGATATTCATGATAAAGCATTCACGTGTAATACAAACTTAAAAAAGCATAAAGGATCATATAGGAGAGAGGCCATACCAGTGTGATATTTGTAATAAAACGTTCACATGTAATACAAACTTAAAGAGACACATTCTTATCCACACAGCAGAGAGGCCATACAACTGTGACATTTGTGATAAAACCTTCACATGTAATACAAACTTACAGAGACATAAGATTGTACATACAAGAGAAAGGCCATACCACTGTGATATTTGTGGTAAAACATTCTCACATAATTCTTCATTAATAAATCATAAAATAGTCCATACAGGTGAAAAACGATACCACTGTAAGATTTGTGGTGAAACATTCTCGTATAATGGTGTCTTTAAACGCCATAAAATGCTTCACACAGGAGAGGTCTTGTCTCTGTGATATTTCTATACATCCCCAACTATAATAATGTGTTTTTATATATATATATCATCATCATCATCATTTATCGTCTATCTTCCATGCTAGCATGGGTTAAACGGGAATTGTCCCACTTGAAGCAAGATTGGTCGGATGACCGTGTCTTGCTCGTATAGGATATATATATATATGTGTGTGTGTGTGTGTACATATATACATATCATCATCATTACCATTTAACGTCCATTTTTCCATACTTGCGTGGGTCAGATGAGAGATAAGTCTGGCCAGGATTGGCCAGGCTGTACCTTGCTCTGACAGGACTGTAAATTTGTCCAGGCTTTTTACAGCTGGATGCCGTTCCTAACACCAATCACATTTACAATACATATATACGTAAATAAGACTCTTATTGCTCAATTAGTCTACTCACCCTCAAAATTCGGCAAACCAAATGCAGACCACCCATCCTCCCAAACTTGACTTACATAACTGAACCGCAACAGCCACCTAATTGGGAAGACAGTCTTTATCAAGCTGCAGCTGTCATATTACGTAGTTTCTATATGATGTTATATTTGTTATATAAGCCAAAATCTTAATTGGGGGATATATTTTAGAAAAATAAAATAAGTCAGTTTCACTCATGTAGTGTCCCCAACTGCAGTTTCAGAAATTAAGGAACAATATTAATTATCTCATTAAATTAAGACAACCAATATTGGAAGAATATTCTGTCTTCATGGGGAAATTCTTTGGAAGTTGAGAAAATATTAAATAGAAAGCATACAGACCATGTCATTGTCAAAACAGCATAGTGCGTTCAGTGTGTCATTCAACTATTAAATGAACATATATCTTTATATATCAGGGCAACTTTCTAATTGATATCCATTACTCCTTGATTGTTGAGTAGATTTAGATGGGTTTTTGGGTGCCATTTCTAGCGTTATTAAAAGCCTGTCATACTGAGATAATTACTATTGTTTCATAATTCCAGAAACTGCAGTTGGAGATGTTATATGAGTGAAACTGACTTATTTTAGTTTGTCTACCTTATTTCCCCACTCCCCTCAATTGAGATTTTGGCTTAAGTTAAGTATGTTTAAATGCTTCTCTAAGTTAAATATGTTTAAATGCTTCTCTGAGTTGATATTTACCTTTTCATTGAGACGTTGACTATATTGGTGTTGTTTATCACCCCCACCCACCCACCCCCCAAAAAACTACCATCAGGACACACAGCTTTGCGATATTCTCAGAGCTGCTGCCAGGAAAACAGCCACTTATCTGTTTATTGCAGGTGACTTCAATCATCCTGAGATCGATTGGGAAACCTTTCATTGGCCACAAAGTGCAAACAATTTCCTTGAGCTAATGCTGGACTCAAACTGGTCACAAGTAGTCACCTCTCCAACAAGAGGTGACAACACTTTGGACCTGATCTTCACCACTACTCCTGAAGTGGTTATCAGTTGTACTACTGAGGAACCTCTAGGCGACTCTTATTATGCTATGATCATTGCCAATCTAGCTCTTGCGGGCAGCAACAAAAACCAGAACCATCTCCAATCTGCTTGCTTTGATTGGAAGAAAGCAGATTGGAACTTGTACTGCACTGAGCTACAGCGCCCTAACTGGCATGAGTTGTATAACTCTGGAGATGTGAACACTATACTCCAGAGCATCCTGGACTCAATATGGATAGCGTGTGCAGCATCGGTGCCACGTAAGCAGAAAAAAAAACACCCAAAAGTGCAATTTGGGAAACTTCAGCGGTCCGACTTGCCAGGAAAGAACGTCGGAACGCTGAATAGGAATATAAACTGCATAAATCAGATGCCAACAGAAAAAAGCGGAATAAATCTTCCAACCATCTCAAGCAAGTGACAAAGAAGGCAGTGCTTGAATTTGAACAGTGCATAGCAACCAATCCTGACAGTAAGGTATTCTGGAAATATGTTCATTCAAAGCAGAGACCTCACTCTCCAGTTGGTCCTCTTCGCAATCCCCACACAAGCCAGATCACTGACGATCCCAAACAATGCGCAGAACTCATTGCTGAGTGCTATGCAAGCATTTTTACTGTTGAAAACCAGAATGTACCATCTCCACCATCTCTAACATCAAATTCCATAACAACTATGGAATTTACACCTGCAATGTTGTGACGTCACCTTAAGAATAAGCGCAACTATGCCTCCCCTGGTCTTGATGGTGTTACATACCTGCTTCTCAAACATGGTGGGTACTTCCTTTTGCACCAGCTTTCTTTCTTATTTCAATACTGTCTCAACAATGGTGCTACTCCGGAGCAGTGGAAAACTGCTAGTGTCATTCCCCTGTTCAAAAAGGGCGACCACACGTCACCTGTCAAATATCGTCCAGTCAGTCTTACTAGCTGTATTGCCAAACTGATGGAATCCTGTGTCAGAGAAACACTTTGGAACTTCTGGAGCTCTCACAGCCTCATCCATCCCTCACAGTTTGGATTTATCCCTAACTCCAGCTGCTCTGATCAGCTTATCGAGTTCCTTGAAGACATTACCCAGATCACTGACAGCAGCTCATGGGTGGATGTTGTTTACCTTGACTTTGCTAAGGCTTTTAATTCTGTGCCACACAAAAGACTTATGGCAAAACTCTATGCAATGGGTGTGAGGGATGATCTTTTTACCTGGTTGAAATCCTTCATTCTCAGCCGAAAAGAGGTAGTCACGGTTCTAGGACAGTATTCTTCACCATATGAGATGTCATCTGGTGTACCACAGGGATCTGTTCTTGGTCCCCTTTTGTTTGTGGCATATATTAATGACATAGATGCCAACTTAAAGAATGCCACGGTACTGAAATATGCAGATGACATCAAGCTGTACCTTGAAATCAAAAGGACTGATCCTGAAATCTACAACTCTTTCCTACAATCAGACCTGGACACAATGCAGCAATGGATCACAGACTGGCAACTGAAGCTGGCTGTGGACAAGTGTACCACCATGCATTTTGGGAGGAAAAATGCAGCGTCCACATACTCCCTCCACAACACTGATATTAAGAAGTCCTCTTGTGAATGTGACCTGGGCATTACTGTCAGCAGCGATTTGCGTTGGACAAAGCACGTCGCTAAGATTGTCAAGAAGGCCGAGGGTGTCTTGGCATCATTCAGCAAGACCTTTGTTAGCCGCTCTCCAGCCATCTATTTAAAGCTGTATACAGCTATGGTACGACCACACTTGGAATTCGCATCATCAGTCTGGAACCCCTATCTTGTTCAGAACATTGACCTCCTGGAAACTGTTCAGGGATGTGCAACCAAGTGCATACCCTCCATCAGACACCTACAATACTCTGAACGCCTTGCTTCCCTGGGCATGGATTCATTGAAGCTCCAACGTCTGGCAATGGACTTGGTAAACACCCACAAAGTTATTAACCATCTCGACAACAACAACCCTGAGCACCTTTTTGATCTCCATGTGTCTAACACACGTGGACATGCCTACAAAATCAGAAAACAGCACAGCTCCCTTGACTTTCGGAAACATTTTTTCACTCTCAGAGTTGCTGAAGCATGGAACAAACTGCCTGCGTCAGTTGTTAGCTGCCGAGACACTGCATCCTTTAAAACCCTCATGCTTCCCGAAATTCGCCAAAACTACACCTGATGTACCCCTTCCATACACATGCAAACATGTGTATATCATGACTCATGCACTGTTCATTTCCCTGACGTTTGTACATTACCCTATGTACTATAGATACACTTTTTGATGAGTTGTAGTGCACCTGAGCACTGTACACAATATTTCATTATTATCATTAGAGACAAATAACTTACCGATTGATATATATTTATATATCAACTATCATAATGTGTGTTTGTATACTTATATATATCTTCGCCTGTAACTCTTGAAAATTCACACACACAGGAATACACACATTGCATTTCTGATATTAGTCATGTTGCTACAATAAGAAGTTTGCTTTCCTATCACAAGATCCTAGGTTCTAAATCTACATTTAACCCTGTAAATACTTATTTTTCCAAAGTTACTCATATATTTAATCATGTATGTCATTTGGACATATATGCTGAACATTTGTCCTAGAAATAAATTATTACAATATCATTCTTATCTTTAATCACATCCACATGTCAATAATTAACATAAATTCTAGGGTTTCTCTTATGTAAACTATACAATCCTGGACTCCAAAAATTAAACATGTTCAATACTAAGGCCATCATTATTGATGACACTGGTCCACTAGTTAAATAATTGTTTCTACTTTAGGCACAAGGCCAGCAAATACCCAGTGCATTACTGGTACTTTATTTTATCGTTACTTTCAAAAACACTTTATAAAATAAGAGCATGTAATATTAGGCTAGGTTTTGAATTGGCAGAGTCAATTCATCATAGTCCTGCAGGCAATAACGGAGGAATTTAAGACCGGATGCCCATGGGAACTCCTGTATGCTGATGACCTCGCACTCATAGCTGAATCTATGATAGAACTAGAGAATAAATTCCAAACCTGGAAGCAGGGACTAGAGAGAAAGGGTCTCAAAGTCAACATGACAAAGACTAAGGTCCTTGTAAGTAGACGAGAAAACAGAACCCAGATCCCCTCAGGGAAATGGCCTTGCTCAGTATGTAGGAAAGGTGTAGGTAGGAACTCCATTCTCTGCCCCAAATGCAAACAATGGGTACACAAGAGATGTAGCGGGATCTCAGGAAGCTTAATTAAGAATGTAGGATTCACATGCAGCAGCTGTGCTGAAACAGCAAGCAGCAAACAGCCACAGGAAACAAGTACCACCAATCTCTGGGAGGGCCCTGTAGAAACAGTAGACAGCTTCTGCTACCGAGGTGACCGAATTAGCAACGGAGGTGGGTGTTCAGAAAGTACAATAACTAGGGTAAGAACGGGATGGAAGAAGTTTAGGGAACTACTACCACTGCTAGCTACAAAAGGCTTCTCCCTCAGAATGAAAGGCAGACTGTATGATGCATATATCCGAACAGCGATGTTGCATGGTAGTGAGACCTGGGCGCTGAAGGTGGAAGACTTACGTAGATTAGAGAGAAACAAAGCCTGCATGCTCCGATGGATGTGTAACAGTAATATACGTGAACGACAAAGCATAAATGAATTGAGAGAGAGACTGAGCATAAGAGGAATCAAATGCTGTGTGCAGGAGAGGCGGTTGCGCTGGTATGGACATGTGATGCGTATGAAGGATGACAGCTGCATAAAAAGGTGCAGAGCACTAGAAGTTGATGGAAACCGCGGAGTGGGGAGACCCAAGATGACCTGGGATGAGGTGATAAAAGCCGACCTTACCCAATTACACCTCTCAAAGACAATGACATACGACCGTGACTTCTGGCGTCACGCAGTAATACAGAGTACCCGACCTCCCATGGGTACATGCTGAAGCATATAAACAATATGCCCCCACACCGCAAGGTGGTCGTGGAGGTGCCACGGCAAAAAAGCACCCAGCCCACACTGTAAAGTGGACGTGTAGCCGCCACGAAAAAGCACCCAGCACTCACTGTAAATGAGGTTGGTGTTAGGAAGGGCATCCAGCTGTAGAAATCAAGCCAGATCAGTTCCTGTATGAGCAAGGCATGGTCAGCCGACCAGACACTGCACACAACAGGACAACCCGTCTAACCCATGCTAGCGTGGAAGAACGGACGTAAAACGGTGATGATGATGATTAGAACGTTGGAAAGAATGCTTTGCAGTATTCATTTCGGCTCTCTACTCTCTGAGTTCAAATTCAGCCAAGGACAGCTTTGCTTTCATCCATTTACAGTTGATAAAAAAGTACCAGTCTAGTAGTGATGTTGATTCTTCCTTTATATCTCTTTCTCACTTCCATTCTCTCACTCTCCAACCTTCTCTGGGGAGCAGATGGGCTCTGCTTGGTTTTAAAATGCCCTAGAAATGCTGTATGTCACTATGGTGCTCCCTCAGAAGTTATAGGTCCATACATACAACATAAGTCTAATTTCTTTTGTGAATTGGGTGTTCCCCAGAGATCAATAATGATATTTCTTATATACAATAAAGATTTAACTGAAATATCAAATCTATTATCTGATAATATTCTTATAGATGGTACAACTGTATTCTTCAAAGAGAATAATAATAATGAAGGAGTCTTAATGATGAATGCCAAATTACTTAAATTGAACACATGGTTCAAATCAAATGGACTTTTTCTGAATTCTTTTTCTTTGCTCACATATTCCTGGGAAGGCCGTAGAGGAAGAGTCCTCAAACACACCTTCCAGCGGGTCCTGTCAGAAGCAACCGTCTCCAATTGATCCAGTTGGATCCCCAAGCAGGACCAGCCAAGCTCATAGATGTTATTCAACCACCTTGTTTGGCGTCAACTCCTGGGTCTCTTGCTAGTTGGTTTTGCTTGTAAAATCTGTCAGGTGATTCTTTTCTGAGACATTTGAAATCAGATATCTGTAATATTGGAGCTATGATCTCTCAGCTTAGAGTAGTGGCACATTACTGCACCAACTCATGCAATTCTTGCACTTAATTCAGCCTCCTGCCTTCCATCAACACAGCCCCGAGATACTTGAACTTCTTCATCTGCTTCAGTGTTAGGCTTCCTTGTGAGGACAAGTGCCTTAGTCTTCACTGCATTGATTTTTCATTCCAGCCATGCTGCACTCAGCAGCAAACCTATCAAGTGCATGTCAGAGATTGCCTTCTGTCAAGTTAAGTTGTACCCTGTTAACTGCATATCTGAGGAGATGTCGAAAAACAGTAGGGCCCCATCATCTTAACTGTACCCTGAGCTGATCGATATCAAAACGATTGTAATATGCCAATAAAGTTTGTAATTATGCTGTAACACTGACTTTGATTCTTCTTAATCTCTCTCTCTATATATATATGTGTGTGTGTTCGTGTAGTACAGTAATTCTGGTTACTTACTTTCACTTGTTTTATAAGATTCAATCCGTTAGTGTTCTTGTGAGTGTATGCGTGCGTGTAGTTATATATTTTATATGCGCGAACATGTGAAAGAAATTAGGTGAATGCAATAGTTTTATTTATTGTCAAGGGCGGTGGATTAGCAGTATCGATAGATCATCGGACAACATGCTTTACGGCATAGAGCTACGGTCCTTTACGTTCTGAGTTCAAACCCCGCCGAGATTAGCTTTGCCTTTCATCCTTACGAGGTCGATGAAATAAAGTACCAGTAACATATTGAGTTGATTTAATCGACTTTCCCATCCCTACAAAATTGTTGATCTTGTGCCTAAATCATAAACCGTTATTTATTGTCAATAACACCCACATGCTTTATTGATGAATGTAATCGTAAGTTCGAATCTCACTTCTGATACCATGTTATAATTAGCAGATGCCAAAAGGGTAGAACATTAAACTCTTAGTTTGTTCAGCTCTGAAGATAAGATAGATTAATCGAATATATGTTGTAAGGGAAGATAACTCTCATTCGCATACAACTATAACCAAACACGTTTATCTATGGTTATTCATTTTTCTTGTCTTTCTTTCCATGCTTGAAACCATATACCCATTATCAACTGACTTCTGAATAACATCCATGTACATTTTTTTGTTTCAATATTTCTCATTAAAAAAAATTCTTCTTTATTTTGATAAAGGACACGGGTGGCTGGTCGCCGCTCTATTTGAATAGAGCTCATTTCTGAGAGAGAATCGATCTAAGTAATGGATTGGTACTTTTATTTATAGATTCTCGAAAGGAAGAAAGGTAAAGTTGACTATGGCGAATATAAATTCAGAGCCAGAAAGATGAAACGAATACTGCAAGGCATTCTAACCGACACTATGTCAATATGCCTCTTTTAAACGTGGACCGCGGCCACATTTGAACTCAGGGCGTAAAAGCATTGAATATCGTGAGATATTTTGTCCAACGATTCTGCTAATTTGTCGCCTTAAACAAATGACACGAATCTAAGCCGCTTGCATGGAGGGTGCTATTCAACACACGAAATAAACATTTCATGGCTTTTTAAGGGAAGGGTACAAATCAAGAAATGTCAGATTTCTTCTCTCCTTCCAGGTAAAAATAATTTGCTCAATTTCCACAAACTGTTTGTATATCAATTAGTTTCGTCTTTACTTCCGGTAATCCATAAAACCACGTGCCGGAATGTTTCGGAGGAATGTATTGCTGTTTTAACTTCAAAAGAAAAAAATATAAAACGGAGTTGTAAGTTTGCAACCAAATACCGAGAGAAGTAAGTACGTAGTAACTAAACAACACATTATTACGACTCGTCCCACAAAATCTGGCAACTTGGGATTTAAACTGAACGGTGTACAGTAGACTAACATATTCCTCAAACAAAAACACAAAATGTGAATGGAATTATAATAGAAGGTAACATTTGTTTAGTGTGTGTTATGCAAACTGTTGCTGTCAGTTAATGTTGGTTGTTTAGTTTCTGGTTAGCTTTGATCAAAAGTGTTCTAGCTCTGACCATGTTTTTTTTTTAAAAATCCATGTTACTATTGAAAACGACTGTATTTGTCAGACGTAAGCGTGTAAAAACATTGATAGTGTATAATTTGAGATTTGGTTGCTATTACTAGCAGCTTAAGCAAAGACTTGGAGGCCAACTCGAAGAGTTGGCAGTGTTTTTTTAAAGATAATTTGAAATATGAAGTATAATAAATTACGAATGTAAGTTTTTAGTAAACATACAATTCTGGTGTTCTTGGCCCGCCTCCCTATTCATCACCATTGGCACAGTTTGGCTTCCCGCAGGTGTGAATCTCACGAGCTGGAATGGCTCTTCCAGTGCGTCTCCCTCACAATCATCCGGGGAAACACTTTCTCTATTTTGTCAGCTGGGGCTACGGGCGGCTAACCTGTGGGCCCACATTGTGTTCGGACCTGGTGTATATGTATATATTTATTTACCACACAACATTAACTATATATTTGAAAAGTAAACAGTCGTTACACTACAGATTTCCCTCTCTCTTGTTAGAAGAGATCGAACTGACTAGTTTTAACTTTTATTAAACTTCCATCAGAGAACAATTACTCTCTTGGAAGAGTGACTGTCCCTCTCCCTTTTTTTCGTCGCTTGATCTTTGTTTCTTTTCTCCTTTTCAATTTCTGTTGCCTTTAATAGTGTGTTTTGTTTTTGTAGATACTGCTCAATTATTTTTATATAATGTTAATGGTGCCCTTTCATGGCGAGATTGTGAGATTTAGTGTGTAAATAATATAATTTGCAACTGGAGTCTCTTCTCCCTTCTTTCATATTTAGGAAGTTATATTGTTTAAAATCAAAACATTCTTGTCTTAACTATTTTGATTATATTTTGGTGTATCTATAACTGTGAATTATATTTGTGAGGTTCCTAGCAATAATTAATTATATTTATTATGTGTTTATATTTTCATTCTGTAAGAATTATAAACAATTTGTTGTCAATAATAAAATATATATAGCTTATAAATATACCTATGTTAATCTATAAACGATACTCAGAATGTGAAGGTGGTATTGTTAACCTTAAATTAATGTCACTTTTGTTGTATTTCAGGACATCTTTGTAACTTAAAAAAGGTAATTTTTAATGGAAACTGGGATTATTCAACTGTAAATGCCTACTTTAATAAATTTCTTGTGTCCGATGAGAAGAATGCTGACAATTCAATATGAGTGAAGGATATTTGTTTATCGGATAGTTTTTCTTTTCAAAATAAGTATCAATATCTGAATATTGTAAATTTTTATAATTTCTGTGAAATTGATGGAAGACAAAATATTTGTTACTATAGAAAAATCACACATCTGTGAAATCTGTGGTAAAGCATTCTCAAGAAAACATCATGTAGCGAGACATAAAATGGTGCACACTGGAGAGAGACCGTACTCATGCGAAATTTGTGGACTGGCATTTTTTACTAATAGTCACTTGAATAGACATAAAGCTGTTCACATTGGGAGTAAAATGTATCCTTGTGATATCTGTGGTAAGGAATTCTCCATGTCTAGTTTAGGTAGGCATAAAATGCTTCATGGTGATGGAAATGCTAATTCCTGTGATATTTGTGGAAAGGCATATTTGCGGAAATGCCGCTTTGAAAATCATATGCTTAGTCATTTGGGAGTGAAACAATTCAAGTGTGATACATGTGGATGGATGTTTTCCGAAAAAAATCACTTAATGAGACACAACTTGATACATACTGGAGAAAAACCATATCAATGTGAAATTTGTGAAAAAGCATTTTCAAGAAAAGATAAGTTAAGTGAACATAAATTGACACACACTAACGATCGAGCATTTCAATGTAATATCTGTGATAAAGTGTTTTCAACACGTGGAAGTTTAACTAGACATGAAATATCTCATACCGTCAAGAAAGAACACAAATGTGAAATATGTGGAACTGAATACTCAAGAAAAGAATCGTTAAGTAAACATAAATTGAAACATTCTATTGAACCAACATTTGTGATAAAGACTTTTGAACCCATTCAAATTTAACTAGATATGAAATATCTCATATAGCCAAGAAACTAAATGTGAAAATATCCTCATTGTTAGAATAATTATAGCAGAATGAATTCACACAAATAAAATTAATCATATAGGTGTGAAATTTTCCCTAGGATATTTACAGAAATATAATTTAACCAAGCATAAGGCAGCGAATTAGCCATTGGAATAAAAATACTCTAGTATTTGTTATGGCTCACAGCGCTCTGAGTTCAAACCCTGTCAATGTCAACTTTGCCTTTTATACTTTTGAGGTTGATAAATATAGTTATTCCTCTATCTCTCTTTATCACTTTCTTTCTCTGGAAGAAATTGGCTGTGTTCTGACTTGTAGAGAGACGGGCCCCACCTGGTTTAAAGTACCCAAAACGCACCATGCGTCAAGATGGTCCCTACGACTCCTTTAAGAGTTAAAGGTCCTCCTTCTTCACTTTGATTCATACTAAGAGATTAAAGTGTTATTTTTTTTGTGACGACGACTTCTCCAAAAAGACTGTCTGGAAAATATCTTTATGTACACATTCATTTTTTTTTTTCATACTCATGTGGGTTTGCAAGTTTGTACAATGATTTTCTACTAATGTTAAGCCCTGGTCAAATTATCAAAACTCTGTTGTTTCAGCTTGGCCAGTTTTTTGCAGCCATTTTGTGACAGTCCTCCTCCCTTGGAATGGAATGCATCTTCGTTATTTTCAACGATGTGCGGTCCATTTGTTCAATTAACAGAATTGGCTGTTGATGTTATTATCGTGTGACTGAGTATTTCAAAGACACGTGTATTCTTAACTTAATTCTCAGAGAGATTCGACATAATATAGTGACAAGGTTGGCCTTTGGAATTATAGACACAGACCATCTGATGGGCTTCCAAACATTTTCTGTCTACCCAATTGCACTCACAAGGTATGCATCGACCTGAGGTTATAGTTAACTAAACCTGTCTAAGATGCCATGCAGTAGATTCGAACCTTGGACTTAAAGTGAATTCCTTAATCGTTCAACCATGCTACGTCCAGATATGTATCATTCATTTATGTATAAGGCTCAAGCATTGCGATGTGATTGAAAAATTTGCTTTGCATTCACATGGTCCTTGAACTGATACCCTTTTACGAGACTTTGCAAAGCATTGTGAGTAATATTTGGTAGAAACTACAGATTCCTATCGTCTGTTTGTGTAGGTAATAGTGAAACAGCGTATCGAGTTGTCTCCCTTTATGCCAAAAGGTAAAACTTAGCTATAGTAATAAAAACATGTACAGTATCATCGACCAAAAAACTATTTAAATCTACATTTCTCATCAGGTGCCTTATTTGCCATATATATATATGTAGGTTTTAACTTTTATAGGTTTCGGCCAGTATTGGCCCAAGCCATGTCTAACTTAATAGCACCATCTGGCAAATATATATAAATAAATGATTTTTACATGACTAGAACTATTTCATTTGTATGAAATCACCAGGACATTCCTGATGATTTCAAATGAATGAAACAGTTCTAGTCTTGTAAAAGTCATTTCTATATGTATGATAAAGATGCCTATACTCTACCAATGTATTGAGTTACCCACTACATATATGAACATGTTTGGGATAATATTGAACTTATACATTTATTCCCTAAGTTCAACACTCTCATCCTTGGTCATAGTGATGCCTAGAATTTGTAGTGACTAAGGACTGCAGTTACATTTTCATGTTTAGGATGGGTGGAATGTGATTTGTTTTTATGTGTGTAATTATTCTCTTTGTGCTGTTGAAAGAGACGAGATTGATATAACCCCATTGGAAAGGTGTCGTTTTTTATTTGACATGTGGTGTTTAGCTTGCATATGGACAATACTTAGATGTGGAAAGGGATGAAATAATGTAGGATGATATCTGCATAACAATGGTTGATGTTTGAGGTGTTTGGTCGAAAATGGGTTTGAAATTAAGAAAGAGTCAAGGGTGTTTGGTGTATCTGCATGTTGGTGAGAGATGTAAGAAGAGATGGATTTAGTTGATGTGAGATCTGTCCCCCATCTTTTGATTAGCTTATAAGATATAAACCAACGGCCTTACTTAACCTGCTAATAAAATAGCAGCCAAATCACCCTTAAATCATATCCCATGCTCTACACATAGAAAAATGATGGGATGATCACTGTTGGGACTCTTTTGACCTGAGACTAAAAAATTACTACAAAAATGTATGAAATAGTTCTGAAGTTGTTTAGTAGAAGCTAAGTCAAAAGTGAGATCTATAATCAAAGATGTTCCAGCTTGAGACAAACTGTCTTTTAGTGCAGCATAATGTATAAAAATGATAAAAAGTGATTTGAGAGCATTTTAATAACTAGAGCAAGGTTTCCTCAATTTATAACCTTTACACAACTTTTCACATATTGCAGAACCCCTACTTATATTTTACAATCTCTTGTCACTCTAATTTTAATATGACATTAAATTAAACAAAAATTGTTGTTGGGAGAGCATTTATTCACCTAAAAATATACACATATAATATAGTAGTATAATTAATACGAAGCATTATGAGATATATAAATAAAAGACCAATAATTTTCAAAAAGTGGGTACAATGCAGTATAAAAATATGAAGGACAAATGAAACAAAACAAAGTAATGTTTTATCCAGTGTATTTCAACAATATTTCAAGGATACTACCCTTTTTTCAAATGTGAAGCTGAAGCAGTTTAAAACAAACAAATGATCAATGTGTTCTTCCTTAACTGGCCTGCATATCTGTAATACGCATGCATGAAGTTGCTATAGTATAATAAATCTTTATAAAATTTTATTAAAAGTTACCTTAACTCATGGAACTAATTTGGTGAGAAATAGCTCTAGAGTATTCACTTGAATAAGGATGAGATAATCACCTGAATAGTCTTATATTTGTTAACCTTCATAATGGTGAAAGTGGCGAATTGGTAGAGTTCTTAAAACATTGGATAGAATGCTTTGCAGTGTATGAACACTGAGTTAAAATCCCAGAGGTCATTTTTGGTTTTCATCCTTTTGAAGTTGGTAAAAAAAGTACCAGTCCAGTACTGTGGTTGATTTTTTCCCTCTATATCTTTCTTTCTATCTACCACTCTCTCTCCTTCTTTGGAAGAAATCAGCTGTGTTTGTGTTCAGGCCTTGAGAGGGATGTTTCTGCTAGGTTTAAAATGTCCATCACTATGACACTCCATTCATACATAAGATAATGCCATCACAGTCATTGATATGTCAGTTCGGCAGTGAATTAAGGCTTCTGTAATACAAGAAGTCAGTGTTGTTGTTATTGTTGCATTGTTAGATAAACCTAAGCCCTAATTTGAATTATAATTTGTGATACTAGCTGAACCCGTGATATCTCTTGTGTTGTTAGATAAATGTAAATTCTCAAGTAAATTATGGCTTATGTGATACAAAAGTTAGGTGTTATTAAAGCAACACATCTCATGTTAAATTTATGGATAAATGTAGATTATTGAAAAGATAATTACTCCCAAGTGTTGTTTAATTTTAAAACCGCAATAAATTTCATCTTATATTTACATTTGCTTTGTGTTGTTTGTTAAGGGATACCCTGTGTGTGTGTATGTATACATGCAAAAAAAATAAACGGAAAACAACAAAGCAAACAATACAGTACACTGAAAATATATATTAGTTTAACGCTTTATATATATATACACATACCACTTTGTTTTTTTATTTCCAGCATTGTCTCTCTCTTCCATTACTCCATCCTTTATTATCTTTTCAGCCAAACCACACTGTTCCGGCCATCAGTCCCATTCCTTCTCCCAAACCACTGTTCTCCCCATCATACCCCCATTCCCTCCCCCAAACCACTGTTCCCCCATTGTACTCCCATTCCTTCCCCCAAACCACTGTTCTCCCCATCATACCCTCATTCCCTCCCCCAAACCACTTTGTTCTCCACCCATCATAGTTCCATTCCCTCCTCCAAACCATTGTTCCCCCATTGTATTCCCATTCCCTCCCCCCAAAAAACTGTTCTCCCCATCATACCCTCATTCCCTCTCCCAAACCACTGTTCCGGCCATCATAGTCCCATTCCCTCCCCCAAACCACTTTGTTCTCCACCCATCATACCCTCATTCCCTCCCCCAAACCACTGTTCCATCCATCATACTCTCATTCCCTTCCCTCACATGTGGACAGGGCTTAGGTCTCTCAAACGGCTCAATAGCGTCATACCTAAAGATGACATTGACATCCAGCCTTCTGAAAACTACTCATAGTAATAGAGAGTATGCCACCATATTTGCTTCTCAAGCTGACTGAAAAGCTACATATAAAAGATAAAGGTTGGCTGGAGGTTGATTACAAGGTTCGCAGTTGGTCCAGGGTGCTCAAACTGAAGAGCTGACAAAATCTCCTTGGTGAGATGAAAGGCTATGATGGCTTAGTCAATTATCGACCCATGCCGAGGTATCAACTTCAGTGAGTTTGGCGTTTAAATGGTCACATAAATGCTTTGAGGCAGTGTGGAAAGTGGACGACTGCAGGCATATTTATGCTGTGGATAACATGGTCAAACTGTGAAGGCCAAAATATTGTGCTTTATTAGTGTCCCTATGGCAGTGAATTTGCAGTATCAGTAGAGCGTCGGACAAAATGCTTTGCGGCATAGAGTTACGGCCCTCTACGTTCTGAGTTCAAATCCCACTGAGGTTAGCTTTGTCTTTCATAAAGTAGAAGTAATGGACTAGGGTCGATTTAATCGACTTTTCCCTCCCCCAAAATTGGTAGTGTTGTGCCTCTTCCCTGGGCATGGATTCATTGAAGCTCCGACGTCTAGCAATGGACTTGGTAAATGCCCACAAAGTTATTAACCATCTCGCCAATTGCAACCCTGAGCACCTTTTTGATCTCCATGTGTCTAACACACGTGGACATGCCTACAAAATCAGAAAACAGCACAGCTCCCATGACTTTCATAGACATTTTTTCACGCTCAGAGTTGCTGAAGCATGGAACAAACTGCCTGCGTCAGTTGTTAGCTGTCGAGACACTGCATCCTTTAAGACACTCATGCTTCCCGAAATACGCCAAAACTACACCAGATGTCCCCCTTCCATACACATGCACACTTGTGTGTATCATGACTCGTGCACTGTTCATTTTCCTGATGTTTGTGCATTGCCCTATGTACTGTACATGCACTTTTTGATGAGTTGTGGTGCACCTGGGCACTGTACACAATATTTCATTATTATTATTATTATTATTATTATTATATCATGACTCATACACTGTTCATTTTCCTGACATTTGTACATTATTCTATGTACTATACATGCACCTTTGATGAGTTGTAGTGCACCTGAGCACTGTACACAATAATTTCATTATTATTTATTATTAAATCAGAAACCTTTATTAGTGTCTCTAGTGATAGACCACTTCTATTAGCAGTAGTGTCCCTATGGCAGTGAATTTGCAGTATCAGTAGAGCGTCGGACAAAATGATTTGCGGCATAGAGTTACGGCCCTCTACGTTCTGAGTTCAAATCCCACTGAGGTTAGCTTTGTCTTTCATAAAGTAGCAGTAATGGACGGGTCGATTTAATCGACTTTTCCCTCCCCCAAAATTGGTAGCGTTGTGCCTAAATCAGAAACCTTTATTAGTGTCTCTAGTGATAGGCCACTTCTATTAGCAGTAGTGTTTGGGAGACTGAGGACGAGTGAAGTGAAGTAGGTACTTCTACTCACGAGGGTGATTGGTCCAAGGCGAGAGAGGGTATTGCTTGCTAGCATACATTTTGCTTTTGGAATTTTTCAAAAGTCTCCTGAGCTGAGCTGTGTTTGCCAACAAGGATAGGACATGAAATGGGTTCGTTTGGAGTTGCCGTGGTCGGCTCAGATTAATGCAGAACAGGTGATGAAAATTGTCACACCCTAATCAGCTATAACCTTTCTTGCGCCTGTTGATAGAGATACAAGTACTGAGCTGGGCAGGGGATCGGGGGACTGAAGTACCGTTCAGTATCGTAAGCCTAAATGTTATAACCGTGAACTCCTTTGTATTCATTCGCTGTTTTGTATCAGTGATTTGGTGTTGGTGTTTGTGTCGAAAGTAAATTAGTCCGCAATAAGTTTTGTCTCCCTCCCAATAATTTTTTTAACGAAAGTGTTCCCAATAAATGCTGAAAATCTTTTATTCACAGTTGTATACAAAATATATAATGGTTACAGAACGAAAACATAATATATATAAATCAAGTAATACATACATCTAGGTCCCCATACAACCAAAGGGAGGTGAAAGGGAGACACACGAACCGCTACCAGAGCATATCGGGAGGAGCACTAGGAAACCTCTCTAATAATTTTTTAGGCAAGCCAGCACGTTCGCAGCGTTACCTCGGGTGATGGCGAGGCTGATGCGCTGGAACCACGAATCCCCCTCACAAGCATCACCAGCGGTTAGGCGAGCCGCTAGTGAAGTTAGGAATCTCGGAATCAGTAGCCCGATTCCCCCCAAACGTCTCGAACACCACAGGCTGGAAAATGTAGTGAGCCGACAGATCACAGTAACGCCAATCCAACCCATCTAACGATTTTCTCTTTAATTGCATTCCAACGTTGTTTTCTTTTGGTTGCTATTATCAACGATCTTTATTTCAAGTAAACCGTTTAAAACATTTTACTTCTGCCCAAATTCTTAAAATAAGGATTTAGTTTTGCTGTTCGAGTGGTGAAAATAGCTTTTCTTCTGAATTATCTATATTCCATGCTGCAAAGAAAGTTCTGTTCTATTTTTTCAATGACAAATAACAAAATAGTGAATATTATAAATATATGTTTTTATTCATTAATACAGTCAACAATATTTTCAAAAACACATCCGTCAACAAGCTTTTTGGTAGATTTCGCTGCTGCCTTTGCATTTTTCCTTCTGTGAATGTTCTTTCTGAAAGAAAAGAATGAAATTTATTATCTAGACATCGGCAGGTGAGTTAGAGATATATACAGGGTGTCCCCCCAAAATATATACACACTAATAAATATTGCCTGTACAGGTAATCAAAGTGTGTATACGTAATTTTGGGACACTATATATTTCCAACTCATCCGCCAATGTTTAGACGAATAAAATAAAAATATAACTATAAATCCTGGTCGAGTTACAGGTCTGCCGCTGTGATTTGTTGCAGAGTTTGAGACTAAAATCTCTTGTCTTCTCGGAAGCCCCAGGTTTCCTTGCCCTGGAAGAGCCTGGTAAAGTGTTCATACAGCGCGTGCGGCTATACCGTACACCTTATAACAGAGTTACAGGGGATGTTTAAGAACTCAAGACTTCCTGGTAAACGTCGAAAACAAGGTGAAGATGACTGCTACTTCACACTAGTCTTCAAGACGGACTCAACTACAAACCATATCGGATTACCCGTGGCAGTAGACTGATTAATCGCTTCAAATCACAGCTATTTATAACATTATCTTGACAAACGTCATAATTATTATGACGTCATAATGACAATATGGACGAATTTTAAATGTTAAATTTTCAATCTTTTCGCAAAAATACAAAATCTGTATTTATGAATTACTAAAACACAAAATGAATAAATAAATGGTAAAGAAAAAAGGTTGTGGGAGAAATGGGGAGGTGGGGGCGAAAGTGTACGCTTGTCTCAATTGTGCCTCCCGGAGATCTGAACGGCGACCGACACAGAAATGAATTGGTCAGTTGTTCTCTTGTTTCACTCTTCTTTCACTCCTCTGTATTGCAGAAGTCTGGATGGACAAGTTTTCTGATTTATTACATAAATATTGTTGCTGCTGTTGTTTACAAACACACACATTTTAAGGTCAAATTGTGAGCCTTGTTACTCTGGAGTTTCGCCTATTTATCACAGGGCCCTGATGACCCTCTGGTAAACAGGCGAAACGCCAGAGTAATAAAAGTCACTATTTACCCTTAATAAGATGAATATTTAAACTCTACTTCGGTATTGAGAACTCTTTTCTCTCAGAATCGGTCGCAGTCTTCAATTTGTCAAGATTTCTAGCGGTGGATTGGCAGTATCGGTAGAGGGTCGGACGCCATCCTTTCCAGCATAGTTACGTCCTTTTACGATCTGAGTTCAAATCCCGCCGAGTTTGACTTTGCCTTTCATCCTTACGGGGTCGATAAAATAAAGTACCAGTAATGCACTGGGTAATTGCTGGCCTTGTGCCTAAAGTAGAAACAGTTATTACTCTCAAGGTGTGGCGGTGAATTGGCAATATCGGTAGAGGGTCGGACATGCTTTCCAGCATAGTTACGTCCCTTTACGATCTGAGTTCAAATCCGGCCGAGGTTAACTTTGCCTTTCATCCTTACGGGGTCGATAAAATAAAGTACCAGTAATGTACTGAGATAATTGCTGGCCTTGTGCCTAAAATAGAAACAATTATTACTCTCAAGGTGACACAACCTTATCGAGTGCTTTGCTGCACATTCCTGATTGTATATCGTTAACTTGGCTACAGCCAAAACTTCGATTTTACTAAACTTCCATTTGTGTATATATATATAGTAATAATAATAATTTATTCTAAGCAAACAAAGGGATTTCATTAAGCGGCTATATTAACATGCTCTACTGAAGAAATCTCTATGGCTATTTTTCTGTAGTCAAGACAACACCTACATAACGATGCTAGCTAGATCTTGGCATTGTGGTAGTATCACAGGGTTCGGTTATTATGTTTCTGTTAGTGAACAATATAATATATATAATATATATATATATATATATGCAAAAGTTCTATTTAAATTGTTGGGATACAACAAGCAAATATTTTTATAACTGATATAAAGCACTCGACAAGTATTTGGAGTGGATATACGATATTAACAAATGGAAACTATATTTATAAAACCATCTTTATTTCATTATACATATTTCAAGGATACCAAGTTAAATTATGGTATGCCTTCATCAGACAAAATACAATATATACCAGTTTTATAAATAAATATTGACATACCCTTTCAAAATGCAACCGTTACTTTTGGAAGACATCAGGATGTCTTCCAAAAGTAACGGTTGCATTTTGAAAGGGTATGTCAATATTTATTTATAAAACTGGTATATATTGTATTTTGTCTGATGAAGGCATACCATAATTTAACTTGGTATCCTTGAAATATGTATAATGAAATAAAGATGGTTTTATAAATATAGTTTCCATTTGTTAATATCGTATATATATATATATATATATATGATTTCTAAAGAATGAAACAGTACTAGTCCTGTAGAATCTCATCTATATTAAAACTTATATATATATATATATATATATGAATCAATACCTCCCTACGGACAACTAACGCTACACACTAGGTCCAACACAGAGGAGCCGAACTCCCACTGTCATCGCCTCCATCTCTCTCGCTCTCCCCATCTCTCTGTATTATGAGAAAATAGGGTCCTACGTGCTGGCTGCCCCACGGACCCGGCAGACAGAATTGAGAAGGCGTTTCCCCGGAGGATGGTAAGGGAGATGTGCTGGAAAATTTATGTTATCAAAGGATGGTGAAGTCTGCAGTAATGGTCAGGTGTGTGTGTGTGTGTGTGTGTGTATACTCATACACGCACATATATATATATACATTTATACATATATACACAGGATGTCAACCATTATCCAGTTGCCATCAACTTTCATCGAAATGTCTCTCATACTTGATTTTTGTCTTTCAATGAATTTTTCTTATTGCTAAGTTGCCGACTGCAGTTCTAGGTGCTATTTTTTCTTTTACATCATTTCGGCTTTTATTTGATGTTAAACACACCAGACTTGTTCTAACGCTAGTCTTGTTAAGTGCAGTGTCAACACCCGAGCATCATCTGTCAGCTTTATTTTCTTGAAATCTTCTTCAAGCAGATATGACAATATTTTTTTGTAAGTCGCTCTGTGCTTAACAATCTGCCTGTGACTTATTCCGAACCTCGACAGTTCAATCATATTTTTTATTTCAAGTAAACCGTTTAAAATATTTGAGAAGACGTCTATATCACTTTTTACTTCTGCCCAAGTTTTTAAAGCAGGATTTAGTTTTGTTGTTCAAGTGGCGAAAATGGTTTCAATTTGTGTTCAGCATTTCAGCTTCTTCTCTTCTGAATTATCTATATTCCATAACATTGCTTTGTTGGTAACAGTGTCTTATACTTCTTTCCAGTCAAATCTGCCTTAAGCCACGTAACGCGCGCACACACACACACACACACACACACACACACACACCAGGCTGTAAACAATTAGTTGTCCTCCATTTACATGGTCCCTAAAAAAACTCAAGGCAACGTACGAATATGTGAGGGCTATCGGATGCTTGATAGCCACACTAAACCTGTAAAGACTTTTCCTCTCTTCACGGCACTAAAATAATTTCAAAAATTGTGCTTCTCTGTGTTTACAGTCAGAGACATAGTGAGCCGGATGACATCCCTAAAGCCGCATATTTCGATTCCTTTCGGTCTTTCTGAATTCTTGACAGTTACTCATCTAGAGAAGTTTGCCACATCGATTCTATATCTCAGTATGCGACGGATATTCACCACTTCAAGTATTTTATAATTCCGCAGCTGGTGTTATTTTGAATTAGGTTTGTCCATATTGAATTTAAACGTTCAAGTGGTAAATAAAATAAAAGGGAATGCCGCGCTCTAGGCTTTGAGTCCATCCCCCCTCCCATTCTTCTGTGATCCTAGAGCCCTTCATTTTCCGTTTTCATAACCACAAAAGTCTTTCCACTATATAAGTGTTAGTTGAGACAACTAGCATAATTAATATCTGAAGGCATAGATAAAGGGATTAATTTATACTTGTGTCCGAAGAAAATATATTTATTCATTTATTCAATACATCAAGATTACCACTATCACCATCATCATAATCATCATCAGACAGTTGACTGCAAACAGTCTGTAAATTTGCAAATAGGAGAATAGGAAAACATTTTTTACGATAAAGTTGAACCAAATATAAAAGATAAGAGATACAGTGAAACATTTTATCTCCTGTCTGTTTCAAACATTCTTAGTTTAGACTTGGATTTTTTCCAGTTTCTTGAAATATTGTTAAATAAAAGATATTGCAAGTTTCGTGCACAAAATAAAATAAAATAATTGTTTCTACTTTTGGCACAAGGCCAGCAATTACTCAGTGCATTACTGGTACTTTATTTTATCGAACCCGTAAGGATGAAAGGCAAAGTTAATATAGACAGAAAAATATTCAACTAGACACGGTAATTTGTTATTGTACATAATTTCCAACGATATGAATTTACAAATAATTTGCACATTACAAGTCAAAAAATTAAAGAATCAGTAAAAATGTTTCTTTTTCTTTGCCTACTTATTCCTTGGGGGTGGGGGTCGTCGGGTTAGAATCCTGAAACACGCCTTCCAGCGAATCCAATTGATCCGACTGGATCCCCAAGCGAGACTAGCTCATGGATGTTATCCAACTATCTTTCTCGGAGTCTATCCCTGGGTCTCCCACCGGTTGGTTTTACCCGCAAAATCTGTCCAGTGATTATTTCATGAAACATTCTAATCACATGCCCATAGTATTAGAGCTATGATCTCTAAATTCGGAGAAATAGCGGCTCTACCTGGTCTATTCCCTGATCTCTGCACTACGCACTCTATCGAGTAACGTTACTCCAACGTCCCTTCGGAGGAACACTATTTCGACCGCTTGCATTCGCGATCGTATTCTTTCGGTCATTACCCACGATTCATGACCATAGGTAAGGGTTGGCATAATACCGAATTGAAGATAGCGGTAAAAATCAAAATTTTAAATTGATAATTCTTAATAGGAAAAAAAAAATGAAGAAAAGTCAAAATTTGAAGCTTTTTCTTCCCAACATTTGCAAGAAATATTTTAACACAGAAAATATCGCCCATGTTATGACGGTACAAGTAAATGAATTTTCTTTGGGTAGTTATTGTTATCATTCTGTCCGATTTTTACGCGTTGTCTATGCATTCTATAAAAAGCCCATTCAAAATCTATTTAAGTTGCCGTTAATAGTGTGGACTCAATAAAACATTTACATTCCAAAGGCAGCTGACACCGTGCGAATATATACACGTCTGAGGAGTAGATTAATGCCATCGAGCCAATCATCTGTATAATATATGTAACGATCAATATATAATCAAAACATGTTAAAGTGATACTTCGTTATATCATACTTTATTTATACACTATGCTATAGCAT
This sequence comes from Eledone cirrhosa, assembly GCA_964016885.1. Classification (NCBI taxonomy): domain Eukaryota; kingdom Metazoa; phylum Mollusca; class Cephalopoda; order Octopoda; family Eledonidae; genus Eledone; species Eledone cirrhosa. The sequence goes on along the minus strand of OZ024743.1, from coordinate 235,177,772 downwards.
CGAGTGCTGATATTGATACCATATCCAGTAATCAACAAAATTTATATATATATATATATATATATATATATATCAAAAGTATATATTGAGTTGAAACTCAAAATAGTCTCTTACAATTAAATAGCTCAAGGAAAGAAATACTAGTACTGTACTAGTTTCAAGCTTATTAGCTATCGTCAGCAACGTATACCTTCCTACCAGATTGTTGAATGTATATACTTACCTTATGCATATTAACGGCTGAGTAGCCCAATTTGCATATCGAGTGGGTTAATCGGCCGGGTGCACCGAAAACGATAAACGGAAAAAATGAAACGAAATTTCATTTCCCACTCTTAGTACGGCTGTTACTTAAATATAAGTATGTACACGTACATACATATATATATGTACACAGACGTACAGTAGTAGTGTATATATATATATATATACATACATGCACACATATATATGTACGTATGGATTCACCGAACATTTATTATAATGCTCGGTGTGTTTGTAAACAAACATCCCGTATTAAACCGTAGTGTCCAGCAACCATCGTTGCTCGTTTGTTCAACACTGACAAAGGAACGCTGTACTAGTTTCAAGCTTATTAGCTATCGTCAGCAACGTATACCTTCCTACCAGATTGTTGAATGTATATACTTACCTTATGCATATTAACGGCTGAGTAGCCCAATTTGCATATCGAGTGGGTTAATCGACCGGGTGCACCGAAAACGATAAACGGAAAAAATGAAACGAAATTTCATTTCCCACTTTTAGTACGGCTGTTACTTAAATATAAGTATGTACACGTACATACATATATATATATGTATACAGACGTACAGTAGTATGTATATATATATATACATATATGCACACATATATATATATGTACGTATGGATTCACCGAACATTTATTATAATGCTCGGTGTGTTTGTAAACAAACATCCCGTATTAAACCGTAGTCCAGCAACCATCGTTTCTCGTTTGTTCAACACTGACAAAGGAACGCTGTACTAGTTTCAAGCTTATTAGCTATCGTCAGCAACGGATACCTTCCTGCCAGATTGTTGAACGTATATACTTACCTTATGCATATTAACGGCGGGTCATTGGCGACTAAACTGGCAACCCCACCAATGTTTCTTGGTGAGGAGGGTGACTTTGGACATCCTGCAGGACTAAAAACAAAACCTGTAAAAGGGCAAAGGAGCTCTTAAGAGTCAATGGCCATCCAAAATCACCGGGAGAGATGACCCCTTAGCCTTTGTCAAGGCAGAATTCTAGAAGGAAAACTCTGATATAACACCTGCAACCTGATGGTATCCAATGATGTTGACTTGTTCTTCTTTTTGGTAAATATCATCTTGGTTAAGAGAGTGGGACTGGCTTTGTGCAGTGCCTTTGCTCACTATAAAAGCTTCACGGCACAGCCATTGCTTTATATCAGGAGATCTCTCTGCACTTGTCGTCACATGGTACCATGGGCCCAGCACTATGTGTCAATAATTATCACAAGTGTAGTGTTTGTACCAGAGTTTTCAAGTCGCTGGCTGGACTAAAAAGTCATAGTCGTTCAGCGCATCGGTAGGGGTTCTCCTACATGGATATAAAGTAGTGGCCGTACTCGAAAACGAGTTGGCAGCCACCATGTATGTATGTATGTATGTATGTATGTATGTATGTATATGTATGTATTTTTTTTAAAAATTTATTTATTATTATTATTTTTTTTTTTTTTTATTTATTTTATTTTATTTTATTTTATTTTTTATTTTTTTTTTCTTGTGCAATGGCCATACTCGATAACGAGGGGGCAGCCATCATATGTATATATATATATATATATATATATATATATATATATATATAACAATTGTTCTCGGTATGGTGAATTAACTGTTGCGTAACCACTTCTACCTAACTCGTCCCATGGACTGAGAGTGCTCTACCACTACGGAAATTACCTTCCAGTGTTCTACCACTATATATATATATATATATATATATATACACGCACACACACATATGTGTATATATATATATATATATATATATATATATACACACGCACACACACATATGTGTATGTATTAGTGAGTATAATTTTTACTTAATTATCTCGTCGTAATCGTAGTAGTAGAGCAAACGTGTTTTATTTTATCCCCGCCTCCATATATAGTTTAATAAATATGTATGCATAACACATAAATACAATTTAGCTATCAGTACATACATAAATTGTAAGCTTTACTGTTCAAACTTGTTCATCTTTTCGTATGCAGAATCTCCACTCCTACGCACTCTCCAAAATAAAGATTGCCTTGACATTTTATCACATCTAACTAGACCTTGTAAATCGAGGGGAAATTGGCTGCCATTTCAAGCAAATAGAGCAACTACCTTGAAAGATGGTCCTGCGTAAAGATGATCCTATCTATATACGTAAAATCAATAAGTTTCCTATGTTTATATGGGTATATAAGCGTTCTTCGTTATTTGAAAGCAGAACAAGTGTTAAAATATTTGGCTGCTCTTTTTTTAATTTTTTTTTATTCAAGGGATACAACTCCGGTAAACGTTTTTCAGAAAAACGAGAAAAATTTTCGGAGAATGCTAATTAACTGACGTCGCTATTGTGTCAATTTCTACAACTGCTTTTTGTATTTATTAAATGTTTGTTTGTTTGTAGTTTTATCATCGTTGTAGTGAGTTGTTTAAGACTGCACTCTGTGATACATTTAGATCTATTTTCATTTAAGTATTATGATGAAAATAGTTATTTACATATTAAACACAAGAGCCGGGGGAGTCATTTAAGGGGTAAGGGGTAATCTGAAATCATAGGATGTAAGTTAAATTATATTAAAGCTGCCCCGAAGGGTAAGTTGAAATCGATTTCATAAATAATCCCAGTAATCTGGTCATGAATTAAAGTTATCGAGTGTGTGGTGGGGGGTTGTGATTAGGGTCAGTTTAATCTAAAGTCATGTTTAGAAGTATTATTACACAAGTATTTCCGAAATTCGTAGAAGCTGACGTTAACATTCATTCTTACGTTCACACTCACACACGCTCTCTCTCTCTCTCTCTCTCTCACACACACATATATACATATTTCTTAGAGCGCGAAAACTAAGCTTTTTTAAGTGACCTTTACTCACCTAGTCGTAACTACGTCGCTGGGTTGTGAGAGTTTTCTTTAGAGCTAAGAGTGTCAGCCATTGCTCCATCTCTCCTAGTAGTTTACCGTTGGTTGGTCCGAGGTTGCTTATTCGTCCGTCAGAAGTCCACATATATCGCAACAAACCATCAAAGTTGGTGGCCGTATCGCTATCCGCCACCTGTGACCCATTCTATAGCTCTGCCGAGAAACAGCGGTAAGCTACTAGGGGAGATGGAACAATAGGTGCCACAGTTAGCTCCCAGGAAAACTCTCTCAACCCAGTTACGGCGAGGCTAGTAAAGGCCTCTTCTAAAATACCTAGTCTTCCTTCGCAGTTCTAAGAAAATCACCAAATTAGTGACTGGCGCGAATAAGACCACAAAAAAAAAAAAACTACAGTATGGTCAGATGCAATAAAAGCAATCATACCACATTATCCTTCTCGTGGGGTATCAAGCAAAGGAGCTTGTTCGAAAAATATATTGTAGTCTTCATCCAACGCCGTGAAAACTGGCAATGAGACTAGGAGGTGTGGGATGGATGCAACAAAGGTTGCCTACCCCGACACTCCAAAGAGGGTCCAGAAGGGTATATCCCTTAATAAGTGGCAACTGGATGTTACAAGTGATGTTACCGGCTGGAGTCAGGGTTTCCTCAACAAATTACCGTGGCTCTGGTACTGTAGATATAGATGAAGGATGGAAACTTCACTATTCAGGTGTAGTGACAAAAATGACTACACAGATAGAAGTTGTGATACTCACAAGTCCCTGGCTGTCAGAATGGATCCCACTGAGTTGGAGGATTTGCCTCTTGAAGCTTAGGCTGAAGGAAATATATATATACAGGGCATCTGCCAAATCATTAACAAATCTGCCAAGTCACCGCCATTGTATGGAAAACAAATAAATATTCCTAACACTAAGAGAAGACGGGTAGCCGCGTTGTTCGATCTCAATCCAAAATGAATGAAAGTCAAATTTTATCACAATAAATTTTCAACGTAGAACGTAAAGTTGTAATTAAATATATAAGAAATTTCGACCTGAGGTCTACCGATTTTACTATTCCCTTATTTATTTATTTGTTGTTGTTGTTGCTTGATCCTTCTTTCTTTATCTCCTTTTCATTTCCCCCTTCTTTTTCTGTTCCCGTTAATAGTGTGTGTGTGTGTGTGTGTGTGTGTGTGTGCCTGCGTGCGCGCGCGTTTTATTAGATACTGTTAAATTATTTTCATATAATGTCGATGGATTTTCATGACATGAGAGATTTCGAACAATTATTATTTTGGGGGTTGACAAGACTACAAATCTTTAGAATGTGAGATGTAATTCATTTAATCGGGCTCCATAACTGTGTAGTTAACCGGAAGTAGTTAAATGTTGCTAGATTCTATATCATTTTTCTGAGAATAATGAATTCTTACATTCATAAATCCAGGGTTTCCATATGCCACATGAGACTATGGAAGACTAATATTTCCCCAGTGTATGCGAATTTCTCTCGTCATGCTATCGCAGAGTTTCAATGCAGACGTTGCCATCAGAGCGCACATTTCCAGGACAGACGCCACTAACAATCCCGCTAATCTACCGCTCTGGACTGGTACTTTATTTATCGACCTCGAAAAGATAAAAGACAAAGTATAAGTCTACTGTAGTTGAACTCAGAGCGTAGAGATTCGAGTTAAATGCCGCAAAGTATCCAATCCAATGCTGTAGCGACTCTGCCAATTCACAACCTTTGCAGTGACACATTCACACAATTTTGAGGAAAGTGATGTGGTTGATTTGATCAAACGTTACTGGTATTTAACTAAATACTACTGCGCGACATTACATCCAATTAGCCGCTTTCTATTGAGGATAAATAACGGCCTAATATGAAAAATACAACTTTTAATTTTGTATAATAAAACAAATTTTATGTAAAACACATGTTATTCTTGGCATTATGCAAAGTTATCATTCACAGTACAATGTCGTTAGGGCGTGCTTTTGTTTAGCGAACTGTTCGATTTTCTACAGAATATGACACTTAGTTCCACCCCAGAGAATTCAAATATGTGCCAAATAAATAACGAAATAAAATATTTTCGGCATATTTTTCATAGTGACTTCTATCTCCATCAATATATCATTTGAAGAATTTCCCATGACTCTTTAAAGAAATTGTCGCCTTTTAAATATATTTCCCAAGATGTTTAAAAAAAAACAACAACATATTTTCACTTATCAGATGTCTCTTGGTAAATGCTACTTATGTGACTTTGGGGAATTGAAGCCAGAAAACGCCCACATCTCACCTCCTGCTGGTGTTACAAGCTCCAGAAACGTCATTAACAGAGTAAATTCCGGGAACTTACTCAGGGATATTGTGAGAAACAGAGGTTTTAACTTATAAGGGTACATTGTTGCACTTTTTATTGCTAATTTCTGTCTGGAATGCATCGCCATTGATCATGATTTTTTTACTTTGTTTCTTTTTTTTAAGTCTTGGGGTAACCATCGTTGGGTGGAGCTATTAAAAATGAGAAAACAAAACTTGTAATTGAAACTTCTTTTTCTTTTTTTTTTCTTTTTCTTTTTCTTTTTCTTTTTCTTTTTCTTTTTCTTTTTCTTCACTCATCTATTCCTGAGAGGGTTGTGGGGGCAGAGCCCTTAAACACTCCTTCCAGCGAGTTCTGTTAGAAGCAACCGTCTCCAATTGATCCGGCTGAATCCCCAAGCGAGACCAGCTGACCTCATAGATGTTATCCAAATCATCTTGCTCGGGGTCTATCTCTGGGTCTGCTGCCGATTGCTTTTGCTCGTAAAATCTGTCCAGCGATTCTTTCCTGATAAATAGACGTATGTAATTCTTAAATGTTAATGATGTCAATAGTGTATGTTCCCTTGCTCATATTACATAGACCAACATAATATATTAAAAATTTTGTTTTATGAATGAACTTTTAAGCAGATTAAAAATATAAGATGAAAACAAAGCGAGAATTGACAACAATCAAACACTATAGAGAATATGTGTTGAGTGAATTGGTGACTTAATGTGGGGACTCTCATTGGCAAGATATTAGAGTAAAAAAGACAAACGAATTATAAATTTAATGAGGAAAGCTTTCCAAAAGGTTGAGAGTGTCATCAATAAACAAAGTAATTATTTCTTGTATTGAGACAAATATTGAAAAAGGAAAATCATGGTGGAGAGGGAAGTGCTGCTTTCTAGCCAATTTGTTGAAAGGTGGGCGAGAGAGGCAAGAATGGTCCGTGTGAATGGGCCTAGCCTGAGCGTGTGCCTGTAGTATTGAAGGTGGACAACTGGGAGAAGACGCTTGTCATAACGGTCAGTGTGACCGTGGCTTTTGTGGGCTTTCTCCACGAGTAGTCCTTGGTGGTTTCTCCCTATTGGGGATTTTAATTTTGTTTCTATTTATTTTCGTTACATCTTTTGTTATTGTTATTGTGTTTCCTTTTATAGATGCAGAAACCCATATTTGTACCGTCCTGCGCCGTCCTTAATCTTTTCCTTTATGTAAAGAAATCATTATTATTCCTCTTAACCCGCCGAGGTTAACTTTGCCTTTCATCCTTACGGGATCGATAAAATAAAGTACCAGTAACGCACTGGGGTAATTGCTGGCCTTCTGCCTAAAGTAGAAACAATTATTATTATAGAGTTGTGGCCCTTTACGTTCTGAGTTCAAATCCCGCCTAGGTTAACTTTGTCTTTCATCCTTACGGAGTCGATAAAATAAAGTACCAGTAATGCACTGTGGTAATTGCTGGCCTTGTGCCTAAAGTAGAAACAATTATTATTATTATTATAGTTTATCAGGCTTAATAGGAATTTGTGAAATTCATGTTTTACCTAACATATTAGTGGGGTAAGTGGGGCGAAATAGAAACAACATGGAATCTAAATCGGATCACAGGCTTTTAGGCAAGATCTTATTTTTATTCGATGATTCTAATAGTAAAAACATGTATATAAATCATAGGCTCGAAATAATGGTTTCTGATTTAGGCACAAGGCCATCCATTTTGGGGGAGTGGAAAGTCGATTAGATCGACTCTAGTGTCTGGCTGGTACTTTATTTTATCGACCCTGTAAGGATGAAAGGCAAAGTTAACCTCAGCGGGATTTGAACTCAGAAATTAAAGGGTCGTAACTCTATACCATAAAGCAAGTTGTCCGACACTCAATCCACTGCCCTCATAGGCTTGAAATAATAAATCTAACAGTTATTACAATAATAAAGGTAGCTTACTCTATAGTCAAGACCTTCTTACAAAGTTTATTATAATGATTTCCGTGTTAGGTTTGGTCTTCTTTATTTTCACCTCTCCCATTCTTCTGTGACCCTAGAGCCCTTGCCTTTCCCTTCCCTTTCCGTTTTCATAACCACAAAAGACACTTGCATTTTTTACAATAAAACATTTTAAAATTAAAACTATGTGCTAATGGCTTTCAGATTTATAAAATTGTTGTAGAAAATAAAGAATTCGCAATGAATAACAACAGTATTCCTATGTTTTCCACGTTTCATAAAAATAGATTTCTTCCAGTTTATGATGGCACTAGAGTTAAAAGTTGTCAGATATCATGTGTTCTTACAAGATTTAAATATAAACGGGTTAAAAATAAACAACAAATCTATGTGGTGAAAGTTGTGTTTGGACAGTGATTCATGCATAGGCAATTAACAAGTTTCAACATACGAGAGTCGGCTGAAAAGTTCATAGGCTGACCAAGATACTCTCATGGAATGTGACCAAAATCAGGGCCAGATTTAATGGGGAGCAAATGGGGTAATTTCCCCAGGATCCCTTGCAGTGTGGGGCCCCACCAGCAACGGCCTTAGCAATTTATTTGTGTTCTCAGCTGGGGTTTTTAGTTTTAGGATGGTTAGAATATTTAAATATTTTGTAGCGCTCTCTAGACAGGAAGTAGCTGGAGTTACTTCCCGTTGAGGTTCCAGAACCTTCTTTGGGACTTCCGTCCAGGGAACTATAAAGGAGAGAGCTGAAAGCTATCTTCCTCTCTTTTCACCTTTTGGCTGCCTGACCTTTCGGCCAGGCGCGTTCCGCCGGAGGTATCCTCTCTCGCATCCTGACTGCAAAAAGGTAAACAACTAACTTTCTTTCGTCGTGAAATCACTAGCCAACATGTAACACAACAACTTAACTACGGCCTGGCAACATTTCCGCCAGTAGATCGTGCCTCCTGAAGTCCTTAATTCGTTGTTTCATCTCTCTTGGCATGTCAGCTATTCAGCTCTACTCAGCTCAATCTTCGTAAATAAATATTGTACATACAACCCAGTGTCCTGTTATAATTTGTATGTATAACTTTTCAATTCCAATTACTTGCGCCAAGCTAACTTTGATATGTCAAATAGGGGGTGGGGTGGAGGTGCGTGCTGTGTATTTTGATTTTGTGTATGAGGGACCTCCAAACCTGAAGTGCCCCCCCCCCCCCTCAAGGTCTAAATCCAACCCTAACCAAATGAGGTTTATTTTGCAACATAGCCCCCCTTACGGACAATACATTCCTTCCATCAGTGTTGCAGTGCTTGAATCCTATTGGGGAAGAAGCTTTCATCCTGTTGGTCAAAAATGTCATCAACAGCAGGCATGACGTCATTATCGCTGCGATACTGGTTCCCAGCCAAATGTTTTTTCATGTTGGGGAACAGATGATAGTCAGATCAGGAGAATAGGGAGGGTGATCAACCAGTTCAAAGCCAAATACAACATTAATAATAAAAATAAAGTTATGCGTATATAATTGTTTCTACTTTAGACACAAGGCCAGCAATTATCCAGTACATTACTGGTACTTTATTTTATCGACCCCGTAAGGATGAAAGGCAAAGTTAACCTCGGCGGGATAATGTGTTATAGAACATGTCCATAAGTAAGTACTGTGTTTATAAGGTTAAACATGTTATTAAATGTTGTAGAAGATGGCGTTAAATAAATGTTATTGAAGTTAATGTTCCATTTAAGTGTTACACCCGTGTGACAGATAACGGCACAGTCGTAATTCAGAAAAAAACGATAAATATGTTTTCAACCAGCTGGAAATATAGATTCAGTTTAACATGTCTTGTTACTTAAGACTGTAACTGTAAATATTGAGTAGAAAACAGCCGATTCTGTTCTATGAATATATTTATATTTGTGTGAGTGTATGTGTGTTTCTGTGTTTATATTTATATAGTCATACTTATGTATACATATGCACATCAAGATATTCTTGGTAACCTATGTTAGTTGCGGATAGTTTATCCACCAAAAAAACCCCCAAAATTTGTAATAATAGAATTATTAAACTAAATATTTGGTTTTGTAACTTGATTATATATAAAATACTACAATTAGTTGTACTAGCTGGTTTCGCTGTGAGTAGGTTTTCAAAGTTTCATTTTAATTTGTGTTGGTGTTGAATTTATTTTACACATACCAGAAATAACAACACAATCGGTACAGTATATGGAAGGAATATATCATAAATATCCAAAACATAAACATACACATACCGACCATAATTATGGAATAATACGCGATGCCCCCCGCCCCCGACGATGCGCAGGCTATTGTTGTCTTGCTGCGTGCCAGTGGAGAAGGAGGGCAGGGCATGGAGCCAGGCACCACTGTGGGGTTTGGAGGCCGCACGAAAACAGGCAAGGTGGTGCTGATCGAGCTGGCGCGTAAGCCTGTCTGAGGTCAGGCTGCACTGGATGGCATCCCAAGTGCTTTGCGGGGACTTGACGTCAACAGGGGGAGAAGGAGGAGGGACGTCTACTGGGCTAAGTCCCAGCCGGTCCCACGTCTCACAGGCGGCCTCACGTTCTCTAAACACAGAGGGTTCTATTGTGTTTAGAAGAACCCTGCTGGCGAGGATGCGGCACGAGGTTACCGACGAAAGAACGCCGGCAAAGGCATTGAGATCGGGGACCGGAGGCCAAGGCCGCCATACCTGACAGGTAAAGTGGCCTGTTGCCATCCAATGTCGTCAAACTTGACATTGCCTATCTGAGGAGAGATGTGTGGGTGTAGCACGGAGCGCTGCGAAGGGTATAGAGGAGCTGCGGCATAGCGAAGCAGTTCCTCAACAGAAAGAGGGCTGGGTGGCCGTCGATCAAGCCCAGTCGGCTCGTGATAGTCTGGAGTTGTTGAAGCCTGGACCTGATGGTGGAGCGGATGGCCGGCGGGTGGATCGGTGACCCGAGGATGAGGACACCCTCTTTGGGAGTCACCTGTACCTGGGGGAGAATGGACCGCACGTCCGAGACGGAGGCTGCAAAGCTCTCAGCATTGTGGCTGACATTCACCACCTCCGACTTGGACGAATTGACCTGGAGGCCGATTCCCGCCAGGGCAGGAACGACCGATTGTAGGTCATGGCAGACAGTCTCTACAGGCCCGCCCAACGTAGCATCATCCAGATACCAAACATTGAGAGGGGTCGTGATACACCGGGCGATGTGGTCTATACCAAGGGCAAATAGGAGGGGTCCCAAAGGGTCGCCCTGTTGGACTTCAGTGGTCGAAGGTATGATCGTATCAGCAGCAAGGAGCATGCTCGGGGCTCCATACGACAGGTAGGCCAGCGGGTAGGCAGAGGGGGCTCGGTAGAGGCAGGCATCGAGCAGATGGTCCCGGCGTAAGCAGTTGAAGGCATTCCTCATGTCAAGCTTGACAGTGAGGTGCCTGGAGTCCCTGGATGCCGGTTCCGGTGGGCAGCTGTTGAAGAACTGCCTGGTTGCATGTGCAGCCCCCTTACAGCCACCGGACACGCTGACACCAGTTGCACCGGACTGAACTCCTCACCCAGTTCGGGTGTTATGGACCTGCAGACCACCTTGGCAACAGGCCTCCGGAACACATTGCCCACTGTGATGGGGCGTATTTCCCCCTCTTTCTTCCTGAGAGCGGTGAGGCTAGCCGAAAAAAAGAGGCCTCGGCCGTGAGGGTCCAGGGTGCCATGGATGAGCCTATTGGTGAGCACCACAATTGCTCTCAGAAGGCGGCGCCCATCCTTAGCGGAAAGTGGGGATAGCAGTTCTTGAGGTGGCCTGGTCGGAGACCATCAGCACCTCCGCTGCTGCTAGCTGGGAAGGATTTGATGGCGGACATGATGTCTGCAACAGAAGCCACAAGGAGCAAGTGGGGTCGGGTGGGGGTATGGGTCTGAGATCAATGGGTGGCTCAGGGTGCTTGAGTCGCAGGGCAGCCAGGACCTCCTCGGTGGGTTGGAGGGCAGTGTCCTCTGAGGCAACCACTCTGACTGCGGCCGAGACATCACCCATGATTAATTTAGCATTTACGTGGTCGAGCAAATGCTTGGCGCTGGCCTCAGAGGTGGAGGATTGGGTGTACCCGAGGGTTGGGTGTGTGGCGTCCCTAGGCACGCTTGGAATGGGCGCTTGCCCAAAGGACGAAACATTGGCCTTGACGAAGGCTACCGTCGACCGACCGCCCCGGTCAGCGTCAGAGCTGGAGTGGCCGAAGGCGAGTGGGGCGAAATAAAAGAGTCGCTCCCAGTCGATGGCTCGATTGGATTCCAGGGCGCTCTCAATCGAGGAGGCGAGGGCATCGGCTACCTGAACCCGGGCCGCTCTCGGGATCCTGACTGGGATCTTCCGAAGCCGCCTGAGCCGAGCGATGTTGACCAGCGAGGTTTGGGCGTCAGGCAAGCTCGCTGTCTCATCTGGTGGTGTGCGAGACGGCCGTGGCTGGGCAGACGTGGAGAAGAGGCAGTTCCTGCATCTCCACGCTGCGAGGGCACTGGAAGCTCGACGTGTCAAGCCAACACAGGTGAGGTGGTGGAAGCAGCCGCACCCCGAACAGTTCCGGCTCCTTTTATTAGCGGTCATTTTTGACGTCACAGTGCCAGTTAGTATGTACACAGACACACACACACACACACACACATATATATATATATATTAATAAAAGATCGGAGACCATATTCAGTTGATTCAGGTTTATTTAAATCTCCGTTATACATATTTCACTGGGGACTATCAGTTAAGATAGCCTGCGCTCTTCAGACGGCAAAACCTAAAATAAACATTGAAAGTTTCTAAGAAACCTTTAAACTTGGAAAAATCCAATAATTTCCCCGAAAAATATTTTCTTTTCATGATAGAGTGGACCAGCCGAACGCGTGGTGCTGCTTCTTCGACAGCCGTCCCTTTACACACACACACACACACACACACACACACACACACACACACACACACACACACACACACACGCACACATATTATTTTTGCTCATTTTCTTTCATTCTCTCTCAAATGGTTCATCACTGTATAAAAAAGACACCATCGGTCAGAAATGACCATGGGATTTGCATCAAGAAAGTTTCCTCTCTGAGGCATCAGTCCGGGCAAGGTGTTTTTGTGGAAGACCAGCAGTGGCCCATGTATACTAGTCTCCCCTATCCATGTTACGAATGTTGTCCAAGGGGAAAGGCTAAAACCGATACAAATTGGCACCAGCGACGTCATAACTCATTTCTACAGCTGAGTAAACTGGAGCCACGTGAAATAAAGTGTCTTGCTCAAGGTCCAGGAATGGATCTCACAACCTCACGATTGTGAATCCGACACTCTAACCACAAAGCCATGCACCTTCACATGTACAATATATATCCCATATATGATACACAACGACAATAATCTGCGCACACATGCATACTCGCACGCGCGCATTCACACTCATAGCGAGAGAGAGATGGGTGAGGGAGAGAGGGTGAGAGAGAGCTTTGTGATCAAAAAGTGGTAACCCTTGATTCAATTTATCATCACAATACCCAGAAATGGACGCGTGCCAACATCAAATTTCTGTCAGTAAAAGATTTTGACAACTGAGGCTCTCTCTCTCTCTCTCTCTCTCTCTCTCTCTCTCTCCCTCTCTCTCTTTTTATCCCCTCTCTCTCTTCTCTTCCCCCACTCTCTTTCTGCGTGGGGGAGTGGGGAGTGGTATCAATTTATTGTTAAAATAGACATCCATCAGCGTATTTACTTTATTCGCCAGTTAATTAGTCTTGTGTTAAATGGTGATAAAAGACATACAACACAAATGGCCAGAGTAAAATGATGCGAAATAACATGTTAGCTACACATTTTAGTTCTTTGTTCAACTTTTTTTAATCTAACATTCAGTTACAGTCAAAATGACTTATAGATGTTACGTCTGTAACCGATAGCCTTTTGTTTGTCGTAAAGTTTGTTGATAGAATATTACTTACAGAGTTTGGGCGGTGCCTTGTGCACGTCTAAACTACAATAATGCACACTTCTCATTTTCTAAGCATTTTTTCAAAAGAACAAAGACAAGTTGTGTTGAATATTTCATAGAAAGTTGTAGTGTTTGTTGCTGGCGAAAATAATGCTATCTTTCTTTCGTTATTTCTTTGTCTGTTTGGTTCTTTCTTTCTTTCCTTCTTTGTTTCTTTCGCCATTTCTTTGTTTCTTTCGTTATTCGTTTGTTTCTTTCTTTCTCTCTCTCTCTTTCCTTCTTTCTTTCTTTCTTATGTTTTGTAAAACTAAGAATTACAATGATAAGCTTTACACAGAA